>CM052319.1:10974660-10998897 GCA_028455605.1 Lasioglossum malachurum | reverse complement strand
GAGAGAGAGAGAGAGAGAGAGAGAGAGAGAGAGAGAGAGAGAGCAAAACGTACGGGTAACAATACAAGATTTCACGATGCGACCAGCTTCGCTTACCTCGCAGAAAAACTCATTGCCCCGGAGGTTGCAGAACCACGAGATCCAGGATACCTCCTCGGAACTGCTCATATTCCTGCGAACGAAGAAACACTTCTAGAAAAAACCTTTCTCGTTGGATAGTGATCGCACAGTCACGTTCAGGAAATACGTCCAACGAAAGATGGCACGATGGCACGGAGAAACTTGTAGGTACCACGTGATATCCCTACTTCGCGCTACACGTTCTCCGCGATTGGCCGAATCGTTTGATGAAGACAGCAAACGAGCGTATTGAGTGTGACTGCAATAGAGCAATGTGGTGACGCTGAAGAGCTCCTATGTCCAGCAATCCCGCCCGAAACCTTAGCGTGAGAGTGGGATCCGCAGCCTAGCGTGGAGAGTGGGGTCTCGCAGATCCCCCTGCACCCCACTGTCAAAATCTCTGCCATCTTTCGTTGGACGCATAGTAGATCGGTAGTTTTCGGGTCGCACGTTGCGTGTGAAAAATGCGTGACGGTATGTGCGCGGAAAAAATTCGCGAATGTATCTATGTAGGTGGTATACATATTACACGTAAAGTTTAGACAACGTCGCGGCGCTCGGTGTACACGCCGGGCAATTGGATAAAATCGGTTGAGAGAGGGTGAGGGGAGGGTATAGAGCGAGAGGGAACGATGAATCAGTGTCGCCAGAATCGACCAAAACTGGTCGATTTTTCCTCTCCTTTTTCGTTCCAGTATCCCAATCCAGCACCATGAGCATACTCCAACATCCCTCATTAAGTCCATAGACTGTCACGTATTAATCTGGTCATCAGAGAGGGAGAAAACTGTATTCCCCTCGATTTCCTCGATCTGGCGACACTGCGACAAATGGAGTTTTCACTTTACTAGGCGAGAGATGTCCAATGTTACGGTGGCCCCGTGCCACCGAATTCACCTACCACGATCTCGTGGCCATTGCTTCGTCATCGATCAATTTTCGAACACGATTCACGATCCGACACAACTAACAAGTACATAACCCGAGAAAATGCCTCGTAGAACCAACGAAAACTCGAAAATAAACAGCCATTACAGCTTACCTTTTGGTGCTTTGATTAGCCACGCTTGCTCCTCCCAACGTTATAGATAGCGCTGTCGTGCTTCACCGTCTTCGCCACCTTCCGGCTCTTTTTTGTATATGGAGTATGTGTGTAGTATCTAGTATGTATCTGGTCGTCTGTATACATGTATATTTTGTATATATCGTTATTTTTATGTAACCCTTTTACGATCGAGAAAATATTCTATCTTTATTATGGTTATTCGATTTGTATGTCGAACAACCATTGATTCGAACGAAACTCGTTACCTGGCCCGTTAAAAGATTCTCACGGACGATCGTTATTTTCTTTGCGTCGACCAATCAACGATCGAAACACTTTCAACGTGTTCACGTTCTCGGCTATAAACTTGTATATTTGTATTTTATTATTGTTCTTACTTTGCATCGCTAGTGATGTGGAAGACACGATATGATTCCGTGAGATTATTGTTGTTTGAGTACGATTTACTTTGAACGACTAGAAGAATTTAAAACCGATCGGCATGTTAGAATTCGCAGTCACGTGACTCTGCTTCCTGGCAACTTCAAACAATGCAAAATTGAGAAAGTAATGAAAAGTATTTTGTTTTTTCAAAGCATGTTATCGCTTATCGCCAATTTCACAATGAATCGGGATGCAGTCGTGGACCGTGGACCTCGATACTAATGTATGGTGTGGCACCAATGTTCCCTATTTATAATGTATCATTGCCTGTTTTGTGTGCATGGATTTGGGAAACTTTTAATACACGCGTCGAGTTTCAGTGAATCTTATTTGATCCTATTGTTACGTTTTAAAAATCAACGTGAAACGATGTGGAAACACGTAACGAGACCACAAGCGGAAACACCATGAAAATAAAGATGTAATCCGTGATACACTGTTAATCAACTGCAAATTATGTACAGTTTAGTCATTTCTGAAAACATAAATGGATGGGTAAGGCTAGGTGGAGTGCAGAATGTAGGAAACAATTATACATTAGTTTCTTATCAGTTTGAGTTATCTGAAACTTGGCTGCATGTTGCAAAATATTAACACTTACTACGGTATGCATAAATTGTAATTCATATGTATTTGTGCGATCGTTTTGTTAATTTGTTACAAACCTACCTGTTTTCAGATGCATATGTGGTTTTGGTTTGGAGATGATTTAGGCAGCTTTCTTCTCTCAGGGTACAATGTAGTGACAACTTCTGGTTTCGTTTGCACTTGTATAGGTTTAACGGCACTCGCAATATTATACGAGGGAATGAAGATCTTACAGATTAAAATTCAGCAAAATAACATAGCCCATATAAGAAAGCAGAAGACTATGACATCAGAAAATTCTTCGTTGCTATCTAGACTATCTTCGAAGTCCATTAGAATACAATTTCCGTTACAGTGGTATGTAAATCTATTTTCTTCTTTGAGGGGGTAGTCTCGTTTCTAAGATTGCAATGGTATGGGATGTGTCTTCTCATTTCTCAGTAGCCAATTCAGTAGCCAAAAGCACTAGATAAAATATCAATTTATGCCAGTGGTTTCTGAGCTGGGAGGTACGGAGTATTGCCAGGCAAGGCGTCATATTTTCAATATATCTATTGGCAAAATAAAAGGTAGGAAGGCACAGAAAAAATAAGTTCCACGGAGGTGTAGTAGCATAAAGGTTGGAAACCACTGATCTAGGCCTTAATCGCCCTCAAAAGTTCTTTTTTTGTTTACGTTTGCAAGGAAAATTATTACATAATAATATTAATATAATATTAATGTGCATTATTCGTAAGCATAAGCTGCACATGTAGCTATGTTCATAAAGCTGCGATAGCTACATGTTGCCGAATAATGTAAATTACGCCTCGTAAAGGTAAAAATAGGAGTTTTGAGAGTGGTTGTGGGTTAGATTGATCTTTTATCTAGCGTTTTTGACTACTGCAAAACTCCATCTTTGAGAGATGAGAAGGCGCATCCTGCATTCTTGCAATCCTGGAAACGAGACTACCCTCTTAATGCGTTCATGCTGCGCTATATGTATGTCTCTACGCAGTCTACTCATCAGGCAACACTTGTTGCTGTAATTTTTTTTATGTTTATTACTTATTCTTATAACTCATTACAGAGTTGCAATATAATATTATATAACGCCATCCGATGAGAGAGCGACACGCGACCTACCTGGTGGGTCCTGCCGGTGTGAATGTGTTAAATTAGAAAAAAAAAATACTATTACCATGTAACTACATATTATATTACTTTCTTAGTATGTGTTGGTCCATGTGGTGTCTTCAAGTGTTTCATTGGTCTATACACACGCTTCTTGGCTACATTTTAATGTTGGCTGTTATGTCTTATAACGTCTATATTAACATCGCTATCGTATTGGGAGGCTGCGTTGGCTATTGGATATTCGGCCCTAAACTGATGCAACTGAATCTGAAAAAATTTCATGACAAACAAAAGTTATTAAATTGCGACGAAGAATGCACAGGTAAGATTCCATATATACCTTTGTCATTGATTTTGTTGGAACTTCATAGTATTCATAACACTTTGTAGATAACATAGCAAATGAAAGAATAGGATCGACTGTTTCTATAGTCACGGAACAAGTGACTGAAGCTACTGTCGAGGTTCATGTGACAAGAAATGTATAAATCACAATTAATACAAACAATGGTAGTGTAATAAGTAGATATCTATCTCTTGTTAATACGCAGAATATTTTATTTTCTACAGATGCATTGTATACAAAAATAAAAATGTTACATAAAACAAGTGAATATACAAAAATACAAAAATTCTTTATTACTTTCATATTTTAAAAATTAATTATTACGCGTATACTGCTAAGGCATATGTAGATATGCTGTCAAATAGATAAGTCCATTAGAATAAGCTATCACCCATAGTAGAATCACATTTATAACGTAGAGAAAAACTTTGATCCTGAATTATTCGAATAAGCGCTTATAACACTTACTCAGACTTAACAGAAAATGTTCATAAGGATTTCGTGTAGTAATTTGTACTCCGCATAGCCAGCAGAAATGAGCTTTGCAATAGATGCATGTCATTTTATTGCATCCATCAATTTTTTGAATCGTAGTCTGACAATTTGGACACGGCTTGGAAGATTTCTGTAAATACGATCATAGTGCTTAAAATTGTTGATGTTAGTAAAACATATATTCTTTAAAAAATGTACTTTTAAATATTCAGTTGTCAAATATTTCTCAACGAGTATCTCTATTTGTCTTCTACCATACTTCGTTACCAACACCCGTTTTGCATGATTATCATTACTTTGGTATGTTTTGATAAGCTCTTCCTTCTTGGCTAGTGCCGTAATGCATGGCATGGCTCCATGATAACCCTAATATATATACATTAAATTAGTAAATCTAGGTTTGTATATTGAATTACGTACTCTTAAATTATGTACCTCATTACAGTAAACACAAAAAGTATAGTCGCATATATAACAGGTAGCTAGCGCAGCATCTTCATCTTTTATGAATGGAAATTGACATCCCTTCCTTGGACAGTAAATTAAATTTTCCATACTACGTAATGTTATTTGCATCAACGTATTTTCATATTTCGTAAATAAATTTGGACAAAAGTTTTTGATTTCACCGAAGGAGATGAAGATATCGCAATCGGAGGTAGGACATGTTATACCACGTACATCGTTTTCATTAATTTTTAAAGCAATGTACTCTTCTATACATTGCCTGCAGTAAACATGGTTGCAACTTTCAAGTTTCACACATTTTTTTCCAGAATAGATCTCGAAGCATATGATGCATTCGTGAAAACTTTGTTCAAATTCAGCTTTACGTTGCTGTCTATCGTAGCTTCTTAAAAATTGTAGCGGATCAAAAAATAATGTGTTGCACACTACTCTCTCGTTGCGTTGATATGTCCAATTTAAATGAAAGTAACTTGATATGTTGCAATACATTGAATATATAAGTGAAATATCTAATGTATCTTCGATTTGAAGGAATTTAAGAAGATCACTTCTCAAAAATTCAAACCAGGGAAATAATATTTCTTGTCCTTCGTTGCTTAGCCATATATCATCTAATTTTTTACAAATACTAGATATTTGCAGACAAGAAAGCCATGACGAGATAACATGAAACTTTGGCGGACTCTTGACAGGATAATTATTAGGAAGTAAAATGTAGATCCTTATAGGAGGTAAGTATTTGACAAAATACTTAGAATTAGAGCAAACCTTGGTTTCGGTATCATTATTGTACTCATTGGCTATTTTTAGCTCCACCAAACCGTTCTCAACTTTAGGAAATACATTATAATAACACTGTATCACACCATTCATGCTATAAGAAAATTCTTTATAGCTGTAAATAGCTGAAAGCGACAGTATTTCGTCTATTTGTCGATTATCCGTTTGTTGTGACATTTTCTTTAAATATTTTGGAATACGATTGTAACCGTCAGATACCTAAATAAGTATCAATACCTATTACTTATTGTCAATTATTGGTTACTAGGTATCCCCATAACAGTTTTATATTATCTATACCATGAAGCAATAAGAGTTCATTTTAAGAGTTTACTTTATGGTATACATATATGTATATTAATACTACTATACCCATGCCAGGCCATGCTGTCTTCGTTTAAGAGGGCAGCACGGTCGCACTAATGTGGCGAATGCCGATGATGCCGATATGCACGATAGGTCGCACGAAACAGACATAAGATGGCAAATGTCGGTAAAGTAAATGTTTATTGCAGTCTACCTTTTTACCGAAAAAATTAATATTGATTTAATCTGGCCCAAATCGAGCCGGTGTGCTGTCTGGGTATATACATATATAACTTTTGTACACAGAAGTTGCATGGTCTGAGGGGGTACATTATGTAGTGTATTTATTGTTTTACATGTGGAAGTGTTTCGGAGATTTGAAGGTCGACTTTGTTTGGAATACTATATTATTTATAAAGTATTGCCCTTCATTAGTCCTAAACCTAATACACAAATACACACAGTGGCGCACCCAGAATGTAATCTTGGAGGGGGCCGAGTTGAACCCAGCCCTAGGTTCTACGTGATGACCTTTTTAGTCAAAATATCTGTTAACGGTACCCAGGGCTATTCCGCGATTTTTAATTTTGGAAGCTAAATATTTTTTTCTTTGGGGGGGGACTTGGCCCCCTGGCTCCCCCCTGAGTGCGCCACTGAATACACATGTCAAACAGGAATTCTGGACGGGGGAGGGGCTTAGACAGGGTTGCTCGCTCAGTCCGACCCTGTTCACTATATATACACATGTTAAACATTAATTTTTCAGAGTCAAATCATAACAATACTTAAAATTCTGCGGGGTGCTCAAGGAGCCACATTTTCTCGGGATTGTACTTTACTAAGGCTAAAATCGCCGCACATGCGCGAGAAAAGTTGCACCTTCTGCACTGATATAATCAGTGACTAGTGTTCCGATTGAACCCACCGTTTCCATTCCACGTAATCATTTCGCAGACTTTTAAAAAATTATTAGTGTATACATATGGAATATTAACAATATGAACTTACCTCGTTCCGCATCACGTCTCTCGTCCATCAGTCGTCCTTCCAATAACACCGGTACATTCCCGCCAATATAACCAAATATAACTGTGTATAACTGCCTCAAAGCGTGAGGGCCCTGGCCGCTCTGCTGCGTCATTGTAGATACGCTACTATCCTGGCCGCTCAGCTGCGTCATTGTAGATACGCTACTGTCTTGGCCGCTCTGCTGCGTCATTGTAGCAGTGATGCCATATGGAGCAGTGATGGGATTGTTGGCGCTTTTCGCGCGCTTGCGCGACGATTCTAGCCTCAGACGGCCTCAGTCAAGTATGAAGATCGGGTACCTTGGGCGCCCCGCTAATTCTTGTCCCCTGCCGTACGGCAGCGCCAAGGCCGCCACAGTTCCCCACACACTTCGGACGTAAATACGTTCCTGACGAAACTCGCGCATGCGCGCGAAAAGCGCCAACAATCCCATCACTGATATGGAGTACCAAACGGTACCCAAATTCTCGGAAATCTCTCCTCCTTTTCCCCTTCCACTATTCACCTTCCCTATTCCACCGACACGTTGCGTATTGCCCCGTCGCGCTCTGGTCATCAGAGAGGGGGTACATCTGGCAAAACTGCATTGTAGATACGCTACTGTCCTGGCCGCGCATGCGTGGCAATTTCAGCCTCAGTAACGTAACCATTTCGATGAAATCGGGTAGCTTGAGCACCCCACAGACTTTTAAAAAATTATTAGTGTATACATATGAAATATTGAACATAAATGAAACTCATTCTTCCCGCCAATAACACCGGTACATTCCCACCAAGGAGGGCGGCCAGAGCCCTGAGGCAGTTATATTGGCGGGAATGTACTGAAATAATCTTACCGGACAAAAAGACTTCAAGACGTGTCCTACGAGTTACAAAATATACACAAATACACTTGTTATAAATTCATTTTTTAGAATCAAATCATATAAATATTTTAAAATTCTGCGGGGTGCTCAAGGAACCCCATTTTACCGAGAAGCTTACGTTACTGAGGCTGAAATCGTCGCGCATGCGCGAAAAAAGTTGGTTTCAATCGAAGCACTGCATTGTAGGCTTCAGCCAGCTTCAGCGCTTCGTACAAGCCGTGCAGTTCATCTCTATAGGTCTATAAATTAGATATTTTATAACAATTTAGCAATTCTGAAAAATGTCAGAAGTTGCAGCGAAGCACACTCTTCACAGTGGTATTTTTCACCCTGTTCTTCGACAATGGCAATCGCCAAACGTCGAGATCACGGCCAGCAATATTATGTATCCGATTTTCGTTTCGTAAGTACAATTCATAACCTACCGCTTTGAATCATGTTGTAATACAACCATACATACATACATACAAATATAGGGCAACATGCATGCAGGCAAACGTGAAATATTGTTACTTATAGATATATAATCAGATAAACGTGTAGTTTCGTTGCAGTTTCGTCAACTAAATAAAAATATTAAAATACAGTCAAAATATATCACGTAAGATGTATAAAGCTAATTATTCAAATCTTAATGTATCGATAACAGAGTAAAAGTAAGACAATATATTTGTTACTATATAGGGTAGAAGTTTATGCGGAAACACTTTTCACATTTAATTATTATCTTTTAGAGATGAGCCAGATGCTAAAGAACCAATTACTAGCATGCCAGGCGTTTATCGATATGGCATTAATCAATTGCATAAAATGTTGCATCCACTGATTTCTAAGGGATTACAATCAGTATTATTGTTTGGAGTATCGAAACACTTGTTGAAGGTAATTACTATATATAAAATATTTGATGATGAATCTATTAAAAGTGCATTTTTTATAGGATTCTAGAGGAAGCAGTGCAGACAGCTTAAAGAATCCAATTATTCAAGCTGTGCCTTTAATACGGCAATGGTTCCCAAATTTATTGATAGCATGCGATGTTTGCATATGTCCGTATACTATTCATGGTCATTGTGGACTTTTGAATGAAGACGGAACTATAAATAATGGAGCTAGTATATCAAGAATTGCAGAAGTTGCCCTTGCTTACACAACAGCTGGTAAAACTGTTTTTTCCTGAAAATAAATTTATCATACCGTTAACTCTTTTGCTGCTACAGGCGCATGTCAAACAGTGTTCGTAATGAACATTCGCTTCTCAGCAAAAGGGTTAAATATAATTAACTTTCCACTGATAAAATTTCTTGATAAAGGAGCACAAATCGTGGCTCCATCCGACATGATGGATGGAAGAATAGCTGCGATAAAACAAAAATTGGCTAAAGCTGGATTATCAAACAAAGTGGCAGTATTATCTTATGCTGTCAAATTTGCATCTGGCTTTTATGGACCATTTAGAGATGCGTCGCAGTCGGCACCCAAGTTTGGAGACAGAAAATGTTACCAATTGCCGCCAGGAAGCAACGGACTAGCCGCCAGAGCAGCTGTTAGTATTTTGTTTCATAGTTTTGAAAACTTCATTTGCGTTTTTAACTCTCGTCCATTGCTTATTTTATGTACTGAATCTGTCCTTCGGTGTCAAATTAACACAGTGATAAAAGATTGATGAAATAACAAGGTAAACAGTTATTTCTCGATATTTTTTTATTCAAACTGACGAGTTAACATTTACCTCTTAGGTTTTTCAGTTATTTGCTTCGCATTAACTCTTGTGTAGCCAACCGGATACCCATTTACTGCATTTCATCTATCAATTTGTTAATGTTTTTCTAAATATGTCTGAGTGTCCATTCTTCGCTTGCTAATATATTAATTTATAGTTTTAAAATGAGAATGTGTGCAAATATGTTAAATACAAAAGGTTTTAAATAATCTACACATTTTGGTTGGCTACATAAGGGTTAAAAAAAAGAAAAGTTTCGGGTAAATTTACCTGCAAATAACAGAACAGTACAACTTATTTCAGGAAAACCCTGTCAAATTAACACGAGGGACAGATAGGGGTTAATATGTCGTATTTTACATGTGCTTGTTTTTATAGATGAGAGATGTTTCCGAAGGAGCTGACATGCTTATGGTGAAACCAGGTCTAGCATATTTGGATGTTGTCAGACACACAAAAGACTCGCATCCAGAGTATCCGATGTTTGTCTATCAAGTTTCAGGAGAATATGCGATGTTGTATCATGGTGCTAAAAACGGTGCACTTAATTTAGAGAATGTATTAAACGAAGTTCTTTTGTCCATGAGAAGAGCTGGCGCTGATTGTATTATAACATATTTCACACCATTAATTTTGGATATGTTACAACCGAAGAGTAAATATTAAAATGTTACAGAATATACATTTATATATGGTTAAGGTGATGCGTGATATTGTAAATAAAAAGAGACTATATTTATGGATATATTTTGAAAAATTCTGTGGAAAGATATGTTGTATGAACCTTATCGAGCAAACCTTACATCGAATCCCGTTACATTTTATTCTGTGAATTCCGTTACATTACGAATTACAAAACAATTGTAACGGATACTCATCAACTAGAACTACTACTAATTTTTTTATTAGTTAGTGATATTTTTACATAATTTTTTTTATTTTTATCTGATTATTTTAATTTTAATTTGTTCATATAAAAATCTAAAAATAGGCCGCAGGCCGTAGTTTTCCGACCCCTGAACTAGAAAACTAATTTTATTGTAGATCTTTCTATGTATATGTTTTCTGAATTATAACACGTGTTCAAATATTCTGTAAAACAATTTCTATTTCTAATTGATGAAACGATCTTTTACTTTACATCTTAGACTTAGACAGTTCTTTACTAGTTCTAAAAGCCTGTAAAGAAGAATATAAATAAATGCCATGAAAAATTGTTTAGATCGTTTACTTTTAGCGAAGGATTCTTTGTTTTTGAAACATTTGATAACGCGAAAGAAAAAGCAGAAATATGTTCGCGTGTTGCGCGAGATTTGATCAGCATCAATTCATCCAATGACAAACGTACCCGAAATTTCCAGAAGTGCGGAACCGTTGTGACGTGGGCCTATCGACGCCAGCCAACTGTAAGCATGTGGCCCAATCAGCGTCCGCGTTTCCATTGATACGGATTCGTCGAGACCAATCGACAGAGGCCACGACGAAATCTTTTCGTTAATATCCCGGCACTGAATCGGCTTGTAGTCAGTTACTCCTTGTTATCCCTGTTGTTCATTCGAGTTTCATCGAAGTGGAGAGATTTTTTACTGAAAAGAGAAGAAACGAAGCGCACACTTAATTCTCGAAGTGGTAAGTGTCGAACGAATCTTTCGTTTCATTTCAATAATATATGTATACCGCCGATGATCGTATTTGAAGTTTCATCGACCGTTGAGGATACTACATTTGCCACGTCTTTGCTGAAAAAAAAATGTATACGTCCCAAACACGTTTGATCGGAATACAAATTTTCTGTTCTTCGCTCTCGTAAATGCTCCTATTTACATAGGATTCTTTTACCTGGTATCTCGTGAAAGTTTTTCTGAAGTATTTGTCAGTTTGCATCGCACGACACTGTACATACTGAATTGCATGCTTGTCGGAATTCGGTACACCGACAATTTAAGTTCGAATTGTCGTTCTTATCTGTTTTGTTTAACGATATTGTCGTCTAATTAAATATATTGCCAACTGTTTACTTGGATTATCGAAATTTTTCAAGTTTCATCTCGGCTGTTAGAAAGATTTTCATAAATCTAATTCTCATTTCACATATAGTGTGTAATATTTGAAATATGTTTTATAGGACGGATTTATTCGAAGAAAAATGAAAGGGGCAGTAGCTCTAATTTTGTTGGGCCTAATAGCCCTTTCTTCTGCGAAGGAAGAGAAGCAGAAGGAAGATATCGGTACTGTAATTGGTATCGACTTAGGTACAACATATTCTTGGTACGTGAAAAGTTATACATTATAGTTCGTGTTGGAATGACTCTCAACAATAACGAAGAAGACATTTTTATCAAATATTCGCATATTTCAGTGTCGGTGTATATAAAAATGGCAGAGCAGAAATTATAGCTAACGATCAAGGAAACAGAATTACACCTTCATACGTAGCGTTTACCGCCGACGGCGAACGTCTGATTGGAGATGCTGCGAAAAATCAGTTGACCTCCAATCCGGAAAATACCGTGTTCGATGCGAAACGGTTGATTGGTAGGGAGTGGTCGGACCCTAC
Source organism: Lasioglossum malachurum (assembly GCA_028455605.1). NCBI lineage: Eukaryota > Metazoa > Arthropoda > Insecta > Hymenoptera > Halictidae > Lasioglossum > Lasioglossum malachurum. Next base: position 10,987,014 of record CM052319.1, on the reverse strand, counting down.
TGTGCAGCACGACATCAAGTTCTTCCCATTTAAAGTAATCGAAAAGAACAGCAAACCGCACATAAGAGTGTCTGTGAACGGCGAAGATAAAATCTTTGCTCCCGAAGAAATCTCTGCTATGGTTCTTGGTAAAATGAAAGAAACCGCAGAGGCGTATTTGGGCAAGAAAGTTACTCATGCGGTTGTTACCGTGCCAGCCTACTTCAACGACGCTCAGAGACAAGTAAGCAAATCACGTAGAACGTTGAATATAGACCATAGGTTTCTTAATAGAAGCAGAATTTTTTAATAAAAGATTAATTTTCATACCATAATATCTACACATAAATAAAACTTGACAGTTTTTAAAACGTGTCTATATTAATATATTTATTAAAAATATAAAAGGTAGTTATGGGAGGCATGGGAAAAAACATTTTTTTCGGGAAGTTCTAATAATATAAAGGTTGGAAACCACTGATAAAGACATAATAAAGTTGGTTCAATGACTTGCTCTAAACTATTAATTACTTTTATTTAGGCTACCAAGGATGCAGGCACTATTTCAGGACTTGTTGTTATGAGAATCATTAACGAACCTACCGCAGCTGCGATCGCTTACGGCTTAGATAAGAAGGATGGAGAAAAGAACATTTTGGTATTCGATTTGGGTGGCGGTACGTTCGATGTCAGCTTGCTCACAATCGATAACGGAGTGTTTGAAGTGGTGGCAACGAACGGCGACACTCACTTGGGTGGCGAAGATTTCGACCAACGTGTAATGGATCATTTCGCGAAATTATACAAGAAGAAGAAGGGCAAGGACATCCGTAAGGACAGCAGAGCATTGCAGAAATTGCGTCGCGAAGTCGAGAAAGCTAAGAGAGCTCTTAGCGCTAGCCACCAAGTATGAAAAAAATTTATTTGCGATACCGATTCGCTTGAAACTGATATAAATAACTAATCGCGTTGTCGTTTCGCAGGTGAGGATCGAGATCGAATCGTTCTTCGAAGGTGAAGATTTCTCGGAGACGTTGACCCGTGCCAAATTTGAGGAATTGAATATGGATCTGTTCCGTAGCACCTTGAAACCTGTACAAAAGGTTCTGGTAGATTCTGACATGCACAAGAAGGACGTCGATGAAATTGTACTTGTTGGAGGATCAACTAGAATTCCCAAAGTTCAACAATTAGTCAAGGAATTCTTTGGTGGCAAAGAACCATCTCGGGGCATTAATCCCGATGAAGCTGTCGCATATGGTGCTGCGGTTCAAGCTGGTGTACTGTCCGGAGAACAAGATACCGATGCAATTGTACTGCTGGATGTGAACCCTCTTACCATGGGCATTGAAACCGTCGGTGGTGTAATGACCAAACTCATTCCTAGGTAAGAATACGTTTCTCCATTCACGTTGGCTTTTTTTACTCATCCATGTACGCGGTCTAAGCGCGACGAAGCTTCGCGATCTAAGCCAGTTCGTCAATCAGGAAAATGTCGCAAATATATTTGTAAAATTTCATGAAAAATAAGTAAAAAATAAAGAATAGTACCTGTTCATGATCTCTGTCACAGCATAGAACCGAGAATCGGCTTAGATCGCGGGATTACTGTATGTACAAACCCGTATAACATTTTGTTTTTCTCGTTACCATAGGAACACCGTAATTCCAACGAAGAAGTCTCAAATTTTCTCCACCGCATCCGATAACCAACACACAGTGACGATACAAGTATACGAAGGTGAACGTCCGATGACGAAAGACAACCATCTTCTCGGTAAATTCGACCTAACCGGAATACCGCCAGCGCCACGGGGAATTCCACAAATCGAGGTCACGTTCGAGATCGATGCTAACGGTATTCTACAAGTGTCCGCCGAGGACAAAGGAACCGGCAACCGCGAGAAAATAGTGATCACCAACGATCAGAACAGGCTGACACCGGATGACATCGAGAGGATGATCTCGGACGCTGAGAAATTCGCGGCCGATGACAAGAAATTAAAGGAACGAGTGGAAGCGCGCAACGAGCTCGAATCGTACGCTTACTCGCTGAAGAATCAACTAGCCGACAAAGAGAAGCTTGGCTCGAAGGTCACCGAGGCGGAGAGGATCAAAATGGAGGAAACCATCGAAGAGAAGATCAAGTGGCTGGAAGATAACCAAGACACCGATCCGGAAGAATACAAGAAGCAGAAGAAAGAACTGAGCGATGTTGTTCAGCCTATCATTGTGAAATTGTACCAGGAGCCTGGCGGTGGTGTTCCACCAACCGGTGGCGAGGAGGATGACTTGAAGGACGAGCTTTAACTAGAAATTAATCCGTACACAGATTCTCGTCCTAATTTAGACTGAATTTCCGCGGTCTCTTAACGCGAATGCTGCAGAGAGATATACCCACGTCGTTGATACGTCGAGTATTTAAGTGAAAGACTGATCGACGAACGTTCGTTATTCATTATGTTGCATCGAAACGGAACAGTACACGATAACACGGTTCCGTTGACGTTCGCATACTGTGTATTGGCTCTATAATGTGTTTTGCCACGTAACGTAACGGTCTTCTCCGTAAGAGAAAGGAAGATCCACTTACAGGAAGGATTTCTACTGTCGAAAGAGAGTAGCTTCTTTGATTCCCGATCAAGACTATGCGCGTTAATTTATTTTACTTAATTCTTTTGTATGTTCTATTACATATACAAATATATAATCGAATAAAACACAGTTATGTAACTGACGTTACAGATACGCAGCGTGTACGTGTGAATTAGAGTGATTGTTCGTGCAATGACGACACGTTACTTGCATCTGTTATTGCTTGTAGGAGACTGTATCGTACTGTGTACAATACGGTTGCCTGTGCGAATGAGAATGTCATATATATATATATATATATATCAATCTCATCGAAATAAACATTTTTTCAGTAAACCATAAAACACCTTTTTCGATATGAATTATTTTAAGATATAAGTATTGTATTTTAAGTTACTTATTGCAAAAAGGAAAGAAAGATTTTTCTCTTTACGGAAATTGGATTTAAAACAAATTTTATTCGGTGATACAGTTTGATCGAGTAACAAAAACAGTTAAAAATTTATAGACGAGATCGATAGTCCATACATTCGATTGCCTATTGTAATCTATTTTATCGAGATATAATATCAACAGACGCAATAATGGTAATATAAAGTACTCCGTTTTTCTTTTACTCTTTTTGTATAACTTCCCGATATCTTTCTGTTCGATCGCTAAATACGTTTTCGCTCACGGTACAAAAATAATTGTCGCAATCCCGTTTAACAGTACTTTTTCTTTCATGTCGGAATTCTTCTACCGGTAAATTTCTTTTGCGTGACACGTCATTTTCGATGGTGTACATTTCTAGAAGTGCAACGCCCTCCGAAACAGAATTAGTCAAATTGATCGATATCGATTCAAAACGATCAACAACATTTCTCCCTTTCCGCGAGGACTAATTAGTACGAGAGGAAGGTGCCGTACCGTTCTGAATAACTGTTTCTATTTCGTACGTATAACAACTATCGTTAGACTGCGGCCTTTGTACGTTTCTAGCTCCGTTATAGTGAATCGTTTAACGGAAGGGGGGTTTTTACTTTCTTCAGACTTTTGGACTATGATAGAGTATTAAATATATATAATATAGAAGCAATTCTTCGTTCGACTTCTTTGTGTAGTAAATCCATGATAACACACATCCGCAGTCTAGCTATTGTTATTAAAACGAAGATTGAATAGGCAACAATAAAATAATCTCTTCCTTTTTATCAGTTTGATGTTTACTTTGCGGATTGAGAGAACTTTTTTCATCGCATTGTAAAGATCTAAGGCCGGAAATGTAGGCGGTTCTAATTGTCAATTAGAAATTCCTTTGACAAATATTTCTTCCGCGTACATACACATATATGTATATTAATTAGTGCAGCTCTGTTACTATGGGTCCTAAGAGCGTGATCTAGGGTAAAGGTACCAGTTACCGTGCCCCACCCGGTTATCGGACACAAAACAAACTTCTAGTATTACTTTATTTTGGAAAATAAAATTGATGTTACCACTGCATATATAAATCAAAAGTATTACAATCATTTTTGATTAAGATATACATAGAAAACATTTAGTTAAAAACCTTATCCCCGAGACTAAGCGAATTTTTTGTTTTATATTATAGAAAATGCTAAGAAATAGTGATACACCAGAAGATAATAAAATAATGTTTTTACTGTGCTACGGCATAAAAAAATTAATTAATCAATTTATTATCAGAAATTTCTTGTGTCCGGTAAATAGGACCAAAACTTCGGATTAAAACTTCGTTAATATTTCTTTTGTTTTCTAACGAAATCGTCGAGACAAATTTGACGATACTGAGAAACAGTTGATAATCAATGGTTTATCACAAATAATGCAAACTAAATTACAGAATGCCTTCAAATTAATAAAAAACTTCCAAGTCGTCACTATAATAAATATGCGGTAACTGGTACCTTTAATACCCTATGTTTATCGTTATCTTTCGTTTAAATGAAATATCCTTATCGCATTTCGTCATTGCTCTCAGGCATTTAAAGAACATTCGAAGGATCGGTCAAAATATTTAATTTCAATTTTCTCAGGGGCTATTGAATAAATTGATTTATCAGTGTAGAATCTACACTGTAGAATTCTCTGTAGACCGTGTAGGTATTGTCTAATGTAGACCGTCGAACACGATCGAAATCTCTCCAATAAACAATGTATTGTACAAGTCGGTAAGTCTAGCGTTCAAGGATCTACATTGACAAATACATGTGCAGTGGGTGTACAAAGTATGTTTCCGTTTTTAAAAGGTGTACGAATATTTTGTACACCCACTGTATATTGTATATCGGTTCTGGGAACCAAAGAATCGCTTCCGATCAGGAAAAATACGGCTTTTTTCTCTCTCGCTTGCTGATTTTACAATTTACAGAATGGTAACACGATTAAGATAACTCAATCCTTATTACATTACTATATATGTATGCGACGCGGAACCGTTTTCCTTTCAGTTTCTTTTCGTGGTAAATATTCGGCTTTTTGTTTCCTCCTTCCCCTTTAAATAGTATGAACACATTCAACATATTGTATTTGTCTATTTCAACTAGACAGAACAGCGAAACCTGAAATCAGTGAGCCTTATTTTTACGTCTCCGCGGTTTCCGCAAATCTTCACCTTATTTTTCTCCGTTTTCTGTTATTCCATTTGTCTCGTTCTCCCATATACATCGGACGTATTCTTACAATTTACGAATAACATGCCTGGTTCACGATCGAATAGAAATTATGATCGACCTTTCGATCAAGAAAGTTTTGATGCGTAATCAAATACTGCAGATCTTTATACAAAATAAAAATTGTCTGCATCGATTGCAAGAAATAGAAAGCGAATTGAATGTTATTACATACTTCCCTCAATGATTTTAATAGAAGAGAAATCGTATATTTGACATCTTCAATTTTTAATATTTTTCGGATTGTAAACCGAGTCCCTTTTTATGGCCGGAAGGCTAAAAATAAAGCATTTCTATTCTATCCTATTTTTCAATAATTATAATATTAAAGATCCGCAGTCTAGCAATCAATGTTTCAAAAAATGTTTCATTCCGAAAATGTACGGTTTTCCGAGATGACAGAAAAATTGGCAGTCGAAAGACAATCGCAGCAATATGCAATTGTGTAAAATTTCATGGTATAATTATAAACGATGGTGAGAGGTTTCTTTTCGATCGTTAAGTTAGAGCATGTACGTGGGTGTCTCATCGATGACTCAGAGAACAGCGAAATTAAAGTAAACGCGACCCTGAAGAATCTATGCCCTTTCGAAACGAACGAAGCTACTTTGACAAAATGTTATGTCGAGCCCTCTGACACGAGGATACGTTCGAAATGGTCACGATTATTGAAACACCCTATATATTAGGCTACTTGTATATGATACCGGTGAATACAATAAGCTACGAGTACAGGTGTAGCCTAGATATTCTTAATGAGTAAAGTAGTAACTAAATGCGCGACTTTAGAAATCATTTTATCATCTTTCCAAACAGCCTAGTCACCCCTTATCTGTATAAATAATCTTCTTTTTTTATTTATTTTTCTTCTTTTTCGACGTTTTATCGGTCAGGAAAAATTTCTCTAAAAAATACTATTACTTTCGAGAATTTATCGTTTATAGAATCCCCGACAAAGCGTCGCGCAACTAATAAGATTTAAGGACTACAAGGTCAACTTCATTCGAAGAAATGCAACCCTTGCGATTAGTATAGTTGGTGAAAGTTATATATAGAATGAGAGAGAAAACTATGGGTCCGAACGATCGCACTCTTTGTATCACAAAGTGATATAATTAGACCGCGGATCTTTATGGAAAATAAGAATTGTCTGCACTGATTGCAAGAAATCGAAACCAAATTGAACGTTATTTCTTCCCTCGTTGATTTTAATAGAGGAGAAATCATATATTGACACCTTCGATTTTTAAGATTCTTCAACAATGTTCAATTTCGCTATAAATGCATAAAGAATCGCTGTCTAGTGATAATATGTAGTTGGACATTTTTGAAATGTTTTTACCGTTCGAGTGTGTACAGGGTGCTCCAATTAATTTGACCATCTCAAGTGTCTCTGTTATCAACAATAAGTGAGACAGTTAACCCTTAGCACTCGAGGCGCCACTGAAAATTGCTGTAACATTATTTAAAATGTTGTTTACATTAGATATGTATTAGATATGTTGGTATCTAATCAATTATTAAACATTTAAGTATTGTATGAGGTATTATATCAATTTCGTATCCACCAAATTTTAAAAAATCATTGAATAGAATGGAAATATTCTAGGTCGGAAATAATGTTTAATTTTCGAGTTAAAATAGCTCCGAGTGTAAAGGGTTAACATGCCCAAGCCAACTGAAATACCATGTACATTATTGCTCTCACCAACTATATGTTTCCAGCAACGCTCATATATGTATATTGTATACGTGTATGTATATACCATATATATATACACATGTGTATGTATAACACATGTATATATACATGTACATGTATATGTATAACGCTTAGCTAGTTTCTTAAACTATAAAACATGATACCGTGTTTGAATGTTACACTTATTTTGCTTTCTTTTTTTCTGTTTACGTTCTACGAGTACAGAGATGTTTCTGTTGAAATTAACAAACATGTATAAATGTATACGAACGCCATCGATCTATGAATTACCGAGCAGGCTGCAAAGAACACGTGAACATTAAGCACTTAATTTAAACGTTTGTCAGACCTGAGAGTTCTATCCACGCAGTTACTTTTTAGCGACTTCTCGCTTTGGAAACCAAAAGGTTTTTCAGTGATATGGTAATTCAAAGATCGAGAAAGAATTCGAAAAATCGGTATCTCTTCGGAGCACTCTGCGTGGGTGTATGTGTCGCGTTCTCCTTTTCTTTTTTTTTCGACGAACAAAATTTGATGCTCTAATAGGGTATAGACACTAATCAACAAACGAAACAGACACATGGTGCGCCTCTGGCCTCGTTTACGCTTATCCTTCCACCTAGTTTGAACAATAACAATGTACTTTGTATCACAGTATTAGTATCAGTAATGTATTTAGTATTTGTCGTATTTACTTTGGATATGGCAAATATGAAATATAACAATAAAATTATACTAATGTAAGTCTATATTCTTTGGGGCTAAATGCATATCACAGTGGTAAATTTTTCACAATTCTATTCCATTCTTCTTTTCTTTTTCTTTCGTCTTCGTCTTTTAATTCTTATTCGAATCGCCAGAAGCGCACCAGTCTAAGAATTGTATCGTCGTAAAAATCGCATTAAAATCTACGTGTATATCTTATTCACGATATTATCGAAAGCTTTACCGTCAACCAGTGGAAATAAGCAGGCAATAGTATTAAAAGTAAATGTACCTTTGTTTTTACCATTAGTTAAAAATGCACCTTAGGTTACCTTTAGATACTTCGTTCCGTATCCAATATGCAGTCTTACCCTAATTTATATTTTTTTGTTTCTTGTTTAGCTGCGCAACTGTTTTTATGACATGGAAAGCGTTCAATTTGTAAACGTGTATTACCTGTTCCGAAATGATAACAAGTGGTCCATGGTTATTAGAGACGTTTTCCCTTTATCTAATCGAATGATCGATCGATCACAGAACGTATCACATTTGTTTACTTTTCAATTATTGATTCGCATGATTGGTGTGTGCCGTTTGTTCAAACAAGTATTTACAAAATTGGACCACCCCGTGGAACACAGAAATGAAATCACCACCAAATGTTACACAGCTCTTACCCTAAATGCTAAAAACATGCAGTAAATATTATAGAATAATGTCAATGTGTTAGTATTAATACGAGATAATCATAATAATAGACGTTAGTACTGAATAAAGTCTATTCAGTGCCGGAACATTCTTTCTCACGATACGTCGAGACACGAGTAAAAACAAAATAAGAAAGAAACGTAAGTAATTTCTTACGTTAAAAAAGTTTGTACTAAAATTGAATGTATAATATCGCTTCGCAATAATATGGAAGAAAGTTTTGTCAGACTAAACAATTTCTTCGGCACTGTCTCAAGAACATATCGAAAAGTTATCCTTGAAAGTCTGAATATTCACAGATTATTTTTTCAACGATATAACGTCTTTCATTCCGGTAGCGGAGGTTCGACAAAAATGAAAGCTCCAGACTCGTTTCAGTTCTACTTTGAAAGTAGCTTCGAGAACTATGCTAAAACTATCGCATGTCTTGTATACGTATTACTGTATACTGTATACGTATAAGGCCAGTTTCTTTTCCGTTTCAACTCTGATCACAATAATTTCGAAAACATTTTGAAACATTCCTAAATTCGCGATGTCGAAAAAACGATTTAAAAACACAAATTGTTGTGATTTTAAAAGCATAGCGATTAATTAACTAGTACTGCTGGCCAAAAAAGAAATTGCTATACTTGTAGCAATTAAAACAATGACTTTGCGAATGCGTGTATAACCACAGGAACGCTGGCGTCGAAACCATTGATCATCAAGCTTTTATTATCTCGTTTCTCTTTGTAAGTAGTTGAAGAAGAACATACAGCACAGTTGATTAACCTGGAGGCAAATAATAAGTAACATATATTACGTGAGTCTTATTCCTAGTAACAAATCATTCGGAAAACTCACTTTGTATTTGGAAGTTGCATTTTCAATTTGTACGCTTGAAGAGCTTCTTCGGAAGTATCTGATTTTTCGAATATTCGATCGACCACGTTAATGAAAACGTCATACTCGTTATTCTGATGAGCAGCCCACGACATTGGTTTACTCAAATTTACGTTTCCAACGGGCATCTGTTGTAATCTTCTCATAGCCTGGCCAAACGAAGCATATTTATCAATGATGACAGTATGAATTCCAACGTTTTTAAATGTCGCGATAGTGACGTTCTTCTCGCTGCGAAGAAGCGCAAGTGCGATTATGCATCCTGCTTCTGCACCGTTCACGTTGCCACTCCGCCATGTATTCGTTTCTAGCATTACTTTATTCATATTAATCGTTACCATGTAACGTAAACCAGTCGGTTGAACATGCTGCATTAAATACACATTACAAAATAGCGAATTCAATACTGTAACGTCAAGTCGAATTATTGATACTCACACGTAACGAAATATACAACATTTTATGGAGAGCATCAATGATCTTAGGGTTTGGCTTGGGCGGATTTGGTAGTGGTTTATGAAACTGCTCCTTCACCTTTCTTTTCTCATACGACAGTGGCCTTTAAAAAATGATGCATCAAAGACTACTATCGATCGTTTTGTTTTTCACTTATTGCTTATTACCTACTTTCCTGAGTTTTCGTAATCCCTTATCGTAACTAATACTAAAGCTGGATGAACCTTGTCTCGAGCAATGTTTTCTTCGTTAACGATTTGATCTACTAGTTTCGATACTGTTAATGCATTCGGTTTCAGTAATTCAAGATTATGAATTCTTTGCAGATTGGTTAAAAGCAAATTTAGGTTCATCGATGATACTAACGCGTACCAAATCTAAAAATTATATAATGGGTTTACTGATCGAGTAAATGGAGTACGAGGACCAGTTTACATTCTACGTGTAATACTATTACCTCTTTGGACTTAAGCAAATGTCCAGGTACATGATCCAATGTTAATTCATGCATTTCCAAAAGACCCGCTGCTCGAACTTCGTCTACGCAGTGTTTAAAATCTTCTACATTTTTAATGTACCGTATTATTTCTGTGAATCTGGAATCGTCTCCATATGTTTTCTCAATCTCATCCAAACCACGTATTATATATTTAAGGACTACCTCTCCTCCTGTTTAACAATACACTGTTTAATAAAGAGGTGATTAATCACCTGACAATTGTAGTTCGATAAAATAAGTACCAGGATTATTGGGTACAGGATGAGACAACTTTATAATATCTTTATGCTTCCAACCATATCTGCCTTTGTACCTTGTCACGCATTTTGCTAATTCCATTGGTGTTTTTGATAAGTACCAATTATTCACAGCTTTCCTTAAACCCTGGCCCCACCCATTTTTCGAATTACCATCGGCATTCAGCTCTTTTTGCTTGCTTATTTGGGAAGCAAATTTGATAAACAAAATAAAATGTTGCGGAGATGCACAGATTTTATTGACTGCCGCGTAAGCTTGATGTCTCAAGCTCTCGCTTTTCATTTGCCTGCAGCAAACGGCAAGCGCAAATACTAATGCTTCTGGATTTGGAACAAGATTACTTTCGAATGCCTGTAAACAAACACAATATATGTGTGTATATACCGATATAGATTCGAATCGCTTTAATTAATTAGAAGAAAATATTACCTTTGTTATTATTTCGACTGGAACCAATTGCTTCTCTACGTTCTCTGCTAGTTCCTCTATGGATGGAACATTTTTAGCCAAAAAATAATTATGAACAAACCAATTACCCGGTTGATAATCTAGATACTCCTTCCCAACATAAAGAAATCTTGATAATCGTGTCTCAGGATCATTTGGATCCAAGTCTGTCGCCATTTCTTAACGTACTCTGCTGAAAAATCAACAATATTGTATTTCGATGTAATGTCAAAGTCTTCTTATGTATTAAGAAAACTTGATAAGTAAGTCGAAGAAAATAATTCAGTAATCGTGAAAAAGGTTTTATGTCTCCAGATAATTTTCATTATAAATGTTGTCGTTCTTCGTAAAAAGTAAATACTATTGTCTCCGATATTTTCTATGTATTAAATCTCTTGTGGCACATAGTAACAGGTATTACAGTATGACCAGATAAGGTAACACACAAAATGTGGGATATGCCATTACGGTAATACAGAAGTAGATTCGTTGTACTCCGTAATTATAAATCATAAACAATCGGGAAGATTCCTGTTAATAGGTGTGATCTGTCATTACGAGCATTCGGTTCGTTATTACCTTCGGTTAATTGAAAGGGCAACAACTCGAAACAACCATACAGAAACAACGTTCGTGTGACGTACGAGAACCACTGATATATATATACTATGGATACGAGATACCTTGAAGCGAATTGAAATTGAAGTGGCTTTACATGCCAGCGCCGCGTAGTTAGACACCGGTGTACTACATCCCCCCGTACTCCTCTTCACACCCGCGGTGCACAACACTTTGCCACTCTTCAGGTGGCGTTGTTCGCAACGTAGAGAGAACGACTGAGAACACTGTAAGAACGACAGAGAACGACCATTTTGGTTTGGAGCGTGGTTTGGGTATGTGATACAAGGGTTAAAGGAAAACAGACTTCTGCCTGATAGTGCATATTATTGCCTTTCTGCTAATGCCGATGTTTCATTGGAATTGTTCAACCGCATGCTCAAAAACAGAAAAAACATAGGCAAACTCACGCGAGACAATCTCAATTTCGGGAAACCTCCGGTAGAGCAGAATTTTCCTACTGTTTTAGCCACTAAAGCTTTCCAAGAGACAGCCGAAAATAGTAACATTTTTCATGAATTAGAACAGCACAATATAAAAATGTTAACGCGTTCTATATGGGCCCACCAGTAATGCCTTATTGTAAATAACATTTCGTGTTCTAGATAAGCACTCCTACTGTTTGTGAAAATATTGCTACGTATGTATACTGCTATATATGTGTGCATGCTTACTTGTTCGTATTGCACATATATATAACATGATTTTCCTTAGATTACAAAGATCATGGTTCATGATAGGACATAGAAGAATAACATTGAATTCATTCTGTTTAATTGTACGTATTTATACCTTATATCACATGTATTACTTGTTTGTAAAGTAAT
>CM052319.1:10919913-10974077 GCA_028455605.1 Lasioglossum malachurum | reverse complement strand
GGAAATCCGCTCTACCATGCGCATAGGAGCTGATCCAGGCTAAGCGTCCGCTCTACCATGCGCATAGGAGCTGATCCAGGCTAAGCGTCCGCTCTACCGTGCGCATAGGAGCTGATCCAGGCTAGGAGCTGATCCAGGCCAGTGTTTTGCCACCGACGGCGTCACTAGAACAACGTTTACCCACAGAACTGAAGTCTGTGATTTACCTATCGTGTTGGCATCATGAATTTTTTCAGCCACATCTATCATTAGTTTAGTTATTATAAAAATCAAGTATTAGTTAAAACCACGACAATTGATGATTGTTGATACATATCATATACAAAACATGTCAAGATACCTCGTATACAATAGAGTATTAAAAAACAAGATACAACAGCCGTGTCGAGTGTAATATAACAGTGATTCTCGTGTGGTCAGTGTCGATGAATAAATATTGTATTTTGACCGGTGTATTTCATTGTTTGTCGTTGGCCCCGCAACCAATTCGACACAATTCTGATTTGATTCGGATTGATATCTGTTTTTATGAATCGAATATTTATCGAATATTGTTTAGAACATATTTTTATGATTAAATATCGACACGTCAGTTATTGTAGCTATCATTGAAAACAGTAAATTATAATGCACCTGACGTGCTGATAGCATTGAAGGTTATTATTTCTGTTTGAATAAAAAGGATTTCACGCACAGTGAAATATGTTGATAAACCAGGATCTACAGTGGAACGGTGTTGCAGCATCTGAAATTCAGATGTTCCCAGATCTTGAATTAATGGGTACAGCATATTCTTTTAAGTTGAAAACATTTGAACATTTTGTTTCTTATACTACCTGTGGTTGCAAGGAAAAACGGCGCATGTCGGAATTTCAAAAAATTCGAGTTTATGCATTATTCGAGCTTTATAGAATTTACGTATTTACCAGAACAAAAGTCATGAAAACAAATTCTAAAGACTCGAAAAAATAGTGCAGTTTTCCTGACAATCACAGACATAATTGTATATAATGTAAAAGCGACCACAACTATAACAATTCAGAAACGCATTAGAATTTTAACGTTAACAGCACGAAACCACAAATTTTCTTGCAGATGGTGATTGTTCACCTTTCTCGGATGATTTATTTCAGTCTTTAAACCCTGAATTAAGTGTTCCGATGTTCTTAGAGGATGAAATACCTTTCCAGATAGAGAATGATTTTGATTATCGAATTATGAACGACGTTTCTTTAGGAGAATCTGTGCAATGTACAGAAGAACCGGAGACACATAGTTCTCAACAAACATCAGGTATACCTCCGACTTAAAAGTTGTAAATTTATCTTTTTCGATTTGTACATTTATCAAAACTATTTTCTTCGTAGTCATAAATTCAAATTTAACCGATGATGTAAAAATGGAGGAAGTTAAACTGGAACCTAGTAGCCCGTGCGTGCAATTTCCACTATCACCTGAATCCAGTCACTCGGAATCTAGTAGATCTGAATTGCAGATAGAACCGGACTCTGCCCTTTCGTTCTGTGACTTTAAAGTACATTAATCGCTTTATATCAACATTAACCCTTTGGACTCAAAGCAATTTTCTTTCAACCCAGATCATTTTTATTCTATGTAATCTTTTTTACATTGTGCACATCGAATTGGACTTGTTTTCTCATACAACAGTTGAACTTTTTACAATTTGTAGAATACACAGACGAATTTAATAATATTACTGGCACCTCAGAGTCATCATTCGAGTGCAAAGGGTTAAAAGTTTTGACTATTTTCTCTAGCTAAATATTATATGTATTAATTGATTACAGTCAACTCCGGAGACACCACCAATTTCACCGCCTCAAAATATTTCTCCATCTATATCGCCAGAGCCGGTGTTTAATGCAACCATCGCGAAGCAAATAAAATTTATGCCAATTAAATGTCAGGATAGAAAGTCCACGAAATTTATCCTGTCCAAAACCAATTCAGCCAAACATATTCAAGTACAGCCAAAGACACAGCCTCTAAACAATGGTAAAACATTATTCCAACATAAATCATTTGGTCGAATGGTATTCAAAGATGGTACGATACGTATTTTTATGTTTCATATTTTCCAGAACAGCCTCAGAATACTATTTTTTTGAGTACACAAAACTTATTAACGTTCACACAGAAGGTTAAACAAAACTACACACCGTACCCCCTTATGACTCATTTATTACCAACCAATGGAAGTAATATTACAGCCGAAAATTCGATACAATTTTCACCGGTCCAAATAAAAACAGAAACGAATGCAGCACAAATACCACAAGTGAATTCTACGAGTACCGCGGATACTTATATATCGGGAAAAGAGACGAATATCGGTGTTGCAGATGGATCTTTGATTCTGAGAAATGAAACAGCTGGATGCACTTCTATAGTTGTAAAAAACGACACCCCTGGCTGCAGGCCAATATTAATTAAAACGGAACATTCGAGTTATACTCCGATCGTTATTAAAAATGAAACCCAAGACGTTCATTTTACAGGGCGACAGGAGAATGAGATAAAAGCATTGAAAAGGCAACAGAGAATGATAAAAAACAGGGAATCAGCGTGTCTTTCGCGAAAGAAAAAGAAAGAATATGTGTCTTCGTTAGAGAAACAAATTTGTAAACTGCAAGAAGAAAACAAGCAGTTAAAGATGGTGAGAACTCTTAAAAAATTAGTTACTCGATCGTTTATTATGCTGGGATCGCTCTGAGAATGAAGTGAATTGATAAGAGACAAGAGGCTCGCGTTTCCGCTTCCAATGTATACAGGGTGGTCTATTTGTGATGACTAGACCGCGAATTTTTATGCATTTATGACATCATTCCTTCGAATTCTTTGAAGCTTCAGAAAAGTAACAGCCCTACTACAGACCCTCCCGTCTCTGCAGTCTTACTATCCACCGACATAGAATTGTACAGTTAAAGATAATAGATACTTTGTTCCCTATGGATTTATAGAGCAGATGTAACGGAAAAGGAAACTCAGATGGTCCCAGCCTTAGGTAAATAATTGTAATTGAACTGTGTTTGTATCAGGAGAATACAAGCCTGAAACAGAAACTCTCTGCGCTAGAGACCACGACGAGTGCTGTTAACAAGCTTAGGAGTATAAATCTCAATGCGAATAAGAAGAATGTTGCTATCCTTTTGGGTATGGCATTTATGGTATCCTTGAATGTCAATACTTTTAGGTGAGTTGATTTAGGAATAATTTTAGGATTAGAAAACACGTGAACAGGTATTCCTGAAAAATCTTCCCTCTTACAGTAACGTTCTCTCAAGAGAGAATCATTTGAACGTGTTACCCGTTGACATTGCTACCAATACGCCGTACATAAGACACGGAAGAACATTGCTTTGGTCACCTAAAGATCAAGCTCAACAAGAAGAGGAAAAGAATTTCCGTAAAAATGTGTCGGTGCTTCAACCAATGTGTCCAATGTACATAAATAAAAGCGAATCGATTCGTTTGGATTACGAATTGAGACGATGGATCGGTGGAGAGTCTGATCACGATAATTGGTTCACGTCGAAAACCGCAAAATTCGGGGAGAAATTTATGGAAGGGCTACTGTCGCCGTACGTAATACAGAAAAGGATTAAAGACAAGCATAGTTCGCCACGAAAAAGCAAATCGGAGTTACTTCGAAAAACAGCAAGTTCTACCATCACAAATGCAGTGGAAGTCTTTTCGCCGACATTAAAGGAGCATGCGTCTCTGTTCGAAGCTTTGGGCAGAAGAGACGACACATTCTACGTGGTTTGGTTCAGCGGCGAGCATTTGCTTTTACCGGCTTCGAGGAAAAACAGTACAGGCAGACCAAAAATGTCGTTGGTTCTTCCTGCGCTGCCTACAAATGGTGAGGGCTGTTCTGTTCGAAAAGCTGTAAGGCAGCAGTTTCCAACCTTTATGCTATTACGCCTCCCCGAAAACAATTTTAATAGATATAATAATATAAACACATTTTAACAACTGTTAAGTTTTATTTGTTTGTAGATATTATGGTATCAAAATTAATTTTTTATTAAAAAATTTTGGCGCCTTCAAGGCTGGAAACCGCTGCTGTAAGGAGTAGCAAATTTATACAAATCGACGGACATAATACTCTTCTCTTCTTTTCGCAGAAACATTTTCAACGCCCACGAATCACATAACTATGATGCAAATCGATTGCGAAGTTACAAACACGCAATTGTTGCATTTACAACAATCGGTAATACCGAATCATTTGAAAAACACCGGTAGATCTGGAAATGAAACGCGCGAAACTCATGCGACCAGCGATGTATCTGATGCTGTTGCAGAAGATATCGCTAAGAATTATAAACCATATTTCATTAAAGAATCTAGTCAGAAGACTTTGCAAAAGAGAAACTTGAAGAATACTTACGAATTTAATTTGGAAGAAGTGAAAACTGAAATGTCTAAAGACTCGCAGAAAACAGGATCGTAAATGAAACGAGTGCAATCGCAAAGAAACAAAAATGAAACTATAGCACTGAAGTCTTTGGCTTTGTGCCTGTTTCTATGTGAAATTGTACATGAATAGAGTTCAAATAATTAATATGATTTAATACGTACAAACAATCATAAAAAAAAGGAAACAGTAGACAAATTTGACATAGACAAGTTAAATACATTAACTAAACATAGACAACATAACCATAAGCAGTTTTCTAAGAAACACGCATGTGTTAAGAACAGTATACATATATGGTAAAATATTAAATATCATATTAGAAATATGTATAAACACTAAATAGTAACAATTCTCAGACATATATGTAATATTGTACATTAAATGCATTAGAGAATAGCGTTATCGAAAGGTACAATTTTTAAAGTGAAAAGCGTCGCAAGAGAAAGATTTAATATTCGTAGAAATTAATTCTTTTTACAAAAAAGGTATGCTGTGATCATACTGTTGCATAATAATTGTGTGCACTTAGATCTTCTCGTTTTTGCACTCGCATAGAAATATATTTAGTGTGATGTTTACACATTTATATTTAAAAGCAAATTTTTACGGGATTGCAATATGTAGGTCTAACAACTTCGCGTATAACTTATTTGCGTTTATTTAAATGCATTTCTATTACAATTGATACTGACACTAATCATGATATTGATACAAAATCAATAGTAAATAAATGGGTTCGTTTTTTATATTTACAATGTGGTACAGAGCATTTAGAAAGAATTGTAAAATCTATTATAAATTATTTCAAGTTTGGTGTCGAGGCGCCAAGGTACGTTCTCAAATCTGTTATCGTGGATTGTATTAATTTAGCTTTAATGAATGGTTTTCCAAGTCTCTGGTGTGCCGTATATCGATGACACCCACCGAAGGAGTAATAATAATTGCCACCTATATAACAAAAAGAAACAGAAATATCTACAATGAACCAATGTAAAGTCAGCGGCAATATGAAGTGGACACTCTTAAATTTCGCCCTTACGTGATCATCTTTAAACATTTGTAGCTCATTGCAATGTTGACCGATTTCGATGAAATTTTCAATATGTATATAAGTTACCGAAATCTATAAAACGCATTTTTTAAATTATCGTTACAGGCTCAGATAAAAAAGTTGAAAAAATTCAAGTCCTTTGGACCAATTTTTAAAAAGTTATGCGAATTTTAAGGGTGTCCTCTTAATATTGCCACTGACTGTACATACATACGCACTTTCATTCAGTTTTCAGTCGAACAAAAGAATTTCGGAAATTACCTTCGCTGCCTTCGATCCATAGAATATCGATGGGTGGTACAGACGATTCCGTTTTTGGGCATTTTAAAGTGTTCATTAGACTTTGAACCTTCTCTTCATCTACTATTGGAGGAATGGGTCTGATAATTACCTCCATCGGCACATCATATACTTCAGCGTTTACGTCAGAATGTACGCTTGTGGGTGTTGCGTTGTTCATCTTGCGAATTGAATCTGAAAACTAAACAAAAGAAGAATGGTGTAAAAGAACCAAGAAACTAAGCGATCGATGGAGAACGAAAAGCAGTATACTTTTCTGTAATCTAGGATTACATAAACACGTTTGAAATGATCGAGGTCGACATTTATTCGAAAATAAAAGTCTGATTGAAATAGGAGAATTTAGGAGATACGTATCTTTCCGATTGAACTTACTTTTCAGCATTTAAAC
The DNA here is from genome assembly GCA_028455605.1 of Lasioglossum malachurum. Lineage (NCBI taxonomy): Eukaryota > Metazoa > Arthropoda > Insecta > Hymenoptera > Halictidae > Lasioglossum > Lasioglossum malachurum. The sequence goes on along the minus strand of CM052319.1, from coordinate 10,967,891 downwards.
GCGTTGTGTTGTTTGAGATTGTTCAACGTGTGCCTGAAGGTAACACACGCTTACGTATCTCAACGACATATATCAGTGTTAGCTATGTATAATATAATCTTGCAATGAATCATATGGAAACGGATCCGAGCTGATATACCTGTTCCGCTAGTTCCGCTTTGTACAATTGGCATAGGAGGGGGTAAACTATCGAACCAGGTGGGGATGAAGATATGTAGTACTTGAATATTGAGAAAAAGTAACGAATGTATATGTATATTTTTAGCGCTAACAAATTTGAATACTCGTCAGAAATAGTATTACGTTTTTTGTACCGATTCATTGGTTAGAAACGAAACTATGTATTTTGCTAGGTCTTTGAATGCACGGGCTTCAATACTTTCCGGAGCAGATAACACGATCGGTTTGCCAGTGTCGCAACTTTGTGCGACATCTTTGGATACAGGTATCGATTCTAAGACTGGTACACCTATAACAAATACGAGAGCTTATAAACCTGAATGAATGTGTATTGAAATTTACAAATTCGGTACCCAGTTCTGCAGCCATCGCTTTCACATTATCGTCGTAAAGAGCTATTTCATGATCGCACTTAGGACATAGAATGCCGCTCATGTTTTCAACAATTCCAGCGATTGGAATGTCCAATCGTTTGAACATGTTAAGTCCTCTTCTAGTTACTTCCACGGCTGCTTTTTGGGGCGTAGTTACCAATAATGCTCCGGAGACAGGAATATTTTGTATTAATGAAAGGTGCGTATCTCCTGTTCCTGGCGGAGTATCGATAACAAGATAATCCAACGGGTCCCATGCTACTTGACGTAATAATTTTTCAATCGCACTCATTACCATTAATCCCCTCCATATTACCGGTGATTTATCGTCGATCAAAAAACCCATAGACATACTATACATAAAGAAGAATTATAGGAAGGGAATGTTACGATTAGAAGTCTGTTCCAACATCGGAATCAAATTTCTACCATTTCACTCCGTAATTCACAACTGGTTCCATAAGATTGCTCTTATTAACCACAGGAGATTGTTTTATATTCATCATTAGAGGTACGGAAGGACCAAATATATCGGCATCTAGTAAACCAACTGACCTCTGCGGTCCAATTATTTTTAAGGCAGTCGATAAATTTACTGCGATCGTAGATTTTCCAACACCACCTTTCGCAGAAGATACAACGATGATCTGCTTGACCCCTTTCAAGGGTTTCTGTTTCGGTAGACCGCGTGCCATGATCTCTTTCCGTTTCTCGTCAATTTCCTTTTGCTTTTCTTCATCGTGACGAGTGTAACTCTGAAGCGGAAAAAGTCTATTGAAGAATGATTCTCTTTCCTGTAAAAGTGTTGTCTGTTGGAACAGTCACGTTGCTGATCGTTTTATAGTGCGTATTGACTTTAAGGTATGTGTTCATCTGAGAGTAAAACTGTCGCCAGTTACTCTCAAGAGTCAAATTCGTCAGTGTACATGGTATTGAGCATGCACGAAATCTCTCGTAGAATGAACAGAAAGTTGTCTGAAATTGTTAGTTATATGAATGCCATTCATATAGCTGAGAGTCTTCCAGCTAGTTTCCTCTGCCATTATATGCCAATATCAATTACTTTTACAGAACCATCTCCCATACCCTCAAATAATTCCATACCATATAATAGGGTAACTGCACCAGTGAATGAACATTTAAGAAATTGTTCAGGAAGATATTTTATTTTTAAAAAAATATGTGAATTAAAGGAATCTCATATATGCCAAATGGCTCCCTATACTTCATTTGTCAAAAATAAATGAACACAAATAAAATGAAATTATTATTATTTTTCTTTATTAAACGTCAAATAAAAAATATAAAAAATACCAGTCAATGAACACAACATTCTAGTAATTGGCTTAAAATTTATTGAAATATACAAAAGCGTTCATTTACTGGTGCCCGTTTATTCACTGGTGCAGTTACCCTACAATGTCTAAACAAATTGTTCAAAAATATTTGCAAATGTTTTTATTTTCTTATTTTATATCGTTTTCAAGTACGCATATCTTGAAATATTTTCTGTGTACATTTTCATAAATAGCCAGAGCTATAGCTTCAGAAGTATTAGAAGTATACTTCTGATTAGTTCTGATACTATTCTGCCTATTGTACATACAGGTATGTGAAACAAATACCGAAGACTACCATATGAAAATACTAAAATAAATATGCAAATACTAAAATTTCGTCAACAGTACTATTTTAATGAAGTACATATACATATAGGACGTTAATGCAGAAGAAATGCATACATATTCAATGAAATTACTTGCCCAATGTGCTAAAAATCGTAATGTTATCATTACTTTTTAGAACTTTGTGTCTTGTTTGGCAATCTGTGATCCAATTAAATTTATTGTGTTTTCAACTTGCACCGCATTCATTCGAACGAAACTTCTAAACTGTTGTGCACCCATTTTATTTCATTGGATTGTTCATATGGTTTAGTCCAGCATTTTCTCTTTTTGGAACATTTCTTTTTTCTTATTGCAACAATTCCAGCAAACTTTGATGCATCTATTTTGTTCACGAGAATTCTTATAAGTTGACTGCAAATCTTTATGCATTTACGGCATATAAAAATTTTTAAAAAATGCTGGAGAATTAAATTCAACATAATTTAGTACGATTTGTATATATTTTATATATTTATTTGGTACCGCTTTCTTAATATTTGTCTACAAAAATTGAAGATTGCATAAACATCCGCAGTCTACTTATAATTATCGAAGTTCGTCCGAGAGCTGCATGCATGAAATTCAAATGGCCCCACACACCTGAGAGGACTTTCCGAGAGTTGACTCTCACACTCTCGCGTCAATCTCCGAGAGCAACAAATTTCTCAAGTGCTCTGAAATAGACACAAATTCAGAGTACTCTCGAGAACAACTATCGAAAGAAACTCTCGGATGAACGCGTACCTTTAGCCACGTGCCTTTCAAAGTAATCGAATGCCATGAACCTGTCGAAGGAGAAAATTGCCGAAAACATAGAAAGTTGTACGTACCAATGACAACGAACGGTAATTCTTCGTGTTCCTATGATGATTATATGGGTGGCGCGCAAAATATTTGTTAGAGGCGAAAACTAACGGCAACATTCTCGGTCTCGGCGCTGGTCATGTAAAAACATACACAAGAGAATTGTTTGACCACACAGGCCGTTTCTAACCTTACATTTCAAATATAAAGTATAAATACAATTGTTACTTCGTTCAAACTCAAAAGCCCGATGGGAACTTCGTGTAATATAACAAAATATAAATACTTGCAACTGAATTTTTGACATATCAATAATTTCTTCGCGTGCATTTCAAGTCTCGTTCTTCTTCAATCGAAAGTTTTGATGTTTTTCCACCGAAAGTAACTGAGATGTTTAACGCAAGGGCGGTACAGTTTTTCATTACCGTGAAGTACATTATCAGTAATGCGTTGAATCTTATGCTTTTTCGTAATGTAAATATGTGAATGTAAGTTATTATTTCGCTTTGAACTATAGGTTTTCTAATTAATTTCGTATCGGTACTGTGCTTACGTCGGAAGCTGGCCATCGGTTTGATATTTAGCGAGCTACTTTATGCTAGCTTTGTAATGTTATTATCGTTGTGCCACGGTTAACCTAGATTTTCAATTTTAATACACATTGACTCTCGTCAGTTGAATAAATCATGTCGAGTGAAATGGTCAACAAAATTTTGTTTTTCTTTTCTTGAGAGCTCCGCGTTTGAATGTTTTTCGCCAGTGTGATCGTTCGATGCGTTCGTATTTAATTCTTAGAAAATAATTCGTATTACGAGAAAACATGCGTAATCGTTCGGATTAATCGATTCGATTCGTGATTTGATCGATGAAGATAGTATTAATTCATCTTTTTCGCGTGTTAAAACTATAAACGACTTGTACGTTCACGAGCTTATACTAAAATTAGAAGAACGACATCGGTAATTAAAATTTAAGTGCATTGTGTTGAATCTCTGTAACCTGACCAAAATTGTGAAGTTTTTATGTGACAATATGTTTAACATATATATTTCGCGTAAACGAACGCATTTCACTGTAAACACGTATGTATCTCGTATTATTAAATAATAAATCGCTAGATGTTGTACAATTGAACTTCTAGTGTTTGTTAGGTGTAACGTAATCTGAGGTTAAGTCCTTATTTACCTTATTATATATAGGCAAAACGTGTTGCATTAACGAGCCAAGGTGCACGGAATATGGGCCTAAACGCAGCCATACAAGCTTTAAAGTAAGTAGCACAAAAAATAAAAACAACTTGTGTGTTCAATGTTCACCCGAAACTGATTCGGTTGTATAATTGAATTATTAGAAAAGCCGAGCCACTAAAGGATAAAGTTCAACGTTGTAAAGACCTTCTAAACGATAGCGATGCATGGGTATGTCAACAGCAATTGCAAAAGATATATCAACAAGTTCTCATATTGGATCTGGAATATGCGCTGGATAGAAAGGTAGAACAGGAGCTTTGGAATCTTGGATTCAAGAATTACATAGCGACCTTGCAATCGCAAGCGAAGGACAGAAAGAATCCGAAGCGAGGAGAATCACAAGCTTTGCTCAGTTGGTGCTTGGAAGCGGCGAGCGGTTTTTATTTGACATTGTTGCAAGAGATTTGTACAGCGTTCGATTTAGATTTACCATTTAGAAGGTAACTGGATAGAAATGTGATCAGTTGGAAATCTATTTTGTCTAATCAAACTTATTTTGTAGGAAAGGCTATGTGTACGGATGTACTTCGCCGTGGAAAGCTGTGGAGAACTTGTCGGTGCCTCATAAATCGTCATGTTTCTACGCGTGTCAGTATTGTTTGGTACACTTGGGAGATATCGCTCGCTACAGGAACGAAAGTAAACAAGCGGAGCTGTTCTATAGACACGCCGTATCGTTATCACCATCCAGTGGACAACCATATAACCAGCTAGCACTGTTGGAGGCATCGCGTGGCAACAAGTTGGGAACTGTATTTCATTACACACGATCTGTTGCTGTGAAGCATCCATTTCCTGTCGCTACCACCAATCTAGCGAAAACGTTATCTTCTGCTTTGAACGACACCTCGGTAAACATTCAAGGGAAAACGAAATTAACATCCCAGGAATACATAGCAGTCTTCTTAAAGCTACACGGTGTTATTCATAATCTTGGAAACACAAAGATCGCATCCACCTACACGAAATTATTGACGGAAACATTAACAGCTCTGGTGGCGACGGAAAGTTTCAGTTCGTGGATGCTTGTACAGATGTTTGTAATTAATTTGTACGCGTTGGAACATACGACAAACATTGTTATGGGCAGCACCGAACCGCTGAGAAACGAACAGTTAACGTTCGACGAGAAACTAGCTCGAGATTGCATTTTCGATCTCATAGCGGGAAGTCTGTCAGCTTTATTATTGCCTGTCTACACGATCAAGAACTCGATCGTCGAATACTTCGCTTTGCCTTCTATAAAACTGTGCCTTGACTGGATTCACACGAAGCCCACAGTTTTGGAGGAAGTTGCTTTCACGTCGAGACTTCAGATCTGGCCGAGTCTTTGCGTATTATTGAACGCCTTGCAAAATTGTGTGGTCGATTTCGCTTACGATCAATACGTGAATGTACCACTGCCAGAAGACCGTGATTTACAAGGCTTCTTACCGTTGGAGAAAAGCTTCGAGTGTCTGAAATTCACGAACACCGATTTGGAAGGCGATCTCGAGACCTCGAACAAGTTACGGGCGATTCGGATTCTACGTTTGGGACATTCTCTGACACAGTGTAGGATCAATGGTTCGGCGGTAATCACTGTCACGATAGGAGGGGAAAAAGGTGATAACAAGTTCAGTTCGATGGGCGAGGGTAACGGGCCGAGTAACGAGCTGATGAAAGAACTGGAAGAACTTAGTCTGAACAAGGAGAGGCTGTCAGTTGTCTCGGCCAGCCCGGTTCTCTCCGAGTCTGCCAGCAGCAAAGGTTCCGCGGATGTCGATATGCTGTTATTGGAGAACACATTGCTGGATAAGAGAATAGGCATTCTGAAGCCCCAAGGTTCGCTGGAACGGAACAAAGATTCGTTGACCGGTCATACAGAGTCGAACAACTTCGAAGGCAACGTGACCGCACCGATATCCGTGTCGAGGAAACCAAGACAGAACATAGCGATGCAGGCTATTATGCGCCGCGCCGAAACCGAGCAGAAGCAAGTCACCTTCAAGAACGTCTCGCCGCTAGTCATCGAAGAGGAACATGAGAAAAAGGGTAAAATTGGTTCGACGTCGCCAGTAAAAAATCTGTCCGCAGGAAACAAGGGCGCTCCGATTACTGAAGAAACGTTGAAGCCAACCAATGCATCCGTCGTATCCACAGTTACGTTGACCAACGCTCAGAATCGGTTACCGTTGATGCCTTTCCCAACGACCACCGTACAAAATTCAATCGTTTCCCCTTCGATCCAAGCCAAACCAACGAAATCCCAGCACACTGTTTTACAGCTCACACAAATTAACCATCTACCCACGAAAGACCAGCAACAACCTTCTGGGATTCTACCGACGCTACCAATATCGGGGGTGTCTCAGTGCGTGGGGGCTATTTGTTACCAGACTCCACCGTTCAATGTACAAAATCCTCAATTCGCGAAGAATTATATGACCAATCAAATAGGAAACGCGGCGAGCTATCCTATGCAACAAGGGCATTTCGCTTCGAGTTCCGGACAACAATCGATGTCTCAGAATATTAGTTTGCAACACGCGGCGTCGAGTCAAAGCAGACCACTGCATCAGAGAATGCAGATTCACAATATACCCCAAAGCTCGTTGATACATCAGAACGTCGGACATCTTCCACTTACCAACCAGCAGAACGTAATGTCAGCTGTATCGCATAATATGAACTCTCCACAGACTGGAAATGTCGTGTTGCAACCGAATCTAAATATACAGCAGCAGCAACAATCTCATAATTTGGATGTTCAACAGAATCACAGCATGGCCGCGATTCAACAACAAAACGTTGGGAAAAGTAATCTTAGATCGAGTACAATATCCTTGCATAATCCAGTAAGTTTGACTAGCCCAGCCATTGTAAACGCTTCGAATTTGTCGTCGTTGAATACATATCAGAAGAGTCTTCATCATGTAGCTAACATGGTACCTTCGAACGTACCAAGCGTATCAGGCAGTTCGTTGAGCCCAACCACCACGTCGAGCTTTCAGTTTCATTTTAACCAAACCGACCCGACACGGAACGCTTTCGGTCAAATGTCGCAGAAACAATTACCGTCGTCGATCTACAACAAAAACTCGGACGTTTTGGAATTCTCGTTTCCCAATCAGTTGGGCATGTCAAGGAGTCAATCGCAAATGGCGAACAATTATCCGCTGTTTCATAATTACGACAGTACAAACTTCAGCTTGTGGAAAGACGTTCAACAGTCACACGTTTCGATACCATGCTGGGGTTCCAGTACCGGTGACACACAGTTGCGTGGAAAGGATACCACTATCGTCGAAAATTTCCGTAACTGGGAGGACTCTATTAATCCTGGAAGCACGGTCTCGCAACTGCCATTAAGAACTTCGAATTATCAATCTGATTCGCAACACGGCAAACATTTCAGTAACGCAAACAACTTTGACCACTCTGCTACTCGAGAAGTATGTATTGTAATATAATTGGTGGTCCACCTAAACGTAGCCATATAAATGTCGCCTTTATTTGTGACGACTAGACTGCGGATCTTTATGCATTTATAGTAAGATTAAGTAGATAAAATTAAAAATTAAAGATGTCAATATATGATTTCTCCTCCTCTGAGAAAAAACTAGCATTTGCAAAGCATTCCAACCTTGCGATACCATTTATATTGCGTTAAAAACGTTTCTTATGCCATCAAAAATAAAGGAGATATTTAGGTGGCCACATTTAGGTGGGCCACCCTGTATACACTCTCTCCCTCTATCCCATATTGTATTGACATGGTAGGTAAAATGTTATTATAAGCTCAAAAGAAAAATCCCTACTATCTGACGATTAGACAATTTTTCTGGAAAACATAGAATACATAGGAAAATATGAGGCAGAGGTGGTGGTACATTGTATGAAATTGTATCACACTGATCGAACAATAGATAAATTCTAAATCTCTTTGCAGGTGGACTTGAAATCTTCTCAATCGATTAATACAGGAAACACGTATTCGTTGTTCAGCAGTAATAACACGTGGGGATCTACTTCGCAAACGTGTAATGTTTCGAATCAGGATCCAACGAAAACTCGACTCAGTCAGCAATCTTTGTGGTCTGGACCTGGCCCGTCTCCTCTGGAACGGCTTTTGGAACAACAAAAATCTTTACGCGAAGGAGGTACCTGAAGGAAAGCAATACAGATATTCTATCGAAATATATTGGAAAAGGATTTATTCAATTTGCGGATTCAGTTACCAAAAGGAGTCCAGCAAAATAACATACCACAATAAATATCGATCGTTCGACGAGAATGTTAAATTTGTTACAATGCAACAAGCTACCGTGAGGTTTCGTAGCCGCTTAGGAATTCGTTTCACAAAAAAAAAAAAAAAAAAAAAAAAAAAAACGAATACATACATACGTCCAAAGCGTTATGAAATACGCTCTAGAAATACATAGGTATTAATTACTTACGCTACTTATTGCGCGCATGCTAGAGAATGAGAATATTCTGATAGTGCCAGTCAGCGCTATCGAATTTTTCAGAATAGTCCTTTTAAACCTATTAAAGAGCAGTTGGTTGAGATATTTCAAGTCACTTAGAAAAAAAAAACAGAAGGATTCAGCGGACAAGTAATGAACCATATATAGGAAAGGCGCGGTATAGAAATTTTTCATTGCGTAAACACCTCAAAATCCGTGGAAATTTCTATTGTGAAAGGTATGTGTATTCGGTCGATTTTGATATAATTCGATTCATTGAAAATTCCGAGATGAACTAAAAAAATGTTCTTTCCTCTATCTCTCTCTCTTTTATTTCTTTATTTTTAACTTTTAGACACGACATATTACATGCATATAAACGCAATTCTGTTGGTACACATACGTTATAAGCAGTCGTAATCGTGAATATACATTTCGTATCATACTACGTAGCTACGCTACTGCATATTTCTATTTACTATTCTCGAATTTTTCCATACATGGTTGAGTTCTTCAAGTTATTTTGCAATAGAATACATATATATGTATGTGTGTATATATACATGGCTCTTCTTTTAGATGTTTTGTAATTTTCATTAATCACAAAAAAAAGCGAAAACATACTCGATAGAAACATAACACAATAGCTCGTTCTCCATGAGAAATTCAAATGTAAAACAATCTCCGAAGACCGTCTTGTAAACACACAATCCTTCGAATTTAAATATGTTGAATGAAATGAAATGATGTCTTTGGAAGAACTCAATGTAACAAATGCACATAAACAACAATTTTATCGAAGTGATTGAAATGAAGGGTTCACTTATTTGCAAATACACAATGTTACAAGTTCAACAAAAATCGTGTACGAATTCAATTATTCTCGATTCATTTTATTTGACTTCTTTTTATCCTTTAATAATATTTTTCCCTCGACTCTTCAAGCAATACCGATAGAGATTTACGCTCCCGATCAACGTGTCAAAAATAATACATACATCGTACATTATATTTTACCTACTTTAACATAGTTGAACATATATAAACATACTTATTTAAGAAATTATGTATAGTTATATAATGAAAATTCCATCTTAAACGACATTGTCGATTTAATAATAGAACTGATTTCTGTTTCCTGGAAACAAACATCATAAATTTCTTCCATGTTACACTCAGCTCTGTGAGCTTTCACCTAGTTTACGTACAAAAAAATGTTGAAAGTTTAAAATTCTATGTTCCTGTAAAACTAGAACACATTTTTCCAAAATTGATATTAATCAAAGCAGTGTTACCTTTCCTTTGTATGTCGAAGTTCGTATTCTAATACTATAATATAATTCAGTTGATAATTCAGTTGATGGATATGATTTATCTAAAAAGCGTACAAAGCATTTTGTACACCCATTGCTGTGTATTATGAAATTTATAAAATACAGAGTAGTGTATTGTATTACATAGTCACGCTCCCAGGGTAACTTATCACATTGTACATTAAATAATCTAGTAATACATATACCATCCTAAAAATGAAGCATTTCACAAAGAAACTATTAAACTAAAATTACAACTCTAATTAATATTAAGTTAGATTCACAATGTGATTACATTTTTTTTATCAGCTGATACTTTTTCTAGATTTTCCTCATGATTTTCTTGTAAATGTTCTTCCAACTTTTGAAACATTTTGAAATAGTCGCCGCAAATCAAACATGGATAAGAGAGCGTTTTATTTATAATTTGCTTACTCCAGTTACTATTATTAGAACTATGGAAGTAATCATTGTATGTCTGTGTGTGGACAGATTTGGCGGCTACCAAAAGTTTTGTTTCATCTGTTTGCGTATTAACCGATGAATTAGTTATTAAAAGATCCGTTTGGACACTTTGGTCCTGTTGGGATTTCGTAATGGAAGAGGACAGCTACAAATTATAAAACTTAATAAGAAAACAATATATTGTTTTAATATATAAAAGAAAAAGAAAGGAAAAACCTTTATCAATTTGTGTGTTAAGCTCTATAAAAAAAATTATTTTCAATTTAACAAATAAACAAGTAAAGAACTCTGTTTGTGGTGTATAACGTGTACAGCATATATACATAGCATAGAGTATTGATTTTTGTTAAATCTTTTAAAACAGGAGAGTATTAGTATAAAGTATTATAAAGTATAAATTAAATAATTGTAACAAAACCTTAACCTCGTCTAACTTTGATGATAATTCATTCACCACTAGGTGATTGATTACTTTTGGTAAAATATTAGCATTGCACAGAGGGCATTGTTTTAGTGCTTTTATACAATACCCACAGGAGTGATGCCCCCTGGTACAATGTATGTAAGAAAAATTGGTTGCTTTCAAACACACCGGGCATTGTATAATATCTTCTATGACACGATACCAGTCCTGTAAAGACATACATATATATTAATATTGCATGTAATACTAACTTTAACGAATATGTATCACATGCAAAACTGTAATACATATTGAGTATGAGCACTCTCATACTCATTCATATCCTCTCTGTCAAGCAGCCAACCATAGTAAAAAAGCAATTGTTTCTCGAGCGTATTCGACTCGCCTTTGATCTAATCGGAAATCCAGAATTGAGATACTGTTGTCCTACCGACACACAATCGGGGGCAAAATTAAACATGCTGCGTGATCCGATTTCGGGTCGGGTATATCGGTGTAAACCACTATTAATCCAATAATAAAACCTCATTTTTCATTAGTTTTTTATGGGACTTTCACCAACATATTCGTGTAATTTTTCTATTGAAAATGATACGAAATATGATATAATTCCGATGAGATATTTACTTGTGTAATGAACGATGAATGTTTCGGACGCAAGGAAGAACAGCGTATGGGAAAGAAAGAGACGCGGAGAGTCGCGGCGCGCCGGCACAGTTCAAAGTATTTCCCATACGCTGTTCTTCCTTGCGTCCGAAACATTCGTCGTTGATTACACAAGTAAATATCATCGGAATTATATCATATTTGGTATCATTTTTATTAGAAAAATGCTACGAATATGTTGGTCAAAGTCCCATAAAAAAATAATGAACGATGAATGTTTCAGACACAACGAACAAGAACAGCATATGAGAAATCCTTTGAACTGTGCCGGCGCGTCGGGACTCTCCGCGTCTCTTTCTTTCCCATACGCTGTCCTTCTTTGCATCCAAAACTATGTATCACCGTTCATTACTATACTGTGGATCTTTATGCAAAATAACAACGTTCTGCATCGATTGTGGCAAGCAGGAATAAAATAAAAGTTGATTTCATCCCTTAATGACTTCGTTACGTTAAAAACGACATTACAATATTCTCTTAAATTTTTATAATCCCTTACTGTTTTATATTTCACCCAACCAATTTCTACATAAACGCATAAAGTCAAAATCGCACAATATAATTGGACTTATATCATATTTGGTATCATTTTCATTAGAAAATTTGCCACGAATATGTTGGTCAAGGTCCCATCAAAAAATAATGAAAAATGAAGAAGTTTTGTTATTGGATTAGTTATGTTTACACTTCTCGGCAACCGAGGTCACTCGAGCTTCTCTGTACTTTTCTACGTTCGACAGAAGTCAGAAGTCAAAGAATACATAGTACATAGCCCCGGCCAATACCCAGTACAGTAGGATCTCGTCTTCTGTTTACCAACACCACACGTTTATATACATTGTATGTACATAGACATATATGTATATCTTCTGAGTCCCGGTTCCGAGTCCCTTCTGTTTCTACAAACTGTTTACTAAGTAAACCTTAGTTCATTTGATCACCGCTTTCCGAGGCCTGAGGGTGCTTCACTTTTAAATCGTATACTTCAATATTTCGAACAACAATTAAGAAGATGCACTGCCAGAAAGATTACTATAATGGTGAAAAGCTGGCGTAATAATTCGAAATTAAAGGAATAGAGAAAATATAAACAAATATGTGTTTAAATATGTGCATATTATAAAGGGAAATAAATTTTCAAAAATAAAATATTTATTTTGGAATATAAAGCATATTTCAATTATTTCCTCCGGGTTTCGATTATCCATCGGGCCTGGATTTATCGGGGCTGTTTGCCCCCCGATCAAACCGGTTGATCGAGGTATCATTTTCATTAGAAAAATGCCATGTATATGTTAGTGAAAGTCCCATAAAAAAATAATGAAAAATAAAGAAGTTTTGTTATCGGATTATTTATGTTTACTCTTCTCGGCGACTGAGGCCTCTCGAGCTTCGCTGTTCTTTTCTATTTACGTTCGGTGCGGTCGACACGGTCATAAAAAAATTAAAAAATAGAATCCCTTCATGATCTCTATTGCAGCACAGATGAACCGAAAATCGGCTTAGATTACTGTATAAGTAATAAAAGATAGCAAAAACTGTGAGAAACTGCGATTTAGATCAATCGTAAGTTGGAAAGTTGAAGATTCTTTCTTTCATGCCGATAGCATTTTTAGGCATCAACCGTTTTTGATGAAACTTTGTGTATGCATACAACTTACACATACATAGATTTACAAAATAGATACTTAAAATTTTTTCATTATATATATAGTCACAGATAAAAAGAAAGTTGAAAATCGTGACCTTCACTTTTTTCTTAGAAAAAATTTTTAGTTTTGATCACGAATGAGTGGGTTATATATTAATTATCCTAACTTTACACGCATGTGTCGACATTTCATACTAATCAATGAAAATTCGATGGCATTAGATATGTATATGCTGAGAACTATCAATTTTAATAATTGACGGAAAATCATACTAATAATAACAACTTCAAAGCAAAAAATAAATGTATATACGTACTTTTGTTACTTCCATTTTTCGTGTTGGCGGGCGGATATTCCTGACTGATCTCCTGACAATGCTTACCTTTTACCGTTGGACGGGTTCAGTTCAGATCAGTTCAGATTCAGACTGATTCAGACCAGTTCAGACTTCAGACGGATTCTGATTCAGATTCACGAGGGGACCCCGCGTATTGCTACACCCGGATTGCAGCGAATTTTGGTGTGAACGTAGCTTAGACACAATCATGAACCAGTGATGCCAGAGTCGTGGTACCGTGGTACTAAACGATACCCCCACTATCTTGGAAAAGGAAAGTAGGAGCAATAGTTCGTCATAGTAGGGGTATCGTTTAGTACCACGGTACCACGATTCTGGCATCACTGTCATGAACTATCGAATTGGTTTTAGCTGCCAACAGCAAACATTCAAACACGGAAACAAGTGATAACACCGCGATCGATAAAGTCATAAACATTCATATTTGAAAATCGGAAAAAAAATGTTGCGAAATCATACGGGGTGACCAAGGTACCCCATTTTAGGCCAACTTTGTACTATACTAACGCTAAAATCGTCGCGCACGCGCGAAAAAACCATGCAATATCCCAACACTGTTTCCATGCCGGGCAGATGCTTGGGAGGAGGATGGCGGATGGAGGATACCGGGCAACTGCCGACGCAGGTGCCCAGCAGAAACCGAGCATTTGGCTATTAGGGATGTGCCACATAGTATGTAATAAGCACAATTATAGAGAAGGTTTTATGATTTATTCATTCAATTTAACCTCCCAGGTTCAAGAGACCCCATCGTAAAATCCCAATCCCAGTGCCGAAGGGAAATACACGCGAGGTCCAGTCACCCCTACACAGGGGGATGCAGCGGGAGGACTCACAATCAGTTGCAATCAGTGTAAAAAACTCTATACAGGGTGTCCCAAAATTCCTTCAACAGCCCGAAATGGGAGGTTCCTGACGTTATTTGAAGCGACATTTTCCTAACAAAATGAAATGTCAAAAAAAGTTGACTAAACTTCCGAATGTCGGTCAAATCGGATCGAGCTAAGCTAAACGTAAATCCGGTAAGATAGAAAATGACACTAAAATGATAAGAAATTTCTTCGAGACGCCAAAAATCCTATTGGGAAAAATGTTTTTAATGCAAAATGAACACACATGTGCGCAAAACTTTTGCTCAATTAATATTAATAAATAATAAATATGAATATTAATAAATAATATTTAATCAACGACACGGTATGATTTCGTTCAAAATGAGAAATGTGTACATGTACGTAGTATGTAGATATTTGTTTATTCTTGGTAACGATGATAAGAAATGATCAAACAAATCGATATAAATATGAATTTTCAGATACCGCTTCTATTTGAACGTAATAATTGTAAAGGAGACTTATGTTTTTCATGTATTCTCAATTACTATTAGACATCTACCATGGTACAACTTCCTATATACATGTATCAATTAGTTGCCTACACAGCACTCTCTCGTTGTTTGATAACTGCCTGTACACATTTCGCCATTGTTGGCGAAGCACGAGACACTGCATCTGTCATAAAGAACTGATCCAATGACTTTTGTTTAATTTCCACTGGTTCCGAAGATAAGGATCCTTCAGATTCCTACACACACACACACACATGTAAATATACATACATACATTAGCTTCCGCTGAATCATTGAATCGTGTTTAATTCTCTGTTTAAATACCTTCGATAACTGTAATGCTTGGGCAAAATAATTAGCAGGTTCTACGTTGCCGTATCTGACTAAATGAGGTGCAACTTCTTCTAATCTAGACCTGACCTCCGTCAAGTTGTCGTACGGCAAACAAACACCAGAGACCTGTCGGAGACGTTCAATTGATTCGCTATTTTTGACGAATTCCAAGCGTGTAAAGTTTTGAGAAGATTCAAAAAATTACCTCGGAAAGCGCCCGTATAATCTTCCAGTCTGGCCGCGCCAATCCCGGAGGTGAAATAGCGGCACAAGTTTGTTGAGCACGACCTTCTGTATTTACGTATGTTCCAACTTTTTCAGTGTACGCTGCACCAGGCAGTATGACATCTGCGGTCGCGGCTCCTTCATCGCCGTGACTACCTAAAATAAGTCGAACAAACGTTGATCATATTTTACAATAATCGATCGCGAAGCATGTTAACCCTTTGGATTCGAGACAAGACATTTCTTTCAACCCAGATCATTTTCATTCTACATAATCATTCTTACATCGTGCTTGAGCAACAGTTGAGCTTTTTACGGACAAATTGAATAATATTAAAACTGTTTTGAATAATGGTATGGCAATTTTTACTGGCACTTTGGAGTCACCGGTCGAGCGCAAAGGATTAAATGTACCCTTGTATATACCTATATATACGATGAAAGTATTTGGAAAGTCTTCTTTCTTTATATTTGCATCGTCTGCCCCCAATAGGAAAAGAACTTTTGGTTGCGCCTGCTTCACTTCTTCTACAGTCGATGAATAACCTATGTCTAATGCAGCTACTTGTGACGCATTCGTATGGAGGATGTTTAACACTTTCGAACCTTGAGGAGCCTATGGACAAGAAGAAAAGGATTAATGCAACTGCAATGTATCACTGCAGTGTTAGGAGTCATATCTGTGGTTGTCAGGTAGCACGCCGCATGTCACATACTTTCACTTTCGAAATATTGCCGTTTAAAGTTTTGATCGCTAATGCTTGGATATAGGACCCTGGTTAAATTGCATTACTTATTTGAGCTTTTCGAATTTGTTTTCGTAACTTTTTTTCTGGTAAATACGTAAATTCTATACTAAAAAGCTCAATTAATGCATAAACTCCTTACAACTACAGATATTGTATGTATAGTACTTGTCGGGAAGCATTGAAAAATTTTATTCAAGACAATGGGGAATTCTTAGAACGTTCAAGCAATTGCTTTTATAGGTAAATATCAACCTCTTATGCGGGAGAATGATTATCTTACATTCGAGCTTTCTCCCAAAGCTTGTGCCAGCGACTGTGTTTCAGATAGAATTTTCACTCCATCTTTTCTGGTTAATTGTTCAGCGCCTAAAATGACTAGAGGTCTTTTAGCAGCTTTTAAAGTATTGAAAAATGGATGAGTACCATTTTTCAATTGCGTTATAATGTCTGGGGATTCGCCTAAATGCTGAAACGTAAATTAAATCTCAGTCTGTAAGCGTTGGCAAGTTTAAGGAAATAAATATAATGAAAACTTACCTCGATGTCATACGTCAAATCTACCTTCGGACCAATTAGTGCAATGGTTTGTTCACCATGGATGTATCCCTTTCTCAAACGTGTATTTACCAATGGTGCTTCGTATCTGGGGTTTGTTCCGATTAGCAACACTACGTCTGCATCCTCGACTGCGGCAATTGTACTATTTAACAAGTAACTGCTCCTTAGATCGATACCTGAACCCTGTTTTGGAAATGTTTGTTCTGTTGCAAGGGCTTCACTGCCGAGCTTATTTATTAGATCTTTTAGAACTACAAGAGACTCGGCGTCCGCCAATTTTCCAGCGATTGCCGCACATTTATCTGCCGGTATACCTTGTAACGCTTGAGCGGCTGAAAAACGGTACAGTCTTTAGAGTCAGAAAGTACAGCAAAGAATAGAAAATTCCGATTACAACTGTACTGTACACGTATGAGCATGTATCATTATTTTGAAAGTATAACTACGTTTAAAGTATAACTACGATATACTTGCTACAAGAGCATCTTCCCATTCTACAGCTTCCAATTTCCCATTGATTTTCGTCATGGGAGTAATCAGCCTCTGGCGCTTCAGTCCGTCGCAAGAGAAACGTGCTTTATCAGACAGCCACTCTTCGTTTATCTCCTATGCAGTACATATGTCGTATAATTAAATCACTGTAATTGTATCAAATACAACTTAGCAGCGAAATTTCGAAGTTCGAAGCTTCGAAACTTCGTTTCTTTTAGTCTTCTGATAATTTACTACAGAGAGGTTCGAAATTCGAAACTTCGAAGCTTCGACTCTCATCACCTACAAAGTTTCAGAAATCGAAGCTTTGAAACTTTGATTTTAATCACTAGACTGCGGATCTTCATGCATTTATGGCTTCTGACAAATTTTCAAAAAATGCCAGAATATATCCTTCGACAGAATTTAGTCAAATTTTGATATATTTCAGGTCTACAAAGGCTACTACTACTAAAAGTAATATTTATTTGCTTCCCCATTCTTAAAAATCGTTTCGAAAAATTGCAAATTGCATAAACTTCGAAGCTTCAAAATCTCCGCCCTAATTAATATAGCTTATTGTTAGAGCAATTATCGTCGATAACGATACTAACTTCGTTCACCCTCGGTAGAATTCTAAGAACTTCGTTAGTCCTGTGCGTTACCACTATATTGCTACCAACAGCATCGAGAACATCGATGCTGTCTGTAGAACGGGTCTCCCATGGACGAGCAACGAAAGCATACGGTTTACTGGTTAATGCGCCGACAGGGCATAGGTCAATGATATTGCCAGACAACTCGGACAGGAACATCTTTTCTACATAAGTTCCAACCTGTTTCAAATAATACGAAACGTGCATATACATAGAAACGTGAAAGATATTAAGATACATTTAATATAAATGAACACGCTCAGCATACTTGCATATCGTTCCCACGGCCGGTAGTCCCTAAATCGTCGATACCAGCAACTTCAGACGCAAAACGTATGCACCTTGTACAATGAATACAGCGTGTCATAACTGTTTTTACCAAGGGTCCGATATCTTTGTCTTCTACGGCTCTCTTGCCGCTATAATCAATGTCGACGAATCGACTCCGGTCGCTACCAAAAGCCATACTTTGATCTTGCAGATCGCATTCGCCTCCCTGATCGCAAATAGGGCAATCCAATGGGTGATTTACTAATAAAAATTCCATAACTCCTTCTCTTGCTTTACGAGTTAAATCGGAATTTGTTTTGATTCTCCAACCTTTCATTACAGGCATGGCGCAAGCGGCAACAGGCTAAACACAGTTCACAAGAAAAAATATACATAATTAATATTTATTCTCGTCGCCTATATTGTGTATCTTGTTGTATGTAGCCGTTCAAACATACCTTGACCTGCTTCTCGATTTCTACCAGACACATCCTGCAATTTCCAGCTACGGCTAACCGTTCGTGATAACAAAATCGGGGAATTTCAACTCCTACTTTTGCAGCTGCCTAAAATCGCAATTACATTGAAATAAACATAGGAACGTGTCACTGAATGTTCGTAAAGAATCGCTAGATTTAAGAAGCAACTGAATTGCAAAAACAAAATTATCAGCGAGATTGTATTATGCCACTTAACCCTTAGCACTTGAACGGTGACTCAGAGTTGCCACTAAAAATTGCTATACCATTATTCAAAATATATAGTTTAGATTATTAAGTACGTTAGTATCTAATCAATTACTAAACACATTTAAGTATTGGAGAAGGTGTTACATCAATTTCATATCCATAAAATGAAAAAATCATATACGATGAAATTATTCTAGGTCGGAAGATGTGTTTAAATAAAATAGCTCCGACTGCAAAGGGTTAAACGATGCATAGAGTTGTTGTTTTACCTGCAGAACAGTTGTTCCAGGTGGCACATGAACGGGTTTGTCGTCTATGAATACTTCTACCAATTCTTGTTGTAACTTGGAGGATGTATGCAATCCCACGGCAAAGGGTCTACCACTTGGTAGCCCTGTAGACAATCTTATTACCGGGAGCCTCAACATTTTGGCTCTAATCAACCTTTACGCGTCGATCTTCCACTTCCACTGTTATGTAAGAAAGAGTCATAATTGAAACTACGTTAAACGTATCGAGTGTGATAACCTAATTCTATGTCGACGAGTAAATCTATGCTTTTTTGCCGTTAACACAAACGTAACAGAACACAGTAACTCTACAATGTGTACAATTTATGTAACATAATCCTATTCATAACTGTTAAACAAATCTAATGAACTTTATATAGTCAGAAATTACCAAAACTATCCGTCTTCCCAGATTCCTTACAGACGTAAAGGAATGCCTACGGCAAACGGATGACAAGATTGTTCCGAAACTGGGCTCCGATGTAGCTGAATGTAGCTCGTTTCGCACATTCGCGAAAACTCAATCGTTGAAGAACGACTAATTTTCGAATAGACTTTCCGGAAACTTTTGCCAGAGGTAAATTAACTCCTGAAGATATAATTACTTGTCCGTGTGAAATAAGGATGCTTGAATTAACTGTTTTAGGTATATAGATTACATTCTATCTGGCGAAAGTGTTTTACATTTCGCAATGTCTTTTTATAAGCATAAAGAGGACGCAAATCAATGTATTATTTTAAACGGGCTTGGCGGATAGATGGAACATCAAATATATATGTACATAATGCACACATATCTATTTAGTGAAGTCGAGTACTCTGTTATTCTCGATGATGAGAAATGGAATCGACAAAGAGTTGTTATAAGACTGCGGATCACTGCGGATCTTCCCAGTCAACCGCAGGCTTGCCTTGAGCCAAGCCGGCCTAGGGCAGAAAACGGGCAGAATATTGTCCAACAAGCTACGCTCGAGCAGCTCAAGGTTGTCTTGGCTCAATTTTGGACGTCCTCCTACGCGCACATTTGTAGCGTTTTCTGCCGTCCGCTGGATCAGTGCTTCGATTCGGGGCCAGTGTTGGGATATTGCACGATTTTTCCGCGCATGCGCGAAAATTGTAGCGTCAGTAAAGTACAAAGTTGGACTAAAATGTAGTACCTTGGTCACCCCGTATAATTTCGCAAAATTTATTTCCGGTTTCGAATATGAATGTTTAACATGCGTATATTATATTAATATTTAATGTGTATGTACATATAATATATAAACTTCTGAACCCTTCTAGCACCTTCCAGTACTTTCCTACAAGTAACAGTTCCCCACTACATTCCCCACAAACTTAGGACGTAATTTATACGCTCCTGTACAGCTCCTGTATTTGGTCGCGCATGCGTGAAAAAACCGTGCAATATCCCAACACTGTTCGGGGCACTATTTTTCGCGCATGCGCGGCCAAAACAGTAACGTATCTATAATGAGGTAGCAGAGCGGCCAGAGCCCTGTGGCAGTTATATTGGAGGGAGTGTACCGTTGTTATTGGTGGGACGAGTGATATTGATAGACGAAAGACGTGACGCGGAACGAGAGATAAGTTATTATTAATATTTTATTATACAATGGCAGTTAATAGTGAAGAAAGAGCTGCAAAGAGGAGTAATACTCGCCAAATAAAATATTTTGTTGTTTTATTATGTATTTTGCTTCGTTGTTTTAGCACTCCTTCGTAAATTTGAATTATATTAAATTTCAATATTTCATATGTATATTACTAATAAATTTTTAAAATTCTGCGGAGTGCTCAAGGTACCCGATTTTGTACGCTACTGAGGCTGTATGAGGCTAAAATCGCCGCGCATGCGCGAAAAATAGTGCCCCGAATCGAAGCACTGCGCTGGATCCTGAATTCCCGAATGCCCGAATCTGCCTTTGTTTAAGAGGGCAGCACGGTCGCACTGATGTAGCGGATGCTGTTTTCCCTCCTTGCATGTGCACAAAATAGAATTCTGCATTCAAAAATCGGTATTTCGAATTGTTAGTAAAAAGGACGAGTGCTTATAAGTATCTGGTACAATCAAAATTTACTTCGCCGACATCCGTCACATCAGTGCGACCGTGCTGCCCTCTTAAACAAAGGCATATTCAGGGTCCAGCGGCCGGCATTCTGCCTTCGTTCTGTCCATGTCCAAATATCTGGTCCATCAGACGGCAGAAAACGCTATAAATAGGCGCGCAGATGGACGTCCAAAATTGGATTTTTTCAAGATTTTCTATCTGAATTGCATCAAACTGGAGTGAAATAGTTAGGCTGCAAATAATACGATGGCATTTTTCAATTCTTCCAATGACTTCACTGTTTTAAATTACACCTACTCATTTTTGTCATATGCATAAAATCCGCAGTCTATATATTAGTTATATATATATAATATGTGCAAGACGAATCGAGCTTTATATATTAGATATATTATATATTAGTTGCTTTTACAATAAGAGTACTTATATATAAATAAAAATGTAATAAAAGTATAGAGGGATTTATATAAATCTTGAACAATTAGATGTTGTTATTCGTCTTGAGTTTCAATAGGATTAAATTACAGCAATGTAATTTCTACCGTTCAGAAATAATCACTATATAAAGCAGTAGTTACTTTTTATTTGCGAAGAGTAATTTACCGGAATGACGTCATCTTGCATCGAAGCAACGAATCGTCAACTTTTTCACTGCATATAGCTTTCTCTTCCGGTGAGCAGGTAGAGAGTACTTCGTTACTGTCGGCTTCTATCAAACGTTGTCTTTACTTGAATTTTCGCAATGGCTATTGATGATCTTAAGACAGATAAGGGTGTTAAGGATTTAAATATTTATTTAGCAGATCGTAGTTATATCGAAGGGTAAGTCTGCTTTTATTGGAAAAGAATCTTTGCTCTGCGGTACACGTGTTCCACTTGTCGGCATCTTATAAGAGCCGCAAATCTTTTCGTTCTCTCTTGTATGAAAGACTGGAAGAGGAAATTCTTGAATAGAATTATTCGAATTCGTCACTATACAAATTCTGTTCTTAACATTTTACGCGCAATACTTGCGATTGTATGTTCCTTATTGGCATTTCTCTTGTTAAATTTTGGTTACTACTTAGCTTTTAAACTATGTAGACTCCAAATTTTTCTTAAAACTATTGATCCATATGTGTAATAACAACGGGAATCGTTTTGTATTTATTATTGTAAAAAACTGGTATTATCGTGGGCCGTGCGGTGACATATGTAGATTAGATAGTGTAGCTCCGTCTTTGAAAAGTTTTTCGAATAAAAATCGAATATAGAACGAACAATGAGAATTTTGTGAATATTTCACGTATCGAAATACATAATTCGATGTTTTTCAGGTGGCAACCCACTCAAGCCGATGTAGCAGTGTTAGAAGCTCTGGGAAAGACTCCGACATCTTCGAATCCTCACGTTTTACGATGGTACAACCATATCAAATCGTATGACTTAGAAACACTTCCTGGAGAAAAAAAAGCACCCACACTCTTAAGTAACGATAATGTTAATACTCCACCAACAGCGGTGAAGAACGAAGAAGAGGACGACGTAGATCTGTTCGGTTCCGATGAAGAAGAAGACGCGGAGGCTGTGAGAATCAGAGAAGAAAGATTAAAAGCTTACACAGAAAAGAAATCTAAAAAGCCAGCTTTGATCGCTAAATCTAGTCTTGTATTGGATGTAAAACCATGGGGAGACGACACCGATATGAAAGCGATGGAGGAAAGCGTTAGATCTATAGAGATGGATGGATTAGTTTGGGGTGCTTGTAAGTTATAATAATCCTTTTCCTCCGAATCTGATTTTACAATGTTTTGTTTTTAATTTGCACATGTTCCCTTTTGTGTTTTCAGCCAAACTAGTTGCCGTGGGTTATGGTATTCATAAGTTCAGAATAATGTGTGTTATAGAAGATGAGAAAGTATCCGTGGACATACTGGTAGAACAAATCGAAAGTTTTGAGGACCTAGTTCAATCCGTCGACATCGAGTCATTCAACAAAATCTAAACGACTGTTTTGTGTCCGTTACTTTTAATATTAACTTAATAAATAATAATCATTGTTTCTATATATAATTTGTTATTGGATGATCCTGAAGAATTACTAATGCAACTTCAATGGTAATATATTAACGAAGCTTTAAACAGAGTATTCATTTGAGTTCTATTACCTTAACGTTAGCAATAGTTTACGAAAGATATGTATCTCGAGTTTATGTATCCTTTCTGTATTTCAAAATTAAGTAGAGGCACAGATTGGCTAGTACATACTATATATCAATTAATAACAATGATACTAACAGCGATAGTATGAGTTTCTAGTTAATATTTCTAATAGGTCTGCATTCGAGAGTGCTAAGCACGTACATAGACTACCTTGCCCATCAAGATAAGTTAAAACCTACCTTGATCTTTGAAACAGTGATCGAAGTTCAATCTACTTTGCAACGGTAGCTTCTATTTTACTTTGTATCCTTTTGTTTACCACTGCCCTTATAAAAAAACGTTCTATGTTCTATACAGTTGAAAGATATTAAAAGGAAAACGCGTTCGTCCGATTTAATATTAAACGATGTGCGAACAGGATATGTCTTTATATTTGTTATTGTATATTATACATACTGTAAAATGAACTTTGGAATAATTTATACTTACATGGTCATTTCTATTAAGATCAGAGGAAAATTTCGGGTCCGCAGAAGATGCGAGAAGCGATAATCAAGGGTTTCATTTATAACAGAACGAAATACGTCCGAGCTTAAACCTGTTATTGTGTTACTCGGTAGCTTAATACATATATATACGTTTGTTATTTATTTAATAATCAACGGCGACCTCGTAATGGAAAAATGTAATTTTTCAATAAACGTCCAATCGAAATATTTTCTTTCGTCCACAAAATACGCAAGTAAAGTGCGTATATTAATTATTTTTGTGGAAGCGATTTAATTGCATAAATTATGATTTTTAATCAAAAATATTTCGGGTAAGAGTCTAGTAGTTTCGAAGGGGTACATTTAACCCTTAGCACTTAGCACATTAATTAGATATGTTGGTATCTATATAATATCAATTACTAAACATTTAAGTATTGTATGAGGTATTATATCAAATATTTCAAATTTAATGAATATATTCTAGGTCGGAAGAAATGTTTAATTTTCGAGTTAAAATAGCTCCGAATGCAAAGGGATATATCATTTGAAGTAATCATAGTTTTCTGCCAAATGTCAAGTGCCCGAGCGTAAAGAACAGGCAAAAGTTAAGTTTGTTTCTTTAAATTATTATTATTGAATTTGTTTTACTATTATATACAGCTTTGCATCCGGACTGATCCGGACAAAGACGGCCTTGAAATTTCACAGAACACAAGTGGATCGAATAAATTTACTCTGAAATTAGATTTGAAAAATAACTGCATATCTCATCTGTAACATCTTTGTCGAATCTATCCTTTTCTACGAGTTATCGTGGAGAATCTATTCGTAATAGCGCAGCGTTGTGGATGCTTGCGGTATGATCTGTAATCGAAGCGATTCCATAGTTACTTTTCCTCCATCCTGTATATATGCGTCACTACTCTTCTAACAAAAGTTGTACATTTGCCGTGAATATCTGCGATTCTGGCATAAAAGGTGGCATTCGACTACGGTATACCATGTCTAAAATCCGGTTTCAACATGGGTTCTCCGTTCTTACGCCGATATGAGTAAACGTTACGTTCACGCTCGCGCTGAGAAGGGTGCAAAGTACTGCATACTAGTTCGATACCCGTTACAAAGAAATGAATCAATTCCTTTCTACCCATATAATACGCAACCTTTTTTAACCCTTAGCACTCGAGTGGCAACTCAGAGTCGCCACTAAACATTGGTATACATTATTCAAAATATTTGTTTACATTATTAAATCTAAATGTCGTTTAGTTGTATTTTACTTTACAGTACTATAAGTACTGTACGAGGTATTATATCAATTTTTCATATCTATAAAAGGAAAAACATCTTATAGAATGGAATTATTCTAGCTAGGAAGAAATGTTTAATTTTCGTGTTAAAATAGCTCCGAGTGCAAAGGATTAAGCAAATTTTCTTTTATTTTATTCTTTAGTGTCAATCGTACATGGTACGTGCACGATAATTACAACTTTCAGATAATCATCTGAATATGCGAACATCGGGAATTCCGTTACACGATCCCAGAATGACTCTTGGAATAGGAGCGGAACTATCCGTATATACACATAATTAACTTGTCGTCGTCATCGTTGCTTCGGTTTATCGTTTATCGTAAAGAAAAAGAAAAAGAAGAAACAAGCTCGAGAGCAGACGTTAGTTCTGTCGTACGAAATTGAAATATACGGTAAGCATTTCGTTGAAATCGATAGGGAACGTTCGTGCGCAACCAAATGGGTACCAGTTTCAGTTTGATTTTTATTTGTGGACGTTAACGCCGCGACCACTTGAATTCCGAAAGATGCGAGTCTTCGTTTTTCAGTGACGATCCTTCTCACCGGATCGCAGACCTTGCCACTGACCTTTGTCGACGTCCCCACTTCTGCAATCGTCAACATACGTTCACCGCCCACTTGCCGTATCCGCTACAACTCTTTTGTATATAAAAGAACGGAAGGACGGAGTATCGCGTGAGTATCGTTTCAAGTATCGCAAGGGAATTCCCAAATACACGTATCAAGGATACCAAGGACACCGGATTCTAAACGAAGAAAGATCGTGTGTTACGTGCAACCAGCGAAAATGTCGCCGAGCATGCCGATTCTGGCGATATTTTTCAATTTATGTCTACTTTTCGGTAAGTAAACAGTTCTATTAGTATCTATCATATATCATCACCTACAGAAAAAAGATAAGTTATTAGTTCCGCTGCGTCTCTCTCTCTCTCTCTCTCTCTCTCTCTCTCTCTCTCTCTCTCTCTCTTACGTTTGTAAATTTTTAAGGGCTTCGTTTTTATAACAACCGATCTACTCGATAGATCGTTTCCCGTTTTTCACAAAAATTGCCCTCTGCGGAAGAATTTAATCTAGACAACTGTGAAATTTCGTGTTATAAAATATTATATATCTCGACACACGGTGATTTTACATCGCTGTATATATGTATAATCTGAAAGTCTATTGCCTCTGTATTATATATAAAACAGTTAGGAGCATAACTGTTTCCACACACTTTAAATCAGAATAACTGTTTTATGAATGGACTATGTAAGGCTAGAAAAATTAGTTTAGTAAATGATGTCTGAAAAATATGTTGAAGAAATGCATTTGGTTGGAATTGTGAAAAACAATACAACTCGTATAAATTATATATACGTTCTGAAAATTTCATTGAAATTGGTTTACGAGTTATAAATTATTAAAAGTGGTAAAAATTGAAATTTTTTCAAGATTTTGGGCCCTTTTACCACGTTTATAAACCAACTCACCAATTTCAATGAAATTTTCAGGTCGTATATAATTTATACGAGTTGATCAAACACATCTTTTAAATTTTCGTTATTGGCCCAACTAAAACAGTTGTAAAAATCAATTTTTACTATTGTTTTTCACAATTCCGATCAAATGCACTTTTTTAACATATTTTTTAGACGTCATTTACTAAACTAATTCTTCTAGCCTTACAGAGAAATTGAAGTCGTTTGGTCCATTAATAAAAAAGTTATTCTGATTTAAGGTGAGTGGAAACAGTTATGCTCCTTATTACTGTATATATACGTTTATATGTATATGTACAGGGTCCCTGGCCTGATATTATCATCTTGATTTGCGTCATTATTATTATTATCCACAGCGAGACAAGTTCCAGATACTTATAAGATGAGTGGTTTCGCGGGGGCACATTCTGATGTTTTGATTTTTTCGTTATGTGGGTGGGATGCGTGAAGAACCTGTGAAGGTCAACTCTGTTTTTTTTTTTCAACGCATGAAACCGCATGTATGTCGTAAAATGATTAATTTATAAGATATTTTAGTGGAAATTAAATTTCAATAAAATCGACTTTGTTATTCTATTGGGTTGGCAAAAATAATTTCTGTATTTTACGGCGCAATAAAATACCGAAATTATTCTGCTGTTACAATACAATCGTATCGGTACCGAACAATAGACGAGAACAATATATTGGATTAGCAAGAAATATTTAATGTCGGTATTTTAAGATAACGGTTCTCAACCTGGAAGGCGCGCTGTCCGGGGAAAGCGCCAAAATTTTTTAATAAAAAATTAATTTTCATAAACTCAACGGTTTTTAAACGTGTCTATATTATTATATCTATTAAAAAAAATAAAAGGTAGGGAGGCACGGAAAAAATCTTTTTCGGGGAGTCGTAGTAGCATAAAGGTTGGAAACCGCTGTTTTCAGGTGAAATAAAAACCAATTTTTTTTATTCAACCAATGAACTTTAACCGATAAAATTCTTTTCATTTTGTTCGATGATCTTTTGCTATCATTCTGGTACCTTCATATAATTTCGCGGTCATGAAACTTCTTGTCGAGTGTGGTGAATAATTTTACCATTCAAAGAGTTTTGTAAACTTCGAAATAAATGGTAATCTGATGGTGCAATGTCCGGGCTATATGTACCTTTATGCTCAGTGGCGCACCCAGGATGTAATCTTGGGGGGGGGCTGAGTTGAACCCAGCACTAGGTTTTGCGTGATGACCTTTTCTTTAGCCAAAATATCTGTCAACGGTACCCAGGGCTATTCCGCGATTTTTAATTTTGGAAGCTAAACATTTTTTTCTTGGGGGGAGACTTGGCCCCCTGGCTCCCTCCCTGGGTGCGCCACTGTTTATGCTACTACGACTGCGCCTCCCTCCCTACCTGTTATTTTTTTAATAGATATAATAATAGAGACACATTCGAAAACTATAGAGTTTT
Organism: Lasioglossum malachurum; assembly: GCA_028455605.1. Lineage (NCBI taxonomy): Eukaryota > Metazoa > Arthropoda > Insecta > Hymenoptera > Halictidae > Lasioglossum > Lasioglossum malachurum. The sequence continues at coordinate 10,939,755 of CM052319.1, read as the reverse complement.
ATTTATTTGTAGATATTATGGTATGAAAATTAATCTTTTTATTAAAAAATTTTGGCGCCTCCCCTGGCAGTATGCCGCGTCTCCCAGGTTGGAAACCGTTGCCCGAAATTACTTTCTTGCCAACCAAATGTATTGTTCTCGTCTATTGTTCTGTGCCGTTACGATCGTAACGTAACAGTAAAAATATCGGTTTCTATCTAGGACAACAAGATTCGATGACGGAAGCTTTAACGATATCGAAAACTTGCTTCGGATGCATATGCGAGGCTGCTTCAGGATGTAACGTTACAATTGGTTGCGACGGGAATGTCTGTGGACCATTTAGCATAACATGGGGCTATTGGGCCGATGCTGGTAAACCGAAACTCGATGGCGCATCTACCCAGAACGACGGTAGATATATAGTTATTTTCATACGGTACATTACGTTTTTCTGCACAGCAGTGAATCTCATAGAAAATCGATTATTTGTTCTCTCAGGATTTCAACAGTGTGTAACCGATCCATACTGCGCAGCTCGCACAGTACAAGGCTACATGGAAAAATTTGCTCAGGTAATTTCTTCAAAATAAATCAGTATACGCGCGCTTGCATGTAACCACCTCGTTGTTTCTTTGATTCATAGGATTGCAACGGTGACGGCAATATCAATTGCGACGACTTCCTTCGCATTCATCGATTAGGCGGTTACGGATGCAGTGGCTCTTTGGATGCTAAATTCGAAGATAAATACAAGCGTTGCATGGCAACCTACAACGTATAAACCACGGAAGCATAACCGCTGCACTATAAAGATATATTTTATGTATTTTTATACATTAAAAAAATTGTAAGCTGGCTTGATAAATGGCGAAATAATGTTTGACATTAGAATCAAAGGAGTACTTATCAATTGAGATACGTACACTCAAACATATAGAAACGTTAAAACGCTTTCTCTGAAGGACTTTTAGAATAATTAGTATCTTATAAAAAGAATTTGTTATACTTTAATCATCTTAAAATTTTAGTTTCGTTCCATGGGAACTTATTATTCTATCCATTAATTCAGCTCTTTTTTTAAGAGTTAGTTCCTTCTCTCCTAACGTGCCAGATGAATCTATATTCCTTATTAGAAAGTAATTAATAAATAAGCGTAGGCTTTCTCGAAACGTTTGTAATTGGGAAGACGTGGATATTCTCTCGAACACTTGCAAACATGTTTGCTCGTTTTTGTGTAAAAGAATGCCTAGTATAATTTGTCTGACAAGTTGCATGGTATGTTTATCTAATTCCGTGAATTGAATAACCTGTGGTCAAAGTAAAGTTGATAAAAACAAGTAAATCTCATTGCGCATCAAATAATCTAAAGTGTAACGTGATATAAAGTATAATACTTACTTTTAAAACTGACAAGGCAAGGCTTTTCTCAAGGATTAAATGAGTTAAAAATCGGGCCAGATTGCTTAGCTGCTTCGTTCCATGTGTATTCAGAGTTTTTAATTTATCCCACAAAGCGTATTGTATTGTGAGCTGAAATATTATTGGTAATATATATATATACGTTTGTTTGTATGTATGTATGTATATATAAAAAATTATAAACACCATACCTGATATTTTCGGTTATATTCGCATAATTTTTGGGCCAGCACAGCATAGTAAGGATTAAATTTTTTTTCTTGTAAGCAACAATGCATTAAAACATGTATGATTTCCTCTGCCTGTTGTTCTTTCAAACCGAGGTGATGGAGATTCTCAAAAGCGTCTACGTAATCTTCGGCCGTCATAAGAATACAAAAAATATTTCTCCTTGTATCGGTGTTCATTCGTTGCTTCTCTGCTAATTCGAGTATTTTTTTACCAAAACGAAATTTATCCTGATTTTTTACTGTCTCGTGATTAGCCGTGTTGCTCGATCCAGTCCAAGCGGAACCGACAATCCACCATTTTCCATTCTCATCAGCTGCGCAAATGCCAATCAAATATAGATTCTTATTTTCTATCCTTACATATTACAATCGCCGTAAAGACGGAGAAATAAATTGCATTTACCATTTAGCAAATCCTCCAAGGTAACATTAAATTGAGCGACAGTGTTACCCTTCCGTATTACGATTCTCAAAACCTTCTTCAAATGCTCCACATGCGAAGGATCGTATTGTGGTATTTTACTAACATTGTTGTTCTTTATTGCTAATAAAACGTCTAACATGAATCGAACTCTGGAACTGTATGGTAACAATGTGCTTTAAATTAAACGTTTCTATACGAATTTTGTCATTTCATTTGAATTAAGAATATAGACTACATACCTCTGCTCGTTATTATGGCTGGCTATTTGTTGCAAATTTTGTATAAATTCTTTTAAAGCGGATGGATCGTCTTTTCTTAGTGCAAAACCTACTGTTCTCAAAACAAGCAATATCAAGTCGATTTCTTTCTCTGTGAATTTGGTTGTAAGTCTATCGAGTATTTGATAAAGAAGCCTGTGCCCGTACACCTGTATTAAGTAAACAAAAATATTTGTTCAAATTTCTAGATAAAGGGATGGGCGAGTACCCGGAAATTCGAGTTCAGGTATTTTCCTCGGGTTCGGGTCGGGACCCGAAAATTCGTGATCCGCGGGCACCCGTAGTTTTCTGCTCCCGAAGTCGAAATCGGCTCGGAAACCCGAAAATCTATGACATTCGGGTCTTCGAACAATATAAATTTTCGGGTACCCGACCCGACCCAACCCGACCCGAGGATCGGGTATCCGAAATTTTTGTATACCCGCCCACCTCCACTAGATAATTTTGTGTCTGTCTCAGTTAATTAACAGCTCCTGCACAGAATCGCTGTACCTTAAAATTATATAAATGCGAAATCATCAAAATCACATTATCCAGTCTTTTATTTTCTACATCTTGCGGGGTATTTATTATCTCGATAAATTTCTTTACAAGTTTTTCCAGAAAATGAGCACCAATTTCAACTCCGATGTTTGCGTGCAAAATAGCAATCAACATCATGTATTCGCAGACTAAACGGTTGGGTGTAATCACGTCGGCAATCACAGCTTCGAATGTTAACTTTGTCAACAAATAATTCATATTATTGCGGCTGTTAACCATATACATTTCCTCTATCTGTAATGCATACATTATGTTAGAAAACAGAGTTGTAATTCAGACAATTTTACAGGGGCACACAATTACCTGATTAGATATGGTATGCATATTATTTTCTGCTACCCTATTCATACAACCTTTCAATTTCCTTTTTAGAGAAACTAGTTTCTCATCGTCTTCGTTTATGTTTTGTATCTGCGCAATATGGGATTTATGTGTATCCGGTTCATGTATAACTTGACCATCTCTATTCCTTTTCCTTCCATAAATATCTTCCCAAGTATCATTATCCTTGTCATTGATATTGTCATACGGTTCACTTTGTTCAACATTTAATTCTACATTAGTAGTTTCAGATATTTCTAAGTCACCGTTCTGCGATTCAAGTTCATCTGTATATTCAGAATCAGAACTGTCCACCTCGTCTACGTTTTCCTTGTCATTCTCTTCAGTAGTTTCCATGCCACTTTCCTCGAGGACCATAGACAAATCAGTTTTAAACTGATTATTAAACTCATTCTCTATCATTTCTCTTTCTGTTTCCACCATACATTTTCTATCTTTTTCAAAACAAAAATCCAAAATATAGTCTAAACCATCTGCTTGAAAAGATTTTGGTATTGTTTTTTTCTTCTTTTTATTCAACTTCAACTGCTTCTCCAATTTTTTAATAATGGCATCTTCTTCATGGTTTGCTTTTTTAAGGGACTCGTTCTGCTGTTTTTTCTTCTTGCGCTCGAATTTTTGCAGGTTTTGTTTTTTAAAAGATTTTGTTTGTAAATCTGCGCCGACTTCGTCATTAATATTGTCATTATGTACACGTTCGACATCACGTCCTCCCACAACACGCGACTCGTTTCCTTTTTTAAAGTAATTTGCTCGATTAACTTTCTTCTGTTTCCTAAGCTCTTTACGGATTTGTTTCCGTGATTTCTCTGCTAACTTTGATTTACCTTTCGGCTTTGATTTTTTAAATGAACTCATTTTTCATTGTACAATATAGAATACAGACTTCTGTCAACTTTCAAGAAAGATACCTAACCTTATCACGTGTAAAATTACCGTCACAGAGAATATGCAGCACTCTGAACTCTGAAGAGGCCTCTGTGCCTGTGCGCCGTGCGCCTGTGCCTCTGTGATAATAATTTTTCATTTTTTTTTCCCTTATTATAATATAGATGTATATATAGACTATACTTATATTATAGTTATATAAATGTATATTATATTATATTTTTTTTTTATACTTATATTTTAGATAAACTTATAGAATATACTTATAGACCCGGTTTCAGCTAACATGCCATGGTACAAGATTACTTCATCTACCAGATGACGAATGTGGCCAAGTGCTATATACGGGGTGTCCCAAAATTCCTGTACATCCCGTATGTGGGAGGTTCTTGAGACCAAGACCCGCTGAGACCATTTGAAGCAACATTTTCCTTTGCAAAAATGTTATTCGCGGCTTTGTTTAGAAGTTATTAACGAAAAACACACCAATCAGAGCGTGACCTAGACGCGCGTTGACACAATCGGTCAATAGACAGTTGACGCGCCGGGCCGACTGTGCCAACTTGCGTCTAGGTCGCGCTCTGATTGGTCCGTGTTTTTCGTTAATAACTTCTAAACAAAGCCAGCGGATAACATTTTTGCAGGAATTTTGGGACATTCTATATAGTCTGTTGAGCAGTTGCAGTACCAAGAAAAAAAAGGACAATCGTCTCCGTATATCATTCTCACGGACCTAAGGACTGAGCGTAAAGTAGATTTATGGGTGAGACGGGGTGTCCCGCGAGCGGGGAGGGATGGTGGTCTGCGGCCATATGGTGTAGCGCAATTATGTGGTGCGATCTATAGGCGACTTTAAATACTAGTGTAGCGTCTGTAATACATTTTTAGATCGCAAGTATTGTACAGACCACGTGCTACAGACGCTACACTAGTATTTAAAGTCGCCTATAGATCGCACCACATTGTGGACCTCACAAGATGGCCGACAAGTTGATACCCCTTCCGTCTTTCGGTACACCCCCCCAGAGTTACGCACAGTCCTTAGGTCCGTGATCATTCTGTATAATGGAAACTGTAACGTATATTTTATTTTATTACTCGTTCATTTTTACTTTACTCTTATTATTTTAAATATGGCTACCTCATTTTCTCAATTATAATTTTTTTTATGTAGATGTTGATAATATGAAATCTGTATTTATTTCTTGACAACTTATTTTATTAACAATAACAAAAAGAATAGTATATTATATTTATCAATATTTATGTATATGATCTGTATTATATTTGGTTCAGTTAAGACGACGATAGATGGCGAAAAAGATCAGTGCACCCTCGTGTCACAATCTATAATCAACGAACGATCTCAGATTTTGTGAAGAGTATCCGTACTGATCCGTACGTTGGAGACAACTTCCTTTTTTGACGTGGAACTTTGGGAGGCTCTGTACCATACGGGGTCTTTCCTGTATCTTTTGTAGAAATGGTGAGTAAAGAACGATAAAGATTAACTTAATTCCACTATTTCGAATCTCTATTATTTAATTCAATCGTTTAATCAATGTGAAAACGCTGGATGCACGTAATTCTATTGGATTTAAATATAGATATTTAACTTTCGATTCGTTTAACGGCAGAACGCATGGCCGATGCGAGCGTTTCTTTCATTTATCATAGAAATTTCATATTTCTGTAATAATAATATACTTTCTAATCATTAGTCTATTCATTATTCGAAGTAAAAATATATTTTGTTTACGATGTGCAAATATACAGTTGTAAATTTGTAATACAAGAAATATTGAGGTAGCAATGGTTATCTACTGTCTTAAACTGTTATTAGTTACTTTTTAAAGATATGTGTATGAATTTCTATAAAATCGTAATAAATTTGATTATATGATGACAATCTTAGCTCACTTTGACGAGATAATGAAAATAATATTTTCCCTATGTCACTGAATTTTATGCAAACGTATATAAATAAAATGTAGATATCGTTCCGCAATATGTAAACTTATATGTTGTGTTCCAGGGTTTTGTAAAAGTTGTTAAAAATAAGCAGTATTTCAAACGTTATCAAGTGAAATTCAAGAGGCGACGCGAGGGAAAGACTGATTATTATGCCCGTAAACGACTAACCATACAAGATAAAAACAAATACAATACACCAAAATATAGACTAATTGTACGTCTATCGAATAAAGATATTACATGTCAGGTAAATAATCTTCATCTACGTACGACTGACTTAGTTCAACATCTTTGTGTTATCGAATTCTAATATATTATACATTCGATTAGGTAGCGTATTCAAGAATCGAAGGAGACAGAATAGTGTGCGCAGCTTATAGCCATGAACTTCCAAAGTATGGCGTTAAAGTTGGTCTTACGAATTATGCCTCTGCATACTGCACCGGACTTCTTCTGGCACGAAGAGTAAGACTCCTTTTATGCATTATTCGTTTTCGATTATTATATAAACTATATATATTTAATGATGAAACACACTCAGCTCGCTTTGATGCACAACTGAAGAAAACTATTGTTCCCTATTTTTAATTCTGAATCGTACAATTATAAGATCAAAACATTCAGGCAATTTATACCACGTACATTTAGAAGAATGTTTCTATACTTTTTTGGTAGCTGTTGAAAAAATTGGGATTGGATACGTTATATACTGGTACGAAAGAAGTAACAGGCGGCGAATATAACGTTGAAGAATTAGATGAAGGACCCGGTGCGTTCAGGTGTTATTTGGATACTGGTCTCATGAGGACTACCACAGGTGCTAGAGTTTTTGGTGCCATGAAAGGTGCTGTGGACGGTGGTTTAAACATTCCGCATAGGTATAATTCTTTTTAATCATTTATTTAAAATTAGTCTCAAGAACGATATCGAATAATGATAAATACCTTTATGATGATTGTATGGCACATGCGCGTCATCTGAGTCGCAGCAAGTCGTCACTTTGTCTTGTGTACTACAATGCATAGTGGCGATCATTGCACAGACAAAACAAGATTAAAATAAGTGTCTCTGATAATATAAAATTGCAAGTGCCAAAACTATAGAGAGCAACTAAACATTTTCACTAACTTTATTTTATTTTTTTCTTCAATAACGGATAGCACCAAGAGATTCCCTGGATACGATAACGAATCGAAATCATTCAATGCGGATGTTCACCGGCAACATATTTTTGGTCAACATGTTGCAAATTATATGAAAACTTTGGAGGAAGAAGACGACGAAGTTTTCAAGAGGCAATTCTCGCAATATATTAAAAACGGCATCGCCGCTGACAATGTGAGTGTTTATAGTTTTCTGTACAGTTAATTCGTCCGACTAATAATTACTGTCAGGCTTCACAAGCTTTGCAGTGTCGCAGTTGGACTATAGTAAGCGCATTGGTTACGAGAGACAAATACGTAAATAATTATATTTCTCATATTGACCAGTGTTACATTGTAGCTACAGTAATTCCGCGATATAAGCCGATTCTCGGTTCTGTGCTGTGACAGAGATCGTGAAGGAATACTATCTTTTTGTGGCAGCGCTGAATCCAATAACAAAGCTTCTTTATTTTTCATTATTTTGTTATGGGACTTTGACCAACATATTCGTGGCATTTTTCTAATGAAAATGATGCCGAATATGGTATTATTCATTTACTTGTGTAATGGACAATGAAAGTTTTGGACGCAAAGAAAGACAGCATATGGGAAAGAGAGTGACGCGGAGTGTCGCGGCGCACCGACAAATTTCCCGTACGCTATTCTTCCTTAGGTCCGAAACATTCATCCTTCATTACACAAGTGAATATCTCATCAGAATTATATATAATATTTGTTATCATTTTTATTAGAAAAATGCCACGAATGTGTTAGTCAAATTACCACAACAAAATAATGAAAAATAAAGAAGTTTCGTAATTGGATTAGTAGTACACCGATATACCCGACCTGGTATCGGATTACGCGGCATGTTTACACTGCTCGGCGACCGAGGCAGCTCGAGCTTCTCGGTCCCTCGCGAGAGTGGATTCCAAGCTGTGCGCAACGGTACGGTTCTCTCGTTGGATATAGATTAGAATAGGAAGCCACGTTGCGCTTATATCGCGGAATTACTATACTATAATACATTTTTGTGTATCAACTATGTTTGTTTTTGTTGATAGATTGAAAATATCTACAAACAAGCCCATGAATCAATACGTACCGACCCTGAACACACGAAGGTTGTGAGGAAGGAAGTACCTGTGAAGAAACGGTGGAACCGTGCGAAACTTTCATTGTCGGAAAGGAAGAACCGTGTCGCACAGAAGAAAGCATCTTTTCTTAAAACGTTAGAAGAAACAGAGGCTTAAATTTCTGTGAGCAGATGTTTCCACCAGACTCCGTGCACATCCGGGAGTATGGAAACAAACTTTCCGTTACGATTGTGTGTATTAAACAACAAGTATACAGAAAAGATTGTGGAACAAAAATAAAGAATATCGGATGAAAAATATTTATTTTTCTTACGTAATCGTAATCGCTAATATTTAACTTTATTTATTTATTTTTATTTAAATACATCGTTTCTAAGCAATTGTAATATAATGACCTCTTTCTACATAAAGCTACGTCAGAAACTATGACCGTGTTCATTCTTATCAATTTATTTCACATATGTTTTACGTGTTCGCTACTATCGCCAACTCAAATAAAAAATACAATAAGACAGATCCTTTTCCTGATTGAGCAGTCGGTATGTACAGGTAGTGTGTACGCGTGTATGTTTGATCAAGGTTCCGTTTATGGTAGCAGCGAACATGCAGTACAATATTCGTCGATCTTATTTACGGTCATAAATATGTACATAGGATGTATGATATACATGTATATGTGCTTATACGTATACATAGATGCGCGTAATATTTCTGCTGCAATAACAAGTTCTTATTACTAAATCAAAATCACAGCACAAAAGTTAACGTTTCAGTTGAAAACTCCGTACATAATTTAAAAATATAAAACTTCGATTTTCGATGATTGGGACAAGTATATTTTCATTTCCATTTTAATATAAAGAAGCATATACTTGATAAAATTTCATTGACGCGATCTGTTTCGAAAATTATCGCCTAGAGAAAAATTTGCGAATCTGAGAAAAATAATTTGTTTAATTTCTACCGAAAAAGCGATAATCTATTGCGAGAACCGGGTAGTCGGCCTTGCTCGTCAGTCAATCCGGCTTGAATATCTCCGATAGAAGGTACTGTTCTTACTTCTCCTCTGGCTGCTACGCAGGGAGGTGATTTGAGTAATCGCCGTGCTACATGACTTATGTCATTCTTCGATATTTCATCTGCAAGTATTCGGTATTGTTGTATTTGTAATTTAACCGAATTCAATTGAATTAAGGGGGTAGCTTCGTTTCCAGGATTACAAGGGTGCGGAATGCGCAATGCAAAGATGGGAGTTTTTCAGTAGTCAAAAGCGCTAAATAAAAGTTTAATTTAATCTAGGCCGCAGTCGCCCTCAAAAGTCCTATTTTTACGTTTACGAGGCGTAATTAGCATTATTCGGAAACATAAAGCAGTGAATGTAGCTATTTTCATAAAGCTGCGTCAGCTACATGCTGCCGAATAATGCAAATTAGGCCTCGTAAACGTAAAAATAGGAATTTACTGGGCGACTGCGGCCTTTTCACTACTGAAAAACCCCATCTTTACATTATAAAGAAACGAGTCTACCCCCTTAACTAATATTGCTTACCGATTGCTTTTATAAAGTACTCTGGCCGTTTTCTAGATCCAGTGGCTAAAACTTGTCGTCCAATGTCTTCGAAAACAACGGGCCTCTGCTCCAAATTCATCAACAGCATAGACTGCAGTTGTTTCTTTGCTCTCTAGTGTTGTTGGGAAAGTAAATCTAATTGTAAGTATCGGTAAATACAACCAAAGATACGTACAAATAAAAATGATGTAAGAACGATGTCATACCGCTAGCTCGCTATCCGTGATATTACTAGTCATAGCAACCATCTCGTGCACGATTACTTCCACCATTTCTCTAACGTGAGACGGTGTACAAGATGCATGAATGCAAAAGAGTCCTGTGTCAGCGTATGCGTGGTTGTATGCAGTTGCACTGTATAACCAATGGTACCTGCGGCAATACCAATCCACGGTGATTTTCTTTCGATCAACAAAGAAGTACACTTTAGATCTCGCCTACCTGTTGAGCACATTCGTATACAAACGAGTATACATTCCCTTGCCTGGACCACCGGCACTAAAGCTGCCACCTCCACCCATCATCATATTTAAAACGCACATTGCTACAAAATCTGGATCTTGATGGGAACAACCTTCCAAACCTATCACCACATGAGACAATTCCGGTAAACCACTTGGCCCTGCGTAAACGGGTACGTTACATTCCTCCTGAATAATTGTAATAGAAAAGTTTCGAGTTAGCAAACATTGTCCCAGTCTACAATAGGGCTGTTACTTTCCTTTGAAGGACGAAGTTTCAAAGCTTCGAATTAAAGCTTTTTCTTATTTTTCACATTCTACGAAAATTCTGTCGAATTTTTTATTTATATTCTTATTTGTCAAAAATCATAACCTAACATGGAACTCATAAATTACAACTTCATACGATTCGAAGACTTCGAAACTTCGTACACTTCGAAGTTCCCTTCGTTCCTTCGAATCTCCGAAAAGTTGAAGCTTCGGAAAAGTAACAGCCCTAGTGTGCAACGCTTCTTCTAACGTTACGTAATTGGGGGATAACTACTAGTATGTAACCTCCGGTATATTGAGCGATAGACGTATCAACCGCGTTTAGCTTCTCTTTCTCTTTCCCCGACGATACTAAGTTACTATCCTTTTTCCTTTCTTCACCTTCTTCTTCTTCCCAGATAGTTCTCTTCTCAACGAAATGTCTGAAGCAATAGAAATGTTAGCGCGTCTTGGAAATCTTTCCATCGTCTCAAATTGAATATTATACCTTGGGCTTTATAGAATAAAGATATAATTTCCAATGAATAAAACAAATTTTTAATTACTTTTGAACCGCGGAGACCAAATGTTCATGTTCCACACCAACTCCAGCTACAACCATTCTATTCGGTACGTGATGGTTTTTCATATACTGAAACAATATTTTTCTATCTATGTAATCGATATTTTCTTCCGGACAGATTTTTGGAAGGCCAAGAGTATTGTTTCTGTACGCAGCCTGAAAAATAAATTTCCATATAGAAATTTTTCAGTTACTCACACTTCTTTTTATTTACTATTTATAGTATTTACCCGCACTTGTAAATACTATATACGAGTAATTAAAAGTTAAATCCTTTTACGCACCGCATGGATCATATCCATCAGTATTGGTTCCTGTTCTGGCCTCGTCAGTAAAGATTCCAATTCGAACCTGATCATTTGTTTCGCCAATGTTAACTGAAAATATTCATTTCGATCGATATTAATATTGTCCTCGTACAGCGAGTTTTAATTAGTACAGAACATTTAGTACGATCGTGTAACTTGTACAGTCCTTAAAAACATAGTACTTTCTTACTTCTTCTTCTGTTATTTTGGGTCTCAAAGAAATATCACCTAGTATTTGTACAACTGTATCTAACCCTTGACGTTCTGCCGAAGCAGCATAAACAAACGTGTCCCTAGATGCTTGACAATCGCATATTCCACCATGCTTTTCTAATGCCAACATTATTTGATCTTTACTTTCATGAACTTTTGTCGACTGAAATAATAAATCTTTAATTTTTGTATTTTTCCAATGTTATTACGAAGATGAAATTGTCGTTACGTATCAAAACTTACTCCGAATGCTAGTTTCTCTAGAAAATGAGAGATTCCACTGGGATATGCGATTTCATATCGTGGACCAGAATCGAGTAGCACTGTGAAGTAATTAAATTATATACCGACTATGACAAGATTATGTAAAATTTGTTGAAAATACTTGTAAACTCACCACCGACAGTGCAAAATTGACCAAACCGATTTTCAGAGGCAACTCTTAATCCATTTGGCAAAACTGTTACTTTAGTCGTTTGGTGTTCTTCCTTCTTTGTAGCGTAGACTGCTTTGGGTAAGTTAGGTATAGGTTTGGTTAACGGAGGATGATTTGTAATGACTGATTTACGTGTTATGTCAGTATTAATAACTTTTTGTGAAGAAAAGCTGCATTTACTTAAAAAAGAAACAGTCTGTCTTTGCATTGCACTGTGAACAAAACATCACTCACATTTAATAAAATGCGTTCATTGAATCTATAACTAGGTTGACTAAATAAAAGTTCAAATTGTGCAAGTGCACATTTCTAATTTTGCATAAAGCCAAATACCTTTTTTTGAGAGCAATTACCATAGAGCTCCGTGACATTTTCATTATTAAATGCATGGTTAGCGGATCACAAAATTTTCAAACATTTAAATTGGATTTCCCACCTTTTACAATTTAAAAGTGCAAATTGATCATCTGAAAAGAACTTCGATAACTACCTTATACATATGTAAATACATATATATTGACAGTCAAAATAGTGTGTTCACCCCACTCTCCAATTCGAGAGTCAACAGAGTCAACAGCACTGATATATATACTATGGATACGAGAAACCTGATGCTCGTTAGAAGAAGATTTTGCCAGTTTGCAAGAGGCGCCATCAAATGTCAGACTATGAACTATGCTTCCCTCCGCACCCCGCGATCACGCGTGGTGCTCAACGCTTTGCCTCACTTCGCCACGCGGAGACGCACCACTGATATATATATATATATATATATATATATATATACACATCAGTGAGACGCACACTAAAATAATATCAGTGTTCCGGCATCGACATTTGGCGGCGCTGGCAAAAGAAAGTGCCTTCTTCTACTGGCTTCAACGGGCTGTACGGCTGGCTTATGGGAATCTCCTATCCATAATGTATATATCAGTGGTCAACAGTCGAAATGAAAACCCACTCTATATAATTCTGTTACACCCGAGGGTACCTTAGATCATACAATACTTATAGACCCGGCACCCGGCCAATAGACAGTTGGCGCGCCGGGCGGCAGACTGTGCCAACTCGCGTCTAGGTCGCGCTCTGATTGGTCCGTGTTTTTCGTTAATAACACCTGATAACTCCTAAACAAAGTCGCGGATAACATTTTTGCAAAGTAAAATGTCGCTTCAAATTTCAAATGGTCTCCCATTTCCGGGATGTGCAGGAATTTTGGGACACCCTGTATGTATATGGTCTAAGGCATGCTAAGGCCTAAGCTCGTGCTACTGCCAGCCAACCAAAAATTTAATTTCTGACGAGCGTCTGTGCGTGCAACTGTAACATGTTCTGCCGTCAGCTGCCGTAGGGCATTGGGCATAGGCAGGACGAAGCCAGCATGCTGGCGGCTGGACCCTGAATCTGCCTTTGTTTAAGTGGGCGGCACGGTGGCACTGATGTAGCGAATGTCGTTTTATAGGACAGCACCGTCGGTGAGGGTAGGTCGCACTAATGTGGCAGATGTCAGCGAAGTAAATTTCTATTGAACCAAATATATAGCACTCGTTCTTTTTACTGACAATTGAAATACCGATTTTTGAATGCAGAATTTTATTTTGTGCACATGCAAGGAGAGAAAACGAGGGAAACAGCATCCGCTACATCAGTGCTGCCCTCTTAAACAAAGGCAGATCCAGGGTCTAGCTGCCAGCAGAACAAGTTATAGCTGCGCGCACAGACGCTCGTCCAAAATGGAGCCAATCCTGCCTTGAGCAGGTCGGAGCGTAGCCTTGGCAGTGTTCTGCCCTGGTTCTGCCCGTTTTCCGCCCTAGGCAGGCTCTGCTCATTGCTGCTCATGGCAGGCCTGGTTGTCTGGGTGATTCTCCATGTGCAGCTTTCAAAATCAAGTCATTTTTTTAATGCAACGAAAACTTGATTGCACCATTATTAATACACAAAATAATAATAGACTGTATGAACCTGTAAAATAAGATATTAATTTGAATGATTATTTAATATACATGATAAATGTTACCATTAGTTTCTCCTACACTGTTAAAATTTATAACAAATAAAATAAATATTGACACATGAATTGAATGTACTAATTAATGTATATAATATAGTTACTGCTCAACACAACCGTAACTATATATGGTTGTACACACAGCTCTGTAAATAAAAGACCTGTGATATTTTCTTTTCAATTCTAGACAAAATTTTCAAAAATAAAATTGTCCAGAACATTATTGATTTATTAATTAAGCATCATACATATTAATCACAAATTCGATATGTTATAAAAGTTTATTATTCGATTTATGTATTAACTTTTGTGGTAGGTTATTGTAAATACTTATGTATGCATGCATGTATAATGTACTATGTATACATTAGGGTCGTGCTTCAGAGACGAGTAATATTTGTTCCGCTGCAACATTAGACAAATAACAATAATTGCCAAGTTAAAAAACTTTGTTCTGTACTATAGTTTACATATATTTTGTACAAATTTATTTTACGAATTAAGCTTACTTTTCTGTCTTATATAATACATACGATTTAATCTTCAATTAATTAAATTAATTAAATCTTCAATTCTTGAGCATCATTCATTCCCCAGTCGCTTAAATCTTCATCCCAACCATCGTTCTCTTCGCTTACATCTAATTCGTTTAAAGTTTTAATGTCGAACACGCTTTTCGATGTTAACTGTGGTTGTTGTACGTGCAGGACTTGAGTCTTTTTTATTACGGGTTCCATATCCGTGAAGAAATCATACTCTTCCTTGATGGAATTTGTCAATTTTGAATTCTTGATATCGAGTTCTGAAATATCGCATAAAACAATTGATTTCTTTGGAAATTTTGACTCGATCACTTTAGCTTTGTTTAGGTCAAATACTGGATTTGTGTCAATTATTGGTACTAAATCAACGGCCGACACATCATTCGCAGTAGATTCGCTAATTTGATCACACGATTGGGAAATCTGAGGATGGGAATCTCTTGTAGAGGTTTCTTGAGTTTCCCAATCAGACCATGTATATTCTTCTTCTGTAATCGAAGAGATATTCTCTTTTTTATCTTCGCCTCCGTCCGGCGATGGCCTTTCTGGTAAATTAATTATGCTTTGACTTGTGGTGGCTGCAAAATCAACGATATTTACAAAAGATGAAACTGCCTTATTATCTTGCCCGTTGTCTTTTACTTTATTCGGTCGACCGTCCGTAAATAATTTTCCCCTGTTTCCACCAACTACGGTAGCCGCACCGAGAATCGGGACTACGTCTGCCAATGCCTTTAACGTTGCGGAAACAAGATGATCGTTTGTATCTTTAATTCCAACAAGCAGTTCCGGAAGTACTTGAGATTTCAGTTCGTCCGCTTGAAACGTGTGAACGAACGAATTGAAATGTGATAAAAGTACCAAACGTATCGACACGTCTCTTATACAAAACATCTGCAGCAGTTTCGGTACTAGATACGCTTTGAACGTTGATACTACAAACAGATTATCGTCCACGTTATCTTTCCCATCTGTAAATGAAACGGTACTGATTGTTTATGTATTAAACGCAGGATATCTTTAAAAGCATTTTACCTTTAGGTTTCAAGATGAACGGTAAAAGCTTTTCTTGCGCAGTTGAATCTAACAACACCATTCGTGAAAGTAACAGTCGACCTAACTGTTCGGCAACAATATTTTCAGGAAATGTTCTCAATTGCACTATTAAGTTCCTGTAATTCGATTAAATGTTTTAACGAACATTGTAAATAGTTTCAATCGATAAAACGAATTTATTTAACTCATTAAGTTCACCAACCCAAAAAATATTTCTTTCTCTTGGCTGCTTTTTAATGGTAACTCCTCTAAAAATGCATGTATCGTCATGAAATCGTGAGTGAAAAATGGGTGTTGAAGCACGCTTGATAATTTGCTTCTCAAACGTGGATCAGAGTTCTGCAAATTCTCTTTACAGAACTGCTTGAATTCCAGAAGACTTGGAACGTCCTCTACAATAATGCGATCGTTCCATCAGGTTTATAATCTTACGCACAGATAAAAATCATTTATCGAACAATACGCTTACCCGCATTCTTGAGTTTCAGAATGTCTTCTGCCAAAATGCCAAATGCGTACGCGTCGATCGCTGTAAAACTAGTTGACGAGATAGTTGTATCTTCGTCAGGCGATACCGCTTTCTCGTACCTATAGCTTCTTATTTTCTTTAAATACGCTGTAGTCAATTCTTTGAATTTACTTAGACATTCTAAGCCACCGAGTTTCCAACATCCTTCCGATGTAACATAAATAACGCTGCCGCATATGTTGTTATGAGAAGCAGACGCCTTTTCGTGAAGAAATACAAGTGCCCGTAAGATGCTATACAAACCCATGCATATTTGGAGTGTATTCTGTGTTTCTATCGTTTGAATCAGAGGTCTAACTTGTTCGGTTGTCAGATAAAACTTGCTGCCTTTGGACCACGATGAGACATACTTAAGTATACAAGGATGCCTATATAACATTAAATTCTGAAAAAAATATTCGTTATTGAAGCAGATGTTGTATAAGTAACTGAAACGATACGTTTAAAGAAATATGTGACTTCGGTGATATGACTCGTACACGTACGCGCGTATTTTACAATATATAAGGTAATCAATAAACTGACATTAACCTTTGCAGCTTTCTCCAAAGGAGAAGGATTCCCAAAACTTGCACTGTAATGCAAAGACGGTTCGCTGACAAATAAAGATACTATTTGAGTACCATGCTGTTTTACGCGAGCGGTATGGTGCGCCCAAAAATCTGTTATTTCGATAGATTTCTCGTCAATTTCTAGCCCGTTCCGGGCACTTATTTCATTCCCCATTAAATTTATGTTAAACCTCCGAAAGGTAGAACTTCGCTGTTATCAAACGATAAGGCGATAACATTCAATCGGCTAGAATGATTTAAAGATACTTTATAAATAAAATTACGAAAAGTTTCTCTGTGTCACAACCATTTCCAGCGTGCTATCAATTCACAGAACATCAAGCATTTCGAATGGGATTTAACCACCTTCGATTAGTTTTGTTGTAATATTACACGTTAGTGATAGTACATTGATAACACTAGTTCATTAACAGTTGTGTTGACATTATGTGTTTACAGCATATACATACAGTATGTATACTGTCACATACACTACAAACTACAGCGACTACACATACGTAAGTACTTATATATGTATAATGTACACCTGTGTAGTGTGTAGCACAGCACGAGCACGTATAATCCAAACTTGCGATGTTAGCGCTGCTCATTTATTTTCGTATGTTGGATTGTTGGATGCAAACTATTTTTCCACGCAAAGTTGTTGAACAAAAAGTTCAAATTTAAAAAACGCATTTCGAGCAATGAAAGTAATATATTCATTTCACATATTTTTGTTAAACTTGCAGACGATTAATAAATATTTCAGATCAATTGGTACGGCGGATTGCGGATAACTGTGTCTCTTGTAATTATTTTATTAATTTCATCGGGGAGGTTGGCTTACTACAGAATATAAATACAACCCAGTAAGCAAACATGCTCGATTTTGAACAGTAGGCTGTGTTAGCAGAACAACATACTTTTGTGTCCGAATTGTTGGAATAAGAATCGCTTTATGCTGGCATAAGTTGAGGACAGAATGAAGGTAGCTCGGTTCTTCGTTTAAGAGGGCAGCACGGTCACACTAATGTGGCGAATTTCGTTATATAGGGCAGGTCGCACTAATATTAGTGCCACCGACGAGAATACCTAGTCTGGTTAGTGTGATGGAGGCAGAATCCAGGACTGAGCTGCCTGCATACTGCCCGTAGGTTCTGCCGGGCATAACGAAGGCCGCTTGGTCCTGGATTCGCCAGGCTGGGCTCGATTTCTGCTCGAGGCTGCCCTGGCTGACTGGGAGTAATAAAATTATTTGCACAAGAGATAAGAGATCTTTATTTAGCCTATTTATTTCTATGCAAATTATGTATATAAACATATTATTTTGCATAAAGATCCGCTGTCTACTCAATATTAAATTATTATACTTACTAGTCTTACCATAATATTCTTTGTTTAGCTGCAGTTCGCCGCTGCACTTGTAAGAAACTGTTATTATTAATTCATTATGGAGGACAACGTTGCCAGTAAAAATGTTATTCTCATGACAATGTAGTAATAACGATAATAACAAATTACAATTACCCGCAATCTGCCAGGCAATATACAGCACAACCTGGCGAGCAGATAGCGGGCATTATGCTGTCAGACGACGCTCGAAGTTGAGGGTGCTCAGAATCTGCTCGATTTTGGACAGCGCAGAGAGCGATACTAATATGCGCTCGCAAATGCCCGTCCAAAAGCGAGCATTTTGCTTACTCGGTACACACGAAATCTAATGCACTAAATTATATATATTAGCTGTAAGAATTGTGTAATTTAACAAAATGGGAAAGAAGGCAAAAACAACGAAGACGACGGCGACGATAACGGCAACAACAAGGGCGAGACGGCATTGAGGATGACGACGATGACGACTGTGATGACGGCGACGTCAATGACCTGTAATCTATAGCGATAACGGTGGTGGTTGTGAAATATTATTATACGTAATAATAGCAGAATCACTAGGAAAGAGTTAAAAAAAAATGTAATGAAGTAACTACAGCGAAAACGAAGAAAACGATACATGATCTTACGTCATCTAGCATAGTATAAATTAGTTTAAAAATCAAATATTGTACATGTAAATATATATATATATATATAATTATGGTATATAAAAGAACATTACTGTGAGCAATACTAATCGGTAAAGAAATATATATATATATATATATGCATGATAATATAAATAATTGTAAAGTAACTGCGTGTAATATAACGTCTAATCCCCTACAGGCCAGTGATGGTAATTGCAGTAGCAATAACAGTAGCACTGCTAATTTATTTATTAATGTTACTATTTCTAATAAAGTAACTATATCGTTTCTGTCACATCTACTGAAACTGCTGCTAAGAACTATAGTACTACGCTATTGTTGCTATTGCAATTTCTTCTGTCACTACTATTACTACTATTACAAATACTGTTGTACGAGACAAAGAAACTAATGAATAGAAAAATATAGTCCCATTCTTCTTCTTATTATTATTAATGTCGTGTTACTTTTCCTCAAAGATATTCTACTTTTAAAATGATTTGAAGCTGGAATGCATCGTTTCGCGGCAGTATTTCAAAGGCACAAAGTCTTTTTTCCTTGTAGAATGAAAATGTTTGCGGGTTACGCAATTTATAAACGGAATGGTGATATGAATCGTTTTTGAACGGTTACGCTTAAAAATGGCTAATAGTATTATCGCCTTGTGTATAATTTTTACCATGTGTTCATATCTCTTGCACGTTGTATTTAAAGTCGAGGATAGTAAACGACCACATATAATTGGCAGTATATTCAAATTTCTGATTCCTTATGCCTTATACTTTGGTAACATGTACTCATGTCTACAAAGTTGTAAATGAATATACCCTTCGCCTATTAAAACTAATAAATACTATGAATTTTTACAAACGCTACTGTCTACTTTCATTCAGTTCTTCATTATAATAGTGGCATTAGTGTTACAATATTGTTATCAACGACGACATCTGCAGCTGCAACTGTAATTGTAGCAACAATGACGATGGCGAC
>CM052319.1:10510776-10919813 GCA_028455605.1 Lasioglossum malachurum | reverse complement strand
GGTTGTATCCATTTTCACGTTTCCTACCGAGGACAATCAACGGACAAACGTAAATGGACGAGCGAACAAACAATACTATTTCATGAATTGCATACAGTCAGCGGCAATATTAAGTGGACACCCTTAAAAATAAACTTTTTAAAAATTGGTCCAAAGGACTTGAATTTTTTAAAGATGTTAGACCGATTAGTTCGCCAGAGAATAAGTAAACAAAAATTTATTGCAATGAGCTACAAACGTTTAAAGATGATCAAGTAAGGGCGAAATGCCCTGGCAATGCTGAAAAACTGCGATTTCCACCCTTAAGCTCTCATCTTTAAACGTATGTAGCTCACTGCAATGTTGACCGATTTCGATGAAATTTTCAGTATGCATATAAGTTACCGAAATCTATAAAACATTATAAAGCATTTTTTAAGATAAAAGATAAAAAAGTTGAGAAAACATGATTTTAAAAATTTTTTACGATTTCTACTAATGGCAATCTTAAAAAAAATTAATTTTTGTTTACTTATTCTCTAGCGATATTTTCTAGCGTTTACTTATTCTCTACTATTCTCTAGCGAACTAGTCGGTCTAACATCTTTAAAAAATTCAAGTTCTGTGGACCAATTTTTGTCCATAAGTCACCGGACATATTCAAATTTGTATGCAGACGTTTTTTTTGTTATTAAAGGACTTGGTCTTTGTTATTAAAGTGTCCAGTGATTTATGGACGGGAGTGTGCGGGTGAATGGAAAATCTTGAGAGAACAAACCTTGAGTAGAGTAATATTGTTGTTGCATTTTCATGTTACGTTGTTGCTGTTGTTGCTGCTGATGCATATTGGGTCTGTGACGATTGATTTGCGTTTGCGGTTGTTGTTGCTGTTGTTGCTGCGACGGCATGCAATTCGGTTGCTGTTGAGTAGGATTGTTTGGATTTGGGCCCGGCGTGAATGGAACAACCGGTCTCTGAATCGGTGGTGGGTATCGTTGTTGCGACGGTTGTATACCGGGACGCGGTGGCATTCCCATACCGCGTACATTTTGCTGCAAAACCTGCAATTTAGTTGACGCTGATCTCGTGACAGGATGAACCTTCTTTTTTCATTTCTGTCGATAAATGTCAATGTCGAACGATCGTAATCGAATTGAATTTTCTTATTTAAACTATATATATCTTTCTATTATTTCATTATCTAGATTTCTATATTATCGTTTAAACGGATGTGTTTGATTTATGGTAATTGAGTAAGCGTAAGAGCGATACATACGTAGTTACTGTAACTGCTTACCAAAGCAGATTGACTAACGCCTTGATACTGCTGATATTTGTGATGCTGTGTGGGACTTGGTTGGGGCTGTTGGGACGAAGATTGTTGTTTACAGTTTCTTGATTTGGGAGATGGTATTTGTGGCGCTGCGATTAAACGTTCAACATAATCAAATCGTGAATTAAATTGTTCGTTACCATACAGAATCTGATAAAACACATGACAAGAGATAGAACAAGCATTTAGACTACTCACTGGAACTGAAAACCGATGCAAGAACATCCTGTTGATTTCCTGACGGGCTCTTCAATTGTCTAGGTTGCTCCTGTGGCTGATGTTTGCTGAGAAACGTGGGACCAGCGTTCGCTGGTCCTGGAAGTCCACCGGTAGGATTACGAAACTGCTGAGCCGCCGCGGCCGCGGCAATCTGTAAACCGGAACTAGATAAAAAGCCAGAGCTGAAATTTTGTAATCCAACGGGTGTGGCGCTACCGGTTGCCAAATTCTGGCTGTGCTGACCGAATCCTTGCATTCCGTAATGAGTGCCGGTTTGTTGAGTGGCGCCACCCGGTTGATAAAAACCTGTTTGCGAACCGGTGAACACATCTGCAAAACAATAGTTTTCTTGACTATCCTGACTAAATCCCAAAATTTCATAAAGTCGTAGACATAGCGTATTAGCACATACTATTATATATACAATACACAGGTTGGTCCACCTAAATCTAGTCGCCTAAAGATCTCCTTTATTTGCGATGATATAACAAATGTTTTTAATGCAGTGTAAATGGTATCGCGAGGTAAATGCTTTGAAAATATTATTTTGTTCTCAAGCTCATTTTTTCCGTAGTTTTCAGGGTGATCTATTATACTAGAGAACTATTTATTACGAATATTAATAACATGACCTTCAAGTGAACTCTGACTTCGAAAAAAATATACATTTACGAGGAAAAACATATCGATCGTCCTAGAAACTTTAGAAGACAAGACCTTGAGAAAAAAATAACATTTACAAAGCATTACACCTTGCGATACCATTTACATTGAATTAAAAACATTGTTATGTCATAAAAAATAAAGGAGATATTTAGGCGGTTACATTTAGGTGAACCACCCTGTGTATATAGGGTGATTCTGGGAACCGGGGCAAGTTACTGCTCTTTTTAAAGTAAAAATATTAATATATTATTATTAAATATTAATATTAAATTAAATATTAATATTAAATAATACGTCCTAACTTCCTTTGACTTTATTTTTTATGTGGATGCACCAATGCACCCGCCATTATTCTTTAATGCAATACCTGACGGATGCATCGGTGCATCCACCTAAAAAATAAGGTTACAGGATGTTAGGACGTACATATTTTGACATCATTCTTTTTCTATTTTTACTTAGAAAAGAGCAGGAGCCTGTCCCAGTTCCCAGAATCACCCTGTATATATAATATGGAATTTCGTACAAGTTTGTTGTACGAACTGTTGAAATATTTACCAGCCGAAGTGGCGCTGTAGTAACTATTGGCTGAAGCTTGCACGTTTGGACCGGGTCTTTGTACCAATTGGGAATTGCCCATGTAACTGCCGCTCACCCCCAGTACTTGGTTTGGATCGTAGGGTATGTACGTCAACTATAAGAAAAGAACGGATTACGGTTTCCGATAGTTTGAAACAGTTTCGTTGAACGAAGGGATGTATATGGAATTAGTACTGGATTCGGTTGCGGCGCAGACGGTGCTTGAAAATGCGGCGCCTTCGTTCCAATGGCGCCGATTGGTTGCGAGGACGGCTTTACGCTCGCCGACATCAGAGAATTCGAGGAGGAACTAATTAGAACCGTGTTCGGATTGTTGCTGAGCTGTTGGTTTTGTCCAAACGGTGGTGCAGCAGCTGCGGTCTATAAAGATGACATGGTCATTTTATAAACAATGATATAAAATTTCTCTCGAAACCTTTCAGAATATCGTTCTCGAATCATCGTCGATTCATATCTCACCAGTAACGATAAACGGACCGAGATTCTTGCCGAGGTTTTTAGTGAAACAGTTCATATCTGAGCGGTAACGACGATTCGGCTACGATACTTTTCTTCGAGCCGGTGAGGTTCTAGGAACCCATGGGGCTAGGGTAGCAAATGACACGATCTTCGGCACTTGGCCTTTGTTCGAGCATCTCGAATCTTTCTCAGGTTGCCGTAGAATCGGAACGATAAACTATGAACACGCAATACCGATCCGGTAATCGTTTCGCTGAGATATGAATCGACCCTTATTCGATGTTTTACTTACAATGCGATACTGAGAGAGATTGCTCTGATACATCTCCGGGGTAGGCGCGTTTGGCGCGTGCGGAGGCGGTGGCGGTGGTTGTTGCAAATAGAGGTTCTGCTGGCTAAACGAATTTTGCAGGGACGGCGCGTACGGTGGGTATTGAGTGAAAGGAGATCGGCTTTGATCTAATTGAAACGTTCCGTAAAGACCTCCCGCTTGAGCCGGAAGCTGGCCGGAACCTGTGTTAAACAACACGGCTGGTGGGGAGGGTATCGCAGACATGCTACCGTATTGCGCGGCTTGCGAGGCCGGATATTGAGGAAATTCCTAAAATGATAAGAAAAATAAAAAAAGAAAAGGCAATGATTAATTATATTGTAATATTACACAATGTCGGGCCATGACGCGAATAGAACAAACGTCAGGCAACATATAATGCAACATCAGAGAATACAGTAAAGTCCCAATCTAAACGCGTTGGAGGTGACCGTTCGAAGTCAGTTCACCTACCCCTTCCACTGGGGGGCAACCCGCGAGGATCCAACAAGTTCAAGCTGCCTCAGTCGCCGAGCAGTGTAAACTGCCGCATAATCTCAGATAGAAAACTTGTTTATTTATCATTATACTTTTATGGGAGTTTGACCAACATATTCGTGGCATTTTTCTAATGACAATGATACCAAATATGATATAATTCTGATGATTCGACTGCGGATCTTTGTGCAATTGTGAAGAAATTGGTTGGACGAAATATAAAACAGTAAAATATTTAAAAAATTCAAGAATGTTGTAATGTTACTTTTAATGTAACAAAGTTGTTAAGGAATGAAATCAATTTTTATGTTATTCCTGCTTCCCACAATCAGTGCAAAACATTTTTATTTTGCAAAAGATCCGCGGTCTACTGATGATATTTACTTGTGTAAATATCGGACGACGAAAGTTTCGAACGCGAGGAAAAACAGCGTATGGGAAATTCTTTTGGGTCGAAAACTTGCATCGTTCATTACGCAAATAAATATAATTGGAATTACATCAGGTTTGGTACCGTTTTCATTAGAAAAATGCCACGAATATGTTGGTCAAACTCCCATAACAAAATAATGAAAACTAAAGAAGTTTTATTATTGCCTCTCGAGCTTCGCAATCCTCTTCTACGTTCGGCGCGGCCACAAAAGAATTTTATCCCTTCACGATCTCTGTCACAGCACAGAACCGAGAATCGGCTTAGATTGGGACTTTACTGTAGTTTGTTTTCAGTAGAACTGCACCTGATAGTTGATGTGAGACGGTTGTCCCGTGGAATTGAACGGAGGAGGGCTCAATGGTCCTTGAAGACTGACCGGAGGATGACCAATTGGACTCTGACCCGCTCCGATGGGGCTTGGTCCGGGAACCGTTGAACCCGATTGACCGCTGCTGCTTCCCGAAGACTGTTGCTGCGGCTTCACCTGCGGGGGAACCAGCTGCGCATCAGGCAAAGAGTCAGCATCTTCCCACAGGGGACATGGTATTTCATTATTTAATTTTTCTATTTACATCACTATCAACTGCCATTCTAATTGATGCTGACCGAATCACGCGTATTTCGGGGAACAATATTCTCTTCCTTTCTTTAATCTGCTTTCGAACTGTGGTGAAAATAGTTAGGTTCATCGCTAACCGTGTTTGAGCTGGATGAAGGGAGCGTCACTCGATAGAAAGTACAGGAGAACTGTAATTAATACTAGGGAGCGCAGGATGGAAAAGACTATAATAATAATAATAACAATAATAATAGTAACAGTAATAATAACCATAATAATAATAATAATGATAGTATTGCCGGTATCGGCTCGCAATCTTACAATATCAGTAGATTCGCAGAATCGAGTGATCGGGTAGCAAAGAAACGACATTTATCTGGATCGACTCTTGCCGAACGACAAGTTTTTGGACGTCCGGATAAGTGAAAAGCAATTGTAGAAGGCAAGGTATTAATGGTGACGATGAGGTATCTGAATCAAAACGGATGATCGGTGATGATCGTGATCTCGGCGACGTTAGGAATTATTCGGAGATAAGCGATCAAGTAAGTACCTAATGTTGAAAAACTTGATTCGAAATGAAAAAGCGAACATGATAGAAATCGATATGGAGCGGTGGTGGTTGCTGTTCTAAATGGTTTATCGAGAAGATCGTCGGCGTTGCGAGGGTTAAATAGAAACTGATCGAACAATACGCGTTAGCCACTTACCTTTCTGATTTTCACCATGGTAATTACTCAAGGGAATGTTTTTTGAAATACGGGCAAAAGGTAACTTTGAATATGTCGACGAATGTGAGAGACAAGAATGGAGAAACAAGAGAACATACATATACAAAATTCTTGAATTTCAGTCGGGCTATCGAGTCAATTTCTAGTGATGTAATAGCTTTGATACGCATGCATGATACTATGAGAATAAATGTGCGCGAAATGATTTCTCACCTTGCACACGTTCGTGGAAGTGGTTATTTCACTTTTCATGTTATTTTGATTGTACTGTTGGTGCGGACTGTAGCTATCGTCGACGTCCGCACTTTCGAACGCCTGAGGGAACGTGTTAGCGCTACTGACTACGTTTCCATCCTCGTGCTCGACCACCGTTGGCATCGGCGGCACGTTTTCCCAAACTTTCTTCACGGAGGCGATTTTCAAGTTGAGCTCGGCGGTGGATGGCGAGATGGTGCTCTGGCCGGTGGCCATGTGCATGGATCGCGCCATTCCCAAGCTCTTGTTTTTGTCCTCCGTTAACTGCGAGAGGTCTGAATCGAACGTGAAGTCCAACTTCATGTCGGCGTTGTCCTCGTTTTTGTTGAAGGACAACGGCATTTGAATCGGCTCCTGGTTCTTGTCTTTCATCAGATCGTTCGGCTTATTCGAAAATGCAACCGGAAGGCTCTGTTGTTGTTGCTGTTGTTGTTGTTGCGGCATTCCGGAGGGTCCTCCGCTGCTGCCACCGCTCTCATCGTCCAAATCCGCGCGTTTTTCGACGCGTTGCTGTTGTTGTTGATTCTTCATGTGACTGGGAAACTTGGTCTTGACAGCGAGATCGGAAGGAGTGGTCTTCGTAGTCTTCGAGTAATTGGTGTTCTCGAAGATTAATGTCTGGACGGGCGGCGAAGAAACGTCGGGGACAGAGTTTTTTTCAGAGTGTTGCTCCTTCAAAGTCTTGCCACCGCTGCCAGCTCCTCCGACACCTCCGCTTCCACTGCCACCGCTGCCAGCTCCGGCACTGCAGCTGCCGGGTTTCTCACCGTTTGGAGAGTTTCGTTGGCTACTGTTGCCAGAGTTCGTCTGCTCGTTAATTTCGTGCCCGTGGCCGTGGCCGTGTACGTGACCATGACCGTGGCCGGGACCATGACCGTGACCGTGACCGTGACCGTGACCGTGATCGTTCTGCGACGACATGCCAGCCATCAATGGAAGATCGGCGGAAACAGCGGATGGCGAGGTCGAGCGCAGCTGACTGGTGAACGGTTTGTCCCAAGCGTTGACGGAGGGCGGCGGCGCCGGTCCGCCCGACGACGAATCCTTGCCGCTGTAGGTGTTACTCGAGTTGCTCGGTTTACTGGGATCGTTCGGCTCCGACGTGCACATCTGCTGTTGTTGCTGCTTTGCCAATTGCTTTTGGAATCTGGGGGCGAGCTTCGGTCCTCGCCTTCTGTCGTGCTGCTTTTGCAGCATGCTCGCTGGTTGTGGAATGGTTTGACTCAACAGAGACGGCACATTCTGCACTTGTTGCAACGACGAAGCGGTCTGCGAACCACCTCCGTTCGCCTTCGACTTCGAACGATCGCGCTCTCTGTCCTTCTCTTTCTCGCGTTTCAGCGGTTTCGTCTCCTCCTTTTGTCCGTGTCGGGACTCTTTGACATTCTTCTTGGAACGAACCTCCTGGAAACCGTCAGAATCGACGGACTTTTTCTCCGTTAAGCTCGACCCATCCTCGGCGCAGTTGCTCGGCTCCATCTCGTAATCGAGCGTTATCTTTTTCTCTTTGATCTGAGACTTCTTGTTCATGTCGTTCAGTGCTTGGTTCACCAAGTTCGGATCGCTCAGCTTGATCTCGTCTATGCGGTTCACCGTTGTGTCCTTCGCGCTCGATTTGCTCAAAATCGCCGCGTTACCGCCTCCGGAAGTCTGACTTCTCGATCTGCCGTTCTGAACTTGCGTGGACTGCATCAGCGGCGGAATACTGCTGGCATGATTCTTCTGATTGGCGAAACCCAAATTCTGCAGGTTACGCTTTTCCGCGCCGGGCGCGCGGGACGTTGAATTGGAAGACTTTGCGGGTTTTTCTCGCTGTTCCCGCTGATTGCCTCCCGGTGGCTGCTCGTTTCTACGAGAGTGTCCCACGTTCGATCCTACGGCGTTCTGGCTACCGCCGGAATTCGTACGTGTACCGAATTGTTTACGGCTGTTTCGCACCTCTTTGTGCTCCTCCACATGTTCCTCACTGTTCTCCGACGTCGACTCCCAGTCTTCATTTCCAATGTCCGACGAGTTTTGCTTCGACACGTTGCTGCTGCTGCCGCGATACCGGGACTCCCGATTATCCCTACCCTGCAACCAACATTAACGTTAACGATAAATAAGTTGGTCATTGGTACAATAACAATCCACGAAATTAACATGAGAATCGGTTTAAATTCGATCGAAAAGTTCGCTGAACGGTTTACTTACCCTTCTGCTAGCACTGCGAGTTCTTTTCGAACGTGATGATTCTTCTTTACGACCGTGCAGCTTCTGCGGAACGGCATTGTTGCTCGTGTGATTGATGTCCTGTTTGTTACAGGGTTGTTGAGCCTGTTGGTGCTGCTGCTGGGGTTGTTGAATCGGAGACTTGGCACGTTTCCCGGTGATCCCTGCTGTGAGCGCTTGTTGCTTCGCGATAATTTTGTCGTCGGTAGACTCTAGTTGCAAGCAGACGAGGCCTGTCGGTTCTTTTTCGGATATCGGCGTCGACAAGGCTGGATTTTGGCGCAGCGAACTCGACGACTCTTGCCGTTCTTGCCGTTCTAGCCGCTTCTCGTCGCCGGTTCGTTCGCAGGAAAAAGGACTCTTACTGGAGGGCGGTCCGTAACCTTCCATGCGATTCCCGGTGCTCGTAGCGCTTCGCATTCGCACACCACCCCGACCGTGACGAGACGGTTCCCCGGATGGAGCGAATCCCTCGTGGTTCGATTTACTCTCATATGTTCGTTTTTCGCTACGTTGCGACTGCGGTTGAGGCTGAGGTTGAGGCTGCGGTTGCGACGGCAGTTGAGCTTGAGCTTGAGCTTGAGACTGCGATTGCAGCTGTGGCTGCGGCTGCGAGTAATCGGCTCGTTTCTCCTCTCGACTCGACACTTCTCGATTCCGCTCCTCCTTTTCCGCTTTTTGATTAGGCTTCGGCGATCTCGCAGATTTCTTTTCCTCTTTGCCCGACTCGGTCGAGCAGGATATCTCGTCGCCGCTGTTTTCGGAATCGGTGTGTCCGTAGGAGCCGCTTCTAGCCGAAGCTGGCCTGCCGCTGGTTCTATGCACACCTCGTCGTCCTCTCGACTCCGAGCTACGCCAACCACCACCTCTGGCGTACGACGTGCCGTAACTGCCGGCCCATTGACGTCCTCCACGGGACTCGCGGGCTCTCGAATTCGATCCACCGCTGCTCGTTCTATTCCGAATACTCTTCTCCCGCTTCTCTTCCTTCGCCTGCTGATCCGCCATCGTGTCCTCGTTCAATAATACACCCTCCCCTCTTTTCTCCAAGCTCAATTTCTCCAAATTCTGCTTGAGCTCGTCGGTCTCCTTATCGTTCTTGATGCTTTCCAAGCTTTTCTCTTCTTCCTTCTCGAACGTCGGAGAAACAGCATCTGCCCATGCCTTTGGAGAATTGTCGCCTCTGTCGACTGTTCGATTGTTGTCG
The DNA here is from genome assembly GCA_028455605.1 of Lasioglossum malachurum. Taxonomy (NCBI): domain Eukaryota; kingdom Metazoa; phylum Arthropoda; class Insecta; order Hymenoptera; family Halictidae; genus Lasioglossum; species Lasioglossum malachurum. Next base: position 10,910,353 of record CM052319.1, on the reverse strand, counting down.
CTTGTTCTTTCTAATTTCCAGCTCCAAACATCCGCGTCCTTCTTCGCCTCGATGGCCGATTCTTTGGCAGAGTCCTTCTTATCATGCTCGGAACTCGCTCGTTTCAATTGAGTTAAATTACGTTTCTCGCCTTTCAGTTCGTCCGCCTCGATTCTCTCTTTGGTTACTGGTCCGAGGGGTTGTCTTCTATCTCGTTCTCTCTCTCGGCTGTCCTCGTGCATATAAGCGTCGCGCTTGTTCTCCTCGTAATCGGCAACCTCGTTTGCCCAGGAACCGCAGTCGCGCAATTTATGAGAATCGTCTTCGCGCAAGGACGTCTTTGACTCCCTGGAGGTGCGACTGTCGCGAGAATCTGGTCTCTGCGGCCGCTCGTTCCGTTCGACACGATCGTCCCGCTGTGTGTCGCGGCGATTGTCAATCGACCTGTCTTGCATGATACGTTCCTCCCGCCATTCGACGCTCTCCGATCTTTCCCTTTGATCGCGATCCCGTTCTCCCCTGTCACGATCGCGATCACGTTCACGGTCGCGTTCACGTTCGCGTTCACGATCGCGGTCACGGTCACGATCGCGATCACGGTCACGATCGCGTTCAACGAGTTCACGCTCTCGTTCACGAACGCGGTCACGGTCCCGGTCCCGGTCACGATCACGTTCGCGATCACGATCGCGATCACGCTCCTCGAAAGAATCCTGTTGGCATTCACAAAAAATTAAAATTAGAATTGTATAGGCAGAAGAACGCGTCGATATGAAAGATATGGAACTGCAAGTCCACTAGCCGGCAATAGAGAGTGCTGAATACCTTCAAGTAATTGTCATAATCCTTTTTCAGCTTGGTATCTCGTTCACGTGTTTCCCTGATGTCTCTGGTAGCGCGACTGTCGCGAGCGTCCCGATTCTCCCGGACGTCTCTCGCCTCCAGGTTGTCCTTTGAATCGCGATCTTTGTTATCGTCGTAGTATCTTTCGCGTTCCCAGGAATCGCGAGAATGTCTGTCCTCGTAATCGTGATCTCTGTAATTGCGGGTGTATTCGTCGCTGTAGCCACCACCACCGCTGCCGCCGCCGCTTGGCTTTCGGGCATCGTAAGGCCGATGCGAGGAATGACGATACCGATCCTCCCGGAGGAAAGATCCACGGTAATCTCGGGACGGAGGTCGCTCGTCCTCCATCGAAACCGAGATGTCGGGATCCGTTCTGCTTCGGCGTTGGGGCGGAACGGTGCCGTGGGACTGCTTCAAGCTGTTATCTACTGAGACGAATTTGATTGAAATGTTAGGAATATTAATTGGTCGAATTTAACACTAGTATACAGGGTGAGTCGCGAACCGTGATCAGCTTAGATTACTCTGTTGCTAGCGGTTCGATCGGAAATCTTATGATAATTGCAACTAATTTTTTGTTAACCCTTCTTTTCCAGACCCACCGTTTTTTTACATCCATCTTTTAAGAGATACTGACAAGGGAGGTTATCCAATCGTAACACGCCGATTTTAATGGAATTTTTAAGAGGGTGAAAATATTAGTGGTAGTTGGGGTTGAAAAATATATTTTATGAAATACCTCTTACGCTATTAGGCCTAGACGGATATTTCAAAATCCAATTTGTGCGTCTTTGAGTGGCCAATCTTTTAGTGTAAACTAATTTAAACAAAAATATGAAAAATTTTTTAACAATGAAAAGAATCTGTGTTGACATGCTGTTGTGACTGTTCCAGGGAAGACGCCAAAAATTTTTAATAAAAAATTAATTTGTAGTTTTCACTTTCTTGTAATAAAGTTCTTATTAAAAAAAATGAAAGGTAGGGAGGCGCGGAAAAATATTTTTTCGGGTAGGGGTAGTAGCATAAAGGTTGGAAACCGCTGATCTAAGCTGATCACTCTTCGTGACTCACTCTGTATTTGAATTTTGGAACGCAGTGTACAAAATATCACTATTTGACCACTTACTTAAAGAACTGTGACTGTGAAGCCATCTGCTGGGCTCGTATTGTCCGGAGAATGAAACAGTCTGGGCAGACGATCTCTCGGTACTAGGTGAAATTCGATTGAATCCGGCGTTGCTTCTCTCTGCTTGTTGCTTTTGAAATCGTGGCGGTAAGTTGCATTGAAAGGAACGGGAGAACGACGGCATGTGTTCGCGATCTCTCGCGTCTCTCTGATCGCGATCACGGTCACGATCGCGATCGCGGTCACGATCGCGGTCACGATCACGGTCGCGATCGCGGTCGCGATCACGGTCCCGATCCCGTTCGCGTTCACGGTCGCGTTCTCTTTCGCGTTCACGTTCGCGTTCACGTTCACGTTCGCGATCTCTTTCCCGTTCACTGCGCACACCGTCCTGTTGCCTCATGAAACTTTGTCGATCGGCTTGTCGGAAATCGGACATCAGCTGGTCTCGCGAGTCTCTGCTATACTTTGGAGCATCTCTGTTCTCACGAGATTCGCGGGCCAATGGCTTGTCGTCTCCACCTTTCCCCTCAGAAGATCCGGCGCATGACCGTTCCCGATCTCTGTTCTCTCTTTCGCGTTCCCATTCTGGTACCGGGATCGGAACCGGTGGAACACTTATCAAACTCTTCGGTTCGATCGACTGTTTTTCTTTCAATTTTTGCTCGACGTCTTGTTGTTTCTTGGCCGCCGCTTGTCTACTCGATTCTTCGTACAATTTCTCCACTTCTTCTTTGCGTTGCTGAGCACGCTCGGTAACCGATGCCACCTCGACTCTCACCACTCGTCGTTTCTCGTTCCATCCTTCGTCGTCTTCTACGCCTGTTCCACAGTGCAACACAATTTAGAAATTAGAAAATACATCTACATATAGATTCAAGATCGACAATACGATACCGAACGCTACTTTCAATGAGAAACGAATATCCTCACCTCTCAAAGTGTGTGCCAAATGTAATTGTGATTGATTGTTGTTGTAACTACCGGACCCATTGGACCCACGATAGTCACGCGGCAAAGAACTGTGAGTCCATGAACGATGAACCGCTTGTTCTCGGGATTCCTTTGACTCGCGATTGTCGTGAATATCACGGTTATCTCGAGTTTTATTATCTCTGTCTTCCGCTAAAGTCTCTTCGGTTTTCTCCTCCGTATTATCCTTCTTCTCATCTTTCTTCATTGGTTCGGGATCGGCTTCGTCATCGCTAAAAGTAAGTTTCTTGTTATAATCGATGTCGTCTTGTTCTGCCCAACCGGCATCACGGGCAATATCATCCATTCGGGTAAGATCTTCCTCTTTGATAATTGGTCGCGTCACGATCTCTTCCTCGGGAACACGTTGTTCGCGTTCTTGTTGACGCGGAGGTGGGGCAGGAAATCGTTCCGCGGGGTAATTAAATCGTGGTCTGGGTCCGCTGGGGCCGGCATTCGATGGAAACTGTGAGGGAAATCCACCAGGAAAGTTACCCCGATACATCTGTAAAGGTTTTGTTTCCGGTAATAGTTTTATCGGAGTACACAATTTCTACTATTACACCGTCCGAACAATCGAAGTAGTAGAACATTTGTAACTAGACAATGGATTTTATGTATTTACGACAAGCATGAGTAGGTGTAATTTAAAACAGTAAAAACATTCGAAAAATTTAAAAATCTGTTACAGTAAATCCACTATAGACGCAACAATTTCTATACGATAGATGCGACCAAGAATATCACTCCCCAACTTAGTAATCTGATCTCGACTCGGTATATTGGTGTGAACCACTACTAACGCGACGCGGAAAGTCGCAGTCGTCGGCACAGTTCACACGCGGTGCGTCATCACAATGTAACACCAATATTTAATCTTCTTTATTTTTCATTACTTTTTTATGGAACTTTCACTGAGAGACATATTCGTATCATTTTTCTAGTGCAAAATTATACCAAACACGATATAATTTAAAAAGATTGACGCGAAAGAAAAAGACGCGGAGAATCGCGGTCGCTGGCGCGTGGTCTCTCTTTACACGTGCTGTCCTTCTCTACGTCTGGCTCGGCCTTTGGAGATAAAAAAATAGCTACTCTATACGATAGATGCGACCAAATCCCCCCTGAGGCTGTCGCGTCTATAAAGAATTTACTGTACATAATTTTCGAACTATTAAACATATTAACTCTTTGCACCCGGAGCTATTTTAACTCGAAAATTAAATATTTCTTCCGACCTAGAATATTTCCATTACATATGATTTTTTAAATTTTATGGATATGAAATTGGTATAATACCTCATACATACTTGATTGATTCATTAAATATACCGATATATTTTTAGAAAGAAAATAAATTCCTGTTTCACACTCAAGTTTGTTGCAATTTAGGTAGAAAATTTTTATTTTGTGTAAAAGATGATCCGCAATCTAGTTACAACAAAAGGAAAAAGAAGAAATGTCTGAACTTACAAACGGAGGAATAAATCCTCTGTAGTGATGTAAATTTGGACCAATTTGAGCGCCGGAGTTTAAAGCGCTCTGACTGTTCGAAGCATTATGAGGGCCTCCCTGGGCCATGGCCATGTTGGGAGATTGGACCAAGTTCTGTCGTCCGCCAGACACATCGACATGTCCTCCTCCAGAAACAGCTGTATTCAATGGGGGGCCCTGGACCCCCGAAGTGGTCCCAGTGCCGGGACCAGCCGTTCCCAACCCTGCACCACTGGCCGTACGACTTCCACCTTGTATCCAACTTCCTTCCGCTAGCAAACAAGTATACGTATTGTTAATATTGCATAACACACATATCATTCGTTTTACTGTATACAATGTTCCAACTCTGGTATTCCACTGTACTTAGAAACTTGATGCTTACTTTGTGGGCGTAAACTTGGGCCGGGTCCGTATTGAGCACTTAATTCCCGATTTGTCGACTGCTGTTGTTGGATATGTTGCTGACCTGCCGAAGCAGCGCCTAATCGTTGCACAGGGAACAAAACAACTGTGAAGACATGTATGAAACAAATCGAATAAAATTCAAATGAAATTATAATTCTTATACCATCTCCTGATCTGCTCATTATTGCGCTCCATGATGATTTGATGTTCGCGTCGGAACTGTACGAAGACTGAGAAATGCTTTGTTGTCCTGGCAGTAGAGGATGTAGCGATGATGTTGCAGTAGTCCCCGCTACACATTGTGCCGGTGAAGAATTTGACTGGGAACAATGAAAACACTCGGTTCAGTATCCAGGTTTTCCAACTCTCTAGTAATTATCCATATACTCTCCGTGTCTCGCAAAAAGTCTCCTGACAGGAATTCGAAAGGAAGGCAGTAGCAAACCATCCGATTGGGTCACTCCACTGGCATTTTTGGTTCTAGCCGAATTATTGGCTAAAGTGAACCAATAATGCCAATAAAGCCCTTTGCCTATGTACCTTCTCAAGGGTTTTCTTGAGAGGCATGGAAAGTACACATAGCTATTTCCGAACGAATCATTTCTAAACACTAACAGCGGTTGTATCCGGTGAAGTTGTAGTTGTGGTGGTTGTAATGGTAGTGGTTGTTGTTGTTGTATCTTTGGTAGTAGCCCAACCACTTCCTCCGCTTGGTACGAGACTCACAGCTGGATCGCTACTACTATGTTCGCTTTTCAAACTGGGCAGATTGGCAGGAGGTCGCCGTGCCGAAGGCACCTTTCCAAGACTTTGCATTCCATGTTTGCGTGGTAATGTATTCTTTTGCTGCTGTTGCTCCAAAGATTCACCCTAGATTCGTAGCAATGCATAAATTTCATTTTCTTTTTTGTTCTAATCTCTCGCGATTTTCCATCGAACAGATAATAAATGTCTGTAGAATTCTCTGGCTAACTTACTCTACACTCTCTGTATAAACTATTGATGTCTAATGATTGGAACTTGGATTTTCCTTTCTCCCCCTTCGACGCAAGCCCTGACAGAGTAGACATGCTGTCTGCAGGCAACCATTTAGTACTAATCAGACCCAAAGAACGAACCTTTTGTCTGGAATCATATAACATAGATATCTGTTACTTTTTCAAATATTCTTCTTATAGTTAGAAAATATTTAAACCTCGATCGATACGCGTATAAATAAATAAATAAATGAAAAAATAAATAAATAAATAGGGATAGAAGTATTCTACCAAAGAACTAATCGAAATTTCTTCCGATATTCGAATCATTATTAAAGAATAGTTAGAAAAAAAAAATCTATAAGGCACAGAATAATTATATAAAATTAATAATATATTCTACGCGTGACCACGCGCGCGTAAACACCTACGCGACACAAAAGCCTACCGCACGACAGCTCAAGTGCGCAAATATATGAAAACGCGACGAGCATTGGTTGTAACTCCTGGAAAGAAGAGAGATTAACAAATAAGGCAATTATACGACCGAGAGTAATGCGTTGACGAACTAGACAACGAAAAGGTTGACAAGAACGTTCAATGCGGAAAGCGAGCAAGAACGAGAGGGGGCATTGATAGAGACAGAGACGGAGACAGGCAGACAGACAGACGGTAGACAGAGGGGGAGGGAGGGAGGGAGGGAGAGAGAGAGAGAAAGAGCGAAAGAGAGAGAGAGAGGGGCTGACAGGAGAGAGTCGGATAGTTTTGTTATGTTGAAAAAAAGAAAGAAAATGATGAAAAAGATGGAGAAAAGCAGAAAGAATGTAATTAAAAGGCTGTACGATCGAGAAAATATCCGGGGAAATATGCGAAAGGAAGATGCTGGCTGAGAAGGTGTATAGGCAGAATGTAACGTTTCGACCCAACCCCTCGATCGCGATGTCAAAGTCACGAAAATTCAAAACAAAAAGATTCGTGACGCAACGGTCACGTACACGGTTCACGATAAACGATCAGCGGGTCCTGATAGTCTCGGTACGAGATAGTTACTCGGTAACCATACGAAAGAAGAAGTAGCACTCGAGGTTGACGCTTACCAGGACCAAGTCGTATAGCAAGGTTTCCACGTAGAAAAAAAGATTCGGATGGGGAAGCGAACGAAGGAAATAAGAACTTACCTTGGTCCGTCCAAATGGGTATCTAATTCACAAAAGGGTTAATTCCCAGTTAAACTAATTAATATCCGGATCGCCACGGATTACAACTGTTACAAGTGTACCGCGCCTGTGAGACACAGATACTTCTTTTCCACAATTCGTCCAAGATGGCGAATGCGCGACTTTCGGCTCTTCTTCCGCGATCAATACAATTACGTCATACGACCAGAGAGCCGTTTGCACAGACGCGCCACTCGTCCGGATTTTCTTGTCACTGCGTTGCGATGCTTTTCACCAGCAATTCTTTTCCCTTCTCGATTCGAAAAATAAAATGAAATTCTCGACTCGAACGACGATAGACACGCTTTTTACGCGTTAAATCTACACCACGGTATTTAATATCTTTTTTTACCTAACCGTTACTTATGACGAGAAACAAGCGGAACATTCAACAGAAATAAGTGGCGCTGCTTCTACGATGCCTTGCCGCTTCGAACCAAAGTCAAATTCATTACGAATTTATGGGAATTATTCGTCGGTTATATCCCATACTTCCTTTTCCGCTTTTCGAATGCTCCGTTTTCGTCGTAGATACGGGTTTCTAAATTTTTGAATTTGTCTACGGCCGTCTAGCGAAGATATATACGAGAAATGCTTGAAATTTCTTTAAAAATAACTGCACACATTTGATTTCGTCGGTGCTTGTGTAAAATTCAAGATGGCCGCCTATACGTGCGAACACTTGGTTTTTTTATCGGTTATGCGTAGATGGTGTATCATGGAAAATGGAAAATATAGGCAATAATAGATAACGCATTTTCAATTTAAAGAAATTGACGAACAATCTGTTCAAAAATGGTACGTAAATAAATACTATCGTGCTCGTTGTGATTGGCGCCTTTCATACATTATTTCATTTTCAGAGCGTAACTCTACACACGGACGTCGGTGACATAAAGGTAGAATTGTTTTGTGAGCTGTGCCCAAAAACGAGCGAAGTAATTCTTTTCTATCTGTTCTGTAATACCAGTTACTTAACGTTCTCATGTTCCATCAACCTCGACTCGAACCTTTTATGTTTCTAGAATTTTCTTGCTTTGTGCGCCAGCGATTATTATAACAATTGTTTATTTCATCGCAATATAAAAGGATTTATCGTGCAAACTGGAGATCCCACACAAACTGGTAAAGGTGGAACTTCGATATGGAATCGTAAATTCGAAGACGAGTTCAAGGAAGAACTAAAACATAATGTCAGAGGTCTTGTTTCTATGGCAAATAATGGTCCGAACACGAATGGCAGTCAATTTTTCATTTCATACGGACCACAACCGCATTTAGACTTAAAGTACACATTGTTCGGAAAGTAAATATTTTTGTTATATATTTTACATCGCTATATACATGATAACAATGTTCCAGATATAACAATTTTCTTATTTTTAGGGTAATAGATGGAATGGAAACGTTAGAACAATTGGAAAAGCTACCTGTGAACCCAAAGAATTACAAACCCCTAACGGAAACCCGAATAACCAGTGTCACTATACATGCTAATCCTTTGGCGTGTTAACTGTACACTTTAATTGTAAAAGTACAAACAAAGACTGTATAAACGTGTTAGAATGACGGACACGATAGGTTTTCATAAATTCCTCTCATCCTTTTGTTCTGAGGGTCGAATGGACTTCTTAGGTAAAAATCAGCTTTGCATCGTTTCCCCATTACTTCAATCTGATAGTTACCATTTTTCAGAAACTCTTCCGAGATATTCTCTCCATCCGGATGTTTAATATATCTGTATTTGAAAAGAATAAAAGAATAGCAAGCTTAAAGTCATTATGCTCGATAACAAGCAATAATGATATTTGATCGGTTATATCTTTATTACCCGCGTCCAATACTGCTTTCACAGCTGTATCCTCGTTCTGTTCTTCGTAGATATCCAACGAGGACATCGTTTCTGTAAATAGGTTCCAAACCCCACAATGGGATGCAGCTGTTGCAACAAAAATTAAGACCGTTGTATTTATTGTATTTGTCGTACACAATACCATCGAGCGTGCTGTATCGGTTTTCCGTTATGCTATACGCACCTGTCCACGTGAAAGTGCACCAGTCTTCTTTTGATTCCATTTTGTCGCAACAGGTCGACTGACGATTTTCCTTGATAGCGACCGTTATCGCGACAAACGAATCCTAATCCAGCTTCGACAGGATTATCGTCTGTTCGAATATCCGAGCCCCAAAGATGATATCCTGAGGAATACATGTAAGAGAGAGAGAGAGAGAGAGAGAGAGAGAGAGAGGGAGAAAACATTTCGTTACACATTCAACCTGTACACTGTACAATGTGCTGTCTCCGCTTTAGTATTTTCTATTATGTACCTTTTTCACAACTAAGACTGTACAGTGCTCTGAATCCAGCGAGTTTCATGTTATATTTTTTCCTGTACTCCATTAAGGATGTATAAATTGACTGGCACGACGACCTGGGTATGTGTATCTCGTAACCGAGTTCGCCAACGAAGCTGATTCTGATCAATCGTGCCAGATGATTTCTAATTTTGCATAATCTGGTGGTCGAGAAGCCGAACGATTCGTCTGATATTTCCTCTTCTATCAACGATTCCACGATGCTTCGGCTAAAATCGTACACGATACACTCTCACTAAACAAAAACTAAGTCGAACATATACAATGAAATCTTTCGTATGAACGAGTCCGAGAAGTCTGCACGCGTACACGCTATACGTGACTTCGAACTAAATTCTGTTCGAACTAGATTACTCCTGCTATTCTACTGGACAAAATTTTGTTCTATACTAGCATAGTTCCCGTTGAAAACTCAACAGCTGGATTATTTTTGAAGGTATGCTATTAATTTAATTTTAGCAATTAATCCTGAAGGATTTCCGAGATAAAAGTATATTCTTGCACTCCTTTGGGCTAATGCTAACTGTGTACCAAATTTCAACTTTCTACGCCTTCTGTGTGTCAAGAGTTTTTACCGTTACAGAAGACAGAGCCTGTGACACAGAGGAACTGGCAATTATATATATTTATATAGATTAATTGTCAGTTTAGTTTTCCGTACAGAATGATTCTGTTTGCGATTCTGTCACGAATATTAAAGTATTCTATGTAGTTTACAATACCTGTTAGGACCTTGGACCGACAGGATACCAATTTGTTCGGTAACATCGTGCAAAGATACATCGAAACCTTCCTCTTCTATGACTTTGTTTATGTGAGCCCAGGTGTGATACGCCGCCGCCCCGCTCGAGACTGATATTCGAAATAATCGAACGCGAAGTAGATCATGAAAAGTTGGTAAAGAACAGGAGTCAGAGTCGACGGTAAACTTATGGGACAGAGCAAGACCTACCAACGTAGAATGCTATGTCTTTGAATATTGGATCCACGAGTCCACTTGAACCGGGTTCAATGATTGTAACCGTGCAGTCCATTTCTACTCCTCCAGTCTTGTTCAGCATGCAAGTGTAAATTGTTTTGTTCGTTTCGCATCGCGTATCTGCCGTGAACAAATAGTCGACCGCTTTCCGTGCTTCTGGACCGCAAAGATAAAATTTTCCAAAGTAGGACATGTCGAATAAAGCGGCATTGTTTCTACAGGCAAGAGCCTCGTTTCGAATCTAGAGGAAACACGTATTGTTAATATTTATTAGGGGTCGGCGGGTACCCGAGTCGACCCGACCCAACCCAAACCCGAATTTTCGTTTGCCTGCCCACCCCTAATATTTATCTACGCAACCATCATCGAATCATTTTATATACTTACCATATCGTCGAACGATGAAAACTCAAAACTATACTCTTTTTTCAATATTTCACGATACTCGTCTTTCTTGTTTCCCGGCGTTTCGGATGGTTTTTCATAGTTATACGGAATAATTTGAATTTTTTTGTTCGGATAAAACCATCCGGGTCGTTCCCAGCCTTGACGTTCTTCCATAATGGCACCCTCTTCGACAAGTAGCTGCAACAAGCAAATCGTTTCTATGGACAACTCTGGCAAAGATTGAAATCAAACATTAGAAATGAAGAGTTTACATCGTGAAAAGGATCCGTTTTGAGATTTCTACCGCTCAGTGGTTGATCGTGCGGAAATACGATGTTATAATTTCTCGCGTAGGCTTCGTAAGATCTTTCGGTCATCCAAGTGAGATTGTTTCGCTGCTCTGGGATAAATCTACGAGACGACAATCGATGCGATGCAATGTAATTTTTTCTGCTACGCTGTGATACAGTCTATTGGGATAAGTATTACCTTCTGATGTCGTAATCGAACATGTAATAATCTGGCCGACCGTTAATTATCCATTGTGAAATTTGTTTTCCACATCCACCTCCCAACATCATACCAGAACTATTGTAACCGCAAGAATGAAATAGTCCACTGCACCGTGGATCCTCACCTTTTAAACGTAATACACGAACAAATTCAATCAGAAATAACTACAAGATCTTTGATTTTTACCCATAAGTGGCTTATGATCGGGCGTAAAGCTTTCCGGACCACACACGGTTGTTCTGATCCCGGTCGCGGACAATTTCGGCATCAGTCGAGTCGTGGCTTCCATGAGTACATTGAAAATATCCCAATCCAGCTCGTACAGACTGAATGAAAAGTTGTCGGGTGCCTTTTGTATATAATAGAAATCATAATAGAGATTGCGATAACGCGAAAGATGTAGGGGTCATTAGATGCGAAATCAATCAGTATTTCACGTCACCATCGACGATTTTTGTTCTGAATGAAATATGTTGTAACCCATGTGAAATTAGGGGAGGTTTAAGTCATCACTTTGCCGGTTTAGAATTTGTTTAAAAATTACTGCAATTTTTGCCGATTCTGTTCGCGCGGGTTTAACTTTCGAATTTTTACCTCAGGAACTGTTTGTCCTCCTTAATTCCACACGCACTATAACATATTTCATTCAGAACAAAATCGTCGATGGTGACGTGAAAAAGTCATCCATTTTGCATGAAAAGAGTCGCAGGCAGATTCGCACAGAGTCGATGAGAACTTACGGATCCTATTAGGATAGGATTTGATTCGTAACCACCTAACGCGATCGAGCTTCCCTGAATTCGAAAGTACAGACTGAAATCCGAGTCCCGAACGTTTGGAAGTCGCTGTTCCACTTCCGCCATCGGTTCGGTGACAACATAGGCGTGTTTAATCGGTACCAGTGGAATGTCCACGTTCAACGTGTTCGCAACGTTTTTCGACCAAACCCCGGCAGCGTTTAGAACAATGTCGCTCTTTAAAATTCCATAGGGCGTCTCGACACCGCAAACCTTTTTCTTATTTGGACCGATGTCGTCCGTTAATATCTTCGTCACTGGACAATCTTCGATTACCTATAGACGATCGAAAACAGAGTTAGAGCTAACAGAAAAATTCGATCAGCGAAAAGACCTGAGCACGCTATTCACCTGACAACCATTGTTCCTCGCCGATTTTACCAAAGCATTTATCAACATGCTTGGATCGACGACACCGTCTGTCGGAGAGTAGACAGCTGCCCGAAATGATTTCTCGTCGAGCAGAGGGAACAGATCTTTCGCCTCTTTCGGCGAGATTACACGCGCTTCAAGATCGAGCATTTTCGATCCGCTAACCAGTCTTTTGCATTCGTTCAGTCTTTCCTACAACGTCGACTGTAGAAAATATTGTCTGTAACTGTACAGAGTAGACTAAACTTCAGAACAGGATTTCAACGCATGTATAAACTTGTTCGATAATATTTCAATTCGCGGGTAGGTATTATCAACGATAGCCAGTATAAATGCAATTAGGGCTGCGAAACCCTTGATCACATAATGGCAATGCGAATTGTATAATTCACAAAGACGCAAGATAATAAATGCCCTACTTAGTCTGGGCCTTCAACCACCTCTAATAATGTAGACACACTCATAGCGAAACCAAATGTTGAAGCTTGTCTTTGTATTCTTGTAAAGCGAAATAAACCCCCAGAAGGGTTTAAAGTGCTTAAAAAATAAAAAAAAATACTTCAATTTTTCCCGAGAGGAATATTTAGGGAGAGTGGGATACAGCCAGTTACGAATAGAGGATTGAAGGAGTCGGCAAGCAGGTATAATTCAAACTCTGACCGAAAGAGTTAGAGAAAAGTAATCCCAGGTGCAATACAACAAAGTGGAGAGTGCGAGATATAACAGGAGGCACAATTATATAGGAACGGTAAGTAGAGTAGAGTACTTAGAAGAAAATGGAAAAGGGAGCAGTCAAGGGCTAACAGGTAGATAAGCTAGATCTGGCTAAAAGCTAGATGCAGAAACTTCGAAGAAGGAAACAACCGGTACTGGCTAGAAGAAGAAAACAGACGAATCTCCCACGTCTTGTATTCAAGAAGGAACGTATTGAATGATTAGAAGAAGTTATTTTCACCGTGCCGAATCCTACTCCGAGTGTTGGTCCACTCCGTACAGTAATTTTGTACGTTCTTGAATATTTACGTTAGTGTGAGCGATGAGAAGTCCACCGTTGTTGATCCAGCCTGGATCGATACCAGTCTCATCCTTTAAAGATTTGAGCACTCCTTTGGTAGTGTTGAGCAGTTGCATCTCGACGTCGTACGGTCCGCGTATACCCCATACGAGGCCTGCAGTGTGCCATGTGGTTCCAGATGTTAATTTCGATTTATCCAATAGGACAGCTTTGATGCCCGATTTTCCCAAGTGATACAATGCGTTGCAACCGGCGCTTCCCCCACCTGTAATTAAGTTTCATTCAATGTTATCATTAGACTGCGGATCTTTATGCAAAATAAAAATGTTCTCCATTGATTGTGAGCAGCAGGAAGGGCAGTAGACTCGGTAGAGCTTTGACCTCGACTCGAACTTTTTATTTTGTAGAATTTTCTTGCTTTGTGCGCAAACTGGAGATCCCACGCAAACGGGTATAAAGGTGGAACTTCGATATGGAATCGTAAATTCGAGACAAGGATAATGCAAATTACGCTTTGTAAACGTAAATATAGGACTTTTAATGACGATTGCGGTCTAGATTGATCTTTTATCTAGCGCTCTTGACCACTGAAAAACCTTGCATTATCGAGAAATGAGAAGGCGCATCCCGCACCTTTGCAATCCTGGAAACGAGTCTACCGCCTTTACGATTTCGTTATATTAAAAACATTACAATATTCTTAAATTTCTCTAATCTTTTACTGTTTTATATTGCACCCAGCCAATTTCTTCATAAATGCATAAAGATTCGCAGTGTAGTTATATATATATAATTCAAATATTAGATACTTTAAATAGATCAATATTTTTACGATGGTTCGAAACGATGAATATGTTTGGTTTACTTGATTTACCGATTATTACAACATCCGCTTGATTTGGCAGTTGTACCGATGAAGTCTGGGTTCTTCGTGGTGTTCTCGCTACCGATCTCACGGAGCTGATACATCTCGTGCTCACCTGGAAATCACTTGCTGAAGACTTTGCAATTTTTTTGTTTCCAAAAGAAATAAAAAAAGAACGAAGCACACACTTCTATACAAATACCTTGGTCTTTATTAGACGGAACATACTGTTTCACTTTCGTAGAATATGCAATACGCGTGTATCACAGCTCTGCGGTGGTTGGTCACTGATGCGCAGCTTCTTTTGCAGACATTATCGTTCCGACAACTTTGTTTTCTTCCCAATTATTTCACTATCGAAACTACGATTGTAATGTTTTCGTTCACACAGATACCATTATTCGAGGCTTGCGAACGAGTGAAAAATCCTATTAGTTTGTAAACTTTTTATTTTTAATTCGTCATCGTTACGTGTGTAAATCTCAATGCGCGTTAAACGATACGATAACATTGATTCGTCGTGGTGTTGCGTAAATTGGAAGTAATTTATTGTAAATAAATGATAAAGCGACTCGCATCGACAATTCGTTATCGAAAAGACCATGTTGTTGCTCTCGTTTAAAAGTTTTTATTATCATCTGTAATCTAAAGCATTGGTTGTTGTATCTTGTCATTGAAAGCACACTTTGCATTAAGTGTATATTTACTTATTTATACTTGACACGGTATTGCATACGCGCTCGCGTTCTCTCTCTCTTTCTCTCTCTCTCGCACGTTTTATCTCTCTATCTCTCATATGCATGCACGCATACCCATAATTATATATGTACAATAATTGGGTTTTTGTTTTATCGAAGATCAGCTAGACAATAAATAATAGCGATAACATAGTTGCACATTGATGAAATATAAAAATGTGTCGATACGAAAAATTTCGAGTTTCCTTCGACACCTTGAACGATCGTTAAACTATAATCATGTCGACAACTAAAAGGACATATCGTACATTTGCTAAATAAAATCCGAGGTTTCGAAGAAAAATAGAACGTACACCACGCAACAAAGTATTTACCTAGGACGGAAGTTAGAACTCATTCGTTTCGAATATATATATATATGTATACAGTGGGCGAAAAACGAATAGCTTCGTCAAAATTGGACCCAACAGCTTGAGTTTCTTCGAGCCGTTAGAAGGATTAGTTCACCAGCTAATGTGTAGATAATTTTTTTTTTTAATTGTCATTTGTCGCATTTGTGTGTGCGAAGGAAAAAGTAAAGATCACGATTATTAAACTTTCTATCTGTGCCTATAACAATTTGAAAAAGAAAATTATTTACACGCGAGCTAGGAAATCCTTTTAACGTCTCAAAAGAATCCAAGCTGTTGGGTCGATTTTTGAAAATTTTATTCGTTTTTAAAAGGTATACGAATACTTTATACTCCCACTGTAACTCGAATCGGCGTTGCTTGCTGATCGTAACTGGTACTACAATAAAGCCTTGACCTAAGAGAACGGAAACCGTAGGACCTACGAAAAACAAATATCCCCTTCACCGTGGGGCATACCTCGCGCAAACGTTTTTATTTTTCATTTCTTGCTATGAAGCCATTTCCAACAGATTTCTAAAGTGATACATGAAGCTTCACATGTAGGTACAATCGACATGGGTCGAATTATATCTTGTTTGGTGTTATTTGAATAAAAAAATGTCGTTGGTAAAGAAACGTTGGTGAGATTTCACTAAAAATAAGTAAAAATAAAGAAATTTCATTCATTTCAAGAAGCGATCTCTTGGACCTTCGGCCGCGCGGTCTGTGTTTACACGTGTTTACACGGATAAAAAATAGTAGAACCACACGACCTCAGAGACAGCACGGACCCGAGGAATTCTCTTACATCAAGGATTTACCGTATATGTGCCCATAATTATTAAAGTGGTCTGAGTCATGTATTTCTTGTTTCGAGATATTTCAAGAAGAAGGATGTTAACCCTTAGCACTCGAGCGACGACTCTGAGGCACCACTTAAATATTGCTAATTAATGTAAAATAATTGTTACGTTATTACATTAGTTAATATAAAATAAATTACTAAACATTTGAGTATTGCATGAGTAAATTGCATAGTAGAATATGCATAAAAGGACAAAATCATATAGAATGGAAATATTCTAAATCGGAAGAAATGTTTGGCTTTTGTGTTAAAATAGTTCCGAGTGCAAAGGGTTAACACTAAATGAATTCCATATAACGTTGAAATAACAAGCACTATCTAACGGTTCATTTGTTGACGATATCGTAAGAATTACATTGTATTAATTTAGTTTAAAATAATGTGATATGAAATAACAGATGAATCTATTTGTTTTTTTAAATCTTGACTTGGACTACTTTCATAATTATGGGCACGTATATCGTTAACAAAAATCTAACGATCTACGAGTTCGAACGATCGTGCACAGTTTAAACGGTACGTTGCAACCGAGTCGATCAACTAGAACTAGTGGAACGGGAAGAAAAGAAAGAAAGACGGAGAAAGGGCAGGATAGCGATCCTTTTTTCTTTCGGTACGAACGAATTGCAACGTAATAATGGAAAATATCGTACTTACGAACAATACCGATGCGGTAGCGTTCCGTTAATCGATGACCGATCGTGAATTCGTGGTACGGTAACGTGCGTCCTTTTCCTCGCGTCTCACGACGATGTCGGTGGATCCGTATCGACGTTATTTGCTAATGGATCCGCGGAAACAGAAACGAAAAACGGGCTAGATCGATTTCGTTAGAGCGAAGTGTGTTCCTCGCTGGCTAAGCTGTCGGTTTCCTCGGTGTCGGAATTGGTAGCAGCTTGGACTCGGGCGTACTCGTCGGTGTCGATACTCTTGCAAAAATGTATCGCGTACTTCAATTTCTGACAAAGTACTTGTTTGCACGAGTACCGTGGCATTTTCAACAAGAAAAAGCACGTGTAACTTTCCGGAAGATAGCGATCGGGCGGATTGTATTTATCCATCACCTGGAAAAATGCAAGTCTACATAAGATTCACTGTAAATGTGAATGCAAACGTAATTGGCCGGAATCCGTGAACGAATAGGAAGGGGAGAGAAGAGAAAAGCAACGACTGCGATTTACCTGCAGGACAAAATCTCTACCGCGAAAGTCGGCTATCGTACGCGGTAGACGAGTTCTTCCCCAAACAAATCGCAAGAACAGAGATCTCTCTTGATTAGAGAACTCTTCCATCACTTCCCAGAACCACTGGATCAGCGGCGCGTTTGCCTCGATGCCTGAAAAACATCATGCGGCTCGTTTGTAAAGTTTTCGCTACCTGAATTTGTGAACAATATGCAGTAGACCGGAGCGAAAAAACATTTTTTTTTTAATCGAAAAGAGTTCACTTTAAGGTCATGTTATTAATATCTCTGAATGCGTTTTAATGTCAACTTTCTAGTTGAAATTGCATATGCAAGGATACGCAAGGAAAAAAAATATACATTTACAAGAAAAAGAATATCCATCACCTTGAAAATTCCGGACGAAAATGACTTTGAGAAAAAAATAAAATTTGCAAAGCATTCACCTTGTGATACCATTTACATTGCATTGAAAACATTTGTTATATCGTCGTTAACACATTAACGTTTCAAACAAATTAGAGACCCGTAGAGTTTGCGCTTTTCTTTTAAGCACGTGCTTAGGGCATCACTTTTGATTCGTCTGTGCCAACCGACGCGACGCGCGTTGGTTCTCGTACCTTTGTACGTTGCGACGGATTTCAATAGAGTAAGCGGTATATCCGGACTGCCGCAGACCATCGTCTCCAGTTCCGTCCCGCTGAATAACGCGAGGAAAGGTACAGGTATCACTTTGGACATTCCATCGCGTACCGCGGCTACTTGGGCATCGAATTCGTGCAGTCTATAGTTCAAAGCCAATCGAACGTACTCGTGCTTGTTTGCTGGTGTAATCTTTTGGTATCTGAAAGCCGAGACATTGAATGGAGATATAAATGTAAGAAACGAGAATGAGCGTGGACGAGTAAGTGTTTCGTAGTCTCGCGTACCTGTTCGACAGCGGTACGTCGTGACCTACGGCCGACGGTGTTGAAAATGGCATTTCGAGAGTTTGAAAAACTTTTTCGTCGGGATCCATGTCCCGAATGCAGAGTAACCCGGGGACATAGTCCCGATCAACTTCGGTCAAGTCGGCTGGAGTTAACGAGCATCCGGCGAGCTGCTTCCATACGGGTTCGGCCAAATTCAAGCTCAACGGACTGCCTGTTCTTATCGCTATACCCATCAAGATTCCAAGAAACCGGAACATGTTCAAGTGCAGAGGCGAATCGGCGGTCGGGTTCAAGAGGAAGCAATCCCTGTTGGTGCCGTTGTCTTCTCGGCCGTTCGGAGTCGGTATGAATAACGGTAGGGAACCATTTTGCAGTTCATCGCACATTTCCGCGATACTCTCGCTGTAACCGCCGCCGCAGTCGTCCACGCTCTCTCCTGTCAGGGAGAACGAACGAACGGAACGGTGAGCAATGAGATCAACAAATCGT
Source organism: Lasioglossum malachurum (assembly GCA_028455605.1). Lineage (NCBI taxonomy): Eukaryota > Metazoa > Arthropoda > Insecta > Hymenoptera > Halictidae > Lasioglossum > Lasioglossum malachurum. The sequence continues at coordinate 10,891,471 of CM052319.1, read as the reverse complement.
CGCGAACGCGTTTAACCTCTCAATCTCTTAATCGTTTGAGTTGGGCGTAACAATTACTTACCGACGAATTTCACCTTCCATACCCTGTGCGGAAAGAAAAGGACGTCTTGGGTCAGCAGAGACATTTTCGAAACCATCTGACCAAAGACTGACTTAATACCATCCGGTCCGGCCAAGCCGCCTTTGCTTCTGGCCCGTTTCACCTGTATTCGATTCAACTCTATGACTGGGCCGTGTTGCCGGTCTCTGACCATCGTCGCTTGGACCACTTTACGGAAGGTCGCCTCTTTGATGCTGTAGACGAGTATCGGGGCCAGTTTGCTGAGACTGAGGGGCCCGGTGATCGGGAACATCGGCAGACACGGGCAAAGCAGCTCGGCGAAGTGATGCAACAGTACCAGGCGGCTGTGCAGCACGGGAAACGGAAGATCTTTTACCAAATCGTACTCCATTGGCGTGACGGCGGGCATTTTGGTCTGCGTGGCTTTGGTGGTACTCCAGGCAACGGTGTGTGCGCTTCCGCAGGCGACTCGCGTGATCTTCTCGCCTTGCAGCGCGCGAACCAACCGCGGTCGTTGGAGCGCGCTCGTCGTTCCGTCGCCCAGCTGACCCTCGTCGTTGTCCCCCCACGTGAAAACCTCTCCTTTATCGGAACAGGCCACGCAGTGCAACGATCCCGTCGCTATGGAGATGATCTTCTTGCTTTGAAGCGCCGTAATCTTACGTGGTCTACGCACGTGTTCGTCGATGCCGTGGCCCAACCGATGATAGTCTCCTTTGCCCCTAGAGAAACACATGAGAATACTAACGCGTCGACAGATTTTTCTATAACAACTCGAAGGTAGGTGGCACGTTTAACCGTTATGTCATTCACGATACTCTGTATTTGTCGACAAATATGTACGATTTCAATCGGCGGTGTAGATTATTACTGCTACATAACTGATGCCATTGACATGAGGGTTAAACGAAAATGCCTGTGAGATTGAACCAGCTATCTGTTCGCTCGACGACGAGCGAAAGTTGGGAATGTCGAGCAATCCGATATTACGTTGGCTGGAGAATCTGGCCGGCTGGGCCGTGTTAGCCCAGAAGACTCGTCGAAAGGGCAACGGATAGGATACGTAATCATTGGGCAAAGAGGAAACAGCGAACGAATCACCGTACCACGTGTAGATCGCTCCCGATCTCGTTAGAGCCACGGAGAATTGGCTGCCGCAATCGACTTTGATCACCCCGAGTCCCGCGAGAGACTCGATCTTCATGGGGACCTTGCATCCGTCGCTGCCGCCTCTGCCCAATTTCCCGTAGTCCCCGTCGCCCCAGCTCCAAACGTTGTCGTCATCGGTGACGCAAAGCGTCTGCGCGTCTCCGCTTCCGCAGGCGACGTCGATCGCTTTGTAATCTTGCAACGCTTCGACCAGCTTCGGCGTCAGTTGGTCCTCGCTGTCTCCGTGGCCCAAACGTCCGTACCGACCTAAAATGAGAATACGTACAGTTACCGTATTCCGCTAATCCGAAAACAAAATCAAAGACGAATAAGAGGAAGCCGCAGAGCACAGTTTACTTCACCTTTTCCCCAGGTGTAGAGCAAACCGGTGCTCGTGATCGCCGCGCTGTGGTTACCGCCACAAGCGATGTCCACGATTTCAATTCCCAGAAGTTCTTCGATCAGTTTCGGTCGATCGTGTGACATCCGGTTCCCGTGGCCCAATTTACCGTCATCGCCTTCTCCCCACGAATAAACGTGTCCCTCGGAGCTGAGCGCGAGACAGTGTTTCCCTCCCGAATTCACTGCAACTTTCTTCACGAACACGTGTTGAATAGATTCTAGAAGAGTCGGTTCCGTCACGGAGTCGTTTCCTCCGATTCCGAGTCGGCCGAGCGCACCGTATCCTATAGTGTATCGAACAAAGCGGGAATGTCAGACTCGATCGAACAAGGGAAATCAGAAAGGGAAGTATAGTGCGTATCAGAAGCTTAGACGCACCCCATTTCACATCACATTATTCTAAACTAAATTGATTCAATGCAATTTTTACGATATTGTGAAAAACTACCCCAGTGGAAGGGGTAGGTGAACTGGCTTAGATCGGAAAGCTCTGTCGCGCTTAGATCGCGGGATTGCTGTAATCATAATGTTTCAAAGTGTTCTAAGCATACGATAAAAAAACTCAATCGAAGATTCATGAGAGAGTATGTTGTTTATTTAAATAATAGGGTGCGTCCAAACGTCTGATACGCATTGTATAACAATAAGTTTGAGAAATGATGATTATATCGTTTGCGTACCCGTCGCATAGACCTTTCCATCGGCAGTGACGGCGAACAAGGTCTGCTCTCCCCCCGTAAGCTGGATCGGCCGAAGTGCGGACAGGTTCTCGCAGAGAACCGGCAATTTCGCCTTGGCACCTTCGAGTCCGCCCAATTGACCCCGATGATTGTGTCCCCAGCCGTAAATCGCTCCGGAACCATCCCACGACAGCGTCCAGTCTTCCGGTCGGCGGTTCAGCCATTGTAACAGCTGCTCGTCGTGTTCCTGCTTGAACAACTGGTGACTCTCGTGATCCCTGTTGGCGGTTTCACCGTCGGCGTTCATCTCGTTGATGCGCTTGGTAACCTCCAGACAGAACGGCCTCGGAAGTGGCGTGCGATTCACCAGAGCTTTGGCGACCCTCGCGGAGAGACAGTACCTTCGAAACCAGGACCATTTGTGGATCTCCGAGCAGCAGTACATCCCATCGAGTTCGATGTCGCACGCGAGAGCGACCAGCACCTTGAACAAATCGCTGTGCATCAGCTGTTTCCCACCACGGACCAACGGGTCTTCGTAAAAGTACTGTTTTAGCAGAGCTTGAGGCAGCGATCCGAGCAGGGTGGTGAGAGCGACCTCCGGCCGTATGCTAGGACCGGTCGTGTAGACGACCTGCAATTTCTTGAGCGCCCACATGCGCTGCTGGGCCGACAACACGCTTAGTTGGCTGCACTGGGCCAGGGTGGCGGCGAGTCTCGTTGCATCGTTCCTATCCAGCCCAATCAAACCGTTGTCAAGCAGAGACTCGGCCAGCCCGATCGATGGCTCTGAGAGAACCGCTCTGTCCGAGACGAGCTCGTGGCCCGAGAGGCTGGCGAACACCGGGTGTACAGTGAACCGCCATCCCCAGCCGTTTACAGAGCCGTCCGATGAGAACCTCCACTTGAGTTCGTCTCCGGGAATCCGGATCTCGCCGTTGGCCCACTCGCTCCACTCCCGACCAGACTTCACCGCCACCACCCTGTTGTTGGTATCCATGAACGCGAGCGGATCGTGGCGTCGTTCGGTCGAGCATCGTCGATCGAACTCAACCCTCAACGCCTCCGCGCCGGGAATCTTGACGTGGCCGGTCAACGTGGTACCGTCGATATATGGGTGCGGGCTCTCCTGCACCACCGGCTGTGGTAGATTGCTCCCGTTGTTCGAACTCTTCACCGTGTCCTCCAGCTCGGTGATGCAAATCTCCAGGATCATCGTGCGAATCGAATGGTTCACCTTCGCGAGCGCTATTAACACCGATGACAGGGTCTCTCGGGCTCCTTTGCAGACCCGATTCGCCACCGCCAGTTTCAGCAGATCGACCAGCATCCTGGCGTCTTCCTCGGCGATCGTCGACGTGAAATCGTCCAGGCTCGAGTCCGCCGAGCCGTTTCCTTCGCCGACCAATTGCGCGTTCGACGTAAGCGTCGCCGCGATCACGCTCATCGCGCTGCTCGACATCTTCGAGGCTCTCGAGGACAGACTCGCCGAGCTGGACATCGACGGGAACATGGTCAGCGGGTAGTCCTCCGATTCCGGGCTGGTTCTAGGATTGGCGATCAAGTTAGCCACTTCGGCGGCGTTCGCCGGTGCCTCGCCGCCGCCCTGCGAGCTTTCTCCGACGTTCTGATAGACGGCGTGTCCGACGCCAGTGCAGATACTTGTCTCGTCCACTCCTCCTGCTACCGTTCCTATTGTAGCGATCGTTCCGACCGTTCCAGCGTCAGGCGATGTTTCCGCGAGCGTGTAGGCTCCTCCACCGCCGGATCCGCTCCCGTTGCTCCCGCCGTTGACCAAGTTGGCTTGCCCACCAGCGGCGATCCGCAAGGTCGAGTGGCTTTGAAGCGCGGTCACTACGGCGATGCGTGCTTGCATTATTCGAAGCGCGTTGATCACGTGCTGCAACGCTTGCTGTTTCACCCCGTTGCTCTCCAGCGACAAGATAATACTCGCAAGAGAGGGTCGGCTGCCGTTGGCGTTCGAGCTGTTACGAGCTCCGCTCGTGCTCGCATAATCATCGTAGGCGCCGTTGCTGGTTCCGGGAACGGGGACTTTACTGCCACCACTGCTACCGGCGGCAGTGGCAAATCCGCTCGTCGAACACGACGCCGCGTACGTCGCGCAAGTCTCTCCGACATTGCTTTTGAAACGTAGCATGGTCTGGCCAAGCGGATCTTTGGTCGTTGGAAAGGTGACCGGTTGTTGATTGCTGGTCGCCGGCTGATAAAGAACCCAAGCAATGCTGTGACTGGAGCCGCACGACACGCGATTCACCCGCGTGTCGTCGAGCTCGTGCACCAACGACGGTTTTTTGTTGACAGTCGTCGAGCCGTTGCCCTGCTGTCCATGATCGTTGTCGCCCCATGCGAACACTTGCCCGGTGTCGGTGACCGCAAGACAGTGCAGAGCGCCGACGGCCACGTGGACCACCTTCTTGCCTCGCAGACCCTCGACCATCGTGGGCTTTCGAATGTGATGGTCGTCACCGTGGCCCAACCGGAAGTAGTCGCCCTTTCCCCAGGTCCAAACCTCGCCGTACTTGGTCAACGCCAAGGAAAATTGTGCCCCGCACTCGATTTGCACGACGCTCAGACCGTTCAGCATGTCGATCAAGAACGGAGTTTTGCAGCCGTCGCTGCCCCCACGGCCGAGCTTGCCGAAGTCTCCGTCGCCCCAGGAATATACGGAACCGTCGGCGGTCAACGCCATGGTCTGCGCGTCCCTGCTACCGCATGCGACCTGTATCACTCGGTGACCTATCAACGCCTGCACCAGCTTCGGCTTGAATCGGGTGGCAGTATCCCCATGGCCCAATCTGCCATACTCGCCCAAGCCCCATGTGTAGAGCTCGCCCCTGCTGGTCACGGCGGCGGAGTGTCCGGAGCCGCAGGCGATGTCTCGAATCCTCTTTGCCTTCAGGGCTTCGATCAGCCTCGGTTTGTCGAGCGTCTGACAGTTGCCGTGGCCTAGCTTCCCGTCCTCTCCCTCGCCCCAGGAGAACACTTTGCCATCCTTGGTCAGAGCGAGAACATGCTTGCCGCCCGAGTGCACCGCTACCTTCCTGATCACATACTGGTCAAGGAACGGTATCGGCTTCGGCTCGCAGACGTTGCTATCGTCGCCGAGGCCGAGCCGACCGTTCGTGCCTTCCCCGCAAGCGTACAGTTTCCCCTTCTGGCTGACAACGAACAATGTTTTGCTGCCGCCGGCGATGTAGACGGGCTTCAGCTTGGACAGAACCTCGCTGTAGACCGGTAACTTGATCTTGGATCCCTTCAGGCCGCCGAGTTGGTCCTTGTCGTTCAATCCCCAGACGTAGACTGCCGAGTAGTGGGGCGCTTCGGTGGGCCATTGCGCGTTCATCTGCTCTTGCTCGATCTCCCAATCCGAGGCCAGGAACGAGACAGAGGTGGCCAGTTGGTTTTCAAAGATTTTCTTCTTGCCAACGATCCGAAGCCCGTGTATCCTACAGTCGATGCCACCGTTACGGCACTGTTTCACCGCGATTTCGATGCACGGGTAGTACTCTTTACTGTCTTGGAGAAGCAGGACGCTGGTGTCGGCGTGCCACACGTTGATCGTCGCCAGTTCGACCAATCGGCTGAACGTCTCGCCGACGTACACCGCGATCAGCGATGGCATATAGCTGCCGTCCTGCGGGTTCACCAGTATCTTGAGCGAGTGCACCAGTATGCCGGGCAACATCTCTAAACGAATCCAATGTTGACACTGGACGCCACAGCTCTGCCAGTACCAGCCAGACTCGTCGACCAATCGGGCCGCCCAGTTCTCCCGCGAAGACACGGTCAGCGTTCGAATGCACTTGGACCAGTCGTCGATAAGCGAGGATTCCGCAAAGTCTTGTCGGTGGTATCTGCCCGGTTTCCCGGCGTACACCGCTGCTGATCCGGGCTCGACGATCCGGCTGAATCCATGCCGGTGACACCGTTTCGTGTAGAAACAATTCTCGCAGAGGTTGTAATTCTCGCAGTATTTGCACTTGAACCGTGGACCGGAGATCGGCAGCAGATGGCAGGAATTGCAGGAGAACGAGTGGTGGAAGGACGGCACCCTCTCCATCTCTGTCGCGCACCCGGTCCAACCGCTCTGGTGGGGAAAGTCGACCGACACGTCTTCCCCGTCGTTGATCACGGCCGTCACGATCCCGACGGACTGATGGTTCACCGATCCCCACTTATACTTGGGCACGGTTACGGACGCCATCACCCGGACCTTGTCGCCGACCTTGAGCGCGACTGGCCCGCCAGGTATCGTTGGCGGATGTCCCAGCAGCTCGATGTGAATGAACCGGACCCAGTAGGTGGCACCCCATCGTTGCCACGCGACCTGCACGTTCAGATCATGCAGGCCTCCAGGATCTATCTTCGTCACCTGCCCCACATCCCCGTACTCGACCTCCTCGTAGCTCTTGCAACACCGTACCAGCATGCCAGGAATCAGGTTGTCTCGCACGTAGGTCGCGTACTCGTCGACCGACAGAAAGTCGGACCTCTTCACGTAGTTAGGCGGCATCGACGAGGAGACGGCGTCGTTCGCTGATGGAGAGTCGTCGACGTTCTCGCTGGTCGAATCCTCGGGATCCGACAATCCGTAAACGCTTGACAAGGTCTCGCTGTCGCTGAGCGCCGCGTCCGGGTTCTCGAGGAGCCACGCCACCACGCTCTCGGCAGTGATGTAGCCGACTGCAGTGTTCAGGCTCTTGATTGCGAACTCGACGCTTCGCTTTGGGAAACCCATCTCCGTCAGCTGCGCTATCAGAGGGCTCATCGGCGGAGGGCTCTTTCGTGCATTCCCGGAGTTTCTGCAGTGCTTCTTCTGACTAGAGGTCAGCGATACCAACGAACAATCGGACGCGGGAGAGTCGGGTACTGAGACGGGACCTCCTCCGGCTCGCTGGATCGGCGAGTGACTCAGTTCCGAGGCTAGATACTGCGAGACTGTCAAAGCGGCCACTTCCAATTCTCTCCGCTTGAAGATGGGTCTTAAGGGTTGCGGTCTCGTCGCCCGGAGAAGCATCTCTTGGAATAACGTGACACGTCTATCGTGACAGCCGTTGACGTCCTCCGCGTGGTTGTCGCTCTCGTTGCGGTCGTTGTCGATTCGATTGTCGTTGTCGTTATCGTTATCGTTGTCAATATCGACGTCGACCTTACCGTGTGGCGGCGGCAGTCGTCGCGCATCGTCGCTGATCTTGGTACCGTCGGTCCCGATCTCGTACTCGGCGTTCAGCTCGTCCTTGTTGTCGTTGTCGATATCGACGTCGACCTTGCCGTTCGACGGCGCTTGTCGCGCATCATCGCCGATCCAAAAACTGTCGGTCCTGATCTCTTGCTCGGCGTTCAGCTCGTCCTTGTTATTGTTGTCGTCGTCGTCGTCGTCTTCGTCGTCATCGTCATCGTTGTCGTCGTCGCCCTCCTCTTCGTCAACGACGCGGTCGTTTTCGTTGTCGAGATCGTCGACCACGTTCTCTCGATGGTGGTGTTGGTGGTGGCGGTAGGGGTGATGGTCGTCGTCGTCAGCTTCGTCGTCGGCAATGGTGGCAGCGGTGACGACGTCTCTGGCACGAGCGTCGGCTGCTTGGAGACGGGCGCAGGTGCTCGTTCGAGAACGAGCGCTGACTCTACGCGTGTGGACGCGTCTCCTGCGCCTGGTTCCGAGGTTAGTCTCGACAACCCTGCTACCGACATCCCCCGCAGAACTTCTACCATCAGCGACGTCGACAACATCATCGTCGTGCGCGTTGCACTCGGTCTTCTTGTTGATCGGCTGTCTCAGAATCTTTCTCAATTTGGACTGGTGATCGAGAATCGCTTTCCCTGCGTTCAACGCGGCGAGCTGCTGCTGCTGAGTGCGCAGCACGGACGGGTTCACGGCGCCGGCAATCACCGGCATCCCGTTCGGTCGCTTGTCCAACCCGCGATGACCCAGCAACAGATTCGCCCAGGTCGACAAGAACGAGTCCGGCATAGGCATACGTTCCAAACGAAACTTCTCCGCGACGCGTTTCACAGAGAAGAATGGCAGCTTGTGGCGCGTGTCGGTGTTGTGCATCTTTGCGAGAACTTTCGCGTGCCTGGTGAACCTGTAGATCGTTCCAATTTGTCCGTCCACGTCAACCAGATCTCCGATTCGCGGCCTGTCATCGAGTCCTCCGATGACCATCAGCGTCGCCATTACCGTCTGCTGGATGCTCACGCTGTTCTCTCCACCATTCTCGTTCACTTGTATATGGTAGAGAGGTCCGTCGCTAAGCAGGTCCGACGCCAGAGACAGTTTCGTCGCGAGGAACGCGTTCAGCGTCGCGTTCCAATTTGGAACCGAGTGCAAATATCTGATCAAAGAAACCAGCTCCTCGACGATTGCCGAGCTGTGAGAGGCCGTTAGAGACACGCGACACCTGTTCGCGTACGGTTCAGACGAGGAGTCGAGATCACAGGAGAGCGCGATACGGCCCATTATGCGGAATGTTCTCTCGAGGAACGGCACGGCGTTCGGATTGCCGACGGACCAACATGGCAGAACGGTGCTCAGCAACCGCACAGCCATTATCTGTTTCTCCAGGTTCGAGTTTCGCTCCTCCGCGATCACGTTCAGAAGAAAATCAATCCAAGGTTTGGTGCTCAACGACTTGCAGAGCTCAGTGGAATTGGCGATCGCCCTGAGCATGCTCAGCGTCGCCCAGGTCTCCGTGGATTCTTGCGAGAAACTTCGCGGAGACTGACCGATCGAACCGATTGAGCCGACCAAGTTCACGGTGTCGGCCTTATGCGCGGCCGACGTTACGCCGCGCAACACAGAGGCAAGCGTCTTTATGGCGGATGGTGTCACCTTGTCGGCCACTATGCCGCAGCAGAGCAGCAGAACGCGGAGCAACGCGAGAGAAGCGGACTTGAGGCAAGTGGTCGGCCGAATGTCGGGTACCGGGTCGCTGGTCGTTTGGCAGCTCGAATTCGGCTTGATCGTGTCGAGCGGAGTATCCAGATCGCTGTCGGTCGCCGGTGGTGTCGTCGGTTCGGCCAGTTTCAAGTCGTACTTGCCCTCCTTGCCCATGCGATACGAATTGGTGTTGCCGTTGTCCCACTGGACTCGAACCCAACCATCCACACCGGGCTCGTGAATCACGTGCCCCTCGCCGGGCGGAGGACCATCTTGATCTCCCCATTTCCAATCTACCCCGCGAACCACTCGAGTCCCGACTTTCATCAAGGCCGCCAGCTCCTTGCCGGTCAGCTGCACGCTCGGCGGTTTGCTCTTCTCCAACGCGTCTTCGTAAATCGCGGTCGTAGCATCCTTGAACTTAAACTCGTCCGATTCCGGTCCCGTTGACGACGTCGCCACGATCGTGGCGTTTCTGCTCGCGTTCCCGGTCGCATTTACGTTCATGTTTGTGTTCGCGTTTCCGTTCGCGGTCATTACCGCTGTCGCTGTCGCAGCGGCCGGTCCGATCTGCCTAAGCAACGTCAACACGCTCGACAACGTGCCCGAGTTGATTAACAGGCCAATCTCGTTGGCGTGCTGGTAGTTGGTTAACATGCCCAGTATCGTCAGCAAAAACCTGGCCCTCGGCAATTTTCGCAACCAAGTATATGTACCCTGGTTCAGGCTGCTTTTGTCGCTGATCTTCGGTTTGCTCGGCACTTCCGCTTGAACAACGTACGCCCGCAACGCTTTCACCGCCCACGATGTTACCTCCGCTTCGGACAGAATGATCCGCGACTTCTGGTAGGGCGTTATCGATCGAATATTGTCGAGGCAATGCGTGATCGTGTTCTCGTCGACGCGCGTGTTCTCGTGAGTCAAGCCGAGCCAGCCGTTCAACAACGAGTACTTGACCGACGTGATCAAATTGTCCTTGCCGAGGAGCTCTCGCATCATCAGAATTCCCTGTTCTCGCAATTTGGCCCGCTGCGTCTGACAGTACATTGCCCGGCGCAAAGTCTCCACGTCCGCGCCGTCCTCGGTAACCACGAAATTGATTATGTTTGCCATCAGTTCGCTCGCATCGATGTTCAACGACCTCTGTCTGACCCGTTCGGCGATCTTGCCGATTCGTTTCCTGACGTCGTTCTCCGAGGTGTTCTCTAGCTTGGAGGGCGATGGCGGCGACGGTTTACCGGACACGGATACGGAAACAGAAACGGTAGCCGCCTCTTTCGGCGTCGTGTCCTCCTCCGACTTTTTCCGAATCTTCCCATTCTGAATCGAAGCGTTCACGATATCCTCCGGTTTGCTCGGCGATCCTCTGTTCCCGCGAACGATATCCCTTATCACTGTTCGAACCGCCCTCTTGAACCTCGGTATCGTGTGCAATAGCTTCGCGTCGCGCAACCCTTTGATCTCGTAGCTAGTCGCTGACCGTATCTCGTGAAGCAGGAACCTGCATTTCTCTTGAGCCGGCGCGCACACCTCTTTGTAGCTTCTGTTCTGTTGTTGTCTGATCCGGATAAAGTTCCATTTGGTCTGATGAATCGCTCGAACCATGTCGGCCAATGGTTTCGGTAATTTCCCGTTCACTCCGTTCCCCGTGATCTCCTGATCGATCGTTTCGATCGCCTGGTATCCTAGTCTGAGATGTTTCACGATCACGGCCATCAACAAACGGCCCACCTCCTCAACAGGGTGATCGCCGGAGAACTCGGTATGCGCCAACAGATTGTTCGCCTTCGAGTACTTGTCGACGATCGTCAGGAACGCGTGAACCTGCGGCTCGGTTCTGTGGGTCTCGGCAAGCGCGTGCACGAACGCCGTCACGCGGTCGTCCTTCTCCTTTTGCGGCTCATTTTTGATACGGGTCTGGTGCGGCAGCTGTGGCTCGGTCGGCGAGTTCGCCGCCGTTGATGTGTTGCTCCTCGCCTCTCCTTTCTCCTCCTCGTACGGATTCGGCGGCTGTAGAACCTGCAAACCACCGCGGAAGAAATTCGCGTCCAGCCAAACGCCGGATTCCTCTTCGGCCGGCTGCAACGGCAGGCTCTGTCGCATTCGGTGCGCGTGCAATCCCAAAAGAAATCCGAGGGCTCGCTCGGCGTCGAGCAGAGAGGAACACGCGTCCGTTGCGTGGATCGTAATCTCGGTGGTCTCCGGCTCCGAGTGGCAATAATGCCCGACGAAATACGAATCCATCATGGATCGCGGGGGCAACGGAGGCAATTGTTGCTGTTGTTGACCGCGAACCGTGCTCGAAACACCGCCATCCCATCCGAACGTGATTTTCTCCCGAATCCCCTCCTCCGAGGAATCCGTCGCGGTCGTCGCCTCGAACCGCACCACGTCTTGTACGTCATACACGTTGTTGTTGATCACCACCCAAAGACCACCGTCTCGATTATGGTTCTCCAGATCGGCCCAACGGATCACGGACGGCTCGTCCGAGATCGAGATCTTGTTGCTATGCTGCGGAGCTATGATGCCCGGCCAAGACAGCTCGTCCGTCTCGTTCCTCTCGATGCCCGGTACCAATTTGTTGAACCGGTCGAGCGCCTCCAACATCGGTCCGATTCGTTCCATCCAGTTCATCCGGAGCAGCAGCATTGGGTAATCTACTTGCAGAAGAATCAGACAGGTGATCAGCTCTGGTAGCAAAACGTGGACAATATCTCCCCTCAATACCGTGCAAACAAACACGAATTGTTTGAGGCTCGCGTTCGCCAGTTCGGCCGCCAGTGTTGCGATTTCGGTTACGTGACTGGAGATCAGCGAAATGTATTTACTGAGAAGCGACTCCGCGCCGAGCATCTCCTGGTCGCGCGAGTTCTCCGTTCTCGACTGATGAACGCAATCGTATAGTCGCGCCACTACCAACCGTTGAAACTTGAGCAGAAGGTTCAAACTGGGAGAAGCGTCGTTCCTCTGCCACATCAACGACTCCTCGCTTGCGCGAATCGACTGATCCGACGACGACCAGCCTAGACGCAATTTCGATCTCGTGGTACATGTACCGTTCTTGATCAGCTGCTTCACCAGCTGCAACAGTGAGATGCTCGTGTTGCTGTTCTTCTCCGAATTGAGCTCTTTCGCTTGCTTGACGACGTCGCTGGATTTACTAGCCGCCATCGTCGTCGTCGTCGTCGCAGTCGTCGAGGTTGTCGTTGTCGTCCCATTTGTCGCGAAGAATTCCTTGTCGTCGATCAGCTCGCTCGTTTCCGCTTTGATCGCGGTTTTCAACGCCAGCTCCAGACCACCGTCTGCCATTAAACTGGACACCAACAAGTCTGCCATGAAACGTTGTCCGTTGTTGTTAACGTTGATGTTGGCATTCACGTTCACGTTCACGTTACTGTTGTTGATATTTTGGATGTTCGTGTCGATGTTGTTGTTGTTGTTGCTGATGTTGTTGTTATCACCGGTCGCCTGTTCGTCGGTTCCGTTCGATTTGGACAAAAAGTTCGACAGAGTTTTCGCTCGTTCGTTCGCTGTCGGCAGGAGAATGCTCCAGCCGGTTTGCAAGACCGCTTGAGCCGCCTCTTGGATCGTCGCTAAAATTCCAGTGCCGCTGGCCAGCGTGACGCATCGTTGCTTCAAAGAACCGAGGAGGAGTCCCAGCGATTTCGCCTCGATGTTGTGCGTTATCATAGTGTGCAGCTGCAGTCGAAGCAAATTCAACGCGGCCACGGCCAGACACTCGCGGTCTTGAGTGGGTGGTCGTGTGCCCGGCAATCCCTCGCAAGCCTTGCTCAACAGATTGTCCAATAGCCGGAACGTGTCCTCGGATAAGTCGACGACGAACGGAACTCTGGTCACAACCGACCAGGCGGACGTGCACCACGCGAAACTCTGACTTGGCCCGCAGGCTAGCCCGATCACGTTCTTCCCAGACAGGGTTGGGCAGATCGTCGGCTCGGCTACCACGCTCTCCAGCGCCGGATCAATCTGGCCATAGTCATTTCTGCCCCAACCGTAGACCAACTGATCCTCTGTTAAGGCGAGCACATGCAAGCTGCCTACGCATAGGTCTTTCACTTTCTTCGTCTTGAGTGTCTCGATCGCTTTCGGATAGTCGACGTGCTCCTCGTTCCCATGACCCAAACGGTAAGCCTCGCCCTTCCCCCAGGTATATACCTCACCGTACGCCGTCAGAGCAGCCGAGAATTGACTGCCGCAATACACCTTCGTCACGTTTATATCCAACAACTTGTCGACGATCTTTGGCGTTTTCGATCCGTCGCAACCGCCTCTGCCCAGCTTCCCGTAATCGCCGTCACCCCAAGAGAACACTATGCCAGACGCGGTGACGCACAGCGTTTGAGAGTCACCACTGCCGCACGCCACGTGCACAACCATGTGCCCGTTCATGCCGGTGACCAACGTCGGGACTGTCACGTCCTCCGAGTTCCCGTGACCCAACCTTCCGTAATTGCCACGACCCCAGGTGTAGAGTTCACCGTTCGAGCTGAGTGCCGCCGAGTAGGTGCTTCCGCACGCGACGAACGCGATGTTCTTGTCAACCAACGCCTCGATCAGTTTTGGCTCGTCGTACCATGTCCTGTCTCCATGACCCAATCGACCGCCGTCTCCGTTCCCCCACGAATACACAGCGTTCTCTTGCGTCAGAGCCAAGTAATGCTTGCCGTCCGAATGAGAGGCGATCATCGTTACCGGTTTCTCCGAGAAACCGTGCACCCGTTGCGGATATTGCGTCTCGGACCCATAATACATCATGTAAACATTCCCGCTGATCGAAAGAATCATCAGAGCTCTCTCGGTGCAACAGAGCTGCTTGATACCTAGCTCGGCTATCGCATCGCAGTAAAACGGGGACGCGCCATTCCCGAATTTCACGGTACCCCACGCTAAAACTTCCTGGAACGTTTGATTTTGACTCTTCGGAAATCTGTCGATTACCAACGGTGGCAGCAGCGGAGCAGCCAACCTGCTCAAATTACACATTATAATCACCGCCGCTTTTCGTAGGTCGACGGACGTGCTGTCATCGTCGGGCAATCTCAAGTACTTGAGGAGAACTTCGCACGGACCCGGTGCCATGTTCTCGTCTGGACGTCTCGATTTCGAGGCTGGGATCGCGTTCAATCGCCTCAACAATGGTACCAACGGCGCCGTGCTTCCCGGTGGTATCACGCGATTGTCTTGATGCTTGTGTTTCCCGCTTAGGTGAAGCAGCAGGCAAACGGAATCCAACAGGCTGGATAGAGTAGCTCTTTGCGTGACCAATTCCAGCAACAGGCATAAAGCCGTATGCTGATCAGTCAACGGTATGGGGCACCATGATCTTCCACTGATTATATCCCTGAAAAAATCAAAGAAATTACATTCTAGTTCGCCAGACGGCTCGATGTTGGAATATCGAGTAGCAAACTCGAAGAGGATCGTATACCCTGTGACAACTTGTCGTAAAAATTTCGCCGAACGTTCCACCACTTCCAGCCAGACTTGAGAAACGTTCGTTTCGTCGAACAGCGTCGCCTCCGGTAACGATTGCAAAGCTTCCAGCGATTCCGATAACAGCTCACTGCAAAATTCTATATCCTCGCCGGATCTCCAAGCCCGCCGTAGGTACGCAAACGAGAAATTTAGAGCGGCGCGAGAGCCTACTCGTGCTAAACCCAACGTCGCCTTCTCGTTCGGTCTTATCCTGAAATTATTACACGTGCCCAATGAAATCGTTTCGTTCGATTCAACTGTAGCTCTCTACTCTACACTCTACAGAAGTAAAATCCTTCCATCTCTAAACGCGACAATTAAGTACTGAGTATACTTAATATGAGTGAGAATACTTAAGTACTAAGTATTTTAAGATGAAATAAAACCGAATTTTTTTATTTAAGCAACGAACTTTAATCACTTGAATATTTTCGATATCGCGGATGTGACATCACTTCCCAAATAAGCTTCAATAATTTTTCACGTGTTCCACCACGATAATACTAGGCTACACACATCTTTGGTAACACGTGAAAGTTTATTGGAGCTTGGTTGGCAAGTGATGTCACATCCACCATATAGCCCGGACATTTCACTCTTTGAATGGTAAAACATTCGCTAATGATAATCACCAGAAATCGCACTTGGATCAGTCTGTTGGCGATAAGGATCAGAAGTTTTATGAACGCGGAATTATGAAACTACCAGAAAGATGGCAAAAGATCATCGAACGGAATGGAAAATATTTTATTGATTAAAGTTCATTGCTTGAATAAAAAAAGTCGATTTCATTTCACCTTAGAATACCGAGATTACTTTCTTGCCAACCCAATAATTCCTAAACGGTTCGTTCGAACACGAACAAAGTTTGAGAAATAGAAGATTAATTGGAATACATTTTTTGTAGTTTAGCAGCTGGTTTAGGCGCCATTGAAATGTCTTTGGTCTCGTGTGGTTTGTGACGGACAAGAGCCATCAAGTATCGTCGTGCTACTACCAATCGTTGTTTCAGTCTTGTCGAGGATAATGTGCTGTTCGCTACTTCGTGACACAATTTCCTTTGTTCTTTGATGAGTAAATCGATGCAGTCGGTTAGGTCGGACAGTGCTAGAAAAATTTTTTGTTAACTATTAAAACAGTTCAAAAACGTACGACGATAAAAGAAAGTTCTATAATAATTTCTTACATGGTTGGGGACCCCAGAGCCAAGAGTCCATAGTGCGTCGGGCCGGAGTAGTTTTTTCCGCAAGAGCATTTGCTCTTGACGCTTCCTCTTCGTCTAGCTTCTGACAGGGTCCACAATTACAGCCATGTTGCGGACCACAAATACCATCGCAACACAAACATGACAACACTCTCATGTTACAATAATAATGGCCAGTTTCACCTGAAAAATATCAAAGATCCGTTAAACCTACATAACATACTAGAGACAAACAGTGCCAACCATATATAGCTTTGGTACCTTTTCTAGCTGTTATGCCTGCCGAGTTGATTAAGCCGTCACTAAAAGAACCTACAATCTCACCATCCCGTATCATTTCGTTCCATAGTTTGGCCAAACCGTCTCGATAAAGTAAACGCTTCAGATCAGTTTTAAGCCACTTTGCGTCCAAACGAACCTCTGGCCTAACTACGATATCCAGTGGAACGCTCATGTTGATTGTTTTACTTGACAGTTGTTTAATTCGATTGAATTTTTATAAAATTAATTTATTAGCAGAGTATCGTGCGATTATGAACGCATATTTTCTGCAATCTAACAGTGTCTTACTTTAATGTCCAGTAAAATGCATTCTCGTGGATTATGTAGCGATTTATTTCACATGCGATGATTACCAGCTAGTTTTGTAAACTTTGCTGGCTTGTACTGCTGCATAAACAACGTTGAATCAATTTAAAATGAAGTTTAACCTTTCACTAATTTTGCATCAACGCTTATCGTAGATTAGTGAAAATAGTTGGAGGAAATTTCGAATACCCTCGGCTAAATGAATTTTCCGAGTTTACGATACATTCGTTTCTTCTCGTTGTAAATCGTCTGGAATCCATTGGAATCTCTCATTGTCTTTAAACGACACCATAATGACAGTATACGTTTGACAAGTTCCAAGAACGATCGTTTGATTTACAATCGGCTAAAGCTGTCATTGCCAAACGTCAACAATAATACGCGTTCCTCGAAGTTGCTCTTTCTATCGAATCACATTTTCCGGCCGAATTTTGTAACAGAAAATATGTTATTCGCTTCTCGCCTCTCTATTGATCGTTAAAAAAACTCGAGCGACAGTCACGAACGGTAACGAAGTCGCGATAATCGGCGGAGGATATCAAACGGCGCAGGTAATACATTACTGAATATTCGTATACATAGTCCATCCCGCGATTATTATCAAACTTTTCGTTCACGATGCCTGTGTGTACGGAATACATTGTTCACAGAAGCATCGCACGAATTCACTGCGAATTGCTGCGAACCGCGAGCCACGAGTATACAGGCACCTACTTTGCGAGATACGATGTATCCAATCTCGAAGGTATTGACACTCTGGAAAATTCATTGAATCGAGATATTTCTCCCGTCGAAAAATCAAAAGAATATTCATTCACGACATTATCAAAATGTTTAGCAGCGCACGATGCGCTATTGTACGGCACATTCGAAAATATGGTGAGTAGCGAACATTAAAATAAAAATGAGGAACCGTAAGATAGGTTATGTTGTTCTCGTATTTTATGAAAAACTGACACGCTATTATAGAATGAATCTTAATTGTAGGACAACGAAGACATATTCGACACTCGATAGATACATTTGCGAACAATACGAGTCGATGTCAATCAGAAGAATTGTCGGCAACCCTTTGTCGGGCATGCGGGCAACCAACGGCGATAACGCATCCTCATTTACTTAAAAAAGGGGAAGTTGTACCAGGTATCCAGTTAAACGAATTCAAAAACAGGCGAATTAAATTGATGGGAAGCATTATCTCGCACGGCTCCGATCCGAGCATAGACAAATCTCATGTCGTGATTATTCCGTCCTCTTCGAAAGTGTACATATCCGATAAAATTCCGTACGTGTTCCGTCAAAATACAGACTTTTTATATTTCACTGGTTGTCAAGAACCCGACAGTATTTTGGTGATTACAGCGAAGAATGAAAATTTTGTAACCGTACTGTTCGTAAAACAGCCAGACGAACATTCCGAATTATGGGACGGACCTAGAACCAGAGTCGAAGATGCTCCTACGTTATTCGGTACTGATTTGGCACTTCCTATTACAGAGTTCGAACAATTTCTAGTCTCGTTTGTAAATGAAAACAAAAAGTGCAGTGTTTGGTACGAGAATAACAATATAGCGCAACCAAATCTGCATAAAAGGTTACTCGAATTAATTAAGACAACTGATAATCCGAAATTTGTTTCCCCTACAAGCATAATTCATAAAATCAGATTAATTAAATCTCGATCAGAAATCGATCTAATGAAAAAAAGCTGTGAAATTGCTTCTGCCGCGATATCTAGAACAATAGAAACATCAAAGCCAAAAATGAGCGAACATCACTTGTTTGCGACTGTGGATTACGAGTGTCGTATGAATGGGGCAGAATTCTTAGCATACCCACCAGTTGTCGCATCGGGTAAAAATGCTAATATTATTCACTATATTAATAATAACCAAATCATTCGAGACGGAGATATGGTTTTAATGGACGCAGGTTTGTCATCGACGTAAAGCTAACTTTGTTTTCATCGCTGTATCCCTTGTAGTTTATTTTCCTAATGTTCCTTTTTAGGATGCGAATACCATGGGTACACGTCCGACGTAACTAGAACATGGCCAATCAATGGCAAGTTCACACCAGAACAAAAAGTTTTATACGATATTATATTAGACATTCAGAACGTTTTAATTTGTAGACTGAAAGAAATGCCTACCTTGGACCAATTATTTCACGATATGTGCTCATTGTTAGGCAGAAGATTACAAGACATTGGATTAATACCGAAACAGTTAACTGGTGATAAATTACTTTCAGCAGCGTATACGTATTGCCCGCATCATGTAAGTCATTATTTAGGAATGGACGTGCATGATACAGGCAAAATTTCTAGAAGCATACAACTTCAACCAGGAATGATAGTGACTGTAGAGCCAGGTATAATTGAACCAAAAACGTTGTTTTAATTCACTCGGCATTTACTTCATCAATATTTACAGGTGTATACATAAGCTCGAGAAATCAGTTTGCACCATCGCAATTTCATGGTTTGGGTATACGCATCGAAGACGATGTTTTAATAACTGAAGCCGGACCAGTGGTTTTAACTGAAAAATGTCCAAAGGAAACTGCGGTAATAGAAGCCTTAGCAAGTCGGAATCAGTAATCGCAATGGTAACAATGATTTCTATGAATTTATTCATTCGTTCAATGTCGTAACAAATGTTGATACAATAATCGATGTAATTTGATCGCTTTTGTTTCGTTTCAGATTAAACGAATAATACATTCGTGTTATCGATGTAGGAAATTGTACAAAATTCTGTTCGAATGACATAGTAACAGTACAAAATTATTGTTGCAAGTATCGAAAATTTGTATACATTTCTACGTATATTATTCGAATATTTGCTTAAGTGGAAACAAGTGAATATTATATACTTGTAACCAATAAAGAATCACTAAGAGGAAGAGTAATACAGTGTACACAAAAAGAGCTAGCATGAACATTTGATGTTAAATCGATTAGAAATTAAACATTTACTATTATATATAGCGTTGATAAGAAACAAGCACGGTTACTATTAATTCGTTAATAAAAATATCAGAAAAGTTCGCTAAAAAATGATCGAAGCTGTTTCACGTCTGTCGCGATGGCTAACGCAAAAATCTTAGATGACAAGATTTCTCAATTTTGAATCGGCTTGTTTTAGAGCGATGAAATTCGTTAGCTGCTTAACTCGCAGTCGCGACCAAACGACGTGATCGTGTAATGCATGAATTTGAGCTGCTGCAAGCGCAGCAGTTTCCGGATAAGCAACTGTGGTACATCCAAGTCCTAAAGATAACAAATAATTAATGATATACGATACGATCACCCAAGAAACTATAATTCTAATCAAATGCGTAATTATATATCACCTGAGGGTACATTCACCGACGACCATATGTCCTGTGAAATGTTTTCCGGCTTGAAAGGTGGACAATTAATAACAGGCAAAGACGTGTTTCCAGACAGTACTGGACCCAATCCATTGCTTCTCCCTGCTACAGCTATTAGCACCACCTAGGAGTGAGAAAAACAACCGAAGATAACTTAAAAACAAGCAGTATATTCATTTATATCAGTAGTTTTATCACTGTGTTTTGGTGATAGTATGGTGTCATGACATAAACATTTAAGAGATATACAGGTCGGATACAATCCACGGAAAATGAAACAGAAAGAATCAACCCCAGTGTCGCTATTCTGATAACGTTCATCATATTTTTATGAATCCTTCAGAGTATTACAACGAAATTTTCGAAATTGTTACAAACTAAAATTGACGTCGCATGACAAAATGAATTTATTCGCTTTCGAAGGAAATAACATACCTTTTCGGAACTACCTTCATATTCGGAGAGGATACGTAGTGTTTCTTGAGTTCCTTTATGAGCGCTACTCACACGAAGATGAACGTTTAAACCAAGAGACTTGGCATGGTTTGCTATTTTCTTGCAATGTCCTTCATCAGACATCGAGCCCATTAAAATAACGACATGACTATTATTTGGAGGAATAAGATAGTTTAGTTGATCCGCCACCCATTTAAAATTGCGCTTGACAGCGTTTAAATCTTCTTGAGTAACTGTTGCTAGGTTTCTGTACACCTAAAATGATAGATTTCATTAAGTAATAGCACGTTATACTGGAATAATTTAAATAACTGTATAGACAAATACTTGTTTATCTTTCATCAGCCGTTTATCGCCGGATGGCCAAAGTCTCCACGAGTCGCTATCAATTATATCTGCTACCATAATTTCACCATTTGTGTCCACGCCGAATTCTATTTTCATGTCTATGAGAGCGCAATCTCTAGTTGCCCATGCCCGCTCCAAAATTTCAAACACAACAACAGTTGTTCGTTGCATAATATCGAACTCATCTTTTCCTATTGTAATTCCATTCAACTTGAAACCTGCAGAAATAACTTGTTCTTCCGACCACTGAGGATCATGATTAGCATCGTCTTTAAAGAACGTTTCTTGTAACGGCGGATTGAATCTATATCCTTCTGGAACTCCTATAACAAGACAAATGCAATTACATAAGTACCTACTTAAGTATAATTTCATTGAACGGTTTATTAACATTTTTAATGCCGAACAACCATATTTCATTGTTGGGTGCACTCATGAAAAACAATTGTTTTATTCTAATTTATAGATTTCTAATGATATTAGAACCTTATCTTATTCTAATTTATGAGTTCCTCTCTAGTATCGTAAATTTGGCTCTGCATTTTACGCTCGAGTTAAATTTTTCAATCAACACTAAAAGAGTTGATCTCTATGCTATGCTGTATTCGCTAACCTGGATGTCTCTTTAGAAAGCTACCGGTAGCCAATCTTCTGGTAACCCATTCTATGGGTACCATTTCACATTTTCTAGCGATAAAAGCTGTATCGTTTAATACTTTAACAAATGCAGTATTTAGTCCTGCTTCTTTCAATAACTGGAAAACTTTAGCTGTGGTAGCTGTACTAATAGCAGCTTTGCCTTCCAAATCGTGAGACTTTGCACCATCTCCGGCAGTGATACGATCTTTGCTTTGCAAAAGACATAATTCAGGATTATTTTGTAGCTCGTAGACCTGTTTGGTCTTTCCTTCAATAATTAACTTTCCACGTTCGTATCCTGTAAATCAGAAACAAAATTGTTTATTATAAATCGTTAACTTGAAGCTTGAAATAATTTAAAAAGCATATTGTAACCTTTTCATTAAAAATTAAATGTTAAAATGCCATTCGTTAGGATTGTATAATTTATGATAAGCCGCTAAAAAAAGAAATGCATGCATATTTTTTTTCGTAGAATCATTTTAGAACAAACATAATATTGAATTTCTTTGATGTAAAACGTACAATTTTACTTAAAGTTTCCTGGAAAAATGTTTAAATTGCTGAATGAAAATTGAAAATACCATAACGATAATTAACCCTTAGGCACCACTATGTAAATATTCCTATATCAATAATCTACAATAACTGTTACGTTATCAAATTACTTTATATCAAACAAATTGTTAAACATTTGAGTATGGCATGAATAAATTGCATCAGTTTAATATGCATAAAAAGGAAAAAATCATATAGAATTAATATTCTAGGTCAGAAGAAATGTTTAAATAGTTTTCATATTAAAATAGTTCTGAGTGCAGAGGGTTAA
Organism: Lasioglossum malachurum; assembly: GCA_028455605.1. Taxonomy (NCBI): domain Eukaryota; kingdom Metazoa; phylum Arthropoda; class Insecta; order Hymenoptera; family Halictidae; genus Lasioglossum; species Lasioglossum malachurum. The sequence goes on along the minus strand of CM052319.1, from coordinate 10,869,340 downwards.
CAGTTGAAACGCCTGTGTTATCGGAATAATTGTTAATTGTTTCACTGCTTACCGGTCATGTTTCTTCTTCTTCGATTACTTCCCGAATGCCCAGCAGTCAGCTGCCAGCTTCTCTCTTCTTGCACACAATTGAGTCTTGAGCCTTGAGCAAGTCTTCAGCGATCCCCACTTTGAAAATTCTGCTTCGTTTGATTGGCGTAATTTTATAAATTATTCTTATGTGGTAAATGAATATATATATAAATACAGGATAAGAACAACAGCGAATAGATAAACACGATTTGGAAATACATTCGGATTCAAGGAATTGAGAGAATAATATTCAACAGTTTTGCTTTATCTTGTTTATCCGAAGGAGATAACAAATTAATTCAAATGCATATATGTAGAATACCATCGAAGATTAGAATATATATATATATTCGTTACTCGATCGGAAGCAAATAGAAATGAAAAATAAGTCTAAGAATAAGAAATAAGAATAAGATATCTTCGAAAGAAGAATAGCAATCAATTTAATATACATATCGTAGCATTGTCATTATATAATGTTGAATTCATTCGTAACGTGTTTTCGAACAAAAAAAGCAGACCATGACCATGATCGATGTTCGATGGAACTAGATCACGCATAGAAAAAATGGTGTTGGCATAACATAAAATACATGGTAAATGTTCTGATAAGTTTGATCGCGTGTACAGAATTTCAATTTGCGAAATAAGAGACTATATACACTTAATTCCGTCGTAAGCGTTTTGTGACTGCAGTCGATTTATTAATTAGTATAAGCATAAGGAAAGGATCGATAATTTTTAAAGTAAGATAATAGCTAAATAAGCTAACCCCCCCAATCAAAAGCAGGTTTCCATTGGTCTACGCATTCATTCGTGCCGAAGAAGCCAGTCGAGAGTCATATTTCATGCGGATCTCTTTCAAGCTGACAGCAGAACATCACGACGCTCAAACGTTTGACGCACGTGGTACGTAAACGCATGCTCTAATCTTCTACACATAAATATGATTGTTTTTCCAAACAAGATTCAAATTGTATGAATTGTACTTTCTTCTGTCAATAGTACAGAAGAAATTTAATACAGAAATTTAAAGCGGGAATCCATATATATAACTTTGTTTTCATTCAACAAGTGGGCACAGTCTATGATATAATCGCAAATGAAAGTTCTTTAAGCGATCGAACCTTGAGCAATTTAGCATAATTAGATTTAATTAAACATTGACACATATAGTTGTACAATGTACATACACGTGATATACGTATATTTACACATATATAATTAAACTTACTCACTCACGAGCGCGTTATAGCATAGAGCATAGATATAGCATAGAAAAAATTTGTAAACGATAAGCGCGTCAATTTCAAAATAAAACTTTGTATTTAAAAAGTACTTTCTTGCCGTTTTTGTCGTGTAAAGAAATGTTGTAAATTTGTTTGCCATGCTAAAGGCGTAATTTCTTTCCCTTTAAATCTTTGTATTGTAATGCGAAGAATTTGTTTTGTACAAGAGCTGCAATATTTCTGTAATATTATTTGGACTTGTACGATTAACTTACAAGTTATTTTGTACACATACCGACTTGAATGCGATACACTGACGAAATCAGTTGCGAAATGCTGATTAAGCAAGCACATAAAAAGAGTAGAGTAGTAACATTGAAAAAGAAGTTCTATCAGCTCAACAGGGGTCAATAGTTTACAAGAGCATTACTGATAATTGAGAAGAAATCTCGAGGGGGTCTAATACACACGATCTGTAATATACAAATATTATTTGTTTTCTGCAACTGTTGTGTAATGTCGTAAGTTCCATGCACAATAACTAAATCTTAAAGAGATACAACTAAACGCAGCGGTACAGCTTACTTGTTGTAAAATGATAATTGTTGACAGAAATTTTAGATTAATCAATGGACAAATGGTTTTTCTAGATTACAATAAAAATGGCTTGCAATGTGCAAGTAGAATCCCAGATGGAAATAACATCTAGAGGGAACAACAAAGGCAGAAGGCTGCACAGCAAAGGAGAAACTAGAGGTCAAAGAATGTCTGGACTTACACACGAGTGCGGTGTTTTCGGATGCATTGCTGCTGGCGATTGGCCATCTCAAATCGATGTCGGTCAAGTTATTTGTTTAGGTAACTTAAACTGTATACTTTCTATTCCTTATTGTTCTTTAAAAAGCAATCCACCAATTCTTTCACAGAGGCAATATTTGTCTAGGTTTAGTTGCCCTACAACATAGAGGTCAAGAGAGTGCTGGAATTGTCACTAGCGAGGGTGTTTGTTCGAAATCCTTTCACGTTCACAAGGGTATGGGGATGATCAACAACATTTTTAATGACGAAAACATGAAAAAACTCCGTGGAAATCTTGGCATTGGCCATACTAGATACAGCACAAGCGCAGCAAGTGAAGAAGTCAATTGTCAACCGTTTGTGGTTCACACAGCGCACGGAGCATTAGCCGTCGCTCATAACGGAGAACTAGTTAACACAGAATCTTTGAGGAAGATGGTATGCGTAATGTCCTTTGCACTCAGAGCTATTTTAACTCGAAAGTTAAACATTTCTTCCGACCTAGAATAATTTCATTTTATATGATTTTTCGTTTTATGGATATGAAATTGGTATAATACTTCGTACAATACTTAAATGTTTAGTAATTGATTAGATACCCATGTATTTAATAATGTAAACAATATTTTGAATAATGGTACAGCAATTTTTAATAGCGACTCTGAGTCACCGCTCGAGTGCTAAGGGTTAATAGTTGAAGTACATATCTGTTTTCTCAACTTTACATCTGAGATTTTCTAATTCACACTTGTCGACTTAGGTGTTGGGTCGTGGAGTTGGCTTGTCGACTTACTCAGATTCTGAATTAATCACGCAAGCTCTTTGCTTAAACCCTCCGGAGGGCGAAGTTAATGGTCCAGATTGGCCCGCGCGTATTAAACATCTTATGCAGTTAGCGCCGTTATCGTATTCCTTAGTAATTATGCAAAGAGACAAGATATACGGCGTTAGAGATCCCTATGGAAATCGTCCATTGTGTCTCGGAAAGATTGTGCCAATTGGAAATTTGGGTATGTCAACGTAGATGGAAATATGTCATATTCTTTATCGAGAAAGACAGTTCGATGGAGTGTTCCTATGTAGCAGGAAACGAATCGGACGATGACGATGACGAACCCGAAGGTTGGGTTATTTCTTCCGAATCGTGTGGATTTCTAAGTATTGGAGCGCGATACGTGCGCGAAGTATTTCCTGGAGAAATTGTAGAGCTCACACGCGAAGGTATTAAAACCATAGACATTGTCGACAGACCAGATAACAAACCGCAAGCCTTTTGTATATTCGAATATGTGTACTTTGCGCGCAGCGATAGTATTTTCGAAGGTAAAATATCAAAATATCATTATACATACCAAGATATGGATATTGGGGCTGTTACTTTCCTTCGGAGGTGATGAGAACCGAAGTTTCGAAGCTTCGAATTTAAGTTCTTTTTATCTTTTATATTTTGTAAAAATTCTGGGGGGCAAATTTTTTATTCATATCTTTATTTGTCAAAAATCACGACATAACATGAAACTCGTTACAACTTAATATGATTCGAAGACTTCGAAGCTTCAATACTTCAAAACTTCGTGTACTTCGAAGTTCCTTCCCTTCGTTCGAAAAGTAATAGCTCTGATAGATATCGATATAGATTTTCAAATTTTGTGTTTCTACTGTACAGGACAAATGGTATACTCTGTTCGAATGCAATGCGGACGGGAACTTGCTTTAGAATACCCAATAGAAGCAGACATAGTCAGTTCTGTACCTGAATCAGGTACTGCAGCTGCTCATGGCTATGCCAGACAGGTAAACGCAACGAATTTATTTTTCGGATGGCTAAATTAGTGTTATAATAACAAGTACATTTTGAAAATATCATTTCTTTTTTCGTAGTCTCAAATACCGTTTGCGGAAGTATTATGTAAAAACAGATATGTTGGCAGAACGTTTATTCAGCCTAGCACACGACTCAGGCAACTTGGCGTGGCAAAGAAGTTTGGAGCTCTGTCAGAAAATGTAAAAGGGAAAAAGTTGATTCTTATCGACGATTCAATCGTTAGAGGAAATACTATTGGACCTATTATTAAATTGCTCCGAGATGCTGGAGCAAAGGAAGTATGTTTCTTAAGAATTTATTTCGTTCTACGCGTATTTGTTTAACATTACTATGTTGTGCAGTTACAACAAAAATTACATTTAATCGTATTTTTGTAGGTTCACATTAGAATAGCTTCACCTCCATTAAAATATCCCTGTTACATGGGAATCAACATACCAACGAGGGAAGAATTAATTGCAAATAAATTAGATAACATAAAACTAGCGAAACACGTTGGAGCTGATAGTTTAACATACCTTTCAGTAGATGGACTTGTAAAAGCTGTAAGATTTGGTATGGATAATCGAGAAAGCAGTTACATCGGTCACTGTACCGCTTGTTTAACTGGAGATTATCCTGATGAGCTTCCCGGTGATTTGAATTGGTGAAAAAATGAAACCGTATTTACAAATCTACAGACAATGAATTACACATTATTAAACTTGTGTATTATGTATGCTGTTTATTTTCATATTAACGTTAATGTTACTCAACAAGATCTTACTTTTTTCGTGTAACTTAACAAACAGCCACGATCTAATGATCAGTCACCACTGTACATTTTTGAAAATAATTCAGTATTTCAAAACTAATTTATATAAGGTATACATATTAATAACGGAAGCCTTAAAATATTGTGATTTTCGAATCACACTGCTATCAAAACTTAATTTTAAAAAAAAGGAAAAGATAAAACTATCTTGACAGAACATTTAAGAACAAAATTTTGTTCATATGTGCATAATTTGATGCAATATTTTTATAAATAAATGCGTAGAGAATATACAAAAAGAATTACTATATACTATATACATTTTATTAGTTCTTAGTGTAAAAGAAATATTCGATCAAAGGGTACAAACAAAGAAATAAATAAATGTTGTTTAAACTGTATCACCGTGGTAATCGTATTTAATTAATTTGAGAACGTATTCGTGTGAGATCGTTGCAGAGAATATTGCCGTTAACAGTTATATGTTTAGAGAATTACAGGTATTGATGAATGCGAATGATACATACGTTGTGCAATTACCGTGCAACCATGTTTTAGCATTTATGTTCTTTCGCGTATGCTTTCAACTGTTCTGATATCTCTTTCATTTTCGCTTCTCGTTTTAGCTGTTTGGAAACTTTATCATTAGTTGAATCTACTCGATCAACTTCTATGTTACATTTTTCAACGCTTAGTATTCTACATTTGCCGCTAACGCCTTTGTCCTCTAAAATATTCGAAGCGTCGGTGTCTGATTTTTCTTCTACTTGGTTAAAGGGCTTTTTACTTTTCGGCAAAGGTCGTGCCTTTTTATCTTTTATTTTTTGTACTTTACGAGGCTTACTTATACTCTTTTTTCTGGGCAACCTAGTTTCACATGTACTTGGATGGCAACCGTCATCTTCTAAAGTCGAAGATTGTGGTTCCATTCCTGACGTCTCTGATTCCTGATTATTGCTGTCACAACTACTTTCAATTGTATTTAGGGTCTCATTCATAATTTCATTGGGAAACATTGGCTGAGAGTGAAATTCATCGCCGCAATGACTAGAAGTTTCTTCACCCTGGTCGCAAGCATCTTCGGCCTTGTTTACGCTATTAAATTCATCTTTATGATTATAGATGGCGAAAGGATTATCTTCGTCGGATTCAGATTCTAGCGTTATACCCAGATCCTTTTTCTCTTGCCTGATCCTTTGTTTCTCCAAATAAGAACGAAGAGCATTTAATCTATCAGTTCTCATGGACTTCCAAAGTGAAAGTGCTATAAAAGATATAAATGGAAAAATGTGAACTCCACTACGATTACAATATTATTAACCCTTTGCACTCGAGTGGTGACTTGGAGGCATCACTAATAGTTCTCAAAATTACTAAATGTATTTAATATTTTAATAAACTACTAAAAGTATTGTATAAGGTATTATATCAGTTTTATATTGATAAAATTAAGAGAATCATATAAAATAGAAATATTTCAGGTTGGAAGAAAAATTCGGTTTTCGAATTAGAATAGCTCAGAGTGCAAAGAGTTAAGGGGGTAGACTCTCGTTTCCAGGATTGCAAGGGTGCAGGATACGTCTTCTCATTCCTCGATAATGCAAAGATGGGGTTCTTCAGTAGTCAAAAGCGCTAGATAAAAGATCAATCTAGGCTGCAGACACCCTCAAAAGTCCTATTTTTACGTTTATGAGGCATAATTTGCATTATCTGGAAGCATAATGCGACAGCTACATGCTGCCGAATAATGCAAATTACGCCTCATAAACGTAAAAATGAAACTTTTGAGGATGACAGCGGTCTAGATTGATCTTTTATCTAGAGCTTTGAGAAATGAGAAGGAGTATCCCGCAGCCTTGCAATCTTGGAAACGAGTCTATCCTCTTAAGTAAAAATGATGTCAAATTATACCTTCCTCTTGATATCGACATGGTACTCCAGCTAATTGAAGAGTCTTCGAGTTTGGAACGCACTGATGATGATCCGAATCACCGAGTACTTCTGTTCTAGGTTTTACAAAAATTCTCTGCATTTTTAAAATCTTCCTAGTTTTCGCAAAATATTCTAAGCTTCGAATATCATCGAAGAGAGGATCATCTGCTACGAGAGTGTCGTTCCTTGTGAAAAACATGTATGTACCGATAACATCTTCATAGGCACCTTCATAAAACTACAATCATTAGAAATTATCGATAACATTGTAGGTGAAATATTATTCGTCCTATATATATGCATGACACAATGATCACTTTACCTTTCCATTAATTTTCATAATCGGATGTTCCGTGTCTAAACCGATCATGTCTAATTGTAATTGTTCCTCACTGAACACATTACCGTCTTCAAGTCCTTCGAATTCTACATACACAAGAATTTCTTCTTCGTCTTCGCATATTTCGTCGTCGGATCCCATTTCAATTGTCAATTATTATTAGACAGCGGATCTTTATGCAAAAGAAAAATGTTCTACCTGAATTTCAACAATCTGGAGTGAATTATCTTACTCATTTTTCTTATAGATGCATAAAATCCGCTGTCTACTTATTATACTTGACATGTAAATCAATTAACTAAATATATACATGCTTACAATTTACACTTACTCTCTTCTATAACGCACAAGCATCAATCTGATCAAAGTAAGTAAGTAAGTAAGTAAGTATGCAATGCAACATGCAATGATGCAATAAAAAAAGAATTGTATTCGTAAATGCAGTTTAAATATATTGATTTTCTTTCGTCGCAAAATTCAGGAGACACAGCAAGCCGCTACAAAGCATTACATACCGAAAATTCGTCTTTGTTCTAATTGGTTGATATATAACTTGTTACTATTATTGCTTACAACTAATAATATAAATATATAAAGTAATTTTGCTTATACATATATATAATACATGTATAATAATTTATTGGTTGTCTCTCTCTAAAAAGTCGTTTTCTTCCTAAGTGTCGCCTGGTGTCGCCTCTTGTTGTATCTCTATGTATTCTTTATGACTGTTTGTGACTCTTTGGCATAACGGCATAACAGCTGTATAATTGCTGTAAATGGTATGTGTTCAGTACAATGCGGAAAATACAATATATTTTGATGGCTTTATAAAACAGTTGTGAATTAAAACGATTAAATAACAAAAATTATTATTTATTTAATTTATGTGTTTATACAGGTTACGATACATGCACAGTGAATTCATCTGTGAATTAACGTAATTACTACGGGCAAGTGGTATTATCCACGTGCATTACTCTGGTATGTAAATAGTGAATTTTGTATATTACCTGTACTATAAGTAAATCAATTTTCAAAACAGACTGACAGCATGTATCATTTCGAAACGTTATTATAGTGTTCAAGAAATCAAAAGTAAAATTGCCAAGCATTCGATCTGTTCAATAGGTTATGTTGTTTATACATGTTTATGTTGTCTGACAATGAGATACACACATGTAGTACTTTACTATAAGATTTTTTAAATTTATTAATATAGGTAAAAAAATGGTAAGACATAACAACCAATTACCGGAGAATCTTCCACAATTACAAAATTTAATTAAACGCGATCCAGAGTCTTACAAGGAAGAAGTAAGTTTACGCATGACCCAGTCATCGTTAATATAATCGTTTATTTGAAATTTTAATTGTTATTCTATGTTTGCATTTTTATAGTTTCTGCAACAGCATCAATACTACAAGTCTACTTTGGAAGTGTTTAATCTAGCGCCTAACAAGTTTAATAAGAGTCTCGATGAAATAGTCATCTTTCTGGCACAGGTGAATTTTTTACTAATTACCTCAACTAACATCTATCATTGTACGAAACGTCTATCTTGAACTATCTAGAACTAACATTTTCAGAGATTTCATCAGAGAAGTTTTTGTCTTGCAGGTGATTAATTTATATAGAACCAATCTTTGGCAAATAGTTTCCTTGTAATAATATTATAGCAGTTGGTAATTGTTAAAAAAGTTTTAAGTACAGTAATCATGGAGAAGTACTTGGAATATCTTCAGGGCAGAATTATATGTCGAAACAACATTATAAAGCAATTATATTCTTTTATCGGAAATCAGGATGAACCTATGCCTTACAGTATATTTGTGTACGGTCATGTAGCAACTGGAAAGTCTTTGGTAGTGGAAACCATGCTTTCGTTTCTAAAGTACAATACTTCTATAATTAATTGTATCGAACATACGAACAGCAAGCATATATTCGATTATATACTAAGCGATTTATCTTTAAACGGAAACGAGTTTCTCCTTAATACCAAATTACAACACAGATGCGACAACTTTGTCGATTTTATAATAAATCTTAGAGAGATTTCAATCAATGATACTCGACCGATCGTGCTTGTCTTTGATAAAGCCGAGAAACTGAGAGATATCGATTCCAGCTTGCTACCTGCATTCTCGAGGTTGAAAGAATTGTCGAATGTTAATGTTTGCGTAATATTAATAAGCGATATTGTATGGGAAAAATTTCGCGCAAAAGTAGGCGTATACGAACCGGTTAAAGTTCATTTTTCTCAATACACACGGCACGAGTTTGCTGAAATATTACTCACATATAAACCGCACGATTACGAGGTCGTATTTTATAAAAATTATTTGAATCTATTCCTCTCCGTGTTTCTACGATTTTGTCGAGATTTGAACGAACTTCGTTACATGGCTAAGATTAATTTCAAAAAATACATTGAACCTATCGAGATGGATAAATCTAAGAAAGATGATACTGCTACGTTGTGGAGAAATATTTCTGCAGTTTTCAAGTCTAATTTAGAAGTTATCTATCTCCGAGTTTCATCCGAAGATTTTGCAAAACACAGTCAATTGTCAAAAGAAATTGAATCGACAACAAAATTGGCATTGAGCTTCGAGTTACCATATTATGCAAAATATATGTTGATCGCGTCGTATCTCGCATCATATAATCCTGCTAAAGAAGACAAACATCTGTTTATAAAGCAGAAGATCGGAAAAAGAAGAAAAGCAAAAAGAAAACCGAGCAAAGTGAATGCTCCCTGTGGCCCTTATAATTTTCCAGTCTCTAGAATGCTCGCGATCTTTTGTGCGATTCTCGGCGAGAAAGTAGATATAAATGCCAGTTTGCTCGCACAAATTCCGTCCATGTGTCAACTAGGCTTATTAAGTTTTGTCGGAAATTATAATTTGGACGAACTAAAACTTAAGTGTTGCGTGTCGTACGACTTTATTCTTGTAATTGCTAAGACCGTTGGATTTACCATACAGAACTATTTGTACAATCTTATGCATTGAATACGCTATAGATTCCACAAAATATCATTGTACAAACAATTCGATAGCGTAAAAACATTATTTTTTGTATTCAATCGTCGATAATTAGCGAATAAAGAGTTACAGTTCATAAATTCATTTTACGTCTTCTTTCACAGGTGGCCCATTGTTACCCAAACGATCTAGAATTATTTCCGCAAGAAATCATTGATGTACTACAAACGTATAATACGGTACTTGACAATGATATGCGATTAGTGAGTGTTTAAAAAAATGTTACTTTCTATATTAAGAGACATGTGTTCCCCATTGCATACTAGTAACCGGGCTTTTCTGTTTGTAGACGTTTTGCAAAGCTCTAATTCAACTTCGTAACAAATCCCTTTTGGAACCGACTGTGCTTCTAAGGCTATTTTTTCAACTTTTAAGATGTCAAGACAAAAATTTAAGGGAATTCCTTGAAACACACATCATAGCCGATATTAAAAATATTAATGCCAAGCAAAAGAATGCGAAAATTAATACAACTTTGCAAAATTTTATGTTCTCAATGTTGAAAGACACGAATGTCAGAGCCGCGAAGATGTCGGCTGATATCATGATAGAATTATACAAAAAGAATATCTGGAACGACGCAAAAACCGTTAATGTTCTGGCAACAGGATGTTCTGCTAAAACGAACAAAGTTATGGTCGCTTGTTTAAAATTCTTTTTAGGATCAAATGAAGAAGAACGTGAAAATGATGATAGCGATAGCGATAGTGAGCCAAATATCAAAGAAATTGTGATGGCCAATAAAGTAAACAAGAAAACGAAGAAACGCGAGAAACAATTAAATAAAGCGAAACAATTATTAACGGTAAGTTGGTCATGATCGGTGAACGTTTGGTTTTAATACATACTCGTTACGAATTACTTGTGACGATAATCTTCTGTGTATATCTTGAAATACTTTAGAAATCTAAGAAGAAGGCATCGAAAGCTCCAGCATATAATTTTTCAGCGTTACATTTAATTCACGATCCACAAGGTTTTGCTGAAAAGTTGTTCAAGCAATTAGAAAAGAACAATGATAGGTTTGAAATTAAATTGTTAATTTTGGACGTGATCTCGAGGCTGATCGGTCTCCACAATTTGTTTCTGTTAAATTTTTATCCATATCTCCAAAGATTCCTACAACCGCATCAAAGGGGTAAATCATTTTCATTCGATCGAAGATCTTTATATAACTTGGATGATTATTTCTATGTTTAAATAAAAATCTTTAACCATCCTAGAGGTAACAAAACTTTTACAATTTGTCGCCCAGTCTTGTCACGAACTCGTGCCACCCGATGTATTGGAGCCTATTTTGAAAACATTGGCAAATAATTTTGTCACGGAACGAAATTCAGCTGACGTTATGGCCATTGGGTGCGTATACGATTGGGTCGTTCTTACTAAAATCTCTGTTCAATTAGCAAACGTGCAATTAATTTCACTGACAAATATATATTCTGCAGGTTGAACGCAATACGAGAAATATGCATACGATGTCCTCTGGTTATGAATGCAGATTTATTGCAAGATTTAGCACGGTATAAGCATTATAGAGAACGTAGCGTGATGATGGCTGCACGTTCGTTGATCGGTTTATTCAGAACCACAATGCCAGAGTTATTACATAAAAAGGACAGAGGACGACCAACAGAGGCAACTATGGCTTTAGAAGTTGCAAAGTACGGACACGTCCCTGCCCATGATTTTGTTCCGGGAGCTGAAGCTTTATCGAACGACAACACTAATAAAGATCCGAACAGTTTTGTAATAAATAGCGATACCGATGTAAGTATAGAACAAATTATCATTCGATGTAATTGCCTCTGATCGGAAACATTTTTATTGTAGGATAGCAACGATGATTGGATCGATGTAAACCATAGTGACGATGACGATAACGATAACAAGAATAAGAATGAGAACGAGGATGAGGATGACGATGACGATGATGACGATGACGATGACGATGACGATGATGATGACGATGGCGATGACGAAGACGAGGACGATGAAAACAATAGTAAAAGTGATGAGGGAACAGATGAAAAGACGGATGTTAGTAACGTTAAGCATATCAGAAATCGGAGAAGAATAGGAAAGTTACGTTACAGGAAAAAAGCAGAAAGGAAAAAATTAAAACAGAAAATGAAAGAAAGCTCAACACCAGAAGAAAAAGAAACTGTAACGGTTGAGAAGAAGGAAAAAGCATCTTTAATATCTACCGAACGTTTATTAACCGACGAAGATTTTAAAACAATAGATATGGCATTAGCGAAACAACAAGTAACGTACGCTAAACGCGGCGTAAAACGTCCGCATACAAACGATGTCGAATCTGGTGATTTTGTGAAATTGTCAGATATCGAGAATATATATAAGAAACGAAAGCACGACAAACAAGCGCGTATGGAATCTGTAAAGGTGAGTTTTACCATAATATGTAAAAAACCAGAACTTTATATTTTCTAATGAGTACAAGATTATTTTAGCGTATGGATTGTAGCCGAAAATGATCGATCTAAGACTTAGATAATAAATAATGAATTTTCCATGAAAGCACTATTTGAAAATATATTTCAATGAAATTCTTAATATTATTAAGATTCACAGACTAAGTAAATCACTTATTTTCCAGAAAGGACAAGAGGGAAGAGAGAGATTCGGTTACAAAGATGGACGGCAGAATCCACTTTGTAGCACAACGAATCGTGAAAAGAAGAAAACAAAAGCTTTTCAAATGTTGAAGCACAAGGTGAAAGGAAAAGTAAAGCGTTCGTTTAAAGAAAAGCAAATTGCTTTGAGGAATCATTTACTGAAACAAAAGAGAATGAAATGATCACAGTTAGAAAAGTATTTCGCGCATATCGTACGTACGCGTGTTTGTATTGTGTACATATCGAATAAAATATTTTATAAAACTTATATTTTTTTTAGCTTGAATATATTACTTTCGTGCTGAGAGTAGGGGGCATAGGCGTGCAAGGTGTTGTGGAAGAGAATAGTTGTTTTTGTTAAAAAAAAAAGTTAATTTTATAAGTATAACATTTATTTGGAAAGGGTTTTGTACAATTGTGAATAATTCTTTAATAAGCTAATACAATTTGTCATCTCTCTAATCGTACCGTTTTTATACAGGGTTTGCCATATCTACGTTTGGCTTCTTCGATAAAGGCATTCTCCATTTGTCTTACTATCTCGTTAAAAAATAAATTAGAGAAATGTGAGTGTATAAGTGACCTAAATTCAAATGATAACGAAAAGTCAATTACACACGTTTGTTCATTATTTTTTAATCCTGGACTGAATAGCCACAATGTATTCAAATGATTAAATAATCTACCATCTGTGCATTCGGCTTTTACTAAACGCGGTCGGAGAATTGTTACTTTGGAAGTATAGCTTTCCTTTATTGGCGGAAATCCTATAACTAAATTCGCTTTAAGGCTATCATCATCGCTTGATATAACGTCGGACTTTTTACAAAAAGGTACGAACTTTTTATAATTCTTCACATCTGCTACGACATCGTACATTTGCACCATCGAAAATCTGTGCATAAAAAAGAAAATGTAAAATGATCCATACTTTTAGTTTTCATAGTAAATAGAATTATTACTGTTATCTTTTTTAAAAACGTACCCTATCAATTTACGTCCTTCGTATTCCTTCACCTTCGATGTATCAGCCACATACATCCTTTCTACGCATTGTTTATTAAAATGATTTCGGTTTCGAAGCACTATATTTTCAACCAGTGCAATACCTCTGAAAATAATATAATTTTTCTATCAATTTTACAATCAATTTAGAAAATTTGCCGACGCGTTTGGTTTAATGGTTTAAAATGAATTACATCGATTGAAAGCTAGGAGAACGCTTACTATGAAAACCGACCTTTACCCTTCTTCGAGTGTACAGTCTGATATTCGAACAAGCAATGGTGATATTCCAATAATAATAGAATTGAAAAATTAGCAATAAATTAGTGATACAATAAAAATGAAAAAATCTATGAAGTATTAATAAATATTACTTAGATTAATCAGAAACGATTCTCATTACGATAGGACATAGTCTTTCTTGTACAAATGTTAGTTCCGCGAATTAAATAGGTTATATCACTGTTTTATTATAATTTTTCCGCGATCAATAATATATTCTCGTTATATTTTTAGATATTTAATAGAAACAGTACAATTTGCTTTTTACAATTCATAATTTTACTTTTTAAATCGTAATGCAGCAGTATCACACGATTAATAATAAATAATCTTGAATATAACCTATGTGTACAAATAACTTGAAACTCGCAGTAAAAGTCAATTTGTTATTACAAATTTTAATAATGTTATGACATGCGCATAAAATATATTACCTATGCATGATGTTTAAAAATATTGTTAAATTCACTATGATACAATAATATATTTTGACATGCAAACTGATGCAAACTACGTCTCTGTCTACAATATGATAATCCTTGAACATTATAAATATCCACTAATCCACTTCATTGTTTTTTTCAGCTAATTCTAAATATTCTATTCTTTGGCGATGTGTTTGATATAAATAGTATTTATATTGAAATATATATTGTAGATATGAACTTATGAAATCACACGAATGCCGAAGACGTGTGTATAGGACAATATATATATATATATTATGTATTGGCCTTTCGTACTACAAGCATGATTAAAAATAATATCATATTTTTATAGTTAAACGTCAAGTGACAGTGTACGATGTCTATAGACGTTCTTCTCATAATATGATTTCGAAAGCGAGCTTTATTCAAATAATGTTGAGTTTATTTTTCAACATATGTATTTCACTTTGCGCGACTTTACGCTTCGGTCAACATCGCAGTAAAATTTGACAGTGATTTTGCATTCGTATGTATACATACAGATACAGAAAATATTATTATTTCAGTATAGTAGACCAGAGACACAGAGAGAATACCAGAGAATACCCTCCGAGCTGACGTAGGAGCAGTAAGGTTGGTACGTTGGTACTCTTTCACGTGCAAAATTACATAACACAGGTACCGCAAACGCCTTCGTTTCGATTCATATTTAAAAAATGGCTGGCATCGCTCCGCAGGCCTGCAGAAATGTATTTCGCCAAGTGAGTACTTCGAAAATCATTTCGTTCGTTAATAATAAAAAATTTTATACCGGCAACGTGTTGTCGCATTATTGCAACATATCGTGCAAAAATTCGGTAACAGAATTTCAGTCTATAATTTGCTCTGCTACTAATGTCAGATGAATCGATTTTTTTGTTTGTACGATTTGACATTTCTCTATAAACGCTGACGATATGTACTGACACGATAATTCAACAAATATTTCTACTTTACATTCTTGCCTCGAAAATTGTTTATTAATTCTCTGCATATAAATAGTTACACGAGTCTAATAAACACGACCAATTATAATTATATAATTACCACTACTCATTTTATTTATGAATGTTTTAGGAAATATATGAAATGACGGACTTTGTTCGAATCTGATTTTATTCGATTGACTTTTGCGTTTGTTATTTTAGGTTAGAGGTTTACATACCTCTGCTAACCAAAATGCAGCAGCCAGGTTAAAGACATTTTCCATATACCGTTGGAATCCAGATAAACCTGATGAGAAACCGTATATGCAGGATTACAAAGTAGACTTGAACGCGTAAGTTTAGTGATTGAAATAAACAATAATGATTTGATTATTTACTTCATTTCTGTGTAAGCGGAATGAAAATATTATTATAGTTGCGGACCTATGGTTCTGGATGCACTGATTAAAATTAAAAATGAGGTCGATCCAACTTTAACTTTTCGTCGTTCCTGCCGTGAAGGCATTTGTGGTTCTTGCGCTATGAATATTGGTGGCACAAATACTTTAGCATGTATTAGGTAATTGAAAAGTATTTTTATATTCTTTTACCACACAGACATGAAAATGAAAATGACATATAAATAATGTACTTAATTGTTTTAGCAAAATTGATTCTAATTTAAGTTCAAGTAGCAAGATTTATCCTTTACCACATATGTACATAGTGAAAGACTTGGTCCCTGACTTGAACAACTTCTATAATCAGTATAAAAGTATACAACCATGGTTGCAACGTGGCGATGGACAAAAAGCTGGCTCTAAGCAATATTTGCAAAGTGTTGATGATCGTAAAAAATTGGTACTTTTTATTTATTAAGTCTTTACCTAAAATTTACCTCACTGTAAATACCTTTAGTTTCGCTGAATGTAACTGACCATTCATTTTATTATAGGATGGTCTGTACGAATGCATCCTATGCGCTTGCTGCAGCACTTCTTGCCCATCGTATTGGTGGAACGGCGATAAGTACTTAGGACCAGCTGTACTTATGCAAGCCTACAGGTGGATTATCGATTCACGAGATAATAAGTCAAAAGAACGTCTTTTAAAATTGAAAGATCCGTTCTCCGTGTACCGTTGTCACACTATTATGAACTGTACTCGCACTTGTCCAAAGGTGAGCATCTTTATAATATAATACTATTCATTGGGTATAAGTTACTACGTTCTTCTCAACAGGGATTAAATCCTGGGAAGGCAATTGCCGAAATAAAGAAACTGTTGGCCAACATTAGTGAGAAACAAAAACCAGGTCTCGATGCTGCTGTATAAGTAAGTAGAAAGAGTAAAACCGATTAGTAAACCATGTGCATTCTGTTTAATCATGGTTACCAATAAATTTACGTTTTATCAAACGAAGGTGTCCGAGACACTTATTTAAAGTGTTTGATAGTACAGAATACGCTGAATATGAAATAATTTTTTATGTAATAAATAATATATTTCAATTAATGCTACTGTCTTTTACTGTAAATAAAGCTAGACTCCCAATGGAATAGATGGGTATCTATATTTTTATTTGGAACTGTTTATTTTATGTACATTAAGACATAAAAGAAAATATGTTAAAATCCGTCGAATGGATGCAGTATAATATACTACATATCGTATATTTTTTGTGACAACTTGTATTAATAATATGAGCTTGCCGAAACAATTAACAATTTTTCGATGAGCAAAATTGTTTTAGATATGTATTCATTTGTTTCCTTATACTAAGAACGCAAGTGTGCTAGTTGTTTCGAATAAAATTTTTAGTATCATCAAAAATATATGGATACGTTATGTTAATACTAAAAACTCGTGCAGTATAGTAGACAATAAAATTGTAGGAAACCATGCGATCGTAAAGTACGTTAAACAACAAGTAGTAATATTTTAATATTCTCAAAATGCAATGTTTCCTCGTGGAACACGTGGAACTCATGACATGCATAATTGAGAACTATCTACAAATTGTTTAACATTTTTCAAAGATTATATATGTTTTAAAGAGATTTACGGCTCCGCAGCCATTCTGCTTCTAGCCGTTTCCCTTGATCGATTGTGTACCTCTGCCGTTCGCGAAGTTATACCAAATATGTCTTCGTGGTAACGATTTTCGTCCTAGAAAAAAAATGAAGGAAAGATGAAACAATTTGAACCGATTGTTTAACCTTTAGCAATGGTGACTCAGAGAGAGAAAGAGAAAGAGAGAGTCGTCACTAAACATTGCTGTACCGTTATTCAAAATATTGTTCACATTACTAAATTGTAATTGTATGTATAACAATACTAAACTGTATTGTATGAGGTATTATATCAACCTCATACCAACGAAAAGAGAAAATTATTATTCTAGCTCGGAAGGAATGTTTAATTTTCGAGTTATAATAGCTCTGAGTGCAAAGGGTTAAATGATAAACCGATATATAACTTACACGTAGAGACAGCATGTATGCTTCGACTTGTTTGTCTGTCATTTCACTGTGCGTTTGTATAATCTGTTTCAAAGTTTGATAAACGTCTTCTGCCATTGTGCAGTCACCGCATACGTAGAAGTGGCCGCGTTCATATACCAGCATGTCGTAAATTTGAGGCGCTTCCGCCTGAATCAAATCTTGTACGTATGTCTACAAAAAAATAATTGAGAAATATTAGATATTAAAAATAATGGAAATATATTAAAGATATACCGTATATATACCTTCTTCAATCCAGATTCTCGAGAAAGAGCCAAGAAGATCTTATCTAAAACTCCAGCCTTTATCATTTCTTTTTTTTCATCTCTATATAAGTCTAAGTTTCTCTGGCGGCAACCAAAGAACAACCAGACTTTCCCGTACTCAAGATCTGTAAGTTGTAAATTACGTTTATGCTACAGTTAAACTTATACCGATGAATATAAAGAAGTACCTGGACGTCGTTTTATTTCCGCGAGTCTGTGACTCCAAAATCCGCGGAAAGGCGCGATTCCGGTACCTGGACCGACTAGTATCATGGGAGCTTTCGGATCAGGTGGCATATAAAAATTAGGCGCGCTAAATAAAAACAGAAAATATATTAACATTCTTATAAAACAACAACGCTCAACTTGGAGCATCCCAAACAGGGATTTACCTGCGTACAAACACATAGAGTGGTTCTCCATCCGATACCTCGCGTAAATAATTAGAACAGACTCCATAATGGACTGGTCCAGACCCACCTAAGGTATTTTTCAAATGTATTAGTTACCGACAAACAGTTACTCTGAAAAACTTTACACGATACAGAATACCTTGCGTTTTATATTGTACAACGGCGACAGTAAGATGTATCTGTCCTTGATGCACATCAGGAGAAGAGGAAATGCTGTAAAATCTTGGTTGCAAAGGTGTTAAATGAAGGAGTAACAATGGTGCAAAAGGCTTTACAGATGGGAATTCATTTAACACTTCTACTAAATTAGGAAATTTCCAATGCCTCCAGTCCTCGTATGCTGCAGAGTCCTGAATAGATGATAAAAAGATGTTTTAATACTATTTCTGATTTTACGCGTCGAATATTTGTTAATTTAATTTGAATTATACACTTACAGAAGACAGAAGGTTTAGTTGAGCTTGTTCTTTCACGTTGGTAGCTATCGATGCAAAATATCTGAGAAGGTTCGGTGTTGGAGGTGTTGTAATATCCAAAAATCTGGTTAGTAGCATTCTCAGACTATTAGGTAAATATCTATCATGTGCTACCCATCGTTTTTCAATGCCTAAATCAACAAGATAATAAGTACAATTAAAACCACGAAAACCTATGAATTTTACAAGTTGCGTGACACTCGTGCAAACCATTAGGCGTGTGAGATTGTTTTTGCATTTGCAATTCCATTGGCACATCTGGATCAAACGGCGTCTGCACTCGTTTTAAAATTCCTTCCACAAGTTCTGACCTATTGCACGCGAACACCCCCAAATGATCGCCGGGCTTATACGATATTTCCATGCCTGCTATATCATCCAATTCCAAAAGCAGTGTGGTTCCGCTAGAAAAACGAAGTTATACATCGTTACAATGTGTTTTAGTATTATAGAACTATTTATCGAATATGTATAATTACCTTGCTGAGTCACGACATAAATTTGTTTTTGCAAACATGTTACAAGTGGTGACATTCCTGTTATGGCATTTGCTTAATGCTGGAAAGAGGAATTTCATTTACGAAACTTGTTTCAGACTGTTATACAGGGGGTAAAACCGAACAGGGGGTGAAAGTACATGTAAAAATAAGTCGAAAGAAGGAATAACATTCTTTTTGTTTGACGCTTCGTTTTCGAGAAAATCGAGTTTGAAAATGCAGCGAATACACGTGCTATTGTGCTATTGCATAGGAATCGTCTGACGCGTCTGACCATGATCAACCAATTCTACTTTGTGCATTATACTAAAGCACGCGAACCTGGCGGAACTTTAAACTCGATTTTTTCGAAACGAAGCGCCAAACGAAAAAATGTTATTCCTTTTTTTCGACTTATTTTTACATGTAGTATCACTCCCTGCTCGGTTGTACCACCCGTCCGGCCACACCTTGTATATCGGTTCTGATTGAAACAGTTATGAAGAACTGAAATGATAATCACCTTTCGCTATTGGCTGAGGATCAGCTTCTACGAAGCGAACAGTCGCAGCCGTCAGTGCTTCTGATCCCAACGACAAAGCAACTTCTCTTAAAGTGTCGTCGTCATCCAAGCAAAATGTTTCACAAGCAACCTAAGCACAACAATGATAAAAGATATAAAAATTGTTTTTTTACAAACCGGAATAAAATATAAAATACTAACAGCGAATGTATCAGCTGCCCAATTCCGGAAAGCCTGTTCCTGTCCACACATTTCATCCCCTTGGGCTAATCGCAATAAACGTTCTCCGCCTAATTCACCCAGTAAATTATCCACGTAGCGACCAAACGCGCAAAAATTCGGATACGCCGATGATCCCAACGCGAAAACAGCAAATCTGAGAGAAGATATTATTCATTGCATATTCGATAACATATTCTGTATAAGCAGTTTCATATCTTCTTAGATTTAATATTATAATAAGAACTGGATACAAGTTACGGAGGGTCGTTCAAGGTTTAATATGATTTGCGGAAGGGTGAAATTGTTGCAAAACCTATATAGCTCATACCTAACATTGCTCAAGGGGCCGAAGGTATCCTCCGTTTGAGAATCCGTAGTCGAACCGCGCATGGAATCCAATCTATCCAATCTTTTGGTATTGCTTACTTCTGTTTGGCTGTTTGCCTTAATGAAGGATTTCGACGTTGCTAAACTGCAATTGAAATGTAATTACGACGACATAATAATACACGAAAAACAAAATGATTCGAAACTGGTTCAGAGTTACCTTATTTTATTGCCGCTATTAATGTATGTCTCGTTCATTTTCATTGCATACAAATTTTGAGCAAAGGCCTACAAAAATTGAAGCATACATAACACACGTGATTAAGAAAGTAGGAAATCGTTTCGTGAAATAGAATTACTTCGCCATTTTCTGGAGGGTCGCCGTTCCCAAAAGTGGACGTTATCACCAACAATAGAGCTTCGTGTTCGATGTTGCTAATGTCGTAATCCGACATGGAAAGTACCTGCAATCGACAGCTTCAATATTTTTCAGTACTTCACTACTTTCAAGTATATTTCAGACACGATTTCTCTGCAATAAGATTGTCGTGGGAATAAATATAAAAGGTACCTGGGAATGGAATGCGTGTCCCAGTAGTTCAGCGAGTTTTTCGGCGTACATCTGTGATGTTCCGGTTTCTGTAGCAAACAACACTGTTGCTTTTATTCTTCGAGACAGAGCTCTTCCGAATAACTTGGACGTGAATTTCACGGCTCTGGAAATATTGAAAATTTCTTGAAAGCTTTAAGTTATTAGTTATTATTTTCAAACGATGGTTTACCTGGCAATTTGTTTGAAGTGAAATTTTCGTCTCGGTTTCTTCGCCGTTGACTTCTTATCTCTTCCTTTCTTCCAAACATGTGTTTTCCAAGCAGGATCCTAGAATCGTGCATCGAACAACATAAGTAAATTCAGATGTGAGAATTTAAACAGACTCGTCGATATTATTATAGAAACCTGAGCATCGTAAGACGGTTTTAAATGATACAAAGCCATTTCCTGATGAAACACGGGCGTTGCTGATCCCGATATCGGTGGGACAATCCACAACCAGTCGGCCGGACATCCGTTCCTTAGTCGCATCTCGTTTTCATAATGTTTCATAAAAGACTCTGAAGCCATGTGATGATCGACAATTGTCACATTTTTCATCTAAAAAAAGATCTCAATTTATTATTGTTCCTCGGTGTTTGCCTCGGGCAAAGTGTGACGTATAAGCATACTTGGAAACTGTGTAGCACGGCAACGTTGGCTTCTATCATAGCTTTATCTTTCCATAAAGACGTGGAAGTTCTTGTATCGAGCTCCATGTGCGTTGCTATAGTCTACAAATAACATTCGCGTTATTAAGGTTTCTATTCGAAGCGAAATATTACAATTTTCTTGGAGATGAACCTCTAATAAATTATATCGTTGCACGTCACACAGATCTCTAGCTCCGATTTCGGTGCTCATGTACCAGCCGTTGAACGGTGCAGCTGTGAATTCCAGTCCTCCGCAATCGAAAACCATTCCTGATACAGCGGGCACGGCGAACCATTTTAATCCCAGCTTCTCAAACCAATCGTATCTATCGTGAACGATCGAATCAATTCGCGCTGACATAGTAGCACTTTGATATTAATTATCAAGATTGGAGGATCACTAAATGCAAGTCTAATAATAATCGGGAAATAATTGGTAAGGGGGATCCTTTAATTTTGATCATTAACCTTCAGCTACTCGCACTCCACTTTCTACATAACTGATTACATGGAACTTTATATCACTCCAACATAAATAAATTTTTATACAATAAGATAACTAGCCTAAGTAGTCGACACCTTTGTTTATGCTTTTGAAACACTAAATTTCAAGTTCTGAGATTGTAAAGGCTATATGCGAGTAATTAAAAGTTAATATATTACCAACACTTACGTGGGATGACTGAGGGGAACTTCAAGGACCAGTTCACTCGGAATATCAAAGTAATCCGGATCATGACCATTTGCTGATAATACCAATGGCAATATATCGAATCGAGTGCGTGCACCTTTCCATCCTAGTTTTATACAGAGCTGCATAAAACAATACGGCTGATATTTAATGCAATGTTTTTCTCGAGAAACGGCTAATTAATTTTTAGTTAACGCCTAAATCAATGAACTTCCTAAATGTCCGTGGACCTCGGAAATGAAGAAATTAGTACAATTTTTAGTACATTTTAAGAAGAGTATTATTCACTACAAAAATTGATTCTCTTTAATGCGATGCCCTGACGATCCTATTTAATATTTTCTCTTGCTTTTTTTTCAAATTGAAGAGCAGACTTTTGTGGTAAAAAAATCGTATCTTCTATTATCAATTAATTGAAATACTCTATTTAAAAAATAACGTTCAATGCAGTAAGAAAAATTTCCCTTAATTAATAATTTGGATTTGGAAGTTTCGAAGGGTTCTTACTCTTACTGTGTTGCAAGAAACACTTTTTCGACATCTTAATCTTGAAAAATTGACTTCTGGCCATAAAAAAGCGGGTTTCCGGACCTTAGTGCGACGGTCAGTGTTTTGGAACTTAAGTATTCAAGTTCTCTCAGCGATTTTGAACAAGAGATTTTTAGTTTCGTTTACCTCTGTGAAATCCACATTCACTGGATCACCGGTTACAGTACCATCTGGATTCTTATAACCGGCGTAGCCGATCAGTTGCTGATTCCACACCCTGTAATCGTGTTTCCCATCTGTGCGTTGTGGAAATATCGTTATCGCGGACCTGTAAATTAAGTCATTAAGGAATGGCCAACTTTCAATCATAGTTGTATTATTGAGACCACCTGATGTTTCCTTTGTTCGTACTGTATTTAATGTGATTGCACAGAGCCTCAAACATGCCACTGGTTGTGGTCACATAACGGCAGTCGAACACCTACAAGGGGATTCATAAAAATGTTCATTTGAATTTCGAATATCCGGATACTCTTCGTGCGGAACACGATTACTTACTTGTAATTTTGACCATTGAATGCGGCCAATACACCGTGCAGCATTTCGCCATGCCAATTTTGCTCCAAAAATTAATTCCGTTTCGGTTAATTGATAAGTGCCGGTGGCTAGGACCTCCTTCTGCACGTAATCCCAACGAGAACGATGGGCGTCACTGTTTAATCTGTAAATTAATCGTCATGCAGAGTGATATACGATGTACTTCGTAAATTGTTGAGGACTTTAAGGGGATAGTCTCGTTTCCAGGACTGCAAGGGCACGCCTTTTCATTTTTCGATAATGCAAAGATGGGGTATTTCTATTAAAAGTCCTAGTTTTACGTTTACGAGGCGTAATTTTCATTATTCGAAAGCATAAAGCTGCAACACCTACGTGCTGCCGAGCAATGCAAATTACGCTTCGTGAACCTAAAAATAGGATTTTTGAGGGCGACTGCGGCCTAGATTGATCTTTTATTTAGTACTTGTCACTACTGAAAAACCTCATCTTTGTTTTATTGAGAAACGAGAAGACGCATTCCAAAACCTTGCAATCCTGGAAAGGAGAATACCATCGTAACTCAGGTCAGTGAACGTCGTCATAAAGTTTTCTATGAAAGTTAAATATTCGATTTCCCGAATATTTCTTTCGAATACCCGAAAGTACGCTGTCGAAAAGAGTGGGATCAACTACTACAGCTTTGAGTCATTAGTTACATTTGATCCAACTATAGCCAAATCCATAAAGATTGTTATAATCAAGTCTCGACCCGTTTTAAATTTCCGGTACCTATAGGTCTCGTACCTTCTGATGGAGGAAAAGTACTGCTCGAGGAAATCTTTTGCATGCACGAGGATTTCTTCTCTGGTACGAGGTTCCGGTCCATGTGTTGGCAGCTGCATAATACTACCAAGACACGCTTGACCCGAACACAGGGTTTTCTGAAAAATACATGTTTCGCCATTATTACGCCAATCAAGCTCTCCGACAATATTACAAATAGTACATTACTTGAATTATTTTTTTATAAATAATTATATTATATTTTATAAGTGATCATGTGTGCCCATAATTCTGAAAGTGGTCTGGTCCTAATTTCTTGTTTCGAGATATTTCAAGGAAAAAGATATTAAACACTAAATGAATTCCATATAATGTTGAAATAAAGCACCATCTATCGGTTCATTTTTTGACGATATCGTAAGAATTACATTAAAATAATTTAGTTTAAAATAATGCTATGTGAAATAACTGATAAACTAATTTTTTTTCAATTTTCGCTTAAACCACTTTTATAATTATGTGGGCGCACATACTATTTCATATAAGCAATATAAATATTATTTTCTACTAGTCTCTAAAAACAATTACATTATTCTTCATAACAAAATTACGTTTTATAAGTAACTACGTTTGTTTCATCTTCACGAGTCATCGAATTAAAATTTTGTTGCTTCTAGGCTGCGGACATGGGCCCATAAACTGTATTCATTGTCTAAATGATTGTGCCGTCTAAAGGCTTCTAAAAGCATCATCTCTGAAGATGATATCTCGGGGATGATCGAACGTCGCCGATGAAAGTACCGATACGAGCTTTAAGGCTCCATAATATCTTCGTCTTCGATTTTCTTGACTCCAAAGCGTCGAATTTCGTTGCGCCCCAAAATAAACGATGTGCCTTCATATATTACATCCTTCACAAGTCTTACGATACTCTTAAATGAATAATAATTATAATAAAATTCCCTCAAGATCCGAATACAGCTTCGTCGTTCTTTTTATAGCTGATTATACTATTGTTACCCTCTCTTCTCCTAAGTACTTAACTATATATATGTCCTAAACAATTATTTGTACATTCTTCTCGCAGTCTTTTCATCATCTACACTTTCATCGAAGATTTTCCCTGAGCATTCTACAAGCCTTATTATACTAAATCGTGTAATTCTCAGTTCTTAGCAGAGCTTTAAAAAAACTGTACATATGCATTTCACGTGGCAATAGATGAACAGTATATACTGTATATACATATATGTATGTGTGCCCATAATTATGAAAATGGTTTAAGTCATATATAATATTTCTTGTTTCGAGATATGTAAAGGAAAAAAATATTAATACTAAATGAATTCCAAGGACGATCTAACCGTTCATTTTTGGAAACACCATAAATCTTGCATTGAATGAATTTAGTTTAAAATAATGTGGCGTAAAATAATTGATAAACTCATTGTTTTTAAATTTTCACTTAGACCACTTTCACAATTATATGCACATATATACATAAAAATTGTTTAAAAAGACCGTGTCACTTGCTGCCACAGAGGATGCATATACACAGTCTTTATAAGAATTTTTTGGATCGTGTTAACTATCTTCGGGGATTGTACTCTAATTTCATCGGTTGGTACGGTCTTAGGGTGCTTGGTTGTATGAAATTCTTGAAGAGAGCCTTTAGGATGATTTCGTCCATGTATAAACGTATTTTTACAGTTTCTCTTATCACGTCGAAAACGTTTGGAAAAGTCGTTCGAAAACGCGATCGGCCAGCTTGTTTTGAGCAATATATTACATCCACCCCTACATCCGCGCAACTAGTGGGCCACCGAACGCACGCTCATTCTTCGATGAGTATTGACTCGGTCCACGTCAAATTCGCCCACTCGTAGTTTTGCGCCAGCCCCCGCACTGTAATTCTTATCTGCCGAATATCGCGAACAGGAGAATCCCACGATTTCAAACGATCCCGAGTCTGGACAATGGGACACGAGATGGAAGAGGGATGGATACCGATCGAAATAAAACGAATACAGGGAGAGAGAAAAAGACGTGCAGTTTGAAAATCTATGTTGCCAGTGCCTACCTCCGCATTTCTCGCGTGCAAAGAGTCAAACGCCTCGGTCTTGTAGATGAGGTTTCTCAGTTTGGTCGGCTTTCTTTGGCAGGCTCCAGTCTCGTGCTCCTTCATCTCGACGTCTTCTCGGCTCGAGAACGCGCCCCTGACTCGTTTGTCAACGCTCACCGCTCACGTATATACCGTGTCGCGGCGTGTAGCGTTGTAGAGAGAGAATCTCTCGAACAGCTTTCGCGGGGTGGGAGTAGAGTGAGAGAGGGGTACGGGGAGGGGTAGGGATGAACGGGAGGAGAGGACAGCACCCCCAGCAAACGAGATGTCACTATGCGTCGTGAAGCTGTGTCATCGATTTACCGCCGAAATTTTCAACAATCGAAAATCTTATTTATTCTGTATTTGCAGTTTATTTTAACGTGGTCGCATTAACGGCGAGGTCATTAGCGACCGCATGGTTTACACTTGGTTATAATTAGACTGCGGATGTTTATGCAATTTGTAATTTCTGCAGGCAAATTTCCAGAAAGTGGGGACTAGCTGCGGATTTTATGCATTCATGACCAAAATGGGTAGTTGCAATTTGAAACAGTGGACAAATTAAAAAGATTTAAGAACATCAATGTATTAGTTGCAGCTTATAACATTATTAAAGAATGAAAGAAATTATTACTTGGCCCTTGTTTTGTTGCAGTTGACGCAAACATTTTTTATTTTGCATACGGTTCCGCAGTCTAGTGTGGGAACAAATAAAATCTTATTGTCAGCGGTAGTAGCCTTTACAGATGTGACATAAATAAAAATCGTATTCAATTCTGTGGAATTTTATATTCTAGCATATTTTGAACATTTTTAAAGGTCCGCATCATATATACAGGGTGATTCTGAGAACTGGGACAAGTTACTGCTCTTTTTTAAGCTTGGCCTAACTTGGTATGACTTTATTTTTTATGTAAATGCACCGATGCACCTGCCACGTGCAATTGTAGTTTATTCTTTAATGCAACCCAATTTTCTTGTTAAACCAATCGATCCGTTTTATTGTCCTACGTATAAACACAGACATTTTGTGTCAGATACGTACTTTACTACAAGATGTATCCAAACTCTCGGTATACATATATGTATGTATGTATTGTAGGAACCTATGCCGTTTACTCTGACAAAAAAATGTCAAATATCAAATAGAAATGTCAAATAGGTTTAATTTTTCCGCAAATTTTTCTTACTACATTGAGCGTTATTTAAAATACTGAACACTATTTGAAACGTCTATTTCGTCAAATAGTGGCAGCTCTGGGCGTTAGCTAGTGTGAATCATTTATATGAATGAAGAATTTAGTGGATGCCGGATATAACCGTTGCTGGTCGCGAAATGGTTAAAAAGTTTAACTATTTCCGGTTGAATGTTGGCAAATAGCCGTCCAAGTCTCTTCACAGTTGCGGATATGTATTCTAAAGCGGCTCACGTACGTATTAAAAAATTTTGTTGCATTTGCAGTTTTAGTTTTTATTTTACAGGTTTTGCAGTTCAAATTTGCTCTTTTGCAAATCGATTTCAATCTTTTGCAAATAAAGTATATTTAAGTAAGTTTTTATTAAAAAAGTCACATCAAATGTATATTAATTGTTAGTAAATTTAAAATTAAGTGAGTGAAATATAAAACAGTGAAAAATATAAAGAATCTAAGAATATTGTTATGTTATTTTCAACGTAAAGAGTCTAAAATGAATTTTTATTTTGCATGAAGATCCGCAGTAATGACACCGTCGTTATTATTGGCTGTCAATAATTTTTTGTTCGAATATTCTAGTAGTATAACATTTTAGTGTTCGAGTAGTAACTCAAGTAGTACAGGTAACGGTTTAGCGCGTCGCTTGACGCTCAAGCGTTGATTCTATTCACGTAGTAGAGAGGTAATTCAACCGACTAATGTAGAAATCAAATCGTTGCGAATCCGTTTGATTCAGATTAAATAGACGTGTTTTTAATCATTATCATTGTTTCCGATTAAGCAAATTCAGGTAAATGCAAACAGTAATAAAAACAAGCATTATATACCTGTAATTAACGTAAGAAGATACATCAATTGTGAAAGCTTGTAGAACGTCCGACGCTAACGCGAAGAATACCCGATTTCAATTGGATTTTATTTCTTCTTGAATTAAACTGGGATCGAAGCGAATACAATGATGCATCAGCAAGAAAATAAAAATAAATCTTTAGAATCATGCAACATTACTCCGGACAAATTACAACGATTGCTAAGAAGCAGAGGTGAGTTTGATTTTATTAACCTTCGTAATTTTCGGTAATAAAAACTATCTTCTCATAATTATTCTACAGAATCTGAAGGAAGAGACGCACACAGATCTCGTACACAAACACTGAAACAAACACTCGACTCTACTCCTCGGAATAGTCCTCAGAAACACACGAAGACACCCGAAAGTCACGGTACGTTCCATTTTTAAGATGTGAAGAGTTGTAAGCAACCGAAGGTCATATTGAAGGTCACATACAATTCTTCTAGAAACCATCCACGTTCTTTTTATAAATTTAAATTTGATTTTCAATGATTTAACATACACAACAAAGTATAAAACTGATCTTGACACAGTGCTGTACCAAAAGATTTCTTAAAAAATGTATTAAAGAGTTCATATATTTTTATATGTAATTCTATATATGAATCTATTATATTATATAAAGAATCTAAAAATATTGTTGTGTTGTTTCCAACGTAAAAAGACCAAAATGAATTTTTATTTTGCATAAAGATTAAAGATCCGCAGTCTAATAATTACCCATTCATTAACTTTGTAATGTATGAAAACTGTGCATAGGACTGTACAGGGTGTGGCCGGACGGGTAGTACAACCAGGCCGGGGATGACTCTGCATGTAAACATAAGTCGAAAAGGAGGAATAACATTTTCTTCTTTGACGCCTCGTTTTCGAGAAAATCGATTTTGGAAATGCA
Source organism: Lasioglossum malachurum (assembly GCA_028455605.1). Lineage (NCBI taxonomy): Eukaryota > Metazoa > Arthropoda > Insecta > Hymenoptera > Halictidae > Lasioglossum > Lasioglossum malachurum. The sequence continues at coordinate 10,840,023 of CM052319.1, read as the reverse complement.
GCAAATATACGTGCCAAGATAGGAATCGTCTGACGCGTCTGATCATGACCAACCGATTCTACTCCCTCTGTATACTGAAGCACGCGAACCCGAGTCTGTCTTCTCGAAAACGAGGCGTCAAACTAAAAAATGTTATTCCTTTTTTTCAACTGATTTTTACATGTAGAATCATCGCCTGCCGGTTGTACCACCCGAGCCGCACCCAGTATGTATTCATTGTAGCCATTTTTTGATGAATAAATTTGAAAAATGAGAGTAGTAATCAAAGCAATATATGACACCGTTCGCGTATGTCCAAATAAATATATAATTTAATCTAACTGAATAAACAATTAATTTCAAATATTCTTAATGAAATTGATTTGCAAAAGGGTGAATTTGGAAAAATTTACTCTTCGTAGATGTAATAATAAGAACTGGATACAAGTTACAGGGTCGTTCAGGAAAGATGTGAGCGGTGGGAGTGGTTCTAGTATTCACAAAAGTGAATCGGTACATCATAATGAGAATCTCGAGAAAATTCAAAAAACATGTCCCAAGGGAAAATTCGTCAACACGTTAATAAAACAATGGTCGACGCACATGGGCGTGCAGATCCCGTTAATGCACACAATAGAGGTAATGTTTTTACACCGATGACAATCGGATTGCGGTAGTCTGTTCGTTTTTTCAGGATTGCAAGGGTGTTGGATGCGCCTTCTCATTTCTCGAAAATGCAAAGATAGGGTTTTTCAGTAGTTAATAAAAGATCAATTTAGGCCGCAGTCACCTTCAAAAGTCCTATTTTTACGTTTACGGGGCGGAATTTGCATTACTCGGCAGCATGTAGCTGTCGCAGCTTTATAAACGTAAAAATAGGACTTCTGAGGGTGACTGCGGCCTAGATTGATCTTTTATCTAGCGCTTTTGACTACTGAAAACCCCATCTTTGCATTATCGAGAAATGAAAAGGCGCTTCCCGCACCCTTACAATCCTGGAATCGAAGCTACTCTCTTAAACAAAATTTGATTCCTTCCACGAATGGATTCTGTAAATCGAGAGTCGAGTAAAACTGTATATTATTAAAGTATTTCAACAACTTTTACGTTACTAAAAGATTCTACTGTATTTAATAGTCGCAAGAGAGCCCCCAAAATGACGAAACGAAGCGGAAGCTCGGCATGGAGGAACAGAAGATTCAATTGCTCACGAAAAAGCTGAAAAGTGCTGAGGAAGTAATATCCTCTCTCTCGGCTGCTCGTGATGCCGACTCGCTGGCAAAAAAAGAAATTTTTGAACAGTAACAGGATATTTTTTATCGTTGATTTAAGTAAACATTTAAGATGAACGAACACTATGAAAACTAAGCTCTTTCAGATTGGACAACGACTGGGTGTCGATAACCAATTATTATTCCGAGATATCTGAAAGTCTGAAGGGATTTAAAGAACACAAGGATAATTTGTATAAACTATACAACAATATTACGGTTATGCAAGAGACAGTAGTGAAGAAATTGCAACAAGAGCTAAATGACATCAAACTAAAAGGTAAGCATATGTATATAACCACGTGAAATCGTAAACGGAATTAATGTTTTTACTTTAATAAACACTCCACCCGCATTTTGCGTAGACGAAGATCGAAAGAACATGTGCGCAGCAGCTGAAAATAAAATGATAATCCAAGAGAAAAGGTACGTTTGCGTAAATGTTTTGGGCAACTCCATCCAGTCGTTGTATTTAAAATTGTTAGAATGCAGGAAATGATGATCGCGGAGACCGCGTTGAAGAAAGTATTGGAGGACGTGAAAAGCGAGTCAGCTTCGGAAAAAAATCGTTTAAAACAAGCTCACGCGGAAGAGAGAGTAGAATTGATAAAGGTTTGATAACATCCTCAATTGTTTATGCGTAAAAATGCGTGCGTTATCTTCTGCTTTACGCATTTTTATCGTAGAGTTAAACAAATATTGTGATACAAATGATCACGATTTCAGGAACAAGAAAAGCTCACGTCGATGAACGCTAAGTTACAAGGGCAATTAAATAATATCGTTGAGGAGAAGCAACATTTAACCGAATTGCTGAAAGAAAAAGATAAGAAAATCTCAATTCTGCAACAAGATATTTTTACATTCAAGTGAGTATTTGTACACGTTTTTTTAATTGTTTACAATGAGTGTTTGTATAAGCAATTAAACATGAACGCATCAATTTTGTTTGTAAGAAACGAGATTGCCGGCCTGTTGAGTCAGACTGCAGACTTAAATGCTAAATACGAGAAATCGGTTGTGGAGGCAGATGAATTTAAAAAGGAATTGGGTATGAAACTGCAAGAAGTAAGAACATGTCATGTATATTTATATACATTACTTCAACTATTTATTTAAACACGTAAACATTCATATTATTATTTAAATAGATCAATCTACTCAGAGAGAACTTAAACTCTCGACAGGAAGTAGAAACTAGTTTAGCGAACGATCTGAAAATGATCGAAACGAAGTACACAAAGACAAGTAATGATTTCGTAACTATACAAAATCAATTAAAGAATATGGAATCTCGTAATTTGGCCCTGCAAAATACAATTCATAATATGACCAACAAAAGCGAGCATCAAAACATGGAATTAATAAAAAAAATTGAATTCCTGGAAAAAGAAAAGGATAATATACTTAACGACAAGCGTATAAAAATTAAGGTATATCCAGGAAAGTGATTATGTTGATAAAGAATATGTAGTGTACAATTTTTATTTTCTTTTTTCTTAAATAGGATTTACAAAACTCGAATAAATTAACGATCGAAAAATACGAAGCGGAGCTAACAGCTTTGAAAAAAGACTACGGTTCTAAATTGTATGAAATAAAGTATCAGAATGCTGTCGCGCAGTTTAATGTCACGTTAAACAGGATGGATGAAGAGGCTAAAATAGCAGAAAAGAATAAAGCACAAGAAAAACAGAAACATTCCAATGCAACACAATCAATTGTGGAAGCTAATGTAGGGGAAACGGATAAAACACATAACATAGAAAACAAACAATATCAATCACAAGCTGAAAAAATGATTCAGTACACCAGTACACCAAAGAATATACAAAAATCAAAACAACCAGAGATGCACAAAGAACAAGAAGAAGATATATACAATTTTTCCACTCAAAAGCTTAGTGACACAGTAGAGAAAGTAAGTTACAGTGTATGTGTATATGTACGTGTAGAATATTACTTTATTTCATTGTACAGGGTCTGGAGTACAACGATAATGTTTCCGATTTTTTAAGATCGCAAAGAAGTCAAGGGAAAGAACACGAGGTATTTCTGAAGCGTAGTTTATGTGTGTTATTGAGCTAAGTGCAATATTACACGTATTTGTATAATTTCACCATTATTTTCTACAAATAGGATATCACCACAACGCAGAAGAAAAATAGGATTTTTAAGACGCGTAGCACTGGATTAAAACAATATACAACTACAAGGAAATTAATGAAAAAATAAAGTCTGTTATAAAATGTGCATAAAAACAACTCTTCGCAAAACAATAACATCTTTTTAATATGAAATACAAAGTACATTATAATCGATAACACATATGCACTTTATAATGTTACAAGCTACATTTATTCTAGTGTTTGGTAATACTGTAACATTTGGAATACTGTGTATTACATACACGATGTTGGGCCGCTTGTTCACGTCTGGTTATTGCGTTCATATACTACTGTATGTTACACTTCACAGTTATGTATACACATACATTCCAAATGTAAATCGTACTTTGCCTTTTATTCATTTGAACAATCTATCTGAACTTGAAATTATTTGTCGAACGAGGAGGAGGAACTATCCCATTTCAATGATCTCTCAATAGCCATTTTCCATTTAGAATATCTTAAATCCCGTTCTGAAACATGTAAGGTATACATTTATATTGTTCTATTCGTGCTATCACACTAAAGAACAAAATATTACCATTTTCTCCGATTTCAGGTGAAAATTTCGTAACTTGCGACGCGTCTACGTCGTTAATATCGATGAGCTCGGCACCTATACCTGCTAACATAGCTGCACCAAGTGCCGTCGTTTCTACCATATTGGGTCTCACTGTGCAAAATGAATTCTCACAATTTCGACAAATACATTCGTTAGGAATTGAAAGAAATTAAAAGATACATACCAACGTTTATTCCAGTAATATCAGCTTGCAACTGCATGAGTAAATTATTTACAGTCATGCCACCATCGACTCGTAATGTTGTTAACTGTGTTCCAGAATCTTTTACCATGGCTTCTAAAATATCTCTTGTTTGGAAACAGACAGCCTCCAAAGCTGCCCTTACTATATGATCATCTTGTGTATCTTCTGTGATACCGCAAATTACACTAATGAATGTACGTAAATGTATATGATTAGTAGTAGGAAAGAACAATAGCTGTTGCAAATATTAATTAGTAGAGGTGTGCGAGAAAATATTAGGTACCCGATATCGGGAGTCCCGAGAATAATTCCGAAATTTTTGAGAACCCGTCCCGATCCGACATTTTCTGGTTCTCGTATACCTCTATTAATTTCTGATTACGTGTATTAGTATTTACCCTCGTGCATCTTGTTGCCAATATGGTGCATACAGGCCAGAAAATGCAGGAACAAAATATACATCCCCTGAATTTTTTGCACGATCCGCCATTTCTTGACACTCTGCAATGTTACTGAAAAGTTGCATATTATCACGCAACCAGGACAATGCTGCTCCAGCCACAGCAACAGAGCCTTCTAACGCATAAACTGCTGGTGATTTCCCGATTTTGTATGCAATAGTTGTTATAAGACCCTGATGTGAGTCCACTTTCTAAAAAATTGTACATATGAATATATCCAAAATTTGTGCAACCAGTTTTTAACCCTTTGCACTCTAATGGTGACTCTGAGGCGCCAGTCAAAATTGCTATATCGTTACTTGTAAAAGTTTTTAAATGATTTTCTATATTCTATAAATTGCTAGAATTTCAAATGTCATATGAGAAAACAGGTTCAATTTCATGTGAATAGTATAAAAAAAATTATATAGAGTAAAAATCTTCTAGGTTGAAAGATATATCTTGATTTTGGAATTAAAATTGCTTCAAGTCCAAAGGGTTAATAGTGTTAAATCATTGAAACAGATGAATACATACAACACTTCCAGTATTGTATAGCAAGAAACATCCAGTTCCATAAGTAGCTTTTGCTTGTCCAGGCTTTAAACATAACTGGCCAAGCAGCGCTCCTTGTTGATCACCTACACACTATATACGCAAAGAGAGAAATATATTAATTTAGCTGAGGATGAACTTTCATAATTAAACGTTTGAACTTGAAGATTTTACCCCTGATAGTAGTACTCCTGAAAGAATTTCAGGATTCGATATAGTCCCAAACTTTTCAGCGCTGGACCGTATTTCAGGGAGAATTTGTCGTGGAATTCCAAAAAATTTACATAGCAGAGGATCCCATTTCAAAGTTTCAATATTCATTAACAGGGTACGGGATGCATTTGAGACATCGGTCACATGCAATTTTCCTTTTGTTAGATTCTGTGGAATGATAAAAGGATAAAGAACATTGCAGCACTACTGTTATAACTTTTCTACCTGATTTGCAACAAACTGGAGTGAAATAAAAATTTATTTTCTTTCTTAACCGAGGTCAACGTACATCGTCATAAAATTTTCTATAGGTAGTTAATGCAACATTTATCGCACAATTTAATATTATGTTTTATGTATCGATTAATTTTTGATGCGGCTATCAACTCAAGTAAAATTACCAAATAGCTTCAAAATTATACAAATGCAGAATCAGATATTTTCTAATGTTTTATTTTACAACTGAAACACAAACTTGGTATACTCTAATTGCATGAAGTGGAAGGATAAAAGTTAAATATTCCAAATCCAGAAAGATTGTTATAATCAAGTCTCGACCTGTTTTAAATTTATTATTGGAAATAATATAAGAGTATTTTTAAATTCTTCTAATGTTTTTACTGTTTCAAATTACACCTACTAATATTTGTCATAACTACTTGGAAAATATGCTGATAAAAATTGTTAGCGTACCCAGATAAGCCATGTGTCCACCGTTCCAAAAACACACTTTTCTGCTTCTATCGACTGCTTCACGCGTGGTATATTGTCAATAAGCCAGCGTATTTTAAGAGCGCTAAAGTACGGTGACAGTGGCAATCCACAGAGTGGTTTTAAATAATTTTTATTCCGTGTTTTGTTAGGTATACTGTCCAGTATATCTTCCAATGTAGTAGTTGTTCTCATATCATGCCAAACTTAATTAAGACATTACGTATTATTAACATTAATTAAACAACATGGATGACTTATGCAAAAATAATTAAATAATACATAATATTTATTACCAAGCGCATTGTGCAATGGTTCTCCGGTATCCTTATCCCATAGTAAAGTAGTCTCTCGTTGGTTGGTAATCCCAACTGCTTTTATATCTGATGCACTTAAACCAATATTGCTCAGCTTATCCATTGTCTTTTTTATACAATTTATCACAGCATCTAAAATCTCCTTCGGATCCTGTTCTACCCATCCTTCTTGTGGACACTTTTGAGTAATTTCAATCTGATGTGACGCTATCACCGTTCTGTGTATTACATCGAACACCTAAAGTAGAACGTACAATGCAGATTTTTATGCATTTATAGCAAAATTAAGTAGATGAAATTCAAAATTGTAGGAATATTTTAAAAATTGAAGACGTATATATGATTTCTCATCTATTCAAATTATTGAGGGAAGAAATAACATTCTGTTTGATTTCTATTCCTTGTAGTCGATACAGACAATTTTTATTTTACATAAAGATCCGCAGTCTAATCATCACGAATAAGATTTTATAAATTTGATAAATTTATCAATAAAAGTAAAGGCAATGAATAGATAAAACAAAAGAAAAGTTGATAAGAGATTTCTCATGGAAGATGAACAATATATAAAGTTTTCGAATAAACAAATGTGTTTAGTTTACAATGTGATAGAACGCATCGCACTAAGTAAACGCAATTGTGTCGACATATCGGGGGTAAAGTTAAAGTACCGCTCGGATATCTTTTCAATATCAGTTCGTTCATTATAGTTTTACATTGACATTTACATAGTAGTTGAAGGGAATAGTGCACTTACCAAGAACCGAGCGCTACTTGTTCCCTCATCAATCGCCCCTATGAGTGGTCCTGCACGATCAATGCTTTCCGGCATATTTTTTCCGTTATTTTCGACTTATGTATATGTATAGTATATAAGAAAGCACTTAAGATGACCTATGGTTAACCTTCCTCCTATCTTATTATGTAATCATGCGCATTAAATATTGTAAACCCAAATTTAAAACGCATCTGAAACGCACGAAATATCGTTATTTCTCCTTCAGTCGCTTCTTCACTGATCGAATTTCCAGTGTATGTATTTTGATTATATCATATGTGCTATTTCTCGCATGATGATTTATAGGTAAATAACAGTTTTGTAAGTTCGTTGCTGTTAGGAATGGACAATTTATTTGACGAATCATGTTGAAAAATAAACATTTACTGTGATACAAGTATTACGCATAAAGCATTGAATCCACGTGGCGAATATGAAACTTTTTATGCCTTTTAATAAGAAACAACATTGCATATATTGATATTCGACGAATATTATTGTTTTCTGTAAGAAATGTACAATAGATATATTTCATTCGCTTTCCTTCGTTGAATTTATACCAAATACGTATTGATCGAAACAAAAGGTTTTTCTTTTGCATCTGACGATTGACGATATATGCTGATATATACGCTACGTGCAGTTTATATGGTACGGTCCTGAGGCAGTGATACGATATTGTGCGTGATTGTGCGCTTTCCACGCGCATACGTGACCAAAGTCAGGAACGTATCTACCCAGTAAGCAATCTGCTCGATTTTTGACTAACTTCTGCGTCCGCAGAAGTATCGCTTTATGCTGGCAGGGTGTGCTGTCTAAAATCGAGCAGATTCCGAGCATCTTCAGTTTCGAGCGTCGTTCTGACAGCATAATGCCCGCCATCTGCTCGCCAGGCTGTGCTCGATATCTGCTGGAGGCAAGCCTGGCTGACTGGGTATACACACTAGTATGGACAGGGACCTATTATTTGTTCAATTATGTGCATAGCAATGTTTGAGATATGTAGTTGTATCCTTCCCATAAAGGATATTATTTTTATTTTCAATATTTTTAATATTTTGCAAATTACGCCTCGTAAACGCAAAAATAGGACTTTTCAGGGCAACTGAGGCCAGATCCTCTCTACTGCGGCCTATATAGGCCATTCTATATAGAATAGATTGATAGCGCTTTTCACTGCTGAAAAACCCCATCTTTGCATTATGTATCGAGAAATGAGAAGGCGCATTATTGAGGCGCATCATCCAGCACCATCCTGGTGTATATAAAACATTTATAAAAAATACAGTTTACATTCTTATCCATGGTAAAAGCAGGTAAAAGGAACGAATAAGAGTTTCGTCAGTCTGGATTTAGTGAAATTAGACAAAGTGAATTTTTCGAATTTGGATTTCTATTGATTTTCTATAGATTTTTCTGGAAACGGAGTTGTAGTTCATTGTAGTTGAAGTAGTTGAATGCGCATAGTGTTCTTGAAACCATAAGGTTGGTAGGAAAAATGACTTCGGATATCCCTACATTATAGTAATTTTCTATGGTCGAGGAATATTTATCTCATTTCACTTTGCGTTACCGGTAAGGAAAGACGTACGTTTGTGGAAGAAGTGAAAGATTCTTTGCTCGATATAATTGAATTAGATTGAACTGTGATCAGTGGTTAATACGCGTGGATTTTCTCATGTTTCAGGCAAACCCACCATTAAACTGGCTTCGTAATAGACAGTTATTACTTGGCCGGATTTCTTTATTACGGTAGAGTGAGTATGGCTTCCTGAAACGTCGTGTCTGTCCCATACGAATATCTCTCTTTCTCCTTCCCTCTGTCTTTTTCTATCCGAGCATAACGGCACTAGCTTTCGGTTTACGAGTGTTTTTCGTTTCGTTCGTGAAATTGATGAACATCGTTTCCTGACACGTACAACGTGCACGCACGTATCATTTACGAAAGAGGTTAGCGATCTTGTGACGTGTCAAGTGAATACTTCATTCCATATGGTGGTCACTGGCACAATCACTCGCGCTGGTCATTGACATGCTGGCATTTAACTTGAATCTGCTTCGCTCTTTCCCGTTTTCGGAGTGATTGTCATGGGACCATATTCCTTACCGAGATTTTGATCAATTCACCTTCACCGCGAATATAAATAGTCGATTGAACGTTTACGTAAAATGAATATCGTTAGAAGGTGTTTTATGTCGCTTTCTATAGATATGACTATCGATTCCCCTTAGACATTTTTCGTATCTACCGGTTTTCTTCTCGTCATTTCTCAATCTTCGAAATTGCATTTTACGATTTTTTTGATACTATTCAGAGACTCGACTGACTCAATTAATTATGAAATAATATAACAGCAATATGCATTTCGGATATTCTGTTTCATTTAAAGCACATGGCACAAGTGTAAACATTAAATGCATGCTATGCAACGGAACAATTCGAGTCTAAATCTTTATTTCTCTTTGAATTGATAATATTAAATTCATATAAATTTTGTTTCATTTAAAGCACATGGCACAAGTGTACACATTTAAATGCTTGCTATACAACAAAACGATTTCAGTCGTATCTAAATCTATATGCTTCTTTCAATTGATAATATTAAATTCCTATAAATTTTGTTTCATATAAAGCACATGGCACAAGTGTAAACATCTAAATGTATGCTATACAACAAAACGATTTCGGTCTAAATCTTTATGCCTCTTTGAATCGATAATATTTTAAATTTGTATAAATTTTGTTTCATTTAAAGCATATGGCACAAGTGTAAACATTAAATGCATGCTATGCAACGAAAGAATACGAGTCTAAATCTTTATGCTTCTTTGAATTGATAATATTAAATTTGTACAGCATTTTTTTTATTTGGAAGGATAAGACATTGGTGACGAATAATACTTGTATAGATGCATTTCGAAAGAATAGTTTGAACACAATTTGTGTGAAGCTTTTTATAAGTTTCATGGGTACATCATCGCAGTTCATATTTCAGTGCTACTGTAAGGACTTGGCACGAAACAGGATAATCCCACCATGCAGCAGCAGTCAGTAATGGAAGAGGGAACGGCCTACGAGCCACCTACCTACGATGAGACATTCCCAGTACTTCCTGAATCAGCCAGTTCAAGTTCAGGGAAATTAAACATTTTCTCCATAAGTAATAATTTACAACTAGGACGCATAACAATTACACAGGTATAAATTACGATATTTTCATGCGCGCATAAATTCTCTCTAAGGAATTCCCTCTAGGATCGGGTGATTTTATATTTCTCTGGTGTTCTCCGCATATAGATGTTCCGTGTACCTGGAGAAGAACGGAAATTTGATCATAGCGACAAATTTGGCGAACGCGAATCTATTCGTACGTGTAAAACAATAATGAAAGAGACGAATACAATTATCGAAATAGCATCTTCGAAGGATCAATCGCTTACATTCCTAATAACTGGCAAGCAGAATCAGGTTTTGGAAGCCAAACGTCGAATTTTAACAACCTTTCAAACTCAGGTTTGACACAAGCAATACAAAATTTGCAAAATGTTGGATATTCTATAATTCTAATATTGGTATTATTACAGGCGAGTAGACAAATTTGCATTCCGAAGGACCACCATCGTTGGATTCTTGGAAAGCAAGGACAGCGTCTTAAAGATCTGGAAAAGACAACTGCCACTAAAATAAATGTTCCGCCTGTGCAAGATCAGTCTGAAACAATAACGATCACAGGAACAAAAGAAGGGATAGAAAAGGCTGAACATGAAATTAGAGTAATTTCAGATGAACAGGTGAGTGGACATACTTTTAGTAATCGAAGGGAAGCATTTCTTAGCAAAGGAAGAATGTATACGCTATAAATGGTGATGATGTATATGTTACAGTCAAGAAAGGCGTTCGAACGAGTGTCTGTGCCAAAAATTTATCATCCTTTTATACATGGTGCACATAATGAAAATCTCAATGCCATGACGGCAGAAACAGGAGCTCGAATTAATATTCCTCCTGCCTCCGTGCAGGAAGATGAGATTACTATTGCTGGGGAGAAAGAAGGTGTGCTAGCAGCGAAGCAGAAAATTGAAGCCATCTATAGAGATATGGTGAGAGATTCGAAATGATTTGTAACCGTGTTCATTTTGAATAATTCAAATGTAACGTTACATTCGTTTTCTAGGAGAAAAGGTGTACTACAGTGTCCGTCGAAGTTCCCAAGTCTCAGCACAAGTACGTTATTGGTCCTCGAGGTAGTACTATAGCGGAAATATTGCAAGTCACTGGTGTGAGCGTCGAAATGCCTGCATCGGACTCACCCACGGGAACTATTACTCTTCGAGGTCCTCAGGAAAAGCTTGGTCAAGGTGATGTCGAATTTAAAGGTTTTTCAGTAGCTAGATACAAGAATAATGCATTAATATGAACATTCTAAATATAGCGCTGAACAAAGTGTACGAGAAGGCGAACAGCGTTCGCACGGCTGTAGTGAAAGCACCCGTTTGGATTCACAAATACATAATCGGTAGAAAAGGCGTGAATATTAAACGTATCACGCAAGAAATGCCGAAGGTGAATGTGGAGTTTACTGGCAAAGAAGATAAAATCAAAATCGAAGGCCCGCCAGAGGAAGTTGAGAAAGCGCAAAACGAACTTCAATTGATGGCTAGCGATCTGATATCTAAGCTTACGTTTACGGAATTAAATGTTGATCCCAGATTTTATAAACACATTATCGGCAAAAATGGGTGCAACGGTAAGCATCGAATATCAAGTTGGTCAATCTTGGATAATTGAATAACATGTTATATTTGCAATGATTTATTTCAGTAAACCGTGTAAAAGAAGGAACAGGCGTTGTTATTAATATTTCTGAAAATGATGGCAGTAATGTCATTCGCATAGAAGGAAATATGGCCGGTGTAATGAAAGCTCAAACGGTTTGTAATGTTTATTCATTTCGTATTATACGTGTTGTAAGTGTAACCTTCATTTTTTACTTCTGTCTATAGGAATTATTGGAAATGGTAAAAAAATTGGAGAACGAAAAAGAGAAAGACGTGATAATAGATCACCGATATTACCCTAGTATTATTGGGAATAAGGGAGATAATATTAAAGAAATCAGAGATAAATTTAATCAAGTACAGATTACTATTCCTGGTCCAGGTATGTAGCGTGATATATATGCAATAACTAGAACTCGGATTTATGCCAGGTACAAACATTTCAAAGACCTCGTCCCTTGTTGGCATTTGGCCAATAGGAGCTCTGTGTGCATTTTTAGAGTGCAGGTCACGTCTTAGATTTTATATTGTTATATAGTTTCATTCTTATAAATTACGTAAAAGACGCCTAACTGAAAATGTTAATAAATATGCACATAAATTGTTATACAGCGAAGATAAATCAATATTTATTTGCAGGAGAAAAGGGAGACATAGTAAAAATTAGAGGGCCTAAAGAGGATGTAGATAAGTGCCATAAATATTTAATGAAGTTGGTAAAAGAATTGAATGAGAATAATTATGTGCTAGACGTACCTATTTTTAAACAATTCCATAAATTTGTCATTGGAAAAGGCGGAGTAAATATTCGCAAGGTTAGTATCCTGAAACGATATAATTATTTTATTTTTATAAACCTGCACATTCAATTGCTAATTTTTATTATCATCGCTTCTAGATTAGGGAAGAGACGCAAACCAAAATCGATTTGCCCGCCGAAGGTGAGAAAAGCGATGTCATAACAATTACAGGGAAGGAAGAAAATGTCGAGAAAGCTAAAGAAATGATTCAAAAAATACAAAATGAATTGGTAATTTAATTCTTCGAATTCTGAAAAAAGTACTATCTAAGTAATAGTTATATTACATTATTCTCGTGTTTTATATTAGGCTAACATTGTTACGGATGAAATAGTCATTCCACCAAAGTTTTACAATTCTCTTATTGGCACCGGCGGAAAATTAATTCATTCTATCATGGAAGATTGCGGAGGTGTTGCGATTAAGTTTCCTACCGCAGAAAGTCGAAGTGATAAGGTAAATTTGTTTTAAAAATGTATGTGTATATATATATATATATGTATTTCTCAATATCAAAATTGCATTTATAATGTATTTCATCTAGGTAACTATTAGGGGGCCAAAAGAAGATGTTGAGAAGGCAAAGCAACAGCTGTTGGAACTTACAAATGAAAAGCAATTGTCTAGTTATTCGACGGAAGTCCGTGCCAAAGTACAACATCATAAATTTCTCATTGGAAAAAATGGTGCCAATATTAGAAAGGTTCCTACGCAAAATTATTTGATTATATACGTCTTACACACTGTGATATGCTAATTACCTTATACATATATATAAGAATTAATTATATACTAATTGCAATATATTTATCTTTCTTAGATAAGAGAATCCACTGGAGCACGTATCATATTCCCAGCTGAAGAAGACCAAGACAAAGAAGTAATTACTATCATGGGAAAGAAGGAAGCTGTTGAAAAAGCAAAGGCTGAATTGGAAGCTACAATCAAAGAAATTGTAACCATATATACATATTTCATTGATCAATGCATAAGCATTACGATGAATTTAGTTCTTAATGTATCGATCAATATTTTTATTGTTCTTTAGGATAACATTACCGAAGGTGAAATCCGTATCGATCCAAAGCATCATAGACATTTCGTAGCACGTAGGGGTGGAGTGTTGCATCGTATCGCAGACGAATGTGGAGGAGTGCAAATTTCATTTCCAAGAGCAGGTGTCGATAGTGACTGTGTAATCTTAAAAGGTTCGCATGAATGCATAGAAGCCGCGAAGCAACGAATGCGAGAGATCGTGCAAGAATTGGTAACATTTCTTAATTTATACTACTCTATCTATCTATCTATCTATATATAAAATAGAAAAGTATGTGTGTATGTATGTATGATCCCATCGATCTGATTCGATGGGTCTGTCACACGTATTGTCCATCTGTCAGGGTCGAAGTTGTCGGAGCGCGGTGGTTTTAAATAATCGGCCGGTTTTTTGTCTGCTATAACAACCTTTTCAGGTATACCGCCAGTGGTCGGGCGCAAATCGCCCGGAGGGCCTAGCTGCGGAGGGCGCGAGCAGTTAGTTAGTTTTTAATTGCCAAGTTTTTTGATGACACATGATCTTTTATTGTTTCTCTTAGGAATCGATGATAACCGAGGAATGTATAATACCTCAAAAACATCACCGTACCGTTATGGGGGCGAAAGGTCGTAAAGTGCAGCAGATCACTTCTGAATATGATGTACAAATCAAATTCCCAGATCGTGACACATACGGTATGTGTAATTTGATATTTTCATATACTAAGTTTTTCATATTAAACTTCAACTAAGGATAGAAGATTTTCAAGTGTGTATAATATATTGTATTATTATATTGTATAATATATTGTACATTTTAGACGAACACCGTGAAGCGGAACAAATGAACGGCGAGAATGGAGAAGTTCCAGAGACAGTTCCAATTCCAGCCTGTGATATTATTCGAATTACAGGACAACCAGAAAATGTTGCAGCTGCTAAGCAAGCGCTTCTCGATCTAGTGCCGATCACAATAGAGGTCGGTATAATTAACCCTAGACCAGCGGTTTCCAATCTGGGAGGCGCGGCCCCCAGAGGAGGCGTCACAATTTTTAATAAAAAATTAATGTTCATACCATAATATCTACAAATAAATAAACTTCATATCGTAACGCAACAGTACAAATTCGGGTATAAATAGGGAGGCGCGGAAAAAACAATTTTTTTTAAGGAGGCGTAGTAGCATAAAGGTTGGAAACCAACCGCTGCCCTAGACTAAATGGTAAAGTAATTT
Organism: Lasioglossum malachurum; assembly: GCA_028455605.1. Taxonomy (NCBI): domain Eukaryota; kingdom Metazoa; phylum Arthropoda; class Insecta; order Hymenoptera; family Halictidae; genus Lasioglossum; species Lasioglossum malachurum. The sequence continues at coordinate 10,824,976 of CM052319.1, read as the reverse complement.
TATAATTCAGTTAAACAAAAAATTGGACGTATAATTGCAGGTGGAGGTACCGTTCGACCTACACCGTTCTATAATAGGGCAGAAAGGCCGTGATGTGCGAGAGTTAATGTATATATATGACGTTCATATCATGTTGTCTCCGGCGGAAGAGAAGCTTGATTATATCAAGGTATGTAGACTGTCGCATAAAGCTAACCCTTTGCACTAGGAGCTATGTTAACTGGAAAATTAAACATTTCTTCCGACCTAGAATAATTCACTTGAATAAAACACCTCATAAATTACTTAAATGTTTAGTAATTGATTAGATAGCATCACATTTAATAATGTAAATAATATTTTCAGAGCCTCGAGGTTACCACTCGAGTGCTAAGGGTTAATATATTATTTATTATTCGAAATTAATATATTACATTTTGTTCAACAGATTTCCGGAACTCCTTCTTGCGTTGAAAATGCAAAGCAAGCAATTTTAGACAAGTGCAAAGCTTTGGAAGCTGAACGACAAGATAGGGCCTTAAAATCATTCGAATTGAAGGTACTGTTATTCATTATCTCAAATGATTTACATCAACTTAGTTCACTTCGAATTGTATTAGGTCGTTCAGAAAGTAATTTCTATAAAAAGTAAAGTAAAGTAAAATGAATAGTTGTCATTTAAAATAGTATACACATTAGAAGAATTTAAGAATACTGTGTGTTATATTATTTTCAACCCACCAAACATTTCGCTCCAGTTTGTTGCAATTCAGGTAGAAAATGTTTATTTTGCTATTTTAGGTGGTTTATTATTTTAAATGGTAAAAAAGTGGCTTTCATTCTCCCTTGAGAAAATGAAATGACGTTCCGAAGGACCTGATAACTTTTCGAACACCGATTTTATATCCTCGCTCTACCGAACCTTTATATCCTTATCATGTATTCCTACCTAATCCTGATTAAACCTTGTTTCTCCAGCAATTTCGATTTATTCCGAGAATGGCGACAATATGAAGTTTGTTTTCCCCTAGCTCGAAGTTAATCCGGAATACCATCCAAAAATAATTGGACGTAAGGGAGCTGTGATTAATAAAATACGTAGTGATCACGATGTTCAGATCAATTTTCCGCGTAAAGGCGACCCTGAAGAACATATCATTACAATCACAGGTTACGAAAAGAATGCGTACAGTGCTCGAGATGATATTATGAAAATCGTTAATGAATTGGTGAGTTGAATCGTTTCTGTTCAACTTTATAAACTATCATCGATGATGAAATCCTACATTTTCTTATCTTCTCACTCGTTTAGAATGGCTTGACGAAGGAAGAGGTGGATATAGATTATCGTGTACATTCGCGTTTAATTGGTACAAAAGGTAGAAATATTCGTAAGATAATGGACGAGTTTACAGTTGACATTAAATTCCCCCGTAAAACCGATCCCGATAAGAATCTTGTAACTATCGTGGGTACAGAAGACAATGTAGCCGACGCAAAGGATCGTTTATTGAATTTAACAGAAGAATACGTGAGTACATAATAAGAAAGATAGCTTTGGTATTATTCGATGAGAGAACCAGGGATTACAATGAAATACGGAACAATGTTTAATTTGTTACAGATACAGGATGTTTTAGAAACACAAATATCACCGAAAACACCTGATTCCTTCCGTGTTTGGAGCGAATCAGGATTTAGGGTGGCTAAACGTAATTCCGAAGGTGGTTCGACTGGTTTCTTCGTGAAAGGCGGTCCTTGGGAGCAACAACCGCAAAGCGCCCCGAATACTGCCAGCGTGGAGGAATTTCCTCAGTTCGCTGGATACTCGCATGTACCTATGACAAACCCCGACGGTCCTTGGGGTGTTAAACGTTAAACAAAATTCGATCGAATAGAAAAAAAAAACGAAAAAAAATCGACAAACGCATGTAAGGTAACAAAGCATAATAACTTTCCTCTGACAAACAATATGAAAGGGTAAACGCATTAGTGCTAGGTGGTTCCCTGTTTCATTACTGATGTTGCTGCATACGACCTGGCCACTCTATTGGACTCTGACACTGGTTTACTACAAAATGTTTGACGACGGTGTTTATATTTACAGTTCATATACCAATATCCGATGTATCTGTAACTGTAACGCATAATAATTTAAGTTCGTTGCCATGTAGGAAAACATGTACACGCACGCTCACACAACGCTCATACACAGAACATGCAGGGATAATACAGTCAGATGCAAGATGGCGGCCAATTGTATTCATATAACGAGAACATCTAATTTCACAATTTTATTTCTGCTGATATGCCTTTCAGGTACAGATATGTTGTACTTAAGACTGTGGCTTCGTAGGAACCAATTATTTTCTTTTTGTGTATTATACACAGGATGGTCAGTAAATTGTGGTACGCTCGAGAAGGAGTTTCTACGTGTAAAAAAAAAAAACAGAAAGAACATGCATGCACACACACAGACACACACACAACGAAAATTTAGAATAAAATTTTTTTCATACGAATTTTCAAAAAGTGAAACTTCGAACAAAAAGAATTGTATTGTGATTTTTCGTTCTTCTTCCCGAGTAGATGCAACTCTTTTTCTTGATCGTACTACGGTCTACCAAGCAACCTGTATATATATATCTCAGATTGTCTCCATCTGTGTAGATTGCGCGACTAGACGCTTCTCCGCGTTTAACCGGGCATAATGTTTTTTTTTGTTAATTTATTTATATTTTTTTTGTACATAAATTGCATTTCCTTTCGTTTTTTGTTGCGTTGGACTTCAGTGGAATCGATTTCGTAACCACGTCATTATATTAGAATTCTGTACACAGAACCGTGTGTGAAATGTGAAGCTTTAAGGTCTTTCTAAGGAAAACGTTCCTAGATATACTACATATACATATATATGTGATTTCCTGCTTTTGTAAGTACCTAGTATAAATAAAATAAGGTCGATTCGTACACCAAAAACCATCGGTGACGCTATCAAGCGAACCAAATTGCCAACAAAGCGTTAAGCGATTATTGTATAGTATCACACAATGGAATTTAAGAATAGAAGAATGTTTTTTAGTCACGATGAATTAATATGTTTTTGGGGAACATAATCTTTAGAAAGCCTTGATATTTTTCTACTGCTTTTAACGCAGTGATCGAAGGACGAGACACAGCATCATTGGCATCATTTATGACGGAATCATGAATGTTCGTAATTTAAAGGCTACTCTTAATTTATTCTATTCTATTTTACTATTTGCTGTATAATGCGCAATGTTTGCATTCTACTATTTATGAGGCCAACTAGCTAAGAAAAAGATATTCGGTTCAAGTGCCTTGTCTATTTTCTTCGGGACAGCTCATTTCAATTGTTGGAGGAATGTGAATATTAGATTATATGTATAAACATACACGTATATAAATATTGATAATAATTATATTATTATACACATATACCTGTATATATATACATATGTACGCATGGTATGTATATATATACGCGTATGTATATAAGTAGTATATATATATAGTATATACTACCAATACTACCTATATACACTTGCCAACAAAAAAGTTAAGAAACAAAGCAATTACTTCGAAATTGTGTAATATATGTTTTGTTTTTTTCCATTTGTGTATGTTATTAAATAAAACAAAATACAAGAGATATGTAATTTTTAGCATAAACGTTTAGGTGAATAGTCTACGTCTATATTATTATAGTTTCGTATATACAAAGTCATTTAAGAGAAGTCTCACTCACTTGAATAACCCTCACAATTCCATGGAAGCATTATGCAATGAAAAGGATTTTTTCTCAGGTGGACATATTTAGGAGATTCGAAACCCACTTTTATTCTTTTGTGAAGAGAAATACACAGGTCAGGCTACCTGGAATGATTTTGAATGATCACGGTTGTTGAAATTTCCTCGAGAAGAATTATAATTGTAGACATTGAAAGATTCGTGGTCCATCTGGAAAAAGATTTTAACAAAATGTTTCTTTCAAACATTTCTTTCACCTTTCAAAATTGTAGGAGTTATTTAGTTGACTGGATTTCAGTGACTCATCCTGAGTAAACACGAGAAAAATCATAGGATTTTTTGTGACAAAAATCATAGGATGCACACTTGTACACATTTTATTAATAAGAATTTAATGCAAAAGTGTGAATTTTGGTTTACAGTCTTAATAAGATATTAGAGAATCTAGATTGTACTTTTGTTTCACATCTAAGACAGCATTGACCCGATTAACAGAATGCAAAATCCTATCAGTAGACTGCAGATTTTTTATGCAATTTGTAATTTTTACAGGCAAATTTCAAGAATGTGGGGATATATAGAATCTTATTTTCAGTGGAAGTAGACTTTATAGATCTGAAATAAATAAAAATCGTATTAAATTCTGTGGAATTTTATATTCTAACATTTTTTGAACATTTTTAGAAGCCATAGATGCATAAAGATCCGCAGTCTACCTATCAGTATTTGGGAGCATATTTTGTAGTTTGTCGCATTCATTCGTCTTTATTACTATACATTTGAATTTGTTGATTATCGCGCAACATATAGTTACATATTTTTACTATTGGGTTTAAATCTGACTACCTGATATCATTAATGATATTTTTTGTTAAAAAGTTTTTACTAGCTCTGAAGTATATTTTGGGTCATTATCATGTATAAATAATTAACACACGTTTGCATATAACTTTGCAAAAAGTTCATAGATATAAAAATTCATCTTTCTTTTCGTTTTTGTGAAAGAAAGATTATTTTCTTCAGATTTTAATCCTTTTTTGGAAGTTCACAGTTTTGTCAAACGGATGGATATTTTAACAGCTTGTACTTCTATAGTTCATCTTTTAACTGGAACTGGTTTTCTATGTTGAATGTTTTAATTATAAATTGATTTTTCGCTTCCATTAAGCAATGCCTGTTTGTCACTTTTGTAACAACTAAATCATAGTTTCATGTTGTATGTAAAACTGTTCTTGCGTACACACGAAACGTGTACAACTAAAAACAGCTATCAATCGGAAAACATAATGCTTTTTAATTCTCTTCTGTGTTCTATTGTTCCGTTCCCGTTAATGATTGCGGAATGTTATTACAATATAATATACTTGAAATAATTTTATTACTTCTTAATGTATGAAATCATATTTTTCTCGTAGTGTAAGTAATAGAAATTTATTTACGACATATTTGATGATAGACGATTTACAATATATAATTATGCGAAATCCGTTTCTTTACTTTTGTTGGCAAGTGTATATATACATAATCAATATAATAGGTATTGTACTGTAAGGTACAATAACATAATACTATCACAGAAATGAAAAATAATAGGTCATGTATACAGAAATTCACTTATATTTTTTAGATTTACAGTAATTTTTATAAAACTTCTTGGTACGACGACCTACATGTCATCTTTCCAAAGCATGGTTTATATACAAAAATGCCAGAATTAGCAGTCTTTAAATACTTTTAGTTTTGGCTAAGAATTTGATAGATGCTGTGCATGAATGTACCTTTTCTAATAAATTATAAATACGAAATATTGTAATTATAAAATAATATTCTCTGTACACATAATGTCATAATACATGAAATCTATTGTAACAATATATATACATAATTAATCTATTGTTAAAATCGTGTTTTCCTTTTTGTAGTACCTTAACGATTAGACAGCGGATCTTCATGCAAAAAAAAATTTCCTACCTAATTTGCAACAAACTAGAACGAAATAGAAAATTATGTTCGTCCTTAAAAATATGTTTAACTTCTTGTAATGTTTTTATTAGGGCTGTTACTTTCCTTCGATTGTTGAAGGTTTTGAGGCTTCGAAGCTCCGATTTCAGAAACTTCGAAGGTAATGAGAATCGAAGTTTCAAAGCTTCGAATTTCGAACCTCCGAACCTCGAACCGTAGTAAATTATTAGAAGATTAAAAGATCTATCTATTTTGTTTTATTTTATGTGCCTTCGTTTTTATGAAATCTTGTTTACAATTTATTTGTACAATAAATATATTTTTTATAACTGGTTGCATTTATAGTCTGAAAATTCTATCAAATCTTATGACATAACATGAAGCTTAACATTCGAAGCTTCGGAAAAGTAACAGCTCCAGTTTTTACTGTTTTCAATTACGCGTACTCATTTTTGTCATAAATGCATCAAATCCGCTGTCTATTAATGACAGGTATTTCAGCAGTGTTACTAATTTCCTTTGTACGCCGATTCATCGCGTGCCATTTGTAATGTTCGTAATTGTTTTATAAATCCCTCGTTTGGTTTGATGCGATCCCTAACTTTTTTCACTTTGCAGTAAGCATCGTCAAAGAATAATCCCTCGGATACCATCAAGTAAGAAATAACAATGGTCGGCGAACGAGATACCCCAGCGTTGCAGTGTACAAGAATATTTTCATTCCGGTTCTCATCTATAATTTTTCTGCACTTTTCTATCGATACAGTGACATCAGTTTCGGGTAAATCTAGTAAGTCGCAATAATAATATTTGATACCGTCAAATTTAATTGGCGCGTCAATACCAACGCTTAGAACACTATGAATATTATGTGTTTGTAAAATATCTATATTTACAATAGGGTCTTGCGAGCTTAGAAACAATCCTGGTATTATCTGTGCAACTTGTAAATCGGGTGTATTATCTACAACGAATGGTATTCCAGCCGATAATTCCTTCTTTTCTCCATCAACTTCTTCGTATCTTTGCCCGAGCGTATTCGTTACAATAGTTTTACACGGTTTCAAATGTGACTTTTTAATGGATAGCAAAGTTTTTAGATCCATTGCTAACGAGTTACACTTGGGTAGAGCAAAACAATAATTTCATAATATCGATTAAATCTGTATTAAGCGTGTTCGACATTTAGCGGTACAGTTACATTCTCTTCAAAATTTACTGGCTTATATTTGATGAAAAATTGATTTATCTCTTCTTGAGAATATTCCACGTTTATCAAGTGTAAGCCAATTGGTGGTACTACTTTCAGCGACTGAATCCAATTATTATGGCCAGGAACTTGTAGCATACACGTTATATCCTTTTCTGTGATAACTCCAGCACCTAAGTATAATAAACTAGTAACTATGCGTCTGATCTGAAAAATATGTGAGAAAGTTACATTGAAATAGAAATACTTTCATCGTTCGTAATATTTGGTACCTTGCAAACTTTGCATACTAATAAAAATACTTATGCTTCAATATTCGTATGATATTAAATAAGGAGCAATAAAAAATTAATAAAATCAATGTCTTTTCATTATTACATACCTGATTATATAAGAAAGACCTTGCACTACATTTGATATCCCAAAAATCAAAATGCTCCGACAAAGGATCCAAAGGCATAAGTGGTGAACTTTTTTCTACAGTTAATTTATTTAAAGTTCTTACATAAATGGGTTCGTGGTCTCTGATTGATTTTGCACAGAACGTTCGGTAATCCTTTCTTCCTTGGAAAAGCTCTATCCCACGTTTTACTCGTTCTATATCAAAATCTGGTGCCCTAAGAACACGTACATAACAAATATACAGGGTGGTCCACATAAATGCAGTCACCTAAATATCACCCTTATTTGTGATGACTAGACTGTGGATGTTTACGCAATTTCAAATTTTTAGAGACAAATTTGAAGAAAGTGCAACGAAATAACATTCTATTTTTAATGGGAATGCTCTTTGTGTGTAGATCCTAAACAAATAAAAATAGTACTGAATTCTATCGAATTTTATATTCTAGCATTTTTGAAAATTTCCATAAGCCATAAATGCATGAAGATCTACAGTCTAGTGATGACATAACAACCATGCGTAATTTGCATTATTTGGCAGCTTGTAGTCGTCGTAGCTTTATGAAAATAGCTACATACGCAGCTTTATGAAAATAGCTACATGCGCAGCTTTATGCTTCTGAATAATTGCAAATTATGCTGCCAAAAAACCCCAACTTTGCATTATTGAGATATTACATAATTAAACATATTTGAAATACAAATGGCAATAGTACCTGAAGCAGAAAGTATGTATTTTCTCTGCTATTGGTATTTGATCAATTTTTTCCAAAGTGTCCTGCTTAGATATCATGAACCTATAAACGTATGACCTTGACTTTGCAAGTCTTCTGGCATGGAAGTCTTTTGTTACAGGAATACATTCTAAGAGTCTTAAAAATAATGCATTAGTTTATTAAACATCTACAAAGATTAAAAGATATTGAGTAACAAGTTCCTTACTTGATATCATGACGACATTTTAGTAAGTAGCGATTCACTTGATGAAGTATAAAAGGTGGATTGTACAAACAATCATATTTATTGTGTAAATCAATGTGAGCTGAGTTACAGAATGCATGCACACCCACGTCGGTCCTACGAATTGATAAAATATGATAAGAACATTTTGATATCCTATCAAAGTTTAGAAGAATTATTTTTGACAATAAGTTTTACCTGCTGGAAGTGCTAATTCTTGGATAAACTTCGTATCTAGGTAGTAATGTTGAAAAAGCACATTCTAAAGCTCCTTGAACTGTGTCTACATCGTGTATTACGTAGTCCGAAACGATTCCATTTTTCTGCAATCCCCTAAATTCAAAACAGTAAAAAAGTGTCATGCAATAGTCTGTACGTTGTACGATCCTATACATTCATTGCAATATTATAAGTAATAGATTGTTCAAAGCACATGTATACTGATAATACCTGTAATGTGTACCAATATACGAAAATTTTATGAAGTATCTTTGCATATTTATAATTAGATATGAATTATGTATAATAATATTTCTTTATTTTACGTCCTTTCCAGATTAAATTATGCGCTATACATAATCAGATATCAAAAGTATACATAGCCACTCGAATATTAAAAATAGTTCGAATACATTCAGATGAAATAACAACTCTCTTTGAACTGAATATTTTGTTCAAATCGATCATTGAAGTTTCTGAAATCAATGTTTGTTGATTTTTAATTTTTCATTGATATTTAACTGTATTTAACCCTTCTATCATAGACAAGGTATGCTAATAGACCAATATACTCAGTGTTGAGATATTGTGCGCTGTCAGTGTTCCGATATCGTCGAGCATTTTTCGTGCGATGGGTGGCCGCTAGTGGCGCTGTGCGGTCAAAACAGTAACGTATCTATATTAGGATGATGAAGTAGCAGAACCCTGAGGCCTGAGGCAGTTATATTGGCGGAATGTACCGAAACAATCTGTTCCGTACAAAAAAACTCCAGGACGTGTCCTACAGGTTAAAAAATATACACAAATATGCACATGTTATACATTCATTTTTCAGAATCGAATCATACAAATCTTTTCAAATTCTGCGGGGTGCTCAAGGTACCCCATTTTATCGAGAAGCTTCCCAGCTAACCAAAAATTTCATTTCTGACGAGCGTCTGTGCGCGCAGACGTAAGATGTTCTGCTGTCCGTATGCACATGTGCACTGGACATGAGCAAAAAATCTCCAGAATGCTGGCGGCTGGGCCCTGAATCTGCCTTTGTTTAAGAGGGCAGCACGGTCGCACTGATGTGGCGAATAGCCGCTTTACAGGGCAGCACCGTCGCGTCGTACTGATGCAGTCTTAGACCATATATACTTATAGACTCGGCATAGGTATAGTATGTGCATACGATGCCGTGTTCCGAGATTATAGAGTATTTGATATTTGGATTTGATGGGAGAATAATAAAAGCTAATCCGACATCTCACATTCAACATTGCTCCAGCCACCAATTCATATATTGTTCTTATTCTACTCTTTTTTAAATAATTCATTTTCATATTATCTCATTTTTTCATATTATCAACTTCCACATTAAAGTTTAACTTTTTCCAAATTATATAATCGACAAAATGAGTTAGCCATATTTAAAATAATAAGATTAAAGTAAAAATGAACGAGTAATAAAATAAAATACATGTATATATATGTATATTACAGTTACAGTTTTCATAAATATATTTATACAGAATGAGATGCGATGACGATTCCCCTTTCCCCTCTGCCACTTTAGCTTCGTGGTACTGTGATTTCTCAACATACTATAGTACTTTGCCCACCAAAGTCGTCTGCTAGCTGGTTTAATCTTGGAACATGGCAGACTCTGATAGACTTAGCTGCACCGGGTCTATAAGTATATATGGTCTAAGATATCAGTGCACTGATGTGGCTGGCGAATACATATCGTTTACCGGGCAGCACCGTCGGTGAGGGTGGGTGAGGGTAGGTCGCACTAATGTGGCAGATGTCAGCGAAGTAAATTTCTATTGCACCAAATATATAGCACCCGTTCTTTTTACTGACAATTGAAATACCGATTTTTGAATGCAGAATTTTATTTTGTGCACATGCAAGGAGAGAAAACGAGGGAAACAGCATCCGCCACCTCAGTGCTGCCCTCTTAAACAAAGGCAAATTCAGGGTCCAGCCGCCAGCATTCTGGAGATTTTCTGCTCATGTCCAGTGCACATGTGCATACGGACAGCAGAACATCTTACGTCTGCGCGCACAGACGCTCGTCAGAAATCAAATTTTTCCTGCCCTTGAGGCTCAAGGCTTGAGCAGGTCGAAGCGTAGCCTCGTCGGTGTTCTGCCCATTTTCCGCTCAGGCAGGCTCTGCTCATGTGCAGGCCTGGTTGACTGGGTATATGCTGATCATATACTGCAGTGGAGAAAAGCGAGTTACAAAATTAACAAATTTTCAAAGTCGACTTGGCACCATTTTCCGTTATTCGATCAATTTCAAATTTTGCACAGGTTATTTTTTCGTCCAGTGGCACCATCCTAGGGGTTGTCCCATAACAAAATCTGAAAAATAATTTTCGCCAAGTATAACGAAGGTCCACCCTAATACACATAAGATAATTATACTTGGATGTAATAAATAACTGAAGAACACTGTGACATTTCTGTTGAGTTTTTTCTATTTTTTTACCGTTTCGAAATGAATCTATTGAATAACCATAGTCTACATTAATAGCCGTATCGAAACTATTCGTTTACGTTCACGATTTAAAGGCACTAATGTATAATCCATTTGTATTACACTAATCGATCATGTTTTACATCAAGTAAATACAGATTTCGTACATATATGTTTAGTAATTGATTTTCATAAGAAATCATTCTATTTACCATATACTATTTGTAAGTTATTATAACGAAGTTTCTCGATCAAATTACTGTAAAAAAGTAGACAGAATGTCTAAATAAAAAAATGTCGATAAAACGAATGTTATGTTTTATAATATCATAACTTTACAGAGATCGTTATATTTTGCAACTCGAATGGGTAATACTACCTCCAAAAACAAGTATAACAATAATCAGAAGTATACCAGTCAGGTATATATGTCTTAAAATAGTTATAACCTCTACAGATTTTTCTGTATATGTTGTCAATACGATTATATATGTTGTACAATGAATAATAAATGTTGCATTATTTTTCTTATATAGTATAGTCTCAGTGACCTAATCGGTGGAAGTTGTGTCGGTACAACACAGTCAGCAAACAAGGAATCTAAATCATGGTCCCGCGTATCGAATAAAAGGTATTTAGTTCTTTTAGAATTCTAAATACTACATTCTCCCATGAAAATCACCTACCCCAGATTCGACCAACAATAACTTTGGCCAACAATTATCTAATAGTAACATCGTTTCTAAAGAAGGTGCTAACATTTTTATCTTTAACTATTCTGCACTGACACCTTTACTTTCGTATAAAAATAGAATTATTACACTATAAGAAGAATTAGATGTAGTCAGCTAACATTGTTGTCGAACGACCTTAATATTGAATAATACTGTCGTTGACTAAAGTTGTTGTCGGTCAAATCTGGAGTCGGTGAAATCTATGTCTGTGATTTTGATGGGACCCATATTCTATATCGTAGAACGCACTATGCAATAACTCTGTAATTTTCAGTTGGAGCGAAGGCACATTATACCACTCGTTGGATACTTTAAAGACGCAATGGCCGGTATCACGTTCTCAAGCCATGTTCCTTCCAGAATTTCAAATCAGACCGATACCTTTGCAAAGTACTTCTAAGCTTCTATGTGTAATAGCTAAAGGAGCATATGGGAAAGTATATAAAATTCTAAAACAAGACACTGGCCAAGTTTTTGCTTTAAAAGCTATTAGCAAAGCTAAAGTTGTTACAGAAAATGGAGTGACGCAGGCGAAGCAGGAAGTATGTAATGTGATATTCATTGTTTACGGTTTACATATACATAGAACGAACGATATAAAGTAATATTTGATTTTAGGTTGCTATACAAAGGCTCGTCGGTCATCATCCGTTTATATTAAATTGTACACATAAATGGCAAGGAAGAAAGACATTATACATACGTATGTTTATTGTTACTTTACTTTTTCTGGTTGTAATTAAATATTGTCTCCGAATTCACGATATTGCGATACTTTTCAATTTCAGTAACCGATTATGTTGGCGGTGGAGAACTATTTTCGCTAATCGAGGAATGCGGTGCCCTCCCTGAAAATATAGTTAGAATATATGTAGCAGAAATTGCTTTAGCTATTGGTAAGTGTATTTAATCCTTTGCACTCGAATGGTGACTCTGAGGCGTCAATCAAAATTGCTGTATCATTATTTGTAACAGTTTTTAAATGATCAAATTCTTTTGTATTCTATAAATTGGTTCAGTTTCATGCGCATAGTGTAAGTAAGATTACATAGAATAAAATTCTTCGAGGTTGAAAGATATGTCTTGATTTAGGAATTAAAATTGATTCGAGTCTAAAGAGTTAATCCTGAACGTACATGTAAGAGCATTTAAAAAATTCTATATATTTTATTACAGATTTTTTGCATAACGTTGGTGTAGTACATCGAGATATAAAGGCAACAAATGTTCTTCTGGATGAAGAAGGCCATGCTGTGATTATTGACTTTGGTTTAGCGAAGTGGTTAACTCATGCTGAAAGAACAAACACACTTTGCGGGACACCTGAGTATATGGGTAAATATGAAAATACTATTCGAATACTCGAGTGGTAATATCGACTACATATATTATGATTAACTTCAGCACCAGAAATACTGAAGAGACAATATTATGGACAAGAAGTAGATTGGTGGTCACTAGGAGTGCTAGCTTGTTTCATGCTGACAAACCAGGTATGTGATGTGTTTGTACTTTTAATTGCAAAGTAACTAAACGATAACTGTAATTGTGTATACATTTCGATCTACTACTTTACATAAAAGCAATCACAAATACAAGGTATTAAATATGATGTTCGTAATATAAATCGGCGTTATATGAAGGTACAGGTATTTACTCGCGCAGAAGTAGTCTCATCTTCGGAGTTTATGACTACTTTAAAAGAACTGTACATCAACTGACTCCGTGGCGCAACGGTAGCGCGTCTGACTCCAGATCAGAAGGTTGCGTGTTCAAATCACGTCGGGGTCAACTGGTTTTTTTTTGTTGCAAATTTCGATTTTTACACTGTTTCCAATATTGAGACGACTATGTTTACAGTTTAACAATTAAAGTGAAAAAGCTTGTACAAAATAATATTGATAATAAAAAATAATAGAATTATAAATACACTTCTTTTCATTATGAAGAAATAAATTGCTCTAATGTTTTAAGCATATACTATATATGTATATTGTATATATATATATATATAAATATATATAATACATATATTATACATAATACCTTTCATGTGAGCTATTAAGTCTGTCAGAGTTTATACTAACGATGTTAACAATTTATGAATTCACGAGTGCAGTTATAAAATATTAGAAAGTACAAAATGCGAAGAATGTTGCATAACTATTTGTAGAACCATGCTAACGAATTAGTATATTGTTAGCAGAATTGAATTTGTTGCGTTGATGTTTCATTCTTATGTTGTTATACTAATCTTTTTTTTTTTTTGGAGGTACGAACATGATTGGATGGTTTTTCGAAAATATTAATGGTAAAAAGTAAATTTAACAAATAAAAAATAATCGCCCCCGGGTGGGCTCGAACCACCAACCTTTCGGTTAACAGCCGAACGCGCTAGCCGATTGCGCCACGGAGGCGTTGATTCTCGCTTTCATTTTAGCCTGATTACACTTGCTTTTATTTTCTCCGAGCCATACCCCATTGTTATTGAAATATAACATTCGTATGCAGTGGCGCACCCAGAATGTAATCTTGGAGGGGGCCGAGTTGAATCCAGCCCTAGGTTCTGCGTGATGACCTTTTTTTTTAGCCAAAATATCTGTCAACGGTACCCAGGGCGATTCCGCGATTTTTAATTTTGGAAGCTAAATATTTTTTTCTTGGGGGGGGGGGACTTGGCCCCCTGGCTCCCCCCTGTGTGCTCAGGGTAATAATTCACCCATTTACTATTTTCACATACTGTAAAATCATTGGTCCCTTTATGTCTATGTTGTGAGATGTATTTCGTTAATAATTTGTTGATTTCACGTGTAGAGCAAACATTGGTGAATTATTATCCTTGTCTCTTTTATGCAACTATTTTTGAGGAGCGTATGAGTTAAACAGAATTGTTTCTAACACTTCGTGTTAATTACAATGCACACGTTTAACCCTTAGCACTCGAGCGGTGATTCGGAGTCACCACTAAAAATTGCTGTACTATTATTCAAAATATTGTTTACATTATTAAATATGTTGGTACGTAACCAATTACTAAACATTTAAATATTTTACGAGGTATTATATTAATTTCATATCCATAACATGAAAAAAATCACATAGAATGCAATTGTTCAAGGTCGGAAGAAATGTTTAATTTTCGAGATACAATAGCTTCGAGTGCAAAGGATTAACATACTTAGAAAAGGTACTTCAAAAATATTCTTAAAAAATTGATGAATAAAGCTGTTTATTGTCCTACACATTGTCAACAAAATACGAGGGTTAATCAGAGGAGTTGATTTCGAATCATTCATGCTGACCCTTTGCACTCGAATGGTGACTCTGAGGCGCCAGTTAAAATTGCCATATCATTATTCGAAACAATTTTTTAATTATTTAATTCTTCTGTATTTTAGAAATTACTAAAAATTGAAATGTCGTATGAGAAAACAGGTTCAATTTAATGTGAACAGTGTAAAAAGATTATATGGAATAAGAATCTTCTGGGTTGAAAGATAATTGGTTTGGGAATTAAAATTGCTTCGAGTCTAAAGGGTTAAAACGATGGTTCTGAGAAATAACACGCAAACGTGTTAAAACTTCAAAAAGTTTCTATCACAGGAATAAGCACTGTTGCAGTAACTGCAACTAACTTGCATGCCTTAACTTTCTTAATGTTACGAAGTTTTTCATGAAATTCTCAGGCAGGACAAGTAACGCTATCCACTCGACACCAGAGTTGGGCAAAAATTTCATCAACGATTGACGAATAAATTTCTACGTTAATCGCAATTAACAATTAAATTCCTACTTCAGTCGTTAATTGCGGTTAACGATTACATTCTTTTCAATTGTAATCGTCAATCGAATGATTGATTAATGATTAACTGCTGAAATTTCGAAATGAAATACGGAATCAAAACTGTATGCATATTGAAAAAAAATGTAAACTGAGTTTTTGTTGAGATATATTTCTGTCAATTCTCCATCTCCGCTCTCTGTCTCTCCCTCCTTCCTTATTACAATTTATGGATAGACCGTGTGGCGATTTACTTCAACAACTGATTAAATCAGTCTCCGATTCTTCGACGATTTCTTTTTTTAATCAACGATTGACGATTAACTTCATCAATCGATCGAATCAATCATTTTTCAATGATTACCTTTTTTAATCGTACATATTAATCAATCAATCTTGGTTAAAATTTTAATTGATTAATGCCCAACTCTGCCCGACACTTCACCTATGAGCCTGTAGGTTTCACAATAATTGTGTTACATCTAGAAGAAGCTGAACAATCATCCAAATAGCAATCCCAAAGGAAAACTATTAGGCTATGATACCTGAGATAGCTTGTTGATTTACGAGCGAGATTAATCTTTAATTTTTTAAAGATTAAGTCGTCGTTGTTATAATATAAGAAAATTGCTACGAAAAAATGAAATAAACCGAATGCTGATTTGATGTATTTATGACAAACACGAGCTGGTACACAATTTCAAGTAGTAGAAAGATTAAAAGAATTTAAGAATGCCAAAATATACATTATATCCAACTTATCAAGATTATCGAAGAATGAAAGAATCTTCTATTCGGCCACTGTTTCTTGCAACCGATGCAGACAATTGTTATTTTGCATGAAGATTCGCACTCCAGTAATCTGTTAAAATATTTCAAGAAAGTCGGTATTTTGATCGGTTACACGATCGCCACCCCAACATGGTAGCGCCGACGAACGGTGACCAAAATGACGGTCACGGTTTTCACCTGGTGAACGGTTTTCGCCCGACAGTTGGCGGTCACGTGACCGTGTCCCCGCGAACGTTCTTTGGTCGCGATATCGCGGCGGGTCTTGTTCGCCGATCTTGCGTAAAGCTATGCGGGGACTCTGGTCGAAGAAACCAAAGGAGCGTATCCCGTTCGTTGCAAAACCCTTCACGCCTTGACATTTCGCCGGGTCCACTCACCTCTGCTGTCCTCAACTGTTTACAAAAGCCGTGTACGCGCGTCCGAGACACGCTGGCTTTTCATTCCGGCCAGCCTCCGATGAGTCGATGCATCGCGATGCACCGCCGGAGAAATGTCGTGGTCGTGCAGCTCGGCGGATTGCACGCGAGGCGTGACGCGACCGATCGCGCGAATCTGCTGTCGATTGTGCAACCGCGCATTCCCAAAGTGCAGAGAGGCACGATTCGTTCGCCGATTTCGCCTCCGAAGATCTCTCCGATCTTCCTCGGCGAAACGAGGAATTCGAGAATCGAGCGTACCCGTCGAGTTCGACGCGGCTTTCCAGGCGAATTCGAGACTTCGTATCGCGGGACACGCGTTACGCCGCCGATTGTTATGTCAACAAACAGTCAAGAGTTCTCGCACGTGACGCTCCTCGACTCGCTTTGTTAGCATACCGTATCGCTCGAGGCTGCTTTTTTCCCCCGGCGTCGTTACCACGCTCGTAATTGCGACGAACGGAATGCGCACGGAATCGATGTTAACGCCGGGAGTTCCGTCACGATGCTACCGATCACAGTTTGTTAAACTGGTCACGATCGGTGATGATCGAACCCAGTCGGACGGAACGTAATCGTCGCGGGTATAATCGTTTGATGCTGGTTGGAGTGAACACATCGATGGGTTTTTGACAGTAATAATAATAATTATTATTATAACGATGATAGCAATAATACAAATAATAATATTAATAATAATAATAGCGGTACTGGTACTAAATCGTAATAATAATAATATTAATAATAATAATGACACGTATCTCTAAAAAAAAAAGACAGAGTCGAGCTACACACTAATTTATTGGGATGAGGTTGTGGTTGTGGGCGAGTGTGTGTGGATTTGAGAAACAAAAAAAAAAAAAGTAGTAGAGACAAAAGAGAAGGGACAAAAAGAAACTTGGGGGATTTTGGGATGAGGATAACTGATTGAGGGGGCCGGGTTTCGTCCCCGTGGACAAATCGCAGTGTCCACCGGGACGTATTTTCGCGAACGATCCCTGACGGCGTGGGGAGCCGTCATCGATCGAACCCTGAAGGGTGGCCACGTGATCCTGATGGGCGTGTTTCGCTATCCCTTCACAGCCAGGTTGCACGTGGCCAACCTGCCCCGAATCGATGAACATTGCTGTTTTTTCTTTTCCTGTGTTTTCGTTTTCTTTTTTTTTTTTTTCATTGTTTTCTTTCTTTTTTAACTCGGAATTGTAGCGCGCCGGGGATGTCTGGACCCTGCCACAAAAAATATAGTGAATCGAACAATCTCTCCCATTCACACCGATGCTTTCACTCCGTATCCTCTTTCTCTCCCGTTCCCGTTCACGCTTGTTTTGTTTTTCTTACGTACACGCGAGAGGCTCCCTCTCGCCTCTATCAACCAAGGGGGAAGAACTCGCGCGCATCCTGTCGCTGGTGGTCGACGCGGTTTGTATCGATATACTGCGAGCGATCGCTCTCGTTGATGTTGCTGCTGCTGCTGGGGCTACCGTTGTTGTACGTCTTCCCGCGCCGCGACCGACATTTATTCGTACTCCTTCCTCAGCTCCTGGGGCTTCGGCAGGAGCTCGGGCTTGGCCTCGGCGGGCTTGGACTCCTTCTCCTCGGAGGACTTCTCCTCCTCGCTGCTCTTGGCTTCCTTCTTCTCGGCCGACTTCTCTTCCGAAGACTCCTCCGACTTTGATTCCTTGGCACTCTCTTGCTTCAACGGCTCCTCCTGCTTCTCCTCAGCTGGCGCAATCTTTGCCTGGGACGGAGCATCGACGACAGCAGCTTCGCTCTTCACCTGGCTGGCTTCCTCAGGTTTCGCTTGTTCGGATGTGGGCTCGGCTTGGGCCGCGACCTGAGCGCTCTTCGCTTCCTTCGCTGGTGCAGCAGCGGCGTCGGGCTTCTCCTCGCTTTTCGAGGATTCGGAGCTGGCAGCTTCTGATTGCTCGACTGCAGGCTCGATCTTCTCAGCCTTCAGGGCTGGCTTTGCCTCTTCTACTGCCGCCGTCGCCGCCGCCGGGCTCGGTTGTTCCTGGCTCTTCTCGGCTTCAACGGGTGCCGGGGATGGTTCGGATGATTGGTCGAGTTTCTTCACTGCTGGGACTGCTTCCTCGGCGTCGCGGGTCACGCGGTCGGGCTTCTCTTCGGCTTTCTTCTCCTTGGTCTCTTGAGACTTGACGAGAAGTTTACTTTCCTCCGGTACAACTGCGAGCTTTTCCTCGGACGACTCGGAGGAGGACGAAGAAGATGCGGCGGTCTCGTCTTCCTTCCTCACGCTAGGTTTCGGCTCCTCGAGCTTCTTCTCTTCCTTCGGCAACTCTTTGACGGCTTCCGCGCTCTTCTCCGCAGAATCCACCTGCTCGGCGATCTTGCCCTCGAGGAGGACTATGCTTTTCTGAAACATGAAACATCGTCCAATGAGAACTTTGTCGGTCACAAGCTGAAAGAATCTGTGTTACCAGGGATGACAGGATTAAAGGGATACTTACGGTCTGCTCAGGGAGGACTTGGGCAGGCTCCTGCTTGGGTTCCTGAGGCGCAGCCTGCGCCAATCCGTGGGACTCGGAAGCAGCTGGCTTCAAGGTCTCCTCCTCCTTCTTGGGCTCCTTAGGCAGCTCCGACTTCGCCTCTTGAGGCGGCTGTGGCTGCGGTGGCAGAGTCTCCGGGATTGGCAGTTCCGGCTTCTTCTCCTCGGGCTTCGCCAGCGGCTCTTCCTTCTTCTCCTCGGGCTTCGCCAGCGGCTCTTCCTTCTTCTCCTCGGACTTGGCCGCCGGAGGGATAGGCGCTGCTTCGCTCTTCAAGGCAGGCTCGGGCACTGGCGCCGACTCTGCTTTCGGTGTCTTCAGCTTCAGGTCCGCATCTTCGACCTGCAACGTCGACCTGTCCAACGGCGACACCGAGAACGGGTCCTCTTCTCCAGGCAAGGGCAAGGCGAACGCCGTCTTTAGCACCGCCAGGCACATCATCGCTGTTACGATCAGCTTCATCTTGATATCTGCGCAACGAAGATGAACGGTTAGCTTTGCCTATAAGACCCTGTCTAAGGCGCGGTATCGTTTTGATTCCACTTGAACCGTCGTACGCTATTCAGGTACTTTCTGTTTCTGGGTACCGCGAAATCTTGAATCTCTGCACTAGTTGTGCTGCGATTTGACCGATGTGTAGAACAGAATCCTGAAGCAGGATCTGTTTTAACGGACGTAAGGTTTAATATGAAAAGAAGAGGACTCTCGTCACTGGAAGGGAGAATCAATGGATGATGGGGCTCGGACCGAGGTCTCGACGGAGCCGAAGAACTGTTTATCCGAAAATCTGAAGCCTCGTGCTTAGAATCTGCGTTTCACGAAAAGAAGAGATCCGTCTAGGTGTGGAAAAGGGGAGAGCCTGCGGAAACGTGAAGAAAGAGAGCCGTTGTCTGAGCGATGCTGAGGATTCGGACAGGAAAGAACGAAGTGACGGAGAGGAAACGAGCTGCCAGGGGACGTTTCCTCGCAATCTTCCAGTTAAGAGAGCGGACGTGAGCACGCGGGCTCTGGCACTTGGCATGAATGGAGAACACGGTCGTATGAATGGGCCGCGAAACGAAAAGCTGCGGCTATCGGTCGGAAAGAGACGGGGGAACGGGATGGGAGAGGATGGACAAGGGGCTACCAGAAGATCCGGCAGGAAGGAGAGGGACAGGTGACATTGAACCGAATGCATTGAATAAGGCGAGCGTCATGGAATTAATGACAGGATGCGTGCCCCTCGGGCTCGTTACGCGCGCGCGTTCGCGCCGACGACGACTTCTCTCTGACGCGCATCTTTCTTCGTTCGTCGACGCGACGGTTTCCTTTTCCTCTGTTCCGCGGGAGATCGGGGATCGATTAAACTCGTGCGTGTCTGTCGAGCGGATGTATCAGAGGCGTCGTGACTCCCGAGACGGATTTAATCGGATCGAGTATCTCGGATTTGACGCACGAGCACAAACAACGACGAATACGACGCAAACAATCTGCGAACACGTTGTTCATCGTTCTCGA
Organism: Lasioglossum malachurum; assembly: GCA_028455605.1. Taxonomy (NCBI): domain Eukaryota; kingdom Metazoa; phylum Arthropoda; class Insecta; order Hymenoptera; family Halictidae; genus Lasioglossum; species Lasioglossum malachurum. The sequence goes on along the minus strand of CM052319.1, from coordinate 10,804,282 downwards.
AAGATTCGCGGATAGACGAGATGGAATCGATTCGTCGGACGATGATAGCCGTCCCGTGGAACTGTCGAATGATTCATGGATCGAGTTGGAACGACATCGCGGTTACCTATTCTTTTTTTTTATTTTAATATACACGAACGCGCAGTGGGTCGCGTTCGTTGCGCGAAGGTTGCGTGAGCCACGAACGGAAAGTGAAACATGGGTGGGTCTTCCGGTACCCGAGGAAACGGAAGGAGAGACTGTGTCGGCTGGCTGCGATGCAGTCATCGCTCGGAATTATACACATTTCGGCTCGAAATACTCTATCGCATGATCAATCCGGGAGACAATCGGTACGAAGAGTATTTCCAGCTGTGTCGATGAATAATAATGTAAACGTCAACACTGTAATTGTAAATAATTCGAAACGTCAAGGGCTCTTGCTTGTTATATAATATTTCGCGGAGAGATACATGTTTCAGTTAACGGTAGAAGCATAAGCAGGAAGCGACTAATTTATATATTTCTTCATGAATGATATTGTACTTTCTCTATCAGGCACACATGTAGTAAAATCATGTCTACTGAATTTTCTCTTTAGTTATCGATTCAGTTTACTAAATCGAACGTTGAAGGCAAACGACGATAGCAGGTAGATAGTGTCCGAGCATCGTAAACCGATTCCACCGCGCAAATCGGTATCGTGGGCGCATGGAAGCCTCGGGTGACCATTCGCCTGCACTAGGTAAATAAGAAACCGGAGACAATCGTCCATGCGACACCATCTCGACATAACTGGCGAGTAAACGAGGGGCTATTCCACCTGACCGAGCACCGTTTCATGCTGCATTTCAGACTCCTTAACCACGAAACTACACAGCAACGATTTTTCAAAGATTCCAGGCTAGAGCCCGCTAAAAAAGGGAAACGCGGCGCTGACGAAATCGCAAGTCCGACCGGCTCGGCGACCCGCAAAAACCAAGTGCAATAGCATTCTCCCGGTGCCGAGCCACCGTTGAACGACCTTCCGTTCGGAGGTCCGAGTCCGCGGCCAATCAAGCGAGTAATTTGCATCGAGAGGAAGCTGTCCTCTCGTTGCGCGGGTCGAGATCTCGCGTTCCCGAACGTTCCGCGCCGCGCGTACTCCGCCGGCGAAATCGTTGTTGGTCCTGGGATATGCCAACGTTGACAAAGGACGAGACCATCGAGAGCGAAACCGATCGCCTTATTTGTGTATCGCGGCTGCCGAAAATTGCGCAAAACAGACGGGGCGAGAGCGTGTCGTTCCGTTGTGTCCCGGAGAGACGGACACGCCTTCTGGAGAACGCAACCGTGGCGGAATGCGCGCCGCGAGACGGCGAAACAGAGAGGGTAGACAACGATAAAGACGGAAAAACTGGCCGACAAGAGAGATCAAGAGTATGGCAGCGGCCAATGCGGCCAGTTTTTACGATTGCTGGATAGAGAGCGATTCCTGGATAGAATCGACGCTTGGACTCCGTTCCATAGGGGATGGACGTCCAAGAAGAGGAGGACCACGAGTATCCATTTTAGGAATCGTTCGAATCACGGTATCGAAAATGTCTGAAGCACTCGAGCCTATTTCTCGAAACAAAAAGATGAAGCTTGTCGATCGGGGAACAGTCACTCGAAGTTGAAAACACGTGGCTAACGGGACCCTTTTCGAAAAATCGACTGCAAGCATTTGAAAAACAATAAAGTACCGGAGCGAATAAAAATTTCGAGTACGGAAAACCGTAACGGTCGCTTGATTCGCGATGAAAGGATTCCAGCTGGATCGCGTTACGAGCGGCCCAGTCAGCGTTGATGATCGCGGGCTGCACTGCGCAGCAGTAACAGAGAGTTGACGTTTACGTGACATTTTCAATGGTCGTGTTGAATAGCGCGGCTATTTCGCCGAGTGCCGTTCGGAAGCCGGATAATTTGACCAGGAAGAAAAACAATGCGACGATATCTCGCGGGGGAGGCCGCAGGCACGACTTGATGGGGAGGATATGCCTGTGAAAGATGATGGCCACCCATTACCTTATCAAGATCATCAGAGATACAATAATGGTAGCATGGTTACAAAGAAGTCGCGGTCCATCAAGTGGTTCACCGCTTCACAATGCTTTCTGCTTCCCTTCTAGCTCTCTCTCTCTCTCTCCGTCTCTCTTTCTCTCGCACATACATACACCCTTTTGCTCTCTCGCTCTCTTCCTTGCCCTCTCTATTCTTCGCGATCTATTGTCGGCTCTATCCTTTTCGAACTGCGCGATTGTCGATCTAATCTGCGTACATTGAATCAATTGGACGGAGAATGCGGCGCAGTTGACGCGAACGTGCTGGAACACCGGGTCGCTCCGATCACTTTTCTGCGACGATCGACACCAAACTACACCTACGACTTTGTCTGGATCCCACGCTCTCTGATACTCTAATCCAAAGATATTGGATTGGTCGACTTGTGATCGACGAATTCTAATCAACGGGATAGTCGCTGGCTTTCAATTTTCCTATTCTCAAGAGGTACTTGTCGACTCGAAAGCTGCACTTTGGATGATACTTGAAAAATTTCACGCTATCGCGCGCCTAATCGGGGTTGAACGAATCCATTGTCCTCCGGAACATCTACGTGACGGAGAATCCTCGGGCCAGCTCGTTCGCGCCTCGAGTGTCGCAGCTAATTCGTAGATCGAGCAGATTAGCTGGGGGCTAATTAACCGTGAGGAAACTCTCGCTACCCGGGACGGCGCGGCGGCGGGGGTGGGGGAGAGCCCGCGGAAAAAGAGTTCGCGTTGCGAGAGGAAGCGGAGAATTACGCAAACGCGGGTTCTCTCTTGTGAAATCCACGCGAATTATATGTTCCGACGATTATTCCATTTGCTCGCGCGTTTTTCTCGCTTTAATCCCGGATTTCGTAGACCGCGCGCCGCGTCTTGTCGGAGCTCTCGGTTCACGGTAACATCTTCCCGATTTTCTGCTTGCGAAACGAGAATCCGCCGTGAGAAGAAACGTTGGAAAGTGAAATCTCAGGTATTATCGCACCGTTTCCCGATACCCCTTTCGAATCTCTCGGGAGGATCGAAACAGAAAGGACGAAAAGCGAGACGGTGGTTGTCGTTAGTAGGTATCGTGGTTTGGGTACTCACGTCTTAGTCTCTCCTTTGGTCGAACGTAACCGAAACAGCAGCCGCCTGTGGTCGTCGACTCCTAGTGGTCAGGATGATCTCTTCTTGTTGCGGGGCTTCTCTCTCACCGATCGCAGAAAACCGCGTTACCGGTGCAAACAGCAAAACCGTGGAAACGCTCCGGGCGGCCGAGTAAACAGCCGGGGACAAAAGAGGGCTGAGGTTGTGGTTGCGCGAGTGTCAAAACCCTCGATGCTCTCTCTCTCTCTCTCTCTCTCTCTCTCTCTCTATCTTTATCTCTTTCTCTTTTTTTCGTCGCGCGCGTGCGATTACGCTCGTTTTCCGGAGGAACCGTTCGGTTGGTGTTCGGGATGAAGGTTTGGGTCGTGTGTCGAGATGGAATCATCCGGGCCCCGCTTATATACCCATTTGCCCACCAACCGTTGGCTCGGCTGCGATCGCATAGGGGGCTCCGACCCCCTTCGCCCGACTGCTCTAGGGGCCCCTCTTTCGCTCTCCTCGTCTACTCCGCGCTCCGTGGAGCTCGCCGAGCTCTCTCTCTGTCCTCCTCCAACCTCTGCCCTGCCCCCCTCCTCTGCCTCCGAGAACCCTCCTTCTTCAGAGTCCTCCCTCTCGCTCGCCGCTACACACTGGCTCCCTGCGTTCGCTTTTCCTTCTTCTTCCTCCCCAGGCCACGATCTGCCGTGTGTTGCCTGCTCGCCGATTCCTCTCTACACGGCCCACGCCGCTGCTCCAAGAGCAAAACAAGCCGGGGCTACACTCGATCCTCCGACGATTTTACAACTATCGAATCTGTACCGCGACTCCAGGTTCGCTGCACCATGCATCCACGACTCGCACATCGCCTTCGAGGACCGCGTTAACAGAGCTCGGACAAATCGACAGAATTATCGCCGTCAACGCTCGCTAACTACGAGCAGGTTGATCATGGTCGTGTTCTGGTCACCGGCACGGTGGTTTTCACGCTGTATTGGTTCTCACTCGTTCAGTGAAACTCGAGGCTCGATCGCTCGGAAGATCGGAGAAGCACCCACGAGTTCTTCTGTGACCGGTCTCTCAGTGGGCGACACGTGATATCTCGGCTTTTGTGAGAATCGGCTTGCCAGTGATTGAATTGTCGCGCGAATTGTGGCTCCCAGTCTAACGAGAACATTATGATCATGGGTTGTTCCTTTGCTCGGTTTCGTTTCTGCTCGGACAGGCTGGCGAGGAAGCTTGTGGTTGGCAGACGTTCTCAGAGCCGCGATGAACCAACGATGAAACTGTCTGTCTCCGAGCTGCGAGTACAGAGCAACTGGGTTTTGTTTGTTGTGCTTACGAGTAGACGTACATACACTCTTATGCGAAATATTAAATGATTTCATATCTGATCTTGCTTCGGAAGAGTTTTAGGGAGATCTTGACACGGGACATTTGTTGCTCAGATTTCGAAGATCTTTTTCAGTTTCAGGGAAACATCCGATAGAGCTTGCTGTTCTTTTACAATACTCTCAGTAGTTTACTAAAATATTCAATACGTTTAGTAATTTATTGAATACACATTTAATAATGCAACAAATATTTTGAATAATGGTATGAGAATTATTAGTGACGCCTGCACTACTCGAGTGCTCGTCCTCCATGTGATTCAGATGTTCAGCTTCCATCGAACTGTTTTAAAAACACTCGTTCAGCATGATTCAGTATTGACCGGAAGTGCAACAGCACCGTGGTGCCAGCTCGATAAACATGAAAAGAACCTTGATGTTTGACCGCGATCAGAACGACGATGGAGGTGTTAGGACACCTAATTGGTTCGTACAGCAGCGTGATCTTTTTTCAACTATACTAATCTTCGAGAACATGAAGTTTGCCTGCGATTCGACAATTCATTTCTTCTTCGAATTATTTCTCTCTTCGAAATGAAAATTTCGAAAGTAATGCTTTAAAAGCAGCAATTTTTCAAAGTAACACAAAATTTAGGTGCATTTTTTTATACACATAAATGTAGGTATACAGTAAGTTTTGTAAATAATCATTTATTTGTAATTATACTACATGGATGGGGCCCCTGGCTGCGTTAACTTTACATATTTACGTACGTGAAATTGCATACATACAGTGGGTAACGAAAGTATTCGAACGCCCTTTAAAACAGTACAACTTTTTTATAATTGTACATTTTTATTGCACATCATTTCATAAACCAATACTTCTAATTGATTATAGAACATCAGGTCGTTTGGTACACTGTACGTTTCGTTGCAATGAAATTCGTACATACGCACACATTCATATTCACACTTGTACACATACTGTTACGTACACAGTATAAGTTTTCCTTTGCTCTTCCGTGAAATTATCGAGGCTAAAAAAACAACAAACAACTAGCAATTACTAAGAATAGACGTACAGTAAACGTAATATAATTCGATCGGAAAAATCCTACGATACAGTGCGCACGTAGCACCAAGATGGAGGACGCCGCAAGCACGAAAGCTCGTGATCGCTTGCGCTCTGCCGGCTCTGATAGAATTATCCCGTTCGTTACGTAAAGCGGCTCTTCTTATTGTGTTGTCTTCATGCGAAGAATTATCGTTGATGTGACCTCTTAACGTGTAAGGGCAGACACCGGCCGGCGAAATTTCGTTAGGCGAGCGTTACGTGTCTTTCTCTCGTTCGCGGGGACGGGATCATCTTCTCAATGAGCGCGAACGAATCGTCTGGTACGTGTTCGGTGTGCACAAGTCGCCCGAAACACGTCGGTTTCCTGGATCTTGCCGGAAGCAAGCGTAAATTTCGCCACGAGCCTCGAATCATTTCAATTCTACACCGTGCCCGGCTCGTACCGATCCCGCCTGACAATTTCTAACCCTTTGTACTCGAAGCAATTTTAATTCCAAAATCAAGACATTTCTCAAAAAAAACCTAAATCATTTTTATTCTATATACTTTATTTCTAATAATAAAATTGACGTTTCCCCTTCGTATATACATCAAAAGTATTACAATAATCTTTGTTTAAGATATAGAAAACATCAGTTACAAAACGTCATTCCTCGAGACAATGCAATTTTTCGTCTCCGATTGAAAGGATAATAAAATAATGATTTTATTATATAATTAATCTGTTATCACAAATTTCTTGTGTCCGGTAAACAGGAACAAAACTTTGGATTAAAACTTCGTCAATATTTCTGTTGCTTTTTAACAAAATCGTCCAGAAAAAGTTGGCGATGCAGAAAAAGGTTGATAATCAATCGTTTATCACAATTAATGCAACTGGTACTTTTGCCCTACATCGACAGGAAATGATTACATTCATCTTATTCAAGCTCATATTATAATAAAAATACTCAACACTCTTTTCAGCCATTGTAGCTGAACATGGTGAAAGATTTTAGGTACCGACGCAGGGGATAATGTTTTTTGAAAAATTCTACTAATCTCCGGTGGCGGGGCGTTGCGCGTCGCGTCGCGTCGCGAGGAGAAGGCCGCGCGCGGGCATCGATCGCGATCAGTCGATCACCGATTGTTCGCATGACGTCCGCGATGATCGTGAGTCATCGGGGGCCTGTGTTTCCTCTGTGCACGCCGCGCTGGTACAATACGCGTCGCGAGCATTATGTAAACCGTGTGTGCATCTGTTGAACGGGGACGCGACGGCCCCGAACCTCTCGCGATTCTCCCTCGCGTGAATCGATTCGATCGGGTCCCTGCTGGCTCCCGCTGGCCCCGCGGGCCCCTCGGCGGGCCCCTCGGAGCGACGGGGCGCATCTCCCGGCTCACAGCTCGGGGACCGGTTCTCTTCAGGGCGAAGGTCGTCGGCTGATGCGAGGTCGTCGATACCAGACGTGCTCTCTCGGGCCATCACTTGATTTTTATTGGCCTACGGCTGCCTCCGGAGATGGATCGCTCGCGTGAACACACAGGAAGGGGACGATTGTTGGATAATGCGATTCAGATGTATGCGCGATCCTTCCCTTTCTTCCACTCTCCGTTTTCGGCGATCGTGCTGCTATAATCGGTCTCATCTTGTTTGGCTTTCTTTGGAAATATTCACTTTTTCCTGGCTGACTTGTCCACCCTCGCTTGTCAACCGGAAGTCTAATCCTTCGACACTGGAAATTGTTGCTTCGATCCTCTGAGGCTTGTATTATCGTTCCTTGTTCATCAGAATTTCAATTCTGTCGAAATTGTACGTACAGGCATGTTACTGTGATCTCCCATGACTACGTTGTATACAAAAAGAAATTGAAAATTATTTTTTAAAGAATCATCTCGAAAGAAGTTATGGAGTTGATGAAACTAACAAATGGTTTCAAGGAGCATATAACTTCTAATTGTTTTATAGAAACTAAGGAGGACAAAGGTAACAAAGAGGATAAACACATTTGTGTAACGACGAACCCGAGCCAGACACGCTGTCCTCCCGAAATCTGTCCTCGTCCATTATTCTGTCGGCCACCAAATTCGCCGAGGACGCGTACAATCGTAACGACGCCGATGATTTATCGTGCTGTAGTCACCGTTTCGGTTAAGATCCACACATCGAAAAAGATTTTATCCGAACGACTTCGTGTTTCGCAAGGATTTCTGTACGCGGAGCTCTCGACTTGTTTTATTTGTGTGAAAGAAACTGCGAAATTTCATGAATTGCGTCGATCGATCGTGACGCATCGCGACGATTCAATTTTACAGTGGAGCAGGCAAAGTTAGTGAAAAATGAAACTGTGCCAAAGCATAACAGCTCATTTTCTCTTACAGTCTAACAACATTGTCCGACTAACTATACCTAAACACCGATTTTTGACAATTCTGTAGATAAAACGATTCTGCAGACTCCTCTAAATATAATGCAAATATAAATAATGAAATAAATGAGTAAATAAGTACATAAATGAATAACTAAAATACTAAATAAATAAATATATAAATAACTAAATATACGAATGATCTATCTGCATAAATCCTCTTCGACAAAGTATAATAAAAGATTCCAAGGACAGCACTTCGATTTAATCGTCCAGCCAATATAATCTGTTAACAGGAAACTCATATAATCCATCGCAAGTATCAAAGTATTTCCATACAGCTCGTTTCGAGGCAACTTCTACTACGTTTTTTGTTATACGCGCATTATCTCCAAATAATAAAGCAGGCATCTCGTAGCAAAAGGTTCGCCGCGAATCCTCGCGGGCGGGTCCAACACCGGCTCTCGGACAAATGTAATAATCATTCCATGAAACGAATCTCAATATTGAAACCCCGGCGTCTATTAATCAAGATGAATCGTTCCTTCTCAATCGGATCGTACAATTACCACGAAGACATTAATCTTCCCGGGGCAGAGCACGACCGTCCATTCCGCTTTAATGCTTGAACCTATCACGCTATGGTGTTGATTCGATCGAGTTTATTAGCAAACATGTTCTACGCGCGCCATCAATCATACCTAGCCGAGGAACACGGTAATGACAACAATTGCCTATCGCCGGCGCTAGGAATTCGATTACCCTTGTCGACGAGGGCCCCGTCTAAGAATAGCTGTGTTCCCCGGTAAAAAGAAATAGATATAATGATGCTTCGATATAATACCTACAGCATCGTGTTCCTCGTCGTCGTCGTCGTCTTCTTCGATCCACGGGCTCTTCCTGGATCCCCGTGGCAGTTGCCGAGGAAACGACTATGTACTTTACAACCGGCGATTCCCGACCGTTACGTACCGTTAGGACGGCCGATCGTCTATATCGCTCATGGGCGAAAAAGAAGGTTTTCGCGTGCACCGAGGAGCACCTGAAACGGTCCGGTAATTGTAGAGATCCAAGCCGCTTAAAATAGATACAATTCCGGCCCGTGGAAACTGTCGATTTTTTATTCTGCTCAGGGCGTGCACTCCTCCGTCCAACAAGCTATGTACATAGTTGCTACCTTCCAACATCTACCTGTCAGTTGCGACGTTTCCGACGATTTTCTACCCCCCCCCCGAACTTGTTCTCTTTACACTGAACAAACTTATGCTGATGAAGTCTTTTTTCATCTCCAAAAACAACGGAGATGTTTCTGTGGTTGCATGGAAAAACGCCGCATGTCACAATTTCAACGAGTTTATAAATTAATTGAGCTTAATAGTACACCTATACCTTGCTATACAGCCTAGATACGTTCCGGAAAAGTTGGCCGTAAAGCGAAAAGCCGTATAAAGAAATTATTTACATACAGAACCATACAAATTCAATTGGATCCGTTGCAATTTTTCATTCTCTTGTCTTCAATCCACATATCTAATAGTTTTTCCATTTTTTTTTTTTCATAATGCTGCTTCTTTGGCGAGTTAATTTTGAGACACTTAAAGGTGCAGCAGATAGCGAATGTGTTCTAATTTCTTCTTTTCTATCGTGAATAGTTTGAACGGTTGCCTTGTCTCACGGCTAAGAAATTGAACTTGGTTTACGAAATGAAAATTGCCTGGATCGATTGCGAGAAATAGAAAATAAATTGAATGTTATTTCTTCCCTTAATGATTGTAATAGAGGAGAAATCATATATTGACATCTTCGATTTTTAAAATTTTCCAACAGTTTCTGTTCAGTCTAATTGTTACACATGTTATTTCTGCGGCATAATGGTCCTATTAACACGGTTTTTAAGACATTCCCTACGATCTGCCAAAAAAATGTTTCCAACAAAACTTGATCATTATTTAGTTTACTACAAATGTCACAAATATTACAAAATTTTTTTGTAAAAAACAGGGATCACCTCGATTCTTTAAATCGTTTCTGACTTTATAATATTATTGGCTGAAAAGAATTCAACGACCTGGCATACTATAACTTTAACTTTGAAATAACGCTGAAAAACTTTTGGCCATAAAAAGCGGGTTTCCAGACCATAGTGCATAGTGCGGCGGCGGTGATTTATGTTTGGCACGGAACTCGACCACTCCGATAACACGGAAGATAAATACTGTCTCGATGCAGATCTGCGTTCGGTTGGTCACGACGTTGCGTAAGGATGAAAAAAAGAGGATGAAAGGACCGAGCAGGAATATGTTTAAAGCCGTGACTCACGTTCCTTATTATCATCAGGAAGCCGGTAGAGCACGGACGTCCCAGCAAAGGACGCGTTCGTTCGGACGCGATAATTCGTAATTTCGGCGTACGAACGGTGAATGTCAAATCTCGAACGCGACCGGAATTCCTGTCGCGAAATCGGGACGCTGGTCCACACGCGAAAAAACCCGTGTATAAATTCGTTAGACTGTTCCATGTATTATTGATAGCCGGGACCGCGTGATGGAGGACATCTAAATTTGTCCTACTGCGAAAAATCGTGAATCATTGGTCATTAAACGCGAGTGACTCGCCTAGCAGAAGGAAACATTAAACAAGACTATTTAAAAACACTACCTATTCAAGTACGGTAAAGGTTCAATCTAAAAAAAGGTCCGTGCTGTTTCTTAGATCGCACAATTTAACTAATTTTTGTGACTTGTGAAAGGTATTTGTGAAATGAATATTTTCTTTAATGACTTTTTCTTTAATGAAATGACTTTTTTCTTAGATCGTGCAGATAGGACAGGTCCTGTCGAATCGGAAAATTTTGTTTTTCAACATTTCTATATTTACGATAATAATGTTTCCTGGTCTTTCGAATTTCTTCATCTAGTTATGCTTGAGGTGTCGAAACAAAGCCAACAGTGTCGATTTACCTTTTACGAGGAGATTGAACGACCAAAAGGAAATTTTCATTTGTAATTTCATTACGCACATCCGAACATGAATAAGTTCATGGCGGAGTGATAAGGAACGAGGTTAATCATATATCTTAATCAGGATGAGGTATTTGTATGCTCACGACGAGATCGGTCCTCGTCCTTCGTCCTGTTCGGAGGAAGGATATTCTTGAAGACAGATATCACCTAGGACCGTAATAAAGTTGAAGAGCTTCGCGAGCACACGCTTCTCTGAATACCAATGACCAACTTTGCGAAAACATACATAATTCTCGTTTTTAATGGGTAAGGACACTTTACCTCGATAAAATCATGCCCCTGTGGAGCGCATAATTCTTTACTCTAACGTGGAAGGAACTTCTTAACTTTGAAAATTAAACATTTCCTCCGACCTAGAATAATTCCGTTCTATATGATTTTTTTCCATTTTATCCATGTGAAATTGATGTAACACCGCATACAATATTTAAATGTTTAGTAATTGACTAGATACCAATATATTTAATAATGTAAACAATATTTTTAATAATGTAAACCAATTTTTAGTGGTGACTCATGCGTTCATTTTTTACTTTCCATGGTAACCATTTCGGTGTTCACTTCGGTAGGATGAACATTTTTCGAATCTAAAATTTTGCATTCATTTTGCAAAAGAAAATACCTGTGGACTATAATAGTATTTCTAGATCAAATGGTTTTATTAGATTTGCATTTTAAGATCACACTTTTTCGGGAGGATATCGGAACACGGGTCGGGCCCTATCGTATAACCATCCTCGATCATTCGTCCGGCATAGTCGCGATTTTTCACAGTCGAGAGTACGTGCGCCAAGGCCGTCGTCAGAGGCGCACTTAAATCTGGAGACATCGTTAGGTGGCCGGTGGAAGGAAAAAATCGCGTCGCAGTTACTCGCAAATTCCTGGAAAATTATAGGTTCGTTAGTTTATGGAGGCCCGTAAAACTTCTGTCGAGCAAATAGCGGTTGATTTATGCTCGCCGGATTTTATTTTTCGACTCGTGAACGGGGGAGGGGCTGGGGGGGGGACATGTGGAAGCTCGATATCAGAATACGTAGCGATTCGATCGGTCACTCTTAGAGCCGGTGGTTGCTAATTACCCGGTAAATAATTTAATCACTGCTTCTGGAAAAATAGGATGACTCATTTTCTTTCTCGACCATTCCATTATGTTAGCTCGGCGTTCTAGATACGATCAAAAGTTTCGGACAGACGTGCGAATTATGGGTAACTTTTTATGAACAAGCAGTGTTTACAGTTTTCCATTGTTAGCGTTGCATGATTTGGTGACAGCGCAAAATCCATATATGTACATTGATCGTTTGTAATTTGGTGGAGGAAAACGAAGAGCGTGCTAAATCGGCAACTTCAATGAACACCGTAAATATTCCTGCGGTTCCCTACCCAAGTATCTACGTCGAGGAGCAGGAAAAAGAGAGGATCATTCGAGAGTCAAACATGTTCGAGTCCCCGATCTTTCGCAAAGCAATTAAACCACCTTTTTGTGATCGGTGAATCGTGTATTCAGCAAAGACAATCTTGCAATCTATTGCAAGATCCAGACGTAACGATACGTTTCTTGCTTGCGTTTCGTCTTTTACACAGCATCGTTAGGTCTCGTCACACAATTTCGACGACGAGCAACGCCGATCAGATTCGTCGACCCATCTCCAACATCTGCGATACATTACTGATTCGTTTTTAATCTCGCGATGAATCACTGCCATCCCGAGTAACCTGCATCGCGTAACACTTGTTAACGAGAGTATCATTGATCCCAAACGTCCTCCGCGTACGCTGCGCCAATGGAACTTCTTGAATCCGAGCTTTACAAGTTAGGCTGTCTGCCCACGGCTTTGTCCTATACCCATATTTCAATTTTATTAAATTTTATTGACCACCCTGCCAAATTCGAATATCCAAATATAAAATTCTTTTAATTGTAAGAGATATGCTTGTGGCTCTTTACACTGTGGCTACAGGTTTTCTACTCCAAGTTCCCCCGTTTACAGTGTAATTAATTTTAAATATCCTTAATGGGTGAAATTGATTTGCAAAAGAGCGTATTTAACTTGCAAATTAGTGAATTCGGAGAAAATGGGAGAGAAAAGAGAGAAGAGAGAGTACTTTTTCATTTTTCTGCAATCCTTTTAAGCACCTTTTGACAAGAAAAAGAAAAAGCACGAGGATCCAAATACATATGGATTGAGGGGTGCAAAGCAATCAAACATGATTGGGAGGGTGTTTCCGGATCCCATGGACCGAATGCTGTACCGTAGGGTTAAATGGCCACTAATTCGAGGGTTGGACGACTCGAGAAAAGTCTCAACAATGGAAAAAGCGACACGGTCGTTGTATGGCGTTAAACGAAAGAACAATTACATACACCGGTGCGAGAGAGGACGGGAAGGGACAGACCTTGGGCTCCTTGCGGGATAATCATAATGTTACACGATCCGCGCTATAATATCGTATAATGTCTGCGACACGACCGTGCATTGCACGATCCCGACAGACCATTTACGCGGTTGCTACGAAAACTAGGACCAGCAGGTCCCTTCTCTCTGTCTCTCTTTCTCCTGCTCGTTTTCGCTTCTACCTTCGATAGGAAATTGGAGCGACGCGACGGCTCCTGTGCTGCGGGTAAATTGCTTCTCGGTGGGAAAGGATGGGCCAATGCGGCCCGATACGGCCCGACGAAGAGAGCAGACACCCGAGAAAAAGGAGAACCGTCAGGATGCGTCGCGAGACCTGTCATTTACGCCGCACTCGTCACCGTCGTTTCGTAATTACATTCGCCGTGGCTCGGCCGCATAGACGAGCGTCGCAGAGAGAAAGAGAGGGAAGAATGCCCGGCCCGATTGCTTAATTTTCGTTTATCTCTGATTGAACTGCACCTGGACATTCGACGTCGTATTCAATCACCGAAAATACAGCATTCCCCACTCGAATATCTCTGAAATTATTAATGATATCGAGCAATGTTTCAAAGAAAAGTTATATGGTTTCGTGGGGGGCATCATTTCATGTTAATGGTTTTCTTGTAGGTGGAAGCGTAGAGGTCGTACGAAGGTCACTTTCAATTTCTTTAATGGAGCCATGTATTTTTTAATACGCCAATCGACGCAGCTGCTAATCGATTAGACTGCGGATCTGTATGCAAAATAAAAGTTGTCTGCATCGATTGCAAGAAATAGAAACTAAATAGAATTTTATTTTTTTCCCTGATGATTTTAATGGAGGAAAAATCATATACTGACCAAATTTTCCAACGAATTTCATCTTCTCAATTTTGCTATAAAAGCATAAAGATCCGCAGTATACTCATTATAAATGAAAGACTATTAGTTTCGGTGTCCCTGTTAGTCGTATCAACGTGAAAAATTGTTATGCGATGCAAGAATCTTTTCGCATGGGTGGAGGCAAATTTTCAAGGTCATCGTCATCTCTGTAATTGGGATGCAGTGTTTTCTTATCGCCGCGCGATAACCGGTGTCGAGATGATTAAAGCGAATGCTATCGAAGGTCACCTTCTCACCCACGCAAAAATTGTGTATAAGAAAAATGCTACCGATCATCCAGAAAAGGTTGGCACACTTTATAACATAAACATATATGCGTGGAAATTACATGATTCGATATGAATGTCGTACGAAAGTTCTGTCTTTTTGTCTGAAATTATTCTGAGAAGGATTATACAGAATTTTGGTTCTAAATCTGAGTAAACACTGTACCAGTGAAGGGTTAAGCGAACTTCGAGATTTATAATGCGAATCGTATAATTCACGAACACGCAAGCTAATAAATGCCCTACTTAGTGTGTGCCTTCAACCACCTCTAAATGTGGAAGCTTGCTTCTGACTCTTTCTTTCTTCAAAGATTGCAATCTGCATATTTAGTGTTAACAGACATTGTTATTCTTGTAAAGCGAAATAAATCCAGAAGGGCTTAAGTTCTTAAAAAATAAAAAAAAAGAAAACTGCGAGGTTTTCGACGTCACGCATCCGTGACGAACGTGTTATTACTCGGGTTTCTTTCTGGATACATTGAAGAGCGAACGGCCGGAGATTTGACAGTGAACGGACGTATTCAATTATCGCGAGCTAACGCGTTTATCCTCTGTTAATTTCTCGATGTTCTCTTTTCACGGTGTTGCAGTCCGCTTCTGCATGTCAACGGTGTATGCACGAGTTGTTTTATTTAGTGGCGAGACGAGGAGCGAATAAAAAGGCGCGAGTGTCATAAAGATTCCTCTCGTAAAAGGCATTCTATCCTTTCGTCATGCCACGCTCTGTCTCTTCATACCCGGGGGAGGGGTGGATATAAATCGTGAGCTGCCGCTCTCTTTGTTCATATTTCATTTTAAGTCGCTATCGAGAGAAGCGCGCAAGAAAAATGAAGAAGCGTGTCCGCAGAGGTGATTAAAAGCGCGTTGCTCGATTCGGTTTCGCCACGTCAACTTACTATTCCGACCTCCCGTCTGTTTATTAACACTGTTTCTACCGAAGGTGTCGGAAAGACATCCTTAAAAGATATTATAAGAGACAATTAATAGCGAGACAAAAGTGGCCAGATAAGAAAGTGTTTGCATAATAAAATATTCATTTCTCCACATATTTCAGCGAAACAAAACTTCTACAAGGTCAATGTTCGAATAATTGAGGTACGGATATGAGAGACTCTATTGTACATCGTTCTCAGGACGAAGTTAGAAGCATTTGCATATTAAAAAGATAATGCGCGACTTGTGAGTCTTCATTTCTGTAAAGACTGACTTCCAGCGTCAATTTTTACCAGCCTCGTTACGACATCCAAGACGTTAATAACCTTAACCTTTTTACGACCATGAGACACGCGAGATTCTTTAAAAAAAGGCTAAACCGAAAATAAAATGACATGTAACTGTGTTACGTTCCGATATTTTCTTTCTCGAAACATTTTCTAACATGTCGGTGTCCAATTCGATCCATATTTATAAACATTCTACCTAAATTCGAATTTTCTAGAATCCAGTTGACATTGTTAGCTTTGTACATCAACCTCGATAAAGGTATCAACGTTGATTTCAAAGAGGAAAGTTCAGAAATGTGTATGTAGAACTGATCTTTTCCATTGCGAAATGCTAACATAATAAAGACGAAACAGAAAGAAACCATCGTGTTCACTTGGTTAACGAAAAATATTGACAAGCGTCTCGATTAGAGTATCGATCCGACAGATTATACGCTTCGCAGGACACGGATACCTCGCAGAAGGAGGCAAAGGGATAGGTAACGACGGAGCAAACAGAGGGACAGAGGTAAATAAAAGAGGGAGACACGAGGAAAGAGGAGAGAGACTGGTACGAGGGGTGGGTCTCGGGTGTGGAGGGGCTTGAAGGGGGTTGCGCAGCCGAGTCGAAGATACATCGGCTAAGGCTAAGTTAGGATGAGGATAGCGGCGATTATCTTAACGATCCCCTGCAGCAAAACCTGAACGGCAACTCCGCTCCGTCTCCTCTCCGTGGCAAGTTGTGTATCGGGACTCATACCACCATTGCTTTCCTGTTGGCGATGATGTTGCTGCCGGTGCGGCCGTTTCTGGCTCCTGCCGGCGCTGTCGCTCGTTGCTGCGCTACCAAAGAAATATGGAAGACTTCGCGAGGGAGACATGGGGAGGGATGCTGAAAATAGCTCGGCGTCGCCTTTTGCCGAAGTGATCGCGAGGAATCCGCCGGGGATTCTTCTTCCTTCCTCGTGATAAGACCTGCTTCTAATCCTCTTTCGCGATGCTGCTAACTCAACAGGTGTGTAGGTGTATAGATCTGGCGTAGGAATAGAAAAATAGGGTACTCATCGATGGCTTGGATCATTTGGCGAGGGGATATTGTGGTCAACTCTACGACCGAATTGGAAGATCGTCAGACCTTTTCGCTCCCTCCGAGTCAACGGTAACCTTCGATTCGTTCACTGACTCCGAGACACGTCCGACCTGCGTCCACCACCGTGATCCACTCGTTCGACTGAATCGCCAGGCTTATGCAACCTGTCGCGGCCGACCGGTCTTTGGACTTCCTTAGACCATCCTCTCTGGTCTATCCTAAAATCGTTCATAACAAAAGCGTCGAACCTAAATCTTTCCAGTTTGGTGTCCCCTGCTCGTATCATCGAAGTGGGAGTTTAATCCCGCGTGTTCTCCGCTAGAGAACCTTCCTTCAGAAACCGAAGCCACCGAAGCTGAAGCAGAAGCGAATCCCGAATCTGTCGCCAAGGTCGCCGCACCGATTCCATAAATCCTGGCGGCGCGCATAGGCGTAGAACCGGTGGAGCGACGAGTTCGGAGGCATGCGAGGTATCTAACCGTGCTGGAAAGAAAGTCGCTTGTTGTCGGCAAGGACGAGGAGGTGGCGACCGGTCGCCGGACTGTTGGGAGCCGGTCTACGCTGGTGTGTAATGCGTTACACAGGTATTACAGGTATTATCCGTATTACACGTATTACGAGTATTATACGGACGTACGTGCGACCTCGAGAGAGCAGAGGCCCGCTGAACGGCTTCTTCTTCTTCTTTCTCCGGCCCCGTGCTCTCCTCCTCGCCCATTCCCACCACCACCGCCACCATCGTCATCATCCTCGGCATCATCGCCCTCCGGCCCCCGTTCACCGCCTGTTGCATCTCTCGTACCCGTGCGTGCGCGTCCCCTTCGTTCGCCTCGTTCCTTCGTCCCTATCTCATCCTCCTACCTCAACCCCTCCTCCCCCTTACCTATTCGCCTCCTTCTTATCTTTTTACCCTGCGGCCCCTCTAGCGGGCGGTTTAACGTCCGCGACTTTTTCTTTCTCCTCTCTCGCGCTGCTAACCCTACCTTCGTCTTTCCTCCCCTCCGCCTCACTCTTCTCGCCATCCTCCTCGCCATACATCCACGATTCCACCTTCTCTTCATCTCCTCCACCTCCTCCGCCTCCCTTCACCGTATTCTGGCTCGCCTCTTACACCTCCACCCCCTCCGACACAGCTCTCGGTCCGCTTCGCTATACTCGAGAGCAACACCAGCCCGGAGCTTGCTTCAACAGACTCTCTTCTCTCTTTCTTTCTCTTTCCCTCGGCTTATCCATCTTGGCTGCCCTCCGCACCGGTTTTATTTCGATTTTCAAGGGGGGATTTCTCTCTTTGGGATGTCCAGATCAAGCCACCAGGGACCACAACACCATGCCGCAGACAGGCCAAGCGATTCCTGGAAGTTTTCGGGTGCTGCGATAGGGGATTGTTGATGGTCCCGGTCTGTGGGTTTGGCTAGGCTCTTGCGAGCTGGAGGTGTTGCTCGGGATGCTAATCCGGGGCGTTGCTGGGCAACTTGTGGGAGGATCTTTATGCAAATTGATATTGGCCCTTTGAGTCTCTCGAATTGATCGGTGGCTTGTTTCCTTATAGCTCCGGTAACGAAATTCGGCGTTTGTGATTTCCTTGAGATTGTTCCTGAACCTCTTTATAACATCATTTACTATACAACGAGTCAACGAATGAGTTCGTAGAACTTTTTCAAGATTAGACTAAACGATTCGAGTCTTTTTGTGAAGTTACTTGCGCCCATAATTATGACAGTGGTGCAAGTCATATATTTCTTGTTTAGACATATGTATTTAAAAGAAAAGAATTTTAACACTAAATCAATTCCATATAATGTTGAAATAACAAGCAGTATCTAACTGTTCATTTGTGGCAATATCGTAAAGATCACGTTGAATTAGTTTAGTTTAAAATCAATTGATAAACACATTCTGGCACAATACGTGGAGGCTCAAGTAATAACAATGAAAAAAGAATAAAATGTCAGTCATATACATGCTTAAAATCTCGTTGAATATTAATAACAATGAAACATAAAATGTACCGGTTCGAAATCTAATTAATTTGAAGAAGGAAGTTGTAAGTAGATCCAGTCTTTTTTCGCCAGCCCATTACCGCAGGAAGCTAGAGGTATCTAACACGGCCGAACTCGCATTAACAGTATTTAATACAAATTTATGATTGAAGCTTGCTAATTTTCAGACACCGTTGTGTTTCACGGGAAAAAATCGTTTTCGTCGAGGAATCTCTTGCTAGCGAGCTTGAAATTCACAAGTTACATTGCATTCAACGGATTAATAAACCGAACGGCTAGGATGCAATTAATCTCTCACGTGGGCGTTAATTATAGCCCGTTCGTCTCTCAACGCGTTTAATTTTCTTAAGCATCACGATGCCTCGCGATCCGAATGCTCGGCTCCCCGTGGAAAATATGAATAACTTAGTAATGAAAACTGCTATTTAATCGCGTAAACAGTACCCGTATGATTCAACGGGGCAATAAATTAAATGACTCGCGGATTACACGACGAGGATTCTTCGTTTTAGGTTTATATCTCCATTAACCTTTATAATTTATGCTACGGCGCGCGAATGTGTGTGTGTGCGTCGGTATAATATAGCAATCAATCTTCCTCAATTTTAACGTAACCTGTTACGTTGCCGAACGTTTTTCATGTTTTATAATTGCAGTTACTAAATTCATCAATGCTGTCGAAGACACATATGCCTCGTTCTACAACAACGTGATTGAAAAATAATGGGAATCACTGTTATTTAAAGGAATAGTACTCGGCAATTTAAAAAGTGATTTGTCGACAACTCTGGAGAACGATAAATCAAATATAACTGACAAGTAACTTCGATTTTCACAAGAAAATTTAAGAGTACTCACATACACCGTGCGAACGAATGAAATAAGTACAACTAACTAAATAGTGCAATGAAGTAGTACAACTAAAGCACCACAGGATGAAACTT
The DNA here is from genome assembly GCA_028455605.1 of Lasioglossum malachurum. NCBI lineage: Eukaryota > Metazoa > Arthropoda > Insecta > Hymenoptera > Halictidae > Lasioglossum > Lasioglossum malachurum. Next base: position 10,784,612 of record CM052319.1, on the reverse strand, counting down.
TTTCGAATCTGTGTTTTATTATTTCTGTAATTAGACTGAATAAAACACAGATTATTTCAATAAAAATTTTTGCCCAACTCTGAGTACTAGGAAGAGATATTTAGAACGCAGTATGAAGTGCTATGAAAAGATCTAGCTATGAAGTACGCCTACGCACGCTAAAACCCAACAGTTCGTCACTTCTCTATCGTAGAGCATCGTGGATCGAACAAACCGTGTGTCTCGGATCGCAGAAAACGACCTCGGTATAATGTCCGACCTTTACGAACCGGTCCTCATCGGTGCATTTGCATCTTCGTACAGGTGCATACGGTGCACGCAGGTTCTGTAGGGTAGAGTCACGTTACACACTGTCTTGGTAAGTCTAGGAAAAGATCCTGCGTAGATTCACAGCATCGATTGTACTGGAAACGAAGATTTTTCAAAGAAGTAACTAGCAATAAACATTTACAACTAATATTAACGGTACACAATTCAAACAATTACAAATATAAGCTTTGTAAGAATCGTTGTAAACAACGATTATAGAACAATTATTACTAAAATGAACACGCATATCATTGTAATCATACTACAGTAAGTCCTCTATAGACGCGACAGTTTCGGGAGGATTTGGTCGCATCTATCGTATAGGTTCGAGTCTCTTTCTTCTTTATACGCAATCCTTCCTTGCGCCCGAAACGTTCATCGTCAATTAAACCACTAAATACGGTTGAAATTATATCGTGTTTAGTATCATTTTGCATTAGAAAAATTCCACGAATATGTTGGTGAAAAATAATACATAAATATTCACCATTTTTGTAATAAATGCATAAAATCTGCAGACTAATAATAATCTATTACAGTTCGACCATATATTGTAAACTACAGTGGTACCTCGGTATACGAGCTTAATCCGATCGTGATGTTTGGACTTACACTGAATAAGACGTATACCAAACCAACCTTTCCTATAAGAAGTAATGTAAAAATGATTGATCCGTTCTCATGTAAAAAACACTCCTATTGATATCATACCTATATTAATATGGAGTTGTAAAATAATTTAAACAGTGTTTAAGCACACCTTATAATAAAATCTCATTTTTTATTTATGTGATTTTTAAATCTATCTTTATATTTATATCGTAGCATCTGCCATTCTGCCATCGCACCAGACATAGCCGCCTTCTGTATCAAGCCATTGATACCGATACACTCGATCGACTGATCATTTTCTTTCATCTCTCCATGTTGTGTCTTCGCGGGCTTCGCGATCATACGCCGACCTCATCAGTAATTCCATTACTTGTATGATCAGTCAGTTAATAATACATCAACTACGAATATAATTGATTATTAATTTAATATTCCTTCGAGATAATTATTTAAAAATGACGCAAAATTCACACAAAAACTTTATGTCGTATACCGAGCAAAATTTGTCACGTCCAAACAGGACGTATTCCGAATTGGACGTACTCCAAAGCAGACGTATACCGAGGTACCACTGTATTACACCTATGAAATACCTATCTAGGTAAGAGTTCAGTCACCCGGTGGCATCTTCTTCGCGAAAGGAGTGAAATTTGTCGAGGCAGTGGAACGGTCCCCGAATGGTCCCGCAAAGCTAACTGCGCGGTGCGAGCCGCCAGTAGTCCGTTTGAAATACACAAAGCGGTGCACGGGTGTCGTGGTACCAGCTACGGAATGGTCTCGTTACATAGTGCACGACCTTAGCGAAACCGGTCGCAGGAATCGATTTGCATGGTCGACTCGTTGCGATGAATTACGCCGCGCAATTCGTCCGCTTCCTACGCCGCGACGGAATCGGGGAAATGCTCGCGGAGAATGGTACACACGCGTGTGTCTTGTTCCTGTTATTCCCCGTGTCGAATGGCTCCGTCACGCAGCGCGTTATCCGGATGACAAAAATTAACGAACTACCTTCTCGTTTGTGCTAATGAACTTTGGAGTTCAGACAAAAAAATTCAAAGATAAATACATACGAGTCTCTGTCGTGTCGAGATCGTTGCTCCGAACAGAATAGAAAGGCTCGAAGCTGGCTTTTCATCGAGTAGGAGTGTTTAAATGTGGGGGAGTTAATAGTTTATTACAATTTTATATTATGATTTCATTTCTTCAAAGTACTTCCCTAAACTGCCAAGTGTAATTTTCACGGAAAATTTGTTTCCATTCATCCTGCAAAAGGTTATAAATAATTCTTCTCAAATTATTTGGATAAAGAGTACAGGGATAGGATTACGTTTTTCGATGTACACTGATGAGCGGATCCCTTAATTAATATTTTTTTCGAGTCTCGGTTTTGCAATCATGGGAATGAGTGGTGTGTACTGTAGACATTAATTAGTCGAATTTCTCATTGCATGTTACTACCATATCCTCCACTTTCCTCGTCCTTATAAATCCTAATTAAATTAATAAACTTAAAAAGTGAAGAAATGCCGTAACGTATGTAGTACATATTACCCTCTGCGAGTTTTATTTCTGTAACTTGGAAATTATGAAACTGCCACTCTACGTTTTCCTATTTCTTCCATTTTATTTAGATCGCCGATGTAGATCAACGTCAGAGGAACGAGTGTTTCTACGCTAATAGCTGATCTACTTTCTGATTAGTGCAATTAATAAGACTTCTCCCTGCACGTCGTTATTAGAGGAACACTTTTACTTTCGGTGTAAATGTCTGACAATTTGTCTTGTCCATTTCTTTATTTGTAGTATGCTGCTGGTACGATTTAGAAACGTTCTGTTTGCGAGTACGATTCGATCGACCATTTGGTTTTTATTTACTTGTAGTACTGTTTAACAAATACACCAATTCATTTGTCAATCGATATTACAAGAAGTTTACAAGAAAATATGAATAATGCGAGGACAGAACACGCGAGGCTCGACAAACAATTCATCACACGGTCTACGAAGAATTATAATAAACACAACAATCTTTGTAAGACGTTTAATCAACTGAAGAAGTGAACGAAAAATAGTCAGTGCTAAAAAAATCGTGGCGAAGGATTAACGAAAGGATCCTCTAACCGGAAAAGGATTAGAAAAAGCACTAGAATAAAAGAAATCCGCTCTACAACGATGAAATTCGAGTCTACAACCATTCGAACGAATCACTGAATGAAAGGAAGATCTCTGTCTGCCTGACACACACTCCTTTCACTAATCCTTAACACAATGCTGCCCTTTTCCATACTGCGACAGCCACTATCCGTTCGCTTTTCTGTGACCCCTCTCTCTCTTTCTCTTTCTCGCTCTCTCACACTCTCACTCTCACGCTCATTCTCTTTCTCCCTCTCTTCTTTCTTCCAGGCAGCCACCTGTTGAAATTTCCCAGAGCCAGCTGGGCCATTCATCAAGCCTCTCTTGCCTAACTTACAAGTTTGTTAGCTACTACAAAGTCTATGCGGCGAAAATTCCTCGCAGAGTCGTCCCATTGATCATGAATTGCAGGTGGTTCCCCATTGAGCCTCAACATTATTCAATCGGAGAAATTCAGGGAAATTAAAAATCTAATTGTAAGCGCGTAATAAAATATTTTTGCCACTGGTAGCCAACGCTGGAATGAGGAAAAATTCGAAAAATTGATTATCAAACCACGAGTTGTAAAGTTTATAAAATTATCCTGTTCTGCGGTGGCTGTCGCTCTTTTCTAATCGGACAAAATTGTTTAAAAGTGAAGAGGTTGAGGTTAATATTGTGACATTTTTTCTCTGCGATAGAGAATTTTCAGAAGCGAGTGTTAAATGTGCCCATAATTACAAGTGTGGTCTAAGTCATATATTTCTTGTTTCGAGATATTTCAAGGAAAAGGATATTAACGTTAAATGAATTCCATATAATGTTGAAATACGGAATTCTAATGGTTCATTTTTTACAATATTGTAAATAATTGATAAACTTAGACAACTTTCATAATTGAGGACATGATTCTTATACAAATGTCGCGGAAATTGAAATAAAGAAAATTTAATAAAATGTACCATCGGTTTAGAAAACATTTGTGAAAATTGTTCAATTTTGCAACGAGTCTTCTTAACGCATTGCATCTCGACGCTTATTTCATAATTTTTAGAAGACTGTGCTCCACAGCTATAGTTTAATAGATCGTTCAACAACAATAACAATTACAATCGTGAACGAACGAATCAGGCTCAATAATGTAATTGAATAATTTCGTTTGCGACTACTGTATAAAAGAAGACTTTTAGATAAAGTGTTATTTGTATTTTTGTCTAAACCGTGCTGGTGTCAGTGTGCGAGATACGGGACTCACATCCACGCAGGGAAGTGTGTGAGACGATGGAGCCTCGATATGCTCATTCATACATCGTCATCAGCTGACGTCCACCGTTCGCCGATGAATTACAATGCGCGCAAGTGCGTAATGGCCGGTTCCTCTCTCTGGTTGCACGCGCTCGCTATACCGATACCGATGGTCCATGAACGGGGCTGTTTGCCCGGCCGCGACACGGGTTTCGATTAACATTTGACGACAGACAAACAGTGTCGTAATCGGTGTCGTTCTCTTGCGCGATCACGAAATCCGAGCCGACCGCGAACTTGGCTGTCTCGTTTTGCATTCAGGGTCACGCGGATTCAATGACGTAGATCATACGCGATCGGTCTCACGGATGCATCCTAATTCACCTGTCTGCCGAGCCCGTCCATCGTAATTTGACCTGTCCGGCGAATGAACACAGCGAACGACCATGATTCGTATATTAAACGAAAAATAACATTCGAAAGAAAACATGATATTTAAAAACGCACTACAAAATGCACGAAAAAGTATGAAATGACTCCCATTTAATTTATGTGAATACACACGAACTTAAATACAATACAATTTAACATTTTCCATATGAGAGATGTTGCTGACTATGATTTCATTGGAATATGGTGGACTTGGAAATCAGTAGGTGGGAAGAGAAGATACATTAATCTGTGAAAGCATGTAGAGGAATTTAAGGATTTTCGTAATTTTCAGTGTCGAAGATTTTCAATTTTCGCCGCCTCCGATAAGATTTAAGTTCGTGTGTATTCACATAAATTATTTCATACTGTTTAGCGCGTTTTTTCGAAGTCGGTTTAATTGTTTTTATAAAATTTTTTATTTCATGCTAATGATATGATGGGAAAAGATTATTGCTGCGAACGATTTCTAGAATTCCGGAGCCTTCCAGATTATGTCATTTTCGGTCTGGAGTTCGCAGTTCCGTGACACGTGGCGCAGAATTGCGAAATATTTGCCGACACTTTTAAAATATCCTGCCGCCAAGGATCCTGCGGCATTCCTGCGCGAGATCAAACATCAAACTGGACGACAACGTTTGCTCACTCGGTTTTCGCCTTTTTTTTGTGCGAACGAGCCGTGCCACACGAGCAAACCCCATTAAAAAAATCTATTCAAACAAAGAGAGACCGAGCCGGATTTCTCGCTGAAATCGATAGAACACGTTCGAGACCTTCGAAACTCATTCACCCACGGAGCTCCGCAGTGAATTTCCGCAGAATCGAGGATCCCATAATAAATCAGGATATCGTCTGGATTCATTCAAACGCTGGCGAACCTGTCTAGATCCGCAGGTAGCCGGGCCCCGATGACAAACGAGCTTTGTCTGGTTCGAGAAAGAAATCCTAGTATTTTTCCATCTTTTCGGTTCATAGCACTCCCCTGGTTTTCTCCTCGAGCACGATAGCCCGGCCGAGTATATTATCCTATTGATGGGACCCTAACGAAGTTAGGGCCTTCGACGATAATCCTCGCGCGCATAATCAGCCGTGACACTCTCGCGGCCGTGACGCGCGGCTGAAGGGTCTCTTTTAGCTTCTAATTGTAAGGGACCGAGATTAGGGTCGTGTCGGCCTTGAGTTCAATTCGCGATTGAAGTCACGGCGAAGTTGAGAGAATCATTCGAAGATCGTGCGTCACGAAGTTTCTCCCGCGGAATTGATCCGAGATACCGATCGCTAATGTGATGACTCCTTGTTTTACAATCGCTAGAACAGATTCTTCGGGCATTTATCGGGGTAATTAGATTGTTAATTGAGATGCTGCGATTAAAGCCGAGGTCTCGGACAAAATATAAATCGCCATTTTTCCGAGAAAACGTGAGTCAGCCAATCGGATTGCGCGACGGCTCCAGTCTTCAGTGGTTTACGCGATCTGTCTGGTCTGTGACGAAACTGTCGTTGTTTCCATTTCTTATTACTAGACAGCGGATTTTATGAAAAAATACTATTATTTTCAATCTACTGAACATATTAAGAAAGAAAATAAAACTTCCATTTCAAAGCTTTTATTTTGCATAAAGATCCGCTGTCTAGTTATTACTTAACCTTATTTCAAATCGCAAAATCGTGGTTCGTGAAAGAAATTCTTTACACATTAGCTAGTAAACTAATCCTTCTACCGACTCAAAAAAAAAAAATTCAAGCTGTTGGGTCCAATTTTGAAAAAGTTATTAGTTTTTAGAAGGTGTACGAATACTTTGTACACTCACTGTATATGCACACAAAGACCCATTTAGTTTATAATAATATTTTTGGTGTATTGTATCCTTGCCGTTTTATTATTCACGGTGGAGAATCGAGCACGGTGTTTCCCTTTTGTTCAGCCTTGAGCAATGTCAATTAGAAGCGCCGCACTAATTGCGCAACGCGTTTGCAATACGCAGTGGAGACTTAGCTTCAATAAGAATCTCCATTGGAAATAGCCAGGCGTTAATTTCAGCCCAAGGAAAGGCCAAATACGTCGTCGGACGTACCGTGTTAAAACCGACATCGCTAGATAACGTTAGGAAACATTAAGAACGTCTGTTTGCGGGCGGCGTTAGCGAGCATGAATCATCCATGCTGAATTTTAATGCGGCGATATATTCATTTATGCCTATCTGTACGCATAAACATCGAAAACTGGAATAAGTTGCGAACGAGTGGCTGAACCATCCAAATTGTCCATTAGTAGGAAATAGAATAAATTATCTAAATGGGAATGGTGTGATAAATAGTTAATAGACAAGGTTAAAATAATTGTAAAATTTGTATAGTAGAATAGCATTTGGCTTTTGAAAAGATGGTCAATAAAATAAATTAAGCACTTCTTTGTCGAAAAAATAAATAAAAATGTGATCAACAAGGAGGGAATGTGTCATTAGGATCACGGTCATGTGATGAACATCAGCAATAAATATAAGAAATCCTTATCTAGAAAAGGACAGCGCGTGTAAACCCGTTGAACACGGATATTCGTCTTTCTTAGATCGAATGTTTACCGTACCACAATGATAACCACCACAATAATAAAGTTCCTAGAATCACCCTGTATACATATAAATTAAAATCAGATCTAGACACCTTGATCGTACTCGCAAAATTGGATAATCATAGTCGCTTTAGAATTGCTACAAAATATGGTCTGATTGCATGTTCTGTGCAACGATATAGTTATTGTTTCGATATAGTTATTATATTTATTTAATGTTGCTTGAACATCAAAGGTTATTAGCAACATATTGTTCATTGTTTATCACATTTATTCCACGCAAGAGGCAACCGATCCGAGGAATACTCGCACGGCTAGGCTCGAACGAGTTCCAGATAATTCCGCGCGCGTCAGAATGGAGGTTCCCAGAAAAATGTTTCTCCCTTCGGGAAGTAAATATTCATGGCGGGTAATTATCGCAGTTTTTGTTGCACCTTCACCCGCATTCTCCGTTGTTTCTCGTTATTCTTTCAACGAGGAGCGAGAAGTCTTTCAACTCGCATCGCTCGTAACCGCAGCGCGTGAGTCAATGCGTTCGAACAACCGATCGAGAACCGATCGACTCAAACCGAACAGATCCGCGGCCACACAAGCGTGAAGCAGTTCGCGGCCGATTCTATTGGGAGTTAATTGACGAGGACTGCTCGCATGCTGATCGAATCGGCGCGTTACTGTCACAACTTTCACCTCTTTAACGGTGATCCACGATATTTCGTCGGGCAATCGGCGTCCGAGACGAATCGAGCTTCCCCGCCGATTTGCAATCGCGATAGAACAACCCGGACCGCATGAAAATGGGTAATGTTCAAATAATATTCCCTCGCATTATAAATCGTTTAAATTTCCAAAATTCTGCAGCTTTCTGAAAAACCATCTCTGCTGCGAGGAAGTCTTTATATGTGCAGTACTATAAATATTATCATTGTAAATTTTGCAAACGAATCCCTAATATAAAATAACTAAATTCATGCTAGATTAATAAAGTATTCTATTTTTCGTCATATCATAGCGACCGTCGATCCGTGTTTTTCAGAACATACGCCAGACAGTTTTTAAAACGTGTCTATATAATATTATATACATATATTAAAAGTATAGAGAAGTTAGGAAAGTGCGGAAAAATTTTTTTTTCGGGGAATCATAATAGCATAAAGATTGGAAACCGCTGCCTTATGGCGAACCGATATGAGACCCTGATGTCTAAGGATGAAATATGTTCTCTATGGAGTCGATTATGGGGATGAATCGAAGCTGGAGCTTTTCTGTTCGGTTCAAGGACCTCGGAACAATCGCGATGCTCCGGTAGCCGTCTCGCAGATCTCGCCCCAGGAAAATCGCAAATTGCGGATCGCCTTAAAGGACGCGTCGAGGCGAGAGTGATAAACGCTGAGGCAACGCGATCGTTAACTTCCTGCCGGTACGATCTACCTTGGGGAATGATGGATCGCGATCGAGGAGCGGAGCCGGGCCAACGTGTGGAACGTCGTAAAAAGAAGCAGACGTCTGTAGGTGCGCGTTGCCGGCAAAAGAGAGAAAGAGAACGAAAAAGGAAGAAGCAGGACCGAAATAAAATGATCGACAGACCAGTCCGAGAGATCGGATTTACAGTTACGGTAGATGGATAACCGGCGTACACGGGACAAATGTGATTCGGGATGATCCGGGATGAAAAAACAACTACCGTTCCTTTCGAAGGTGATCGATCATCGAACCCATCGATCAACACTTCGACTCGGCGTTCGTGAAATGCTGCCGGCCAATTACGAGACGCGGAAGTGTGGAGTATTTGGGATTTAGGAATTAGGATTGGTATTATGCTAGTTCAAGGTCTTTGTTAAAAAGTCGATGGACTTCCGCAGCTTTTGAATAATTGTTTAACCCTTAGCACTCGAGTGGTACTTCTGGGGCGTCACTAAATTTTGCTGTACCATTATTTAAAATATTGTTTACATTATATATATATATATATATATATAATACGATCATACAATAATTTTTTATATATATGTATTAGAGGAATGTTATTATATTTTTAATCTACCAAAACAATTGAAGAACCAAAGAAATTTTCATACGATCCCTGTGTTTCGCAATTAATTCAAAAAATTATTATTTCGCATAAAAATTCGCAGTCTACTCTTATGAGCATTGAAACATTAAAGAAAAACGTATCTGAGGTTGATCGAGGAAAAAACTGTGCAGATATGTGTTAAGGTTTCTGCCAACAAGGAAATCTCTCGAAAAACAACGCAATCTTTCCTCAACTAAAAAGAAGTGCAATAACATTTTTTCATACCTCATCTATTCGTCACGCTTGAGGTGAACAGTAATCTTTCTATTATTATTCCAACCAATTTGTCTTACGTGATCGTTATTAGGCCGGGCGCGAGACAAGATAAATCTTTAATGTATATCGTTTCTTGCGCTTATCTCATTGTTCCTAAAAAAACCCGCACTCACGCGAGTTTTTCATTAATCATTTCGTTCGAACAGCGCTGGTCGCGATTAGAAGACGGCGAACGATTTTTATCGGGTTCGAAGAAGCGGAAAAGAGAGGGGGTGTAGAAGGAGAAAAGGAGAGAGGAAGAGAAAAAGATCGAGACACCATCGTCGGGGAGTCCCAGTGTTAATTATTCTTCAATATGTATTGCGTTATTGCTCCGTCTGTTCTATCGACATCTGATTTTATTGACTCGTTGCTGGTCTTGTAAATGGTTCGTGTTTTTTTTTTTTTCGTACTTTGCACTCGGAACTATTTCAACTCGAAAAATAAACATTTGTTTGATCTAGAATATTTCTATTCTCTACGAGTTTTTAAATTTCATGGATACGAAATTGATATAATAGAAACATATTTAAATATATGAACAATATTTTGAATAATGGTACAGCAATTTTTAGTGTCGCCTCTCAAAATCACCATTCGAGTATTAAGGGTTAACAAAGTCGCGGAAAAAGTTTCGCGGAGGAAATAGTTACATCAGGAATCACTTTCAGGGGTTACAACAGTTTGGAACAGCCTGTATATTGAAATAGGGACTTCAACGCGTATTCCAGAATTTGTTTGGATTTTCCGAAAGCATGGAACAGTAAATAAATTAGTCGCGAACACGAGAGTTCCAGATTGCCCACGGAAGGTGTGAGAAACATGCTTGCCCACGAAGGGTTAAAATTGAAATATCTTTTCAGAGTGTCGAAGAAAATAGGTGTTTCGTTCCTCTGTGGCGACGGTGGCTTTGTCGATTCTCGATAGGTGCAGTCGCATCACGTAGCATCGGGTGCATGATGGGAGGGAGAGGGGTGCAAGGGGGCTAAGGAGGCACCGAGCCGGCGTCGATTCTTCTCCTTTTTTCCCTTTTCCGGCCGGTGTGCTAGCTCGCGCTGACTACCGACATTGAGATCGTCAAGAAAACCTCCATTGTGCCTCGTACTTCGCACTCAGACTGCTAATACGACCATGCTAGACCGACGCCGCTTCCTACAACCGCGATCATGCCACCCGAACACGCTATATTACAGTGTTTGCCTGATCTAGCCAAAGTGGTATTGTGGTGTCTGAAGTGTTTACTCTCTTTTATCACGAAACTTGCGTTAACAATAATTCAGTTTTTTTTTATTTAAGCACTTTAATCCCTTCTGGGTTTATTTCGATTTACAAGAATGACTACAAGTGAACACAATAACAATGTTAACATTAAATATGCAGATCACAATCTTTGGAAAAAGAATTAATACAAAGGCAAGCTTCAACATTTGGTTTCACTATGAGTGTGTCTACATTTAGAGGTGGCTGAAGGCCCAGACTGAGTAGGGCACTTATTAGCTTGCGTCTTTGTGAATTATACAATTCGCATTGTGCCATATTATGTGATCAAGGGATTCACAGCCCTGTTTGCATTTACACTGGCTATCGTTGATATTGCCTACCCGTGCTAGTGAAGCAGCTAGATTATAGTTATCAGCACACATTCTGTTAACTGTAACAATTAAACTTCTCTCAAGTTTTAAATGGGCAAACCAGGGTGCAGAACTTTCATTGAAAAATTTCTGAAAAAAAGAGACCTTGAGTTTTTATAACTTCGAAACTATTGAATTCCAAGATGCGATGGAATCCAAAACAATTTAATAAAGCTGTTATGATGATTATTAACCAACAAATAACAATTCAGTTACCGCATTGGAGAGGATATTTGTTTTTCTTAGATCGTACAGTTTCCGTTTCCTTTGAGAATATTCACTGTATTTGCAATCATCGTACAATACAGTAGCGAGATAATGTATAGATATCTTGTTGGGTTCGTGAGAGACGCCACTGTACAAGTATGTTAATAGTGAATTATTGAAAAAAAACCTTATGAGTCAGGTACTGGAGGTACATGAAAAAACTAGAAAAGATTAACCCATTACCTCCCTTCCAAGTTAGACATATTTTTCACAATTTTTGTTCACGTACCTTTCATTTACTCTATTATGATGCAATAAATAGTATAACAAAATATTTTTCACAAGCAGCTTTATTTTGGGCGTTAATGGGTTAATATAAAAATTAATTTCAGGAATGAGAAATTAAAGTGAATAATTTCAGTTGATTTACGGTCGAGAACTCTATGCGCGCAACAAAGAATGGCCTTGCGATATGAAAATATTTTAATAGCTGCATCTTCTTATCGCGTTTTACGGTTGCGCTGCAGTACACGCTTGCGATGCAGAAACAACAGGACGATTTAACGCGTTATGAATCCCGCTGGTTAATGAAATGATTCACTGGGCAAGGTGTAACGTGCTCGCGATGACTAACACCGACGTCGAACAAACGTTCTTTTTTTTTTCTTCTTCGAACCGTTGAATATCTGGGAACTCCTTCCCGTTGGTCGATCGATTTTTTTTCCCTCCTCCTGTCATTTTTATTAGCCGTTTCAGCGATCACCGCGATAGCTCCTTGGATCGCATTAAAATTTCCACACGCGGTTTAGTGTCTCCTTGAAGAACGGAACGGAAACACTTTATGTTCAATGGTAACGAAAGAAAACGAGTGTTGGAATGTTTCGCGCCGATACAGTTTCATATCTGAAACATTACGTTCTTCTGCAGAATCTGGTCTCATTAAAGTCGAAGGACGGGGAGCTTTGCATTGTGTCTAGCGAAACTGGTTTCGATCGTCTTTTCGAGTAATGGCGGTTTCAAAGACCCGTATAAAAGAGAGACAATTATGTGTATATTAAGCACCGCGTGACTAAGAATTTCCAGAGTAATAATATAGCGTAGATGCGTTTGACTTTTAGAATGATGAAATACTACAAAGTTTACTGAAAGATCATTTTTTTTATTTGTAATATTGAAATTGAAATGAATATTGACTACAATTCTACGATATTAATAAATAATGAATTGCATTAATACGTCCCATTTAACCCTTTGCACTCGGAGCAAGTTTAACTCGAAAATGAAAAATTTCTTCCGACCTAGAATATTTCCATTCCCTATGATTTTGTAAATTTTATAGATATGAAATTGGTATAACAACACATACAATACCTAAATGTTTAGTAATTGGTTAGATACCAACATATTTCATGATGTAAACAATATTTTGAATTATGGTACAGCAATTTTTAGTGGCCCCACAGTGTCACTATTTGAGTGCTAACAGTTAAAAAGTATAAGTAACAAGCAACGATATTACCAGGATCAAGGTCTTCGCTTAAATTGAAAATTTCGAAAAACGCACTAGATTCAAGTCTCACACATAGTCGGGCAAAACAATAATATTCATAATATGACGAAGATCGTCCAAAAGACCACATTCAATCAATCCGACTTTTCAAATACACACTGCCATTCAGGAATATTCGATCATGAAAGCAAGAAAAATCCGCTTCTTGACTGGAGATAAATCTTAAGCGTTTTTATACTGGTAATTACTTTGCGCAACTGATGAACAGATTACCGATTTTTATTCGGCTTCCTAGAAGTAACTGCAAAGATTAGAATTATACTCAAGCTCGCTAATGAGTTAACACACAGGCACGTTACCTTTATTCAACACGTTCGCAATTATGTTCATCGCTCGTCTTGTTCGATCGATGTCTGTCTCGATTCGTGTTCAAATTTCCCAATATACAATTCATTACAAAGAACATAATGCCTGTTTATATTCTACGAAGTATAAAATTCCTAGACGAAAGTCTCAAATGGATGTAGCCGGGTATCCGATCATGGTAGGGTTAACAAGTAATTGGTCGGGTGGTGTGAAGTGACGAGCAAGGATTTGCCATAAGACCGAGGGTCCCGCTCGATGGAATGATCCCCGTTTAAATTGAAATTGTGACAACGAACGCGTCACTTTTCATTCAACCCTACGGAATGGCTGACACAGGTCGGCTCTCGTAGGGCTGCACGACGGAAGTAGCGTCTGTCCGACGAGACGGATGCCCGAAAGAAAGTTCTCGAAGTCAATTCCGTAATGGTCGGCGTAGCATTGAATTCAATTGAATAATGGCTCCGTCGTCGTTGGGGGGAGGAGCGCGAAAGGCAGCCGCCCCGATCATTATCCATCATTCGGCCGATTATCGTGATATTCCCGCGGCATTCGCCTTTATCGCCCGTTATTCAACGCGTCGAGAGAGTGATACACGCGTGAAAGAAGCTTCGAGACGACGAACTCTGGTCCACCTCGGCTGAACATCTTCTCCTGGAGCCACCTTTGATCCTTTGGGCTTCGCAGAGCTCCTCCATCCAGCATCCTTTTAACACTAAACCTACCATCATCGGTCAAATCACCGGTTACAGATTTTTTATATCACAATTGTTGAAACAGTAAAGATGTTTTGGTTGGCAAGAAAGTAATTTCGGTACTTTAAGGTGAAATAGAGCCCAATTATTTTATCTAAGCAATGGATTTTAATGAATATTCTCCCTTTTGTTCGATGATCTTTTACCAAAAAGAATAAATAAGAAAATATTTTATTGATTAAAGTTCATTGCTTGAATAAGGAAATTCGTTTTATTTCACCTTAAAATACCGAAATTACTTTCTTGCCAACCCAATATGTAATATGAACCGCGCAAAGTTCAAATAAATTTAATCTTGTTAGTTTTACAAGGCACCGTGTACCGGCTACTTGTAAAGCTCGGTAGGTTTAGTGTTAAGCGAAAATCAAAATTTCAAATTGTAATTGTGCTTCATGTTGGAAAATGAAATTAAAATTATTTTTATTGAAGATTAGAGCTTCGGTAAACTTCTAGTAAATTATGAAGCATCGAAATTCTAATCACTGTAATGGTGAAATAAATCTTAGTGGAGGGGTTAACAGTTATCATCACAAATATGCTGATTAGTCTAACGATAAGAAGAGCTATCGTTTTATGCAGAGGAAGACTATAATAACACGAACTAACGCAGCCTCTAGTTTTCGAGGGATTAATAATAGAACAACACACGCACGCTAACATAATAAACGTTCTAATGCAGATTTAAGTGCACGAGACACAATGACAGAACACGAGAGAGGCAGAATATGGAATAATGACATTGTATTATACAATGAGCTGCGTATGCATTCCATTGGAACAGCAGCGGGAAACAAACAGCGCGTGCGTTCCGGGCAGCGTTAATAAATTCGATCTGGAAGAAATTAACGATATTCTGAGATCATTATTAGGGTATACGTACATACAGAGAGAGAGTGAGAGAGAGAGAGAGAGAGAAACAGAGAGACAGAGAGGAGAGAAAGAGAGACACTGTTGCCTCTCTGTGTCACTTAATTAACAGGAAGTCGGTCATCTCTCACGGTAGCGAATAATATCTTGGACTATGGCGTTACAATTTCATTCGATTTGATTGACGTCTCAATCATCCTCGGTGACATTCAATTACGATAATCCTATCCGAGCAACAATATCTGGTTAACGGAACTTCTTGAGAAGTTCATTGCTGTTCGTTAACCCTCTCGATACTAGTCTCTTCGTTCACCAAAAAAAAAACCAGTCGATTTCTGTAAGAGTTGTTCGCGAACATTCTTTTGCAACCCACTGTAAATCAAATTGCACATAACTTTTTGAATTTCATTAAATTCAACTAATCAATCTAAGAGAACTGGATCCATTTTATTTTACAATTATTGAGAATTTCAATGACGATCATGTTGGGAATGATTGAATAAGTCACTTGCGAATTAGTGTCAGGAAATGTGGAAATTCAATTTAGTAAATTTTATAAGACAACATATGTTAATCACGTTTAGTCAGATCTCTCTCTCTCTCTCGAGGTGAAAATCAAAATGAATTGAATTTTGTAAGCTTTACAAGACAACGTATACTCGCTGCTCTTCGTGTCCGGTACGTTCAAACGATTTTTCGTTACGATGTCTCGATGCTCGGTGGTCTGTCGCAATCGTTGATCGCGATCTTCGATCTCCCCGTAAAAATCCTGAAGGAAGGACAATCGGACGTCGTGGTATCGGTGCCTCCGGTATCTCCGGCTAGGATCGCTAAGGCAGATCTACCGTTAACGATCGCCGCGCTCCATTAAACACACGGCTCGGCTAATTACCGATTCCCCTTGCCCGCTCTGATTCTCGTATGGGCTGCGCGTTTGCGCGCGATCGCGACGCATATGCTATGCATCCCGGCTCCACCCGATCGCGTCTTGGCCGATCGGCCAACAGTATCGATCCGTCGGATCTAAATATAACCGGTGCGACATCAGTGGCCTGGATCCGATCGAAAGCAAACACGGAAGATTCGTGCCGGGGTAATTGCACCGATCCATGGATCGCTGCCGATCGCGAGCGAGCCGATCCCGTCGTGCCACAGCCTCCGATCGATCGTGCCCAGACTGGAATCGATTCTCGGAACGTTCCTCGAACCTCTTCGATATTACCGGCTATATCGAGCTTCGCCGGAAACGCTTTTGCATTCATTAGCGTGAATTTTAAATTTATATATAGATTAATTGCGTTCAGGGGTTTTATGGACTTATGCAGGTGAAACAAGAACAATTGAGTTGGTGAGAGAAAGAGAGATACAATCGCTCCGATTTTAATTAAAATTTAAAAGTTGTTAATTTGATTTAATTTATTGGGGCAGTGGACTTAGAGGAATTTCTTATTAGCTGTACGAATTATTTCCTAGTCCTTTTTTTGTGAATTTATTCACAAAGGGCGAAAAATTACCATTAAAAAAATAAATAAATCTAAACAACAGAGCAGTGAAATAAAATTCTTTTAAGCAAACGAATGACCGAAAAGGGCAGGCAAGGTGTCGGAGCCTCTATAAAAATCCTGGAGATGAATCCTCTCTTGATGCGATAGGATGATAGCCATAATCGCGAGCGCGGAGTGGATTTGCCCGATGATCCGCAAGTCTATTCGCCGGCGTAGCTCGCCCGTTCGTTCGCCGATTGATCGTTAAAGGAGAATGTTTTCCAGTCGAACCGTCGCAGGAATTGCGAGCAACAGGAGGGAACTGGGTGTGCCGACGCGTTTGCTTGATCGACAGGGACACGGGAGTAAAAATAAGCAAGCCGTGGGATTAACGGGTGTTCCCGCAGACGAGGAACCTGGCGCCAGCCACTAAATTAGCTGCTTGGACGACGTGCCGCGATGCTTCATTCCTGCCTCGTATTCCTGCTCCTCCTTTTCCTTCTTCCACTTCTTCTTCTTCTGTGGGGCTATCCGCTCCTCCGTTTCCAGACGGGACCGTGTACGATCGTTCCTGAAAGCATGCGATTAGAGGAAAGTTCAGCGAAAATCTGGAGAAACAGGCTGGGGCGAGACCCCGGTCGCACGCCCGGAATCCTGTTAGCCAGTAGCCTGGAAAGATAAGCCGCGGCCAATTCAAGGTTATTATGTTGCCTATTAGTAAATCTATCGCCCCCACCTGGACCGATACATTTTTTTCTCCTGGGTTCGTTCTGGTTCTGTGTCATCTCATCTGCTTGGGATCGAGGCTTGATCCAGTCTTGGGTCATCAAACTTTGGGTTTAATCTCGACTTCGCCTGAACGTTTCGAGTGGGGTGAGGGTAGATCCGAGCCTGTTTGAAGCCGAAACTAGTTTTGACTTGATACGGGTCAAAGTTTTTAGTTTAACCGTAACTTGCCTCTTGGAATGTTCCTTTGGGGATTATTATCCCCAATCAGATTGTCTTATTCGTTCATTCAGTTTTCAGTTGTCTAAACGTCACTCTTGTAATATTCCATGCAGACTATTGTTAAGGGACATCTAGATTGTATTCTGAATGAAGAAAATTCATGAAACCGATTAATTGCTTTACGAACCGAAGTATTAACCCTTTGCACTCGGAGCTATTTTAACTTGAAAATGTGAATAATTTTAATTCTATATGATTTTTTTCTTTTTATAGAGAGATATGAAATTGATATAATACCTCATACAATACTTAAATGTTTACTAATTGACAAGATACCAACATATTTAACCACTGCCACCACTCGAGTGCTAGGGGTTAAACAATTAAATCGATACAAGAATCAACTGTTAGAGCATGATTATTACTGTTCGATGATGTAAGATGTGTTCGGATTGCAATGGAATCTCGACGAGCGTTGAAAAGAACGCTCACAGGTGCTCGATGGAGAGAGACCGACAGCGCACGCGACGGAAATGACATAACCGAAGAAAGTAAAATCGGACAATTTGGTCAGTTGCTCGGTGTCCCGACGGTGTCCTGACCTGCGGCAACATTACGAAACCGGAAACCTTCTTCCTCCATGAAGCGTAGAAGTAGAAATTTCAATTTCCCGATTGGCATATTTATCGTTACTTCCCTGAGACAAGATGTCGCTGAAAAACTAATACTTCTATCAAGTATTATCTGTGGAAGCATATCGTCTTGAGATACAACCTCCTGAAGAAATTGTAAGACAGGGCAGCATCTTTAGGCCCTTCCTGTGTTCAACACAGAAAGTTTCTTTTAGCTTGCTGTTACAGCCTAATCCCTGTTACACGCGTAGCATAATTTATGCACACACATCACCGATAGGTACGCCTCCAGCTTAGCGAAGCAAAGTCATAATTCTAACGTCTACAGCCGTTTATTCTATCTCTCGTGTACAACGTAGGAAATTTATACCTGCTCTAAAAAACTCACCGATGACACCACGCCTGATATCTGCGAAGCTATCATCGATGGGCACCACGTCCGAAAGCAATTTTTGCTGCCCGTTTCTTGGCGCACCAAGCGGGGCACCGATCGTCGATGGGAAAAAGACAGCGATTAGCAGCGAAGGAGCGCGCCGTCGCCGCCGAGATAGTTATTCAATAATGGACAAGAATGATCCGTGAAAAGGTTGGTGAACCTGGCGAACGCACGGCAAAACCTCGAAGGCCGAGGTCTCGCAGCTCTGATCCACGGTTGCGCGTCCCTTAGCGACCGGTCGCCGGTTGCTCATCGCCTTCAGGCGCCACGGAGGGTGACTCTTTTTCTTTCTCTCCCTTCTGTTCCCCTCAACCCCCTCTCTTTTTCGCCCAGCATCTCGCCCCCCCCGGTGTCCCTTCATCCCGCTCCCTTCAGCTCCCATTCCATCTGGTTTCTGCAGTCCGGCGGCCGTATACGGGGAGATTCGCTTAGCGTCGATACGCTTTGCTGAACGCCGAGCAAAAAGCTAAACCTGCTCCACACTCCGCGCGCATCCTCTTCTCTCCTTTTTTCCGGCGTGTTGTTCGCCGTCGCTCGCTTTCCTCTCTGCTTTCCACCCTCTCCGCCATCCTCCTCCCGTTTCACCCAGGTTCCTCATACAGGACGATCCCATCCCCGCCATCTTGGGACACCGGAGTGCACAGACGTCGCTCTCGTTTTTCCACGACATTGGCAATTTGTTCGACGATGCGCCTTTCTTTCGAACCGCTGCCGCGCTGATCGCGGATTTCGGATTGGACGCCGCCGCACCGTGGTTGCCATTTCTAGAGGCAAACGGTGCTCGTTCGTTACCAAGTGTAAATGGAACTTTGAATCGGTGGTCCGGAAGTTCCGATGATGGAAGCTCGGTGCTGGTTAGCTAGGTTCTCTATTTTATCTTGTCATTCCACCAAAAATTCATTTGTCAATGGATCCACAACTTTGCTTGTTACTGTCAGCTAAATACAGATTTTCTTTCTCGATTTACTCGATACAAACCTATTTGTTCGATTAAAAGCTTGTGATTAGAAGCGTTCGTTAATCTCGATACACATAAATCGGGATTTATACGAAATCGCGTCCCGCGGGTAAAATATGGCACGTTACAGTGATTCAATGCGTCAACTCGAAAGTTCTTAGAACCATGGTTCAGGATTATCGAGCGAGAAAGGTTTTCTGCAGCCCTCCCAGATGCATCTCGCCGCAGAACAGGTTCCTAACCATTCAACAAAGTTGCCCGTTCCTCGGCTGCTACTTTTTCGTTTTACTATGATATCAATGTTGCATCGCGATTAACGAGTTTTCGGACCCCATGGGCCCGTCCGCGACGAACTCTAAAACGAACGATAACTCCTAGCTGTCATGGCGGCCCATGATATACGCCAGCTAGGTCCCGGGTTGCTGTTCGGCCCTCGAAAAATACGACGCTGTACCGCGCGAGATCCGCTATGCTGATTAAAAGCCCAGCTCCCTCGAGCCTGGCTCCGGGCCTCTAGATCTTAGATCCTGATTTTCGATGGTTTTAATCGGCGCAACCCGGGAACGGATCGCTCCGACAGAAAGCTGGATGGTTTCCCTTAACGTTGATCACCGTGTAATTCGAGAATACTGCTGCTGCGTTCCGCTCTTCCAGCTTCGCCGCTTCTCGCTTATCACAAATCAAATGAGAATTGATGCAGTCTGCTAAGGGCTACCGGGGACCAAATCAAGGGCACAATTACCAAGATCATTTGGTGCTACTCACACATTGGTCATTTAATTTTAATCATCTTTGAGAACCTGTCGTTTCACGCACAATTACGCATCGAATTTTCCCACGATTTTGCACGTCGTCAAAAAAAAGGTATCTTTTAACATTGGACCAGACAAAGTGATTATAGTCGAAAGACACTTTGAGCGTGAACGTTCTTAGGACGGATTATTTACGTCAGTCTCGATAAAACATTTACCAAGTGGGCCATTATTGTGCCACGTTCGAAGTCATTATTCCTCCATGTTCCCGCCATTAAACTCGCAGAGGGATGTCTTTGCAGAGTACAAGGAAGGATCGACAGTTTAGTGCCATTGTATATACGGTCCTTACGATCCTGGCTTGTCTCCGGTGATCCTGTTATCCTTTAATAGTAGCCTCGCCTACGAACCTGCTATTCGAGACCAAACTCCCCTGATTCTCGTCTCGGTGATTCCGAACGAATCTTAACCCTTTGCACTCGAAGCTATTTTAACTCGAAAATTACACATTTCTTCCGACCTAGAATAACTCCAATCTATATTAATTTTTTTCTTTGTATGAATATATGAAATTGATATACCTCACTCAATACTTAAATGTGTAGCAGAGTTGTGCTAATTCAATTACATTGTATTTTAATTACATAGTAATTCAACTACGTCGTAACAGAATTACATAATTCAAACCTTTCAATTAATTCAATTACTAAGTATTTTAATCAGATGTGTAACTGTGAAACACAATATAATTGAAATACAATATGATTGTTATATGATATGAGTGCATTAGAATACAGCTCTCCAAATAATAGCACAGAACTTTGAAGAAGTGCGATATATTTTTATGTTTTCCTTTCATATACTTGTTTGCTCTCTGTGCGGCGTAGTTTCTATTCTTCGTCCTCGTTCATAATAGGTAACGCTATTTTATGTTTAGGTTTGAAATTTAAAAAATGTGTAACGCAGAAGTTATTTCTGTTCAGATATTACAAATTTAGAAATAGTAAATTCCTTCCGTTTGAAACCTCCACATGGGGGGATTTTCAACCTCTTCTTACCTATTGCTTTATTATTCTTTAATTTTTAATTTTAATTTAATTACATCGTAATTCGTAATTAATGTAATTTAATTACAATGTATTTTATAATTGCACTCCAATTGCAATTACGAATTACATTGTAATTCAATTGTTGAAGATCTGAATTATAAATTACAATATGACTGAATTACAAAGTAATTCAATTACTTTGTAATTATAATTCCTGGAGTAATTCAGTTGTAATTCTGCACAACTCCGATGTGTAGTAATTGATTAGATACCAACATATTGAATAATATAAACAATATTTTGAATAAAGGTACAACAGTTTTTAGTAGTGACTCTGAGTTGCCACTCCAGCGCTAAGGGTTAACACTCTAAAACTGTCTAACTGTAGCTTTTTATTTGTTGACGCTAAGTACATTTGTCGACACAAAATATAAAATAAATATTGCTTTTACAGCCCAAAGAGTTGGTTTAGGAAGGAAATCAAATACCCAATGATAACTTATAATTTCCAAGAGTGTACCAGGAGATGGTTCGTCCAATTTTTGTGATTCCTCCGCGTCGGAGCGTCCCCGTCCCGTGCAATGCTTTTTGCATTCGAATGCAAAAAGCGGACGCGAGCCTAAACTCAGTTTCTGCGCGATCATCGTCGAGGGGTAGCGTCTCCAGGACGTAAGAAAATCTTCGCAAGGTAAACCGGCTCGGTCTTGCCTTAATCGCTGCGTCGGACACTCTGCGGGAGGCAAGTCCGCGGAAAAATTGCAGTACGCGATTACCCGGTGCCCGAGAACAATGTGCTCTGCTCCGCTGCGATGGGCTGCTGCATCTTTTATCCTCCGCACCGTTTGCCCACTTTTACGACACCATTTATGGCGACGGGGAGAGAGAAACCCTCGCAGCGATCTTCGGGAACGTGATACACACAGATTAAAAGGCTACTCTATATGCTTCGCGAACTTTTATCCCGCGAAAGTACCAGACCTCTCGCTGGTCGACTGCCATGTATGTTTTCATTGGTACTTCGACTGTATTTGGAAATTTTTAGACAAGGAAGAGATCGAAATTCAGTGAATTCTTGTATCATTGCATTGTTGTGCTGGGAATAATTTATTTAATCAATCGGGAAGTTCATTTTTGTCCTGGTTGTGCTAAGAATTATTTAGGAGATAGCTTCCAGAAGATAGCAATCAGGTAGTACTCTTGTTCACCTGCAGCACCATCTGGTCAGCGTAGTATCATCGGCTCTCTGAACAGTGTAAATCAACGACGTACAGCCTTGAGGTATTTAAACGGTCTGTTTATACTGAAGACTCTCGGGCCGAGAGGTATACTGAAAAGTCGAAGGCGGAGCGTCTGCGAATTGTTTCTGTCGAACTGTGAGGTTCAAACAAAATATCCCATTATTTAGAGCAGAACACGAACAAAGGTGCTAGAGGTACAGTCTCAAATAACTTAGGAACTACAAGTTACTGCAAACACTGACGAACATACAGGGCGTTCCATTTCAAGTTTCTCAAACTATAGCTCGCTGTAGAAAATATATCAAATAATACAGTGGTAAATATTATGGTAACCTTCAAGGTGACCTTTGCTTTTTCGATAGGGAACCTACCCCGGGACGAATGCAATGACCCATAACACTTTCGTCAGTCAAGGTCATTGGGTAACATTCGAAATTTAGCTCGACTAAGATGTCCTCTCTGAAACAGAGTAAGTTTTATTTCACAAGACATAATTGTTGCTTACTCTACGAGTCCATGAAATTGTTTTCTAAAACGTACGTTATTTCTAATTTGACCTACCAGTTTCCCCAGTGAATTTCTGAAAGATACTGGAGACCTACTCATTGTTGAACCGACACCTAAAATTCGAACTCCAAAGTAAAATGCGAGTGAAGCTCGACGGATCAGTCTTGTTCAACAAATGGCTGTCAGATGGAGGTCCACATTTATTCCTCTATTGAATTCGCGTTTCCTAAGATGAAGCGAAGGGCGTTCGCGTGTGCGCTGTTTGCCAGTAGAACGACAGTGTCGCTGACAGGACACGGTCGTCGCGAGGGTAGCCGCGGTTCCAGGATCAGCGGACCCGTCGCAGGACGTAAGAAAACCTTCGCAAGGCAAACCAGATCTGTCCTGCGTCCTCTCCCGTTCCCTCACCGTGTCCCTTTCGCGGGCAAAAATTGGCCGCGGTTACCAATCCCGGGATACCGGAGCGCATCAAAGATGCACCGCGGGCCGGCACGATGTCGGGAACGCCATCTCGTTACGCTACTTCCTTTTTGGAAGCCGAGCGAACAGAAGCTAGCCTACCTGTATCCATCGAAGAGGGGCTCTGACACATTGGCGTAGCACCGGGGTCCTCCTCTCAACGTCTTTCTTTCCATTTATGCGGAGAATCGAATCGAGCTGTACAAATTTCATTGTTGTATTCTATAGATCCAAAATGGCGACACCACCGCTTGCGGAGAGTCAGTCTGATACGCTCTTTTGTTGGAGACAAAGAAAGAAGTTCTTTCGAATTTACACTAAAATACATGGAGAAGTATGGAGAGGTTTTTGATAATGATTTTTTCAGAATCCGCGGACATTTAAAGTCACAGACGCAATTTTGTTGAAATTATTATATTGACAAACCCCCTACGCGTACTTCTCGAGGCATTTAAATGCAGATTCGAAAGAAATTCCTTTTTTAGAAAAATTACAAAAAATTTTTTCGAGTAGCTGAAGATATGTTGTATACAGTGCTTCAATTCGATTTGATATTAAAGCATTCCTTAATATTGAAAAGAAATTGTCTAACCCTTTGCGCTCGAGTAGTGACTCGGAGAGAGTGGCGTCACTAATAATTCTTATACCATAATTCAAAATATTTGTTGCATTACTATAGATTTGTATTCAATTAATTACTAATTCTATTTACTATTTTAATAAAGTACTGAAAGCATTGTACGAGGTGTTATATCAGTTTTATATCGATAAAAATACGAAAATCATATCAAATGGAAATATTTCAGGCCGGAAGAAAAATTCTGTTTTCGAATTAGAATACCTCCGAGTGCAAAGGGTTAATTGATTGATGTATTTGGGCCCGTTGCGGTGGCCACGCCCCTTAAGTTGTCGGTGGGTGAGCTCTTCGCTAACCCGGGGTCCGTGTTCCACAAAACCGCGTGGCCGATCCTCTTCGGGGCTCGCTGACAATGTTCTGGCGCCTATGGGCTGCCCCGGCGAAGGCATCCGAGCTGAACCAGTCGATCCTCATCCTCTCTTTTTACACCGGCCGGTCTCAGGAGGAAAAGACACCTCGCGTGCAGCGCGTGCACCTCCCCTTTCGAGATGCCTCCTGCACCCTCCGACAGGTCTATTTATAGATCTTGGGCATTACTCGAGGGGCCCTACGTGTGTCCGTGGGCCCCGTGCGTGCTGGTTCGCGCGATTGTAACGCCGGCCACGATGCACGCCTCGTTTCCCCGGCGAACAAGATGATACCTGGTCTACGGGATTCTCGGATCGCGTCGACTTTCCTCTGGCCAGATCGACCAGTCGATCCACGCGATCGACTTAGGACCTGTTTAACCCTCCGTCGTAGATCCTAAGAAAATTCGGTTACCCCCCTAGAATCACTGAGTTATACATATTTTTTTAGTGCAGCGGTAACTTGTGAATTATATTTAGCCAGCAGTAACTACCAAGCAAATCCGCAGTTAAAGGGTCATGCTAACCAGCATGCTTTCCCAAAAAGTCAGTGCTATAATCCTGGAGAACTTTCAATAATTAACAGACGGTTAATCACAGTCCACCTCGCCACGATTATCTAAAATTCATTTGTCCTTCCGCTCGCGTAGAGGATGATTCCAGTGGTAGTCACCGTTGCAAATTATTATTAAAAAGTACTTGATTTCCATCATTAAATTTCCATAAAAAATTTCTCGAAAAATTAGACTTCTTACTCTCTAAGTAGAACAGCCCACGAAATACTTGCTTTTCATGAGATTCCACTTGGCCTTGGCTAGCTGTTGCACTTACCTATGCTGTTGCACTTACATTCGACTGACCCTCATATTAAGAGGCAAACCTAAGCAGTTGTTCGGCCAATAAACCTTGCACAAAAGCATCGGCAGCTTAAGACAGCGTCTGAACCACTTCTTACCATCTCCACCACAATTTTCACATCCCTTAGAAAGCATCTTTCCGTTCTGGTCTCCAGTCTTCAGCCAGTTCTCGCATAAGCCACAACGTTGTACAGTTTCTTTTCTTACTTATTTTACGTCGCTCTGAACTCCTTTCTCAGGGTTATTTCGCGACGGGACCTACAGTTGGGTTGGTGGGTTCCGAACCACCTTGGGCACCACCAGTTTTAGATGTTGTACAGTTCCTAGCCTAAATAGAAGTTATTGTTACCGCAATACTTCATACATTCCATTTTGGTGATCCTCTACAGGGGAGACATGCTGTAACCTCGGGGTTCTCCCATACCAGCGACACCGGCCGAGTTGTTCAGGCCTAGCCCTTCAATCTTTATATTTTTTTGGACCTACTGTTTTTATTAAGGTGGGCCACCCCCGGCTTTCCACCGAACGGTCACCCATCTTAGCGGTGACCAGCCTCCCCGTTGTTTAACTTCGGTGATCGAACGAGAACCGGTGTTTGCAACGGGGCCACAGTCATTTACCATTCATCAAAACATCTCCAGGAGCCAGTGGCGACAGATGCGAGAAAAGTCATTTTAGCGGTCCTTTCCAACTACGCACGTACAAAATCGTTTTCATAGTGACCCTGACAGATCCTCCAGTCACCGAGCATGACGGACTTAAGAAATGGATCGGCCAAGTATCACGGAAACGATAGGAATAATTGCATAACACGGCGACAGTCTCGCAGGATGTCCCGCGCAGATATCAGTCCAGAAGAGCCGGTTGGTGTCCTTCTTCGTGGCGTGGCCGCCGTCTATTTATAGATTCGAAATATTAGCTAAGACGCGGCCGTGTTCGTGGACTGGTACTCGTTACGATTTCTTGAGATTGGTGCCGCGGTTGGCCTGTCCGCCATCGCGGATCCTCTCCTCTCCTCGTCCTCCGTTCGCGTGTAATTACCAGCGGCGGCATGGCAGTTCCTGCGGGTACCTCTCTTCTGCTACAAAGTGGTCCCGAGCGCCGCCAGTCACTATTTATAGATCTTAGATCGTTATCCGCGAGTACGTGAGTCCTGATATCGCATGCGAATGTTGGCCACCAACGAGCCGGAGGGGGATTATCGTGGCTATCCAACAGTTGATTGCTATCCGAGCCGTGTCCCCTTCTCCTTGACTTATCGATTTTCATCGAAATTACTGTCCTCGACGGCCTCGAAGCCGCAGGATGCACTTGCCGAGCCGTGTCTCCTAAGAGGACAAGCTGATTAGGGCCGTGCAGGAAGCTCCCTCGATAGCTGCCCTTCCGAGGCTACCTCGCGCATATCATAGCCCTTAAAGGGGTAGGCTCGTTTCCAGGATTGCAAGGGTGCGGGATGCGCCTTCTCATTTCTCGATGATATAAAGATGGGGATTTTCAGTAGTCACAAGCGCTAGATAAAAGGTCAATCTAAGCCGCAGTCGCTTTCAAAAGTCCTGCTTTTACGTTTACGAGGCGTAACTTGCATTATAGTTATGGCGTACTTTCCAGTAAAAATGGAGCTTCGAGAGGAGGAACAGTCAAAGGCGCCAGGACTATACAGGGTGAGTGACCTAACATTGTCACCTCAAATATCCTTGTTGTTTTCAAAGATACGTCAAGTGTCTGAAGGACAAAGTTGAATGGTTCAGTGGGCCTCACATGATACAAAGAATATCTTTGTTTTTATGTGATTTTTTTAGAGATATCAAGGTCATCTTCATTTTTTTAAATGGAAGCATCCTTTTTTAAACACCTACAATGATAGACCCACACAGACACAAAACATTATTATTTGGCATTGACCATTAAAAATTCGCAGTCTACACGTTAATCACTTGACTGCGGATCTTTATGCAAAATAGAAAACGTTCGCATTTATTGCAGGACACAGGAGCCAAATAAAAATTTTATTCGTCTTTCAATTATCCTGTTAAGCTGAAACACTAACACAGTGGATGTATTTAAATATTTTTTGCATGTCCACTGCTTTAAATTGTACGTAGCCATTATTGTCATAAATGCATAAAATCCGCAGTCTATTAATCACTCACTAATTTTCGAAGCCCCTTATCTGTAGACTTCATACTTAGGCTTTAAAAACAACAAAGATATTTGAGGTGGCAACGTTACGTGACTCACTCTGTATACAGGGCAGTAAAAAGTGATTTTGCGTTACGCTGTCTGGAGTTTTCCGCGGAAGGTGCAAGCACCCCTCGCGTCGCAGGCTCCAAGAATGTCAAGGATAAAGGGTATAAAATTAGAAAGACGTTTTCACAATTTGTCCTTGTTTAAAAATAGGTAGTAGGTTCAAGAAAGATACCAGTACTGCTGCCACGGTAGTAAAGAGTGATCTTTAGTTGTGTTCTTCAGCGTTTTTGTGAAAACTGCAGCACCCCTCGCAGAGCGACGCCGAGGATCGGCAGGGAGGACCGTTTTATCGCGAGCACTGTCGAAAGAGGATTTTATTGCCGATTTGTTCGCGCGAATTCCGCCCACAGCAGCGGGGCAGGTTTATAAATAGCCTACGGAGGAGTTTGCACGCGGATTGCAGCACGGGGCGCCTAGTGTCCGATGCCGATTACTCCTGGCGCCAGCGCAGCAGGCTCCTCCTTGCTCCTTTAATGGCCGCCGGTTAATGGGAAGTTAATGTCCGCCGTGTGCTAACTACGCGACCGGTCTTTCTTCCTCTTTCCATGCTTTCCTCTTGCCTGGTCGGCCGTTTCCGTTCCTCATTTTTCTACCCGCGATGTTTGCACCCCTGCCTGCTGCTCTTTGTGTCTGCCTCCCTTGGCCGACGCGCTGCAACTCCTCGATCGTTTCTACAAATTACCCCGTGACCCATGGAAAACAATCTGGTAACAATTCGTTTGTTGCAATTTGCTTAAAGCTCTCCTTGAACCATGATATTTTAGCTATAGATATTAGATTATAGATTTAGCTTTGGGTCATTTTTAAAAAATTTCCAATCGAACCACTAGAGTAACAGAGTAATCTAATTCGATCACGCTTCGTGACTCACCCTGTATATTCAACACCAACTAAAAGCTATTGATTCAACGTGGGTACACCTTTAGATCCTTAGATCTTTGAAGATTGTTTGTTTGAAATAATTATTTGTGATGTCACTAAATAGCTACGACTCTACAAATGAACAATTCAATTCTAAGCTGCTTTTCCTCAAAGTAATCTTCAAGTCTGATACATCAATACGATAAAAATTGTGCAATTTCCGTTAGAAATGTGAAGTTTACTTTGCCCTGAACAAAAGCATCTAAATAAACACTTAGTATATCCTATCTTTCATAAGAATCGAATTTAACTTTAATTTCGATTCACTCGTTCTTAAAGTGTTCATTGTACACTGAAAGTATTTTACAGTAAATGTTAATGGTGTGATATTGAATTACGTAAATGTTACTGGATTTTTATCGATCGATAAACGGGCTTGTATGTGATCGATGATAGCAGTCCTCCTTTCGAAAATAGTATCTACAGAATTAAGTCGTGGAATACCTCGTGGAATTAAGGTTTTTAATATCAATCGCAAGATGCAATTGTGCGTGTTCTTGACATCATTTGACCAAACCGGTTTTACAATATTCATTTGCGAAGGAATTCTATCGCAGATTGAAATATCTTGATATTTTTTCGCAATTACTTTGCTCGTCGAATAAGCGGAGTCACATTCTTAATTACACTTTTCATACGCGGGGAATTAGGAATGATTGCGAATGGAATGGTGCGCATTGTGGTCCTTATGATTCATCGCAATCTCGTTGGAAACTTGATCGTTTCGATCGCGATCCTTTTCATAAAGAAATCTATAACATTTTTATCGCTTTCACATTGTAACAAGTTTATATTCTTCAATTAATTCTGCGGGAAGCGAAGGTAAAGATTCGCAGAGTGTATAAAATTAGTCTTACAAAGATTATATGGCATGTTTTCTATATCTTGAACGAAAATGATTGTAATACTTTTGATTTATATACGAAGAGGAAACATCAATTTTATTTTTCAAAATAAAGTAATACTAGGTACTTTGTGTTATTTTTATTAATTCCTAAAAATTTTGTTTTGTATCCGATTATCGGGTACGGCACGGTAACTGGTACCTTTGCCCTATACAAGTTTTATTGTCCGTAAAAATCCGTAGTCCAGTTATGATAAACTTCGTCTATTATTATCGCGTTTTTTTTATGTTTATTCAATAAATCTTTTGATATTATGTGACTTTTATGGGTATTGGTGTGGCCGTCGACGGTGTGTTAAATGTACATGCATGTGTCAGTATCCTTGATGAAGATAGACACAGCACTTTTATAAAATTGATATCCGAAACGAGGTACGTATAGGTTGTATCAGTATCTTTCTGAAATACAGTCCTAAAAATAACTCTTATGTTCCTCTCGTGCGCGGGACATCCATCAGTAGTTAGTTGATGGCTAATGGTAATGGAAATAAACGAGGCAAACAGCGCGCGTGAAAATACGAGACCGCTGCGATTGCAGACATAAGACACGCGCTCAGTCTATCTTCGGGTTTCCTCTTCGTTCCGTGACATCCGCTCGTCGCGGATTCGATGCATCGTTACGCATCGCAAAATGGTCAATGCCGCAAATCGACGTTTATCGATTCAAATTTAATTACGCCCGGCATCCTCATCGATTTTCCTCCTCTTTTTCCCATCTTCCATGGAAATGGGAGAAATAGAATAACACACACACACACACAAAAAGGTAAAACGTATAATTTTTATATAAAATATTCTCCAATGGGATAGTTTTTTAAAAAATATTTTATACGTAAGATAAACGTTTAGATTTTCAGACCTAAGGACAGAGACGTAGTTCTTAGCACGTTTTATTACCTGTTAAATCTATAATTTGTTTTACCGTTCACAGAGAAGAAGAATTCATTTACATTCCGGATGAAGTTCGAATTACTTATTCAATGGGAAATAAAGAATAATTGTACAGAGTATGTAATAACGAAACAATCAGACGAGGAATTAAAAGCACTGAACACGTATCTCCGTTTCAACTTGATAAATAATTCTCGGGAGCAAATAGGTTTGTTGCTCGCGACCATAAAATAGGAAATAACAGCGTTCAATCTATAATTTAACCCAATTACACGATAATGTAAAGCACGTTAATTGCAGGAAGCACGAAAGAAAGAAACGCCCCGTAGAGGAAAGTGTTTCGCGATCCTGTGTTCACCCCCTGCGATTTTCAGTCGTTCCGAGCCGTGAAAATTCTCACGGGAAATTGGCGGCGGCCTGTGAAAATGCTCTCCACCGTGTTCGCCACAATTTGCTCATTGCGAAACCAGCCGAGTGGAAAACAGACACGGTGCTATCCGTAAAGGACACGCCGGTGATCCTTTATGAGCGTTTCACGCGAAACAGAGCCCGACTAGATCTCGTTTCCCCAGGAAACACTGTCGGCGAGGAGCCGCGATTATGGCAACGGCGACGGACGATCCCGACCGGCAGGAAACCGTGTCTTACTTACTTAGTTTTGCTCTTGGAGTCCAGAAATCACGCGTTTCCTCTTCGCCATTCTCACCATTGTTTGCGAAGCGAGAGACCTTTCCTGACCGCAATTGTTTTCGCTGTTTAAACGCCGATCGATTCGGTGTTCTTTGCGCTTACTGCTTAATTTTGTATCTGGACTACGGTACACATTTATGCATTTAACCCTTTGCACTCGGAGCTATTTTAATTTAATTTAATAATGGTACAGCAATTTTTAGTGGAGTCTCTCATTGTCAGAATCATCACTCGAGGGCTAAGGGTTGAAGGACGATTAAAACCAACGACGCTTTTATTTTTCGTTCATCACTCTGCTGTGTATTTGATCGTAAATATTTTATTCTCGTCACACTGTGTGTTATGTTGCTTTCATATTATTTTTTAAATTTTCTATTTCACTATTGTCTTAGAATATTCGAAAATATGTGTTTAAGAATATGTATTTGTATACTCGTCATATGTATGCATATTAAGCAACGTAGTTTAACAGAAGCAATGCGGTTGGTTAGCGGTGCGATCACACCACGCATTGAAGTCTCCGAAGTGAGACGCGCATCATTATTACTACGAGAAGAAATTTGATGTAGATGTTGCAGTAATATTCTCGAGAATATTTGTATTAACTTCTTCCCAAGAATTTTTCTCTAGCATCACACAGTGCAATTTAACAAAAAATATTATACAAAATTATTACAGAAGTATTTCGGTCTTGAATAACTCCAAAGTTAATTATACTCGAAGCTGATACTCTTTATTATTCGTTCATATTTTGAATATTATTTTTATTTCTTGGAATAGTAATTACTAGACTCTGGATCTTTGTGCAAAATATTTGAATTTGGAGTGCAAAACCTGTAATCGCCAGAAATTGAGGAATTAAATGACGATTCCGCTAGGTTGGGTCAAAATAGGTTCAGATCACGTTGTCGTATGCGCTCAAGTAATTCATTCGACGATCATATTCATCACCTCGATCGAATATTTTCTGGCAGGGGTAGTACAAGTAGCGAAGCGAAAGAAGCACGGTGCTAACGAACGATGCTGAATTTAGCTGAAGCTTCGGTTTGCTCAGCAATTAGGCTAGCCGACAGGGATCCTCGGATGGACAAACGTTCGTGTCCTGGGCGTTGCGTGAATACATATTTCTTTTCTGTTCATTCGCGTTTTCGTAGGCGAAGCGAAAGGGAGGTGGAAAAATGTCGTTTCGAGAAGCGGCGTGCCGCGGGTTCAACGTCCGCGAATTTTTCACGTCTCGAGACGCGTCCGAAGACCGAAGTGGCCATGAAGATAGACTTCGCGGAAGCCACCGTCGTCCGTCGCCGTGAATTTTCTTTATTTGCCGTGAAGTTGTTACTGGATTTTCCACCTCTGAACAAATGCACCGGGTAGCTTTCATGGTTCTTTCGTTTCTTTCTACCACGGACACTTCAAATGCTTTTACGGATGAACAACCGACTTCGAACGCTCTTCAGGATCCCTGGAGAATCAGTCGGTCCCTGAAGATTCAATTGAAATCAAGCTTGATCTCTCCATAAGCGAAGTCCGCTATTTCGATGAACCTGTCGGCTGAGAGAACCGCAAACGCGGAAGCATTCTACAAATATTCAAAAATTCATGAAACATACATTCGTTCGGAAAGTAATTTCGTTTTTCGTGTGCTTCCATTTGTTCGTTAAGTTGTGAAAAGTCAGATAACTTAATTTTTTGCTTATGAAAAACAGAAATTCTACGAGAATGCCTTTAAGAAGAATGTCTTTAAGTTATCCAAAAAATCGCAAAAGATCATAAAAAAAAAATGTCATAATACATACTACATGGTAAAAAAGTTGGTTTTCATTTTTCCTTGAGAAAAGCGAAATGACGTTCCGAACGACCTAATACAATCATCTAATAATGAATCTAATGATACATCCAGGCCTGTTTTCAACTGGCCTGGGTTATAATTTACGGTTTCGCAAGAACAGGTAATGATGAACGCATTGTTGTTAAATATTTCGTTTAAACAAAAAAATAATTCCTGCTCGATCGAAATCTTCCGAGCCAACCCTCGGGCTATATGTGAGTATCTGAGCTGTAATCCAATCCTATCTCTACCGATCGAGGAGTACTGTTACCAAAAAAGTGTAAGATCATCATCCCATAGATCACAGCCGGCGATCGGACAGGGCGATCCTCGTGGAAACATTTCGTCATCTCTCGGACCGTTCGATCGATTATGCAGAACAGAACCGCTAAAAAGCTGGAAGATCGTCTATCTACGATCTCGTAATGATCGCACTATACCGTTATCCTCGGTCAAGGTTCCCGGCGAGATCGAATTGGAAATACGTCTGGTTCGCTGCGGCGAATGATCTTCTACTATACAGGGTGTACCGCAAAAGTTGTGAAATTCTTCCGAAGGTTGCGTAAATTAGCGAGGGCCAAGAGTGCAGTAGCAATAACTTTATCCTGTTGCAATAAGTTAGGGTTTGCCTTTCTAAACGGAGAGATTTACTTCGTCTGTGGTGGTTGCTCGTTTCAAGGTTATCAAAGGTCACATAAATAAACGGAGATTCGAAGGACAAACTTATTTTTAGCGAACGCGTTTTTAAGTGATACGGACATTTTTAATTGCGTTAAAAGTAACGTAAATGGACACGAAAACATGTTAGCAAATGAGTGAAGGGTTCTCGGAAGTCGAAGATTGTGCTGACCTTGGAGGAGTTAGTATTACCGGTCGTCAAACTTGTCTTTGAAACGACTATCGCAATCACATAAACTAAATTTAGCATTTATCTCTGGAATTTTAGAGGATTGAAATTGATTTGCAAAAGGGTGAATTTGGGGTGCAAAACCTATAACAAAGTTTTTAAGAAATTTTAATCAAGCGGAAATATTCTGTCAGATAATACACCCTGTATACATTTCGTTCTCTTCCCCCTCCTTTGGATCAGCGCCAATAAACAATGATTTAGGAACTCTCCGCGACGTGATTATCGATGGGATTCTCAAGGATGCTAATTGCAGACTCCGCTTCTGAGAATCGGAGATCGAGAATCGCGATACAAATTCGTTGGGATGTACATATATGTAGATGTTACGCGCTAATTACTAGGATCAAGGAACTTTTTGATTAATCTACTCTGCCGCGATATTTCATGGCTTGTGTACCTCGGGGTGTATGGGAACCATTTAAATTTCAAAGAAAATTTACACGCCGTTCATCTTTATTACACGTTTACTCTTTATTACGCGTTGCACTTTTGACTTGTGCGAAGTTGTAAAATGTACAACTTGTTAGACAAATAGACAAATAGATATGCTTGTTAGACAAATTTTCAAACGCGAAGAAAAATTTACGATTTATTTGCAAGGCATATTCTCTAACTCAAAGAAAACCCTATGTACAATCGTTAAAAAAATGTTCAAACTTCAAGGAAAACCTGCAGTTGTAAAACTAATTTTTACACTTGAAGAAATACGTACAATCGTTTGTTAGTTTGTTAAAGGGCGAGATGGAAATGCATACGGTTGATTTTGCATATTTGATGCGGCGACAAAAGAATATTAGAAAGGTTAGAAAGCACCTCAAGGCAGGAAATGACCTCCGAAATGTCAGCATTAAATACTTATTAATCGTTAATTGGGAATAACGGTTAAATGTCTACTGTAGTCGTTAATTGCGATTAACGATTACGTTCCATTCAATTGTAATCGTCAATCGGATAATTGATTAATGATTAACTGCTGAAATTTCGAAACGAAATACGAAATCAAAACTACATGAATACTGACAAAAATGTAAACTGAGTTTAGGTGTATTGTCATTTGGTCTATAATACAAACTCTGTTTACGCGATATTATATTTTTTTCGAGGATTTCTTTTTTTAATCAACGATTGACGATTAACTTCATCAATCGATTGAATCAATCGTCGATTTTTCATTGATTACCTTTGTTAATCGAACACATTAATCAATCAATCTTGAATAAAATTTTAATTGATTAATGTCCAACTCTAACCAGGATAAGTAATAACTAGACCGCGGATCTTTATGCATTTATGAAGAAATTGGTTGTGTTTTCGCGAAAAATATAAAACAATAAAAAATTTTTAAAAATCAAGAATGTTGTATTGTTGCTTTTAATATAACAAACTCATTAAGGGATGAAATCAATTTTTATGTTATCCCTGCTTCCCACAATCAGTGCAAAACATTTGTATTTTGCATAAAGATCCGCAGTCTAGTAATAACAAATGTGTATCTACACGAAAAACGAAATTACTTTCCGAACAACCTAATATTCTTACATACTTTAAATCTCATTTGGGAAAAAATACCGCAATAGAACGTACACCCACAGTAATAGTAAAACATTCACCCTATAATTTCTATAAATTCCAATACAAGAAATGCAAAGTCAAGTTGCACGTTGCTTATGGTGGTACCGTGATAAACAAATATGAACGGCGGGGCGACCGAAATCCGCAGACACGAGGTGCAAGTGCAACGTCCGCGGAAAAAAGGCTACGTATCACATGGAATCTGTCGGATAGAAGAAGGAATCGACTAGGCGAGGACAAAGAAATCCGCGTGTACGATCGCTTGCGAGGTCGCGGCACACGCTCGAGGGATACGAACGAGCGAATAGGTTGAGGGTCGCGAGTGGCCGTTGACCCCCAACAGCAGGTATATATACCTGCGCGCACCTAAGGCACCTGAGCTGCGAGAGCGTGGCTCTACGACCACCTAGGACAGACTAGAATCCACATTGGTAATAGCTTCTCTAGTCCGCCGACCTTCCCACTCGTAAAAACAAATATTTATGGACAGAACACACCGGGGAGACGCTCCGTTGCGACTCGCACATCAACGGGCCCCCTCTTCGACATCTGTGCTCTCTCTCTCTCTCTCTCTCTCTCTCTCTCTCTCTCTCTCTCTCTCTCAAAGGAGAGAGAGAGTGCAGCTCGGCGCTTATGGCCAAGGATTGTTAATTGGTCGCTGAACCGAGCCGCTCATTTTCGCACGGGCAAACCGCACAACCCTCCGCCGGAAAAGATCCTGAGCCCTGCAAATTTTCTAATATTTCACGCCCGAGCCCTTACCTCCCGGTCTATAACCCTTTGTACTCGGAGTTATTTTAATTCAAAATGAAACATTTCTTCCGACCAAGAATATTTCCGTCCCTATGATTTTGGAAATTTTATGGATGTGAAATTGGTATAATACGTTATATAATATTTAATAATGATAAGAATATTTTTGTGGCACCTCAGAGTCGTCATTCGAGTGCTAAGGGTTAACATTCTTATAGGATCGAAACATGATTGTTACTGCGACGACGCTGTCATTTTAGGTTAAAGTTACCTTTTCAACTATCTAACGCCTCTTGTGGTTTATATGGCTGATGCGCGCGGGGTTTTGTGATTTTTTTTATCTCATACCGGAAGAATTAAAAAATGTTCATGTTGATACTGAACATTGCAAGTGATCCGAAATCGGACATTTATATCTAATAGGTAGACAGCGGATTTTTATGCAAAATAAAAATCTTACCTGGATTGCAACAAACAGGAGTGAAACAGGAATTTATTTTCTATCTTATCGTGTTTAATATATTGAAAGTACTATGATAGTGTTTGAAAATTCTTCTAGCGTTTTTACCGTTTTAAATTACGCCTGTTCAATTTGTGTGTACTAACAAGATGTTACAGAACGTCTTTCACAGAAATAATCTGTAAAAATAACACGACGAAAAAATAGTGATCTCACGTTAGTCTCGGTTTTATTTTCACGAACGGGATATACCAGTGATAATGAAATCATTAACGAGAGGTACGTAATTATAAACCATCCGCGTACCATAAACCGTAAATCTTTCATTTGTCGTATTCTTCTGAAGTCATTTACGAGTCGATTAGTGTTTTTTCTTTTTATTTTTCCATTACTAATCAATTATCGCTACCAACGGACGCCATCTTGAGCGGCTCAATGTCAAGAGAGGCTCGTACGTCTCGGCGTCGCCAACATTCCACCAGACATTTCCCTCGTTGCACTCGATAAGAGAAATTTCCGAGAAACGCGACGGAATTACCAATTATCAGCAGCGTTGATTTACCGATGATTGTCATTTAGTCGACGCCGACACCGAGGCGTTCAGACAGTTTAATTGACGCCATAAAATTACCTCGGATCTTCCAGGGAATCTGCCTGGGAGCCTTGAGTGTCAGACCTCATTCTCGTCGAAACGATTTTTCTCGGCGGTGGATCATCGACACACGTTCCCATCGCGATCGAACGGTGACGATGATCGATCATCGGAATTAGCGATTTCTCATTGGTTACGTCGTTCAACATTTGTTGCAGTACCCGGCTGGTGCGACCTGCGAACTTTTGCCAGACGACAGAGGAACCGATTATGCACCAGCTGGAACGCTTCCGCCGAATGCGGAAAAGATCTCGGCACCGGCCAGCGATCTACTAAGGAGATTGCTGCAGCCCGATCCTAGACTCAGGCTGAGGTCTCTTTTCACTCTGCAGAGGATCGCGTTCTTCATGGGCTACGATCTGCAGAGCTACATGAAGAAGAAGGTCAGTGATCTGTCCGAACCACAGTGGAGACAAAAGTATAAAATTTTTGCTTTCTGAGATAGTTGAATATTATAGAAAATAATATTCCAATACCCTCTTTTTTATTATATTCATTCGTGAACCGTTGTACTTGAAGGTGAAGAGTTTTCGGAATACTGTTTCTCTCAACTAGCCTCTGAAAATTACTATGTAATTTGTATATATAATAAATAGACTGCGGGTCTTTATGCATTTATAACAAAATTGAGAAGATGAAGATTAATTTGATCTTCAAATTGTTGAAAAATGTTGAAAATTGAAGATGTCAATATATGATTTCTTCTCTATTAAAATCATTAAGGGAAGAAATAACATTCAATTTAGTTTCTATTTTATGCAATCGATGCAAACAATTCTTATTTTGCACGAAGATCCGCACTGTGGCGATCGACAGTTTCTCTCTTTACTGTTGCATGATGATTAGCAGACTGATTTGATGCATTAATCAGAAAACTGAATAGGTGAAATACAAAACTGTGAACACTTTCGAAGAGTTTAAGGATGTTGTTTATAAATTATCGAAAGCAGGAATACGATTTCACTGAACTCCTGTTCCCCACAATTGACTTGGAAAGTTCTTATTTTGCATACAGATCTACGATCTAACGATTAGACAGCGGATCTTTATGGAAAATAAAAATTTTCTATCCGATTTGCAACCAACTGGGGTGAAATAGAAATTGATATTTTTTCTTGATATGTTCAATAGGTCGAAAATAATATAACAGTTCTTTTAAATTCTTCTAATGTTTCCACTGCGACCAATTACGTCTTCTCATTTTAAAATCCGCTGTCTACTAATTAGACTACAGATTTCCGGGAGGGAAAGACAGTTTGTGTTTGCAGTTTGTTTACATTTACTTCTGATGCTGAAATATTTCAAAGAAATATATGTATTTAAAATGAATCATATCTGGATTACAGGAGTCGCCGTTCCGACTGCTAGGACGAAGGATCCAGACGGATCAAGAAAGGATGATCAAGGAATTCTCGAGCTTCGACACATCCCTCGGAGACGACATCTCTCACGCCGACGATCAATGATCTCACACGGAGCTAAGTCTTTCAATTTTGCTGTTCCCGCTGCAATGTATGTATCAATCGATGTAATTACCAATCAATAGACTGAAAGCAAGCAGCAATTCGCCCGGGAACTTCGTTCCCAAACTACGTCAATGCCATCCATTAGTTTAGTACAAGAGTCTCTTATATTTTGCGTATGTGTAAGAAATCTAATTTTTATGAGTCTTTGGATTTTTCGTCTCGCCGCCCGAACATTTTTTCAACAGAATAATGTCGCGATTCCAGCGGCTTTCGATGTGCAAGGGAAAAATCGTGAAGCTTTTGTGCGTTAGCAAAAGCGAGTCTATGTATTCTGTTATGAATAACAATATATTGTGAGCAATCTGAATTGTTGTCGTTTTGGAGACCCATTCCTCTCCTTCGTCAAGTTCTCCACTGTTCTACCTGAATATCCACAGAGAAATGTTAATCGTTCCGTCCTACAGAGTGATTCATTTGTATCGTTCACCTGTGACATAATTCAGGCAAGGAAATTTTATAGGTTCTTTACAAGGAGTTTCCTTAGTGTCTGTAAAAATATGTGGGTGAGATGTTGACGTACAGGGTGTTTCATCTTAAACATGTCATGTATTAATGAATTTGCATTCCATATATCTCTAACGATCAAGATATCCAAATATTCGAAATATAATTATTAACAATAAATTATTTGAATATTCTATGTGAATAATTTAAACACCCTGTAGTCAAGGAATAATGACAGAAAACATTCACACGCTTCCGGGGCGGTGGTTTCTCAGTTTACAAAAGTTTTAATTTCTTTAAGAATAGTTAACAGTATTTTTGTTACAGTATTTCATCGATAATACAATAAATTGCGATAAATCGTAGTGCGTACAAACTAACAACAAAAAAAGAAAAATAGGAGAAAAGAAAACAGAACGGATCTGGATCGAATAAAACGCAGCCGTGTTTTTTTCTGGTTTTTTGTCTGGTTTTTTGTCTGGTTTTTCGCTTCTCTATCATTTTTTCTGTCTTTCTTTCGTTCGTTCATTCTCTCATGCTCCCCTCGCCTCGATAGATCAACGCGGACGTACACACGACAACGCGGTGTTCTCCGCGGCTCTGTGTTGTCCCCCGTGTCGGTCCGGTATGCCTCGTCTTTCGTTTCATTAAATTTTTCGCGCGTCTCGATTTCTCCTTTCTCCTTTCTCGCTATTTTCATCACCATCGATCGCGGATCAGTGTTAGCTGCTAGCGCGATCAATCGAAGTGTGTGTGTGTGTGTGTTTCTTCTTCTTCTTCTTCGTTTTTTTTTCTCATGGTATAATAATAATTATATATATATACATTATTATTCTTACACTTAAAGAGGGTCTCCCGATATCTCTCGATAATATAATACAACGCATTCCTCCGAGTTCACGTAAACCGAGCGACGCGTCTCCGATCGATCGCTGCTCGATCACCCCTGGATCCCCCCTCCCCCCATCCTGAACCCATCGATTTCATTAACCAATGTGGCTTCTCTTCAAACTAATAAAACATTTCAACGTTAAAATTCGCGCGAATATTTCCCAAGAACAACACAATAAATAAGTATCGGCCGAGGACATAGTCTCGATCACTGTCGTACATTATTCCCGGCAAATATGGCCGCGAATCCGTCAACAGTTTATCTACCGGAAGCGCATCAATGAGTATACTATATTCGAAAGCAGCTTAATAATTTTAGTTTAAATAATAATGCCAAATGAAGTAATTAGATCGTGTTTGTCGCAGATGCTTTCTCCTTTGTGATTATAATCGTTACATCCTTGGTTCTTACAATTGTAAATAGATTGCGGATTTTTATGGAAAATAAAAACTTTCTATATCGGTCACAAGTAGACAGCGGACTTTATGCATTTATGAGAAAAATAAGTAGGTGTGATTTAAGATAGTAAAAATATACGAAGAATTTAATAATACTGTCATATTATTTTCAAACTATCAAACGTATTAAGAAGGATTTTCTATTTCACTCGAGATTGTTGCGATTTAGCTAGAAAATGTTTATACTGCATGAATATCCGCTGTCTAGTCGTAAGAAATGGAAAACAGAGGACAACGTAATTCTTCCTTTAACAATTTCAGTGGATCGAAAATAATTTTTTTCAGAATCTTAACCAACAGCTGGTAGATAAACTGTCGACAGTGGAGAACGAGCATAAGAATGCTCGCGCATCGAAGAGTTAAAAATCCGTGTAAATAATGCACTTGATAAAAAGGTTCCCCGAACAAAATACATAGAATGACAAGTACGGAATTAAAATTCGGAGAAAAATTGGAGGACACACGCCAGCGATCGTTCGCGAACCGCGTCGTCGTCCCCTAAATTCGCCATCCGTGATCTCGGCGATCTCGACGGCCGACGATGCTCTCGCCGTCGATCGGCGACCGAGCCGGGTGTGCTTCGATTTCGTTTACAAAACAGAACGAAATTTCGTTATTACGTCTAATCTTCACTGTCTCCGCTCCGCGAACCGCGGAGCTGTTTTGGTAAAAATCGGTCGGGCTGGCCGCAGCCATCGGTCTCGCGAATTTCCTCTCTTCTTTCACACGTTCTCTTCCCACTTCGCTGACAACGAATGCCTTGAATCGACACCCTCGAAAAAAAACGCACATCAAGTTAGTAAAGCCGCGAAACCGACAGCTGAAAAGCTCGACCAGCTGCTTCTGTTTAGCGACAAACAGATTCACTAACTCGCGAGCTCGTCGCGTTTTCTTTTATCTTTTGACACTCTCTCTCTCTTTCTCTCTCTCCCATTCGTTCATTCTCTCGTTCACTCTCGCTCTCGTTCTCTCAGCACTTGGCGCTCCCTTAAATTACATTGTTATCTTATTGTTTGTTACTGTCGTTATTGTTTATAATAGCGCTATCGTAAGATTATTATGATACAAGTAGAATCGTCCGTTTGCACGGCCAGCGACAATTTCTTTTTACAGC
The DNA here is from genome assembly GCA_028455605.1 of Lasioglossum malachurum. NCBI lineage: Eukaryota > Metazoa > Arthropoda > Insecta > Hymenoptera > Halictidae > Lasioglossum > Lasioglossum malachurum. The sequence continues at coordinate 10,743,111 of CM052319.1, read as the reverse complement.
CTGACTTGTTGCTTCATGGATACCTGCCGTTCGATTAGGCGCGTTCCGTGAAAATGTACGCTCGATTTCGTTCGCGTTTTGTTGTACGATGTTCGTCGCAAACGTTTTTGAACGTTCGTTCTTTTCGTCGCAACTTTCGGAATTCAATGAAATTCTATAAACCTTCGAATTGTTCGCGTTGAAGCGATTGCGTTTCGTAAATAGATAAATAAAAAATTATCCAAAGAATATATGTATAATAGAGTAAATTGTAGGAGGAAGTAAATTTTTGAGAGTGATTCCACGCCGGTTACCTTTCCAATTTATTTTGATTTTAGTCGTCAGTCAATTTCCCTCGCGACGATACGAAAGTCGGCGAGGAACGGTGGAGAAAATTCTAACATCGCGAATCATCATCGTTGCGCTCTCGTCGGCCGTTGAAATCACCAAAGCTCACGCCAATCCTCCACAATTTAATATCATATTCGCCGGTATACTAATCGCGCTATCCACATCGAAATCTGCGCGCGAGACAACCCATCACCTACTCCCTTGGAAACCCTCGAGTTTCCATGTTTATCCTACAAAATTAGCAGAGATACAGTTATTTCCAAAGCCAGATACATTTTCGTCGTGTCTTCAGCGTCGTCGGATTGACAATATCGATAATTATTCTTTTAATTAATTTACTATATACAGAGATTGCACGTGTTTCGTAGTCAGACGAACAAAACTATCAACAAACCACAATAGTAAGTTGCATGAAGCGATCCCAAAGAAATTTACGGGACGAAGGAAAACAGTTCGAATCACAACCGAAGAAGGTAAAAACATTATTTTCCTCTATTTAATTTTCTCGCGTTTCGTAAAATATTATAACCACGAGGTCTGACACCGAAACAAGTACTGGCAGCTAGAATAAATTCCGCGATCGGACTTGCGCTTCCCACGTTCATTTTTCAGCCTTGTTGAAGTACGACAGAGGATAATCGCGACACCCGCGCCCTAATTAAATAATTAATAGCTGCGTAGATAGCATCTGCTAGCCACAGAAAGCTCCCGGCTCGTTTTGGTGATTTCTTCAACACAGCGATCACGCGCGCTTCCTTCGTGACATTACTTGTGAAATATAGTTTGTCTCCGCGAAACCGAATCCCGAACAAACCTAATTGCGGCAGCAACAGGTTCAAATAATTGTTCGAACATCCACGGAACGCGAGTATCGAGCCAGCAGAACGCGAAACGGTTCGAGAACGAATCGGAACTGCCCGAGGTAAGATCGTTCGGAATCGGTAAGAAATTTTATTAGATCCTTGTCCCTATCTGTCACAGTTTTCCCTAGAATACATTTCTGATTCGCTCGAAGTGCTGGTATCCTCGAAATCTCGGCGTGCGATCAGCACCGCCGTTCATTTCATCGCGCCCACGCACAATCCGACAATCGCCCAGTAAATCCCGGACAATTGTTCTCTGGTTTCGCGCGTCAACTTCCCCCTTCGTCTTCGTTCTCATCGATTTGTACACAAAATACCAACTATCTGTGCTGGAAAACGCACATACTGTTTGTACGCCTCAATGCAATATTTATATATAATATATATAATATGTATACTGCTATATATATTATATATAACATATCTATTATGTATATATGTATAATATTTATATATGTATACGATGTGTCGTTTCTTTTTCCTCCCTCCGCTCTCTCTCTCACTCTCTCTTTCTCTCGCAGCGCGTTTTATTTTTTCGTTTACCTATTTAATTTCAATATTTATAAGCATCCTGTAGAATCGTGTCGCACGCGTGGATCGCTGCTTACGGTTCCAGTGAATCACGCTTGGTCACCTCGAAAAGAAATATTTACAGTTGCAAGTTCATTTCTCTCTTTCTCCCCCCTCCTCTCTCTCGTCTCGCGCCAAAAAAATGGCGGATCGCATGGAAAGCAAGAAAAGATCAAGAGAAAAGAAACACCGTGGGAGTCTCGCCACGATTCTCTTCTCTCTTGTCATCGTTTTTGTTCTACCTTTTCCTTCTTCTCTCGTTCGTCCTCATCTAAAATATTTCTTCTCCGTGGATTCTTTCATGCAACCCTCGTTAGGAGGACGACGCTCGCGTTACACAGTCGTTCGGTTTTACACATACAGAGCAATCCCGGAGAAAATCGGTTACAATTTTTCGTTCGACTACACGGTAGCCATGGCGCTCGACCTATGGAACGAGAGAGACGCCCCAAACCCCCTTACCGTCGCGCTCTCTTAAACTCTGTCGCGCGCGTCCACGCTCGACGGTCGTCGACTGACGAATAAACAATTTTTTTTTTTCCTATTTACAGTGTACATGATCGCTGCCTAGAACTCGGCGGAGTAAAAATGCTTGTTTGCGCTCGATAGCAGACCGCGGATCTCTCTGAAAGATTTCTTCTTTTTTTGACTTTTCTTGGAATTTTCATTTCACCCTCTAACGACACTTTTTTTTTTTGTTTAAACTAAATGGTAGGGTGTAACCTCGCGATTAGAATTGTATTATCTTGATTATAAGATGAGGGGTCGAAATTTGATTGCGTTTTTCGTTGCAGGTATTTTGTTTATTATATCCTTAACATTCATACAGCGCCTTGCGTTCTTTGACCAAATAATATATATATATATAAAATTCCGAAAATTTTTCTGTTAAAATCAACGCACACTCATTGGACAATAATACGAAACTAGTGTAACGAGGATAAACGATATCACGAATTAAATAACAATTTCAAAACATCAACAATAATGTCAATCTATAAATGCAGAAAATTCACTCATCGGCGAGAGTTTCATTCAGCGTGGAACTCGATGGAATCACTCATCGAATTTTCATTCTTATTTATTTAGAAAAGAGTCACGCTCGCCAAAAGATCCGCAGTCCGCCTATGAATCTTACATGTATGTTTCTTCTTTTCTGATTGGCTTTAGATATCGAACAGCTGAGTTCGCCGGCGAGTTGCGAGAGTGATCGATCATCCGATCCTCTCGCAGCATTGGACGCTCGTTAAAACTAGACACTACCTACTTAGAAGGAGAACCGATCTGGCGAAGATTTCGCAGCAAGTTTTCCACCAAAAAAAAAGAAAAGAAAAAAGAAAACACCTCACTTTCGGTTTCGTGATGGAAAGCTTGTCTTCTCCGTTCCTGTTTTGCTTTTCTTTTGACTTTCTTCGAAATGGAAGGAGTCGACGATCGAATTCTCAATTCTCCGTGGTCGACGAGCCATGATTGATTTAGCAATCTTTTGATCCACAGAAATTCAGGGATCCTCGAAAAAAGTTTAGAAATTATTGTAAAATTCTCAAAAGACAATAGGAAAGGTGGATCGATTTATTACTAGACAGCGAATCTTTCTGTAAAATCAAGATTTTCCAGCTGAATTGCAACAAACCGGAGTGACATAGAGGTTAAAAGTATTTTTAAATACGTCCAATGTTTTCAATGTTTTAAATTATACACCTACTCATATTTTTTTCGTCATAAATGCGTGAAATCCGCTGTCTATTTATCACCATAGTGTAACAGTCTCAGACAATTGCCTCGGAGTGTGCGGATTTCCGATCGATCGACGACTCCTCCACGATCGAAACGAACGAGGATCGCGCATATCGCAGCCGGCGATTCGCGATAACAATAATAATAATAATAATAATAATAATCGCTAAAGGTACGGCGCTATGTATACTCCTGTACAAAGTTTCGTGTAACTGCACGACGAACGTATCTTTCGTCCCTTCTATTTCGCCGGTCAAATCTCTCTGAGTATTTCGCAAGATATATTCACAAGATGTGTCACACGAACGGTAAAGGGTTAAAATTCGCGAAGATCGTTTTACGTATACACACGGTGATGCCAGGTGACACTGATGATGAGCTAGCTTCGATGGCGAAAACGAGACGATGTGTTTTTCTTTTTTTTACATTTCCAGGTGGAAGCTCGTCCGCGATCGCACGCGCGCATCATTTCGTCTCATCGTCTTCATCCTACGACCTAGCTAGTTTCAAGAGCGCGATGACTATACTACTAACTTCTCGGCAGTCCGTCACGAGCGAGCTACTCTCGGTGAGCGGAACGACCGCGCGAAATGAAAATTCGCCTGTTTCCCCGTCTCTCGCCACGTATATTATTATAATTTTTTTTTTTTGGCTTTTTGATTCTCTCAGTCGTGACTCGTCGCGATTACGCGAACTATAACGATCCAAGAGTTACTGAAACCCTGAGAATCGCTCGCGATTTGCACCCCGCAGCCGCTAATTGGCCAGTCGCCGGAACCGTTTCGCGCGATTCAGCATTGTCGCAGCCTAAACGCGTGCAATCGGAAACCCCTACAACGTTGCACGGTCGATAGCAGCCTGAGAACGAGCTTTGAACACGAGCAGCGTGTATCTTAGTTAGCAACGAACTTGTCTCGCTAAAATCCGTTCATCTCGATAAAATAATCTACGAATATTGTTAAGTGTACAAACGAATTCGTGGCCGTTAATATACTTGTCGTTCTTTTACGCACAACCGAAACACAAGTCTTGAACATAATCCCCACGAATTTCTATACATTCTACGGGTAATCAATCAGTTGAAGGAATTCGAATTCGAAACCAGGTGACAATTGATTAACCGCGAATTCGTTTGTACACATAATAGAAGAGACCCGCCGAAGACAGTCGATCGAATAGTTTAGTTCCGAAGTCGGAAGAAGTTAGAATGATCACGAAACTGTCCCGACAAACCGCCCCCCGAGTCCTTCGACTCCTCGGCTTCCGTTTTAGTCAATTTCGAAAAGGTAGACTCGAGAAGCTGCGGCTAATCTTCCTCGGGATAATTTAGCTACTCGATCGGCCAAGGATTTCAGGGGGTTGCAGTGGAGAAATCGCGACACCTTTTTGTTCTTTTGCATCGGATAAATGCGATAGCCGGTTAGGAAGTTTAAACGCGAGTCCAGGATAAGAACCTGTCGGGAAAATCGCGTGTGCGTTGTGCGAACGAGCTTCCGCGATGACGAAAATCATCGGGTGGCAGAACGGCTGGCCACCCTTATCACAATCTTGAAGCGACGTGGTTTTCGTCGTCAGCGTGGACGGCGGACGACGGTGGATCGGCGAGATGATGTACGGTGATTACGATGACGTCGACGGCGAATGACAGCAACAGTGAAAAAAGAAAAAGCCCCACCGTGAACGTCGGCTCGGAGTACCGCGCGCTTTTGTTTTTCTTTCCTCGCAGGTGTGTGCATCATCCCCCGGAAGCAACGAGATACCCGACTTTTCATTCTTTTTTTCTTATCCAGCCTCGACGCGAGGCCACCACACTGCACCTTCACCTATACCCGCACCACACTGTAGCACCTCAACACATTGCAATTGTCATGGCCTATGGAACCTGCAACCGACGAATCATATGTGATTAGTTAACGATCGATGCTGAGAGGGCAATGGGGCTTTGACCCTCGGTCAGCGAGCGCTGCCGATCATTTTCACCTGTCATTTCTATACATCCTGCGCTTTCGTAAGCGCTTCAACATGTTTTCTGCGAATTTGTTATGGGAAACAAAAGTTCTCGAGTATACTTCACCCGGGCAAATCAGAAATTTTTAACTTTCTAAAATATAATCCTGCAGATTTTGACGAGAAAATGCTGATAATCCGCAGTCTACACATGAATACGCCCTTTAAAATAGACTAACTTTTTTATAATAGTTCCAAACGACCTTTGATTTTTGATAATCAATTAGAAGCATTCGTTTACGAAATGAAATGTATAAAAAAGATTTTCCAAAAATTATAATTTACGTGCCTCGGAGTCGCCACCCGAGTGCTAAGGGTTAAGCGTAAATTGCATCATAGCACTTTCTAAAGTACGTTTATAACAGTTAACACACGTTGAGAGCAATGAAATCAATTTTATCGGGGTAGTAGAATTTTAAAAAATCGAGTCTCGCACAAAAATTCGCGGTGCTGTTGCGCAGAAAAACACGCGAAACTGCATAGAGAGAAAAAAAAGAGGGTATGATTGAATAATCGTTGTTCGATGACAGGTGAAACATGACCGCAGCAGTCGCTGATCGTGACACGCTGCGTCGAGCAATCAACGTTCGAGGGTTGAGGGTGCACGGGTGAACAGATTTCTAGACTTCGTGGGGCGTGTGACATTCATCGAGCGGAACAGATTTAACCCTTTGGGGACGGATCACGGACATTGTCATCGACACTGCTTTTGTTTGGACGGTATCCGAATGATTCTTCCAACGACTCGTTGTGTGAGAAAAAAAAGAAAAAGAATATTGTTATGGGGCTGGGGGGATTCGTGAAACACAATTCGTTGGGGTGACAGAAACAGATAAAGGATCGAATAGAAAGTACGAATAAGAAGAAAAGATATATAGAGAAGAATAGAAAGGTAGAGAAAGAGGAATGCAGAAGATGCAAATGCACAAATAAACAAACCGAGAGAATCGATGGTGTTCGGGGCTAAACACTACCTAATTGAGTAAACGCATGTCATACTTGGCCTCGTTACCAAATTTTAACGAACGTATTCCATAGCTGATCCTAATCAGTTGTCAAATTGTAACGAGTATGTTCCGTTATGAGATTCTGATAAGGAGACTGTGGATTTTTATGCAAAGTAAAAATTGTCTGCGTTAATTTCAAGCTACAGAAAACGTAGGGTAAAGGTACTACCAGTTACAGTGTCCCTCGGTTATCGGACACAAAACAAACTTTTTAGGAATTAATAAACTAAAAAAAAACTATAAGAAGAATAACATGTGTGTGAAGTACCTAGTATGTATTACTTTATTTTTAAAAATAAATCCCTTCGTGTCTACATAAATCAAAAGTATTAAAACAACTTTTGTTTAAGCTATAGAAAACATTAGTTGAAAACTAATCACCTTATCTAACTTTATCAGAAATAATGCAAAATAAATTACAGAATGCCTTAAAATAAATAAAAAAAGCCTCCAAGTTACTAAATATCCGGTAACCGGGACCTTTACCGCATAAACTATCCATTTTTGTTGTAACCGCGTAAAACCTCGGTTTACCGAATGCCGAATTTTCAAGAACGTTTTCTGCAGACGCAACAAAAAGCAACATTTCTTTTGCACCCGATCGAACACACGTTTACGTGGGTTTGTTTGATCATTTCTCTCTCAACATCTCGTGTACAGTGTGTGCGTGTTCACATACCGTTTCGTGCACGAATTCTCGAGAAACATAGTGTGGAAGAATGGCGTCCGGTAGGGAGGAGTATTTACACTAAACGTTCTGTAAGTGTGTATATATGTGTGTGTGTGTGTTCGTGGTAAAGAAGAAGAGTTCGTATAAAAACAGAAAGTAGTATTAGATTCACGTTACATTTATACTCCGTGCGGCGGTGAGCCAGCTAATCGCCTACTTTCGTGGTGTCTATCGTCTACTTCCGGTTGGCAGGTGTGTCTGTGGAGGAAAAGGTGGAGGGGACGGGGCACTCGACGGAGAGCTACGTGTAACTCGGTGAAAAAAAAAAAAAACGAACGAGAAAGTAGCGAAGAAACGTTCTTCTAAACTCTCGACAATCTATGCCGGGGGAAGACTGGAATCTAGTTGTCATTGCGATACCTGCAGACGGAAACCATGTCTTCGTATTCGGTGTTCGAATGACACCGATTCATAGAAAACTGTAACATGTAATTGATGCAATCAAATCAATGAGAATTAGCGTTCGTTTGCTGCTGCGTGTAACAAAGAAAAATGTTAACTGAACCTCTCTAGGGCAGAGTTCTCTGTGTGAACAACTAGAACAACATTTTACTATCTCGGAGCGCTCCGTCCGCAGAGGGTTAATTGATCGACATCCTATCGACTTTAAATTGCATCTTCGTTCAAGGAAATCACTGAACTTTTTTGTAACTGTTTATCGCTGTTCATGACAATTTCTTTTATCGTTTCTCTTATATCGAAGCAAAGAATTTTGCAAGGATGGAGCCTCTCGGTCTTCGTAAGACTTCAAAGCGATTGTTGTTCATCGAACCAACGTTTAAGTAGAATCAACGCGAGTTTCAGATAGAAGAATCTTTCCAGGAAGAGTCAGAGGAGGTACGCACCTGGTGAGGTGTCGGCTGTCTTCATGAACGGCCATCTCCGAGCTCTTAAACTCGTTCAACTCCTTTCTAATGGCTGCCTTGTCCTTAGGTGTCAACCGTGTCCACGGTTTGTCCGCCCTTCTGTCGTAATCGTGGGCCTGCGTGACTTCGATGTAATCGTTGAACCTGATGATCTATTAAACCAACCAACATCCATCAGCTCTTTCCTCTCGTCGAAACAATTTTTCTAACTAGTGAAAATAACTCTGCAGTGTAAAGTGATTGTCGAAGACTATATATATGTGTATAATTTTGTATCGCAGATCTCTCTGTTTTGCAATGCATGGAATTACCTTCTTTTCCTTGAGCTCTTCGACGGTCGGTCGAAAGCTGAGCTTCCGCAGCAGGTACCGCTTCTTCTCCTCTTTCTGTTTCTTCTCCTCAGCAGGACTTTGCTCTGCAAACGTGTCGTCGTTTATTTGATTCGTCTCTTTTTTTCATCGCGCGGTTAAATACTGGCCTCTCAGAACGCAGACTGATTAGATTCGTCTGTCTTCTTTTTATCAGTGAAAACTTCTTTATATTAGGTTGGAGGGAATGTTCTGACTTATTTTAAATAAGCAGATAATTTTTCGTGTAAATCAAGATTATCTGGCAGATGGCAACAAGTTGTTACAAACTGCGTGGAAATTATCATTGAATACTATTAAACATACATTTTTATAAATTGATTCAAATGTTTTCTTTTTAAAATACGACAGAACGTTCTCTCCAACTTAATATTATAAAATAGACAGCTTTTATTCTGCATAAACATCCGCAGCTAAACGATGAATTTTCGAGCAGAATGTGTATTCTGCATTTACATTTCAAGAAGATATTGTTCGTCCTATCGACAGTTCTTCGCTTATTTTCCTGATTTTTCTTTTATCAGTCTGTTTCTGGAGGGGGATCGTATATGAAAACGAATCCGATTCGATCGAAGAAAGAGGAGCTTACTTTTCAAGATATTCCGTTCTTCGAGTTCCTCCTGGGTTGGCCGCATGCTCAGCCGCCTGCAATGACAATGTCGCGCGAATCAGTGCAAGTCTATCGGTGCTAATCCGCTTTTCTCGGGCGGCGAGGGCTTCGGCCGGTCAAGAAAGTTTGCCGATATCGGCGAGGAGACAAACAAGCAAATCGCGGTGGTCAACAGTCAGTCCTATGATCGACTATACCCTAATCAAATCACGTCTCGCATTCTCTTCGAGCAAATCATTTCTACCGTCAAGTTTACAGACCTATTTGAAACAATGGTAAAAAGTAACAGTGGGTGTGTACAAAGTGTTCGTACACCTTTTAAAAACTTTTTCAAAATTGGACCAAACAGCTTGAGTTTTTTCAGACGTTAGAAGGATTAGTTTACGAGCTAATGTCTAAATAATTTTTTTAATGAGCCTGTCACTGGTGACAGAAATAAAGAAAGAAAATTTTTATGCGATCACGTGATGAGATAAAATGAGATGAAATCAAGAAATAGTGCAGATATAGATCATTTTTATGCGATCATGTATCTTTAGATGAGATAAATGACGGCACCAGGGCTGCCTGAAGGTAGCACTTGCGAACAAAGAGTGGAGGGCCCCGTTTTCTCGAGGAAAGAAAGTCTCCCGCGTTTTCAGCGAATTCTTAATTTTAGAAATTGCACGGCGTCCCGTGGCGGTGCTTGGAAATTCGTGCACAGGTAATTCGCCAGTCGGCAATCGATATCTCGAGCAGTTCAGGCTCGCTTTTCTATGGGCGCCGCGCTATTCACGGCCGCGAGAGATACGCGAGGATTCCGCGTGCGTTTGAATACGCGCGATCAATAGACGGCTTCGTTTGAATAATGCCCGCACGATTTTCTCTTTATCGCTATTTTGCCCCGGATACGTTTCACGGATTTAATAAAATGCACAAGCCGCACCCCTAACTACCCCCTTTTTTACGCGAAAGATCCCGGTTTTTCTGACCGGGAATGAATGAGATTAATTTCAAACGATTTTCCTATCTCGCCCGGGGAGCTTTATTCTGAGATTCGGTGTAAATAATTAGAGTAATTAACTAGACTATGGATTTTATGGATTCACGACAATCTGAGAAAATTACAAAATTGTGAAGAAAATTGTCCATTTTTGTGTGATCTCTGTTTATTACAATTGATGCTGATAATTTTCATTATGCTCAAAAATCCACAGTCTAGCGATTCTACAACGAGATGTCATTTTTAAAAGTCACATATTCATGTGGATATGTGTGGCTGAGAATGAGAAAGAAAAATAATGAGTGAGAAGAAAAATGTGTGAAGTGAATTTATGAGTGAGAAGCAAATTGTATGAAATGGACTCGATTAAATGATATCTCGTTTTTTCTTTATCAAGAAAGGAGTGTGTTATTGAACATCGTTTGTATAACATCTAATTGATCTCATTGATAATTCCATCCGCTGTTTCAACAATTTAGTATTTACGTTCTTGAAAATGATAAATCCATAGAAATATGAACTGCTCGAAAGAGAATGTATGTAAATAATAAATCTCATTAGTAGACTGCGGATCTTTATGCATATTAAAAATGTTCTACATTTACTGCCGGAAGCAGGAATAAAATAAAAATTTATTTCATCCCTTAATGGCTTTGTTACATTAAAAATAACATTACGATATTCTGGAATTTTTCAAATCTTTCACTGTTTCATATTGCACCCAACCAATTTCTTCGTAAATGCATAAAAATCCGCAGTCTACTCATTGCATTTAAGGCTTCAAAATAGTCAACGAGTCCCGAACTTCGAATCTGAAAAATTCGAGATTCCTTGGGCAAAGCGAAATTCAAAGATAGGACTAACAAGTATACTTTCGGAGCAAGCAAACTCGCAAAAATGGTATCCCATGAGAGTGTCGCGCCTCGAATCCAATCTCGGTTGCTAATAAGGATCAGCGTTTTCGGAAACTCGTTCTGTCCCTTTTGTTTAAGCCGAGAAACGCGGTCACCGTTTCCCCCCCACCCTCGTCGAGGGGCAAAGAAACCCGAAGAAAGAAAGAAAGAAAGAATCTTTTCACCTGATGAGCTTGGCACCAATTGCCTCCTTCGTTTCCTGCCTCTCATTGTCCGTCTGCAGCTGAAGGATGTTTCTGTTGATGAGCTCCTGCCTGTCTGGCCTGAGGGCGAGCTTCAGCGACAGCGACTCCTTGCGCGCAATCTTTGCTGCCAACCGGCCTGCAATTTGAAAAACAATTAGCACCGTAATTGCGGCCGTTGATCGTGCACGCGGCCGTGCAATCGGAAATACTCTCGGCCAAGAACTTCTTCGCGGAACTTTTTCCTCGGAGTTCGGATCAAACGATTCCCATGCAAATTCGCGTTTCTCAAGATTAATCGATGGGAACGAGAGTCGAGGGAAAGTTTGTTACTTCGTTAAACGATTCCACCGGACGGGAGAAATTTTATTAAATCTAGGTTTAACTTCTTTTGAAATTTTCCAAACTTGTTTTCAACACTAAACCTACCGAACTCTGAAAGCGATCAAAATTGTTTTAGCTGATAAAAATGACAAGGCTCCGTTTACTTGGAATCAATTTCCATGTATAAAATGGAAAATATAAAACCGGCCTTTGACCGGCCAGTGGTAGGTTTAGCATTAAGTTTTTTATTTGCGAATTCAGGGAATTATTTGTAACGTGGAATGATTTATAAAAAGAGTTTAATTTTAGTTTAACTTACGACTCAGAGTCACCACTAAAAATTGTTATACCGTTATTAAAAGTATTGTTTAGATTATTAAATATGTTGGTATGTATCAATTACTAAATATTTAAGTATTGTATGAGCTGTTACATCACAATTTCATATGATGTAGAATGGAATTATTTTCTAGGTTGAAAGGAATGCTTAATTTTCGAGTTAACATAATTCCGACTGCAAAGGGTTAATAACGGTTCAGCAAATTATAACACGAGGTTTTCATTCGAACGTAAACATTTCACTCGTGCTCGACGTCACTTGATCCCGAATAGATCACCGTGCCACGAAATTGTGGATCCCTCGATCCTCTGTTTGATCCGGACTCGGACTTCTAACAATAAACAAAATCCCCGCAAATTCCACCGATCGAGATGATCATTTTCGATGCTGGAAATATTTATTGCATCACTCTCAATTCTTAGTCGGACACGGTAGTTCTTCGTTACTTAAGAAACGGTGGGTTTTCAGTAGAAGATCGTGAAGATTGTACACTTCAATCTTGCTGCGGCGTTTGATTAAACAACACAGTGTAAATAATGTCGAGAGGGAAGGAGCACATATATTTCTAACAAGTTTCTTCAATTTTCTCTGGTACGATATCATCTTCGAGGAGATGGTCGCACGACTAGGTTTAAGAGTATTGCACGGAGAAGAGCGACACAAAGAACAGAGGATTAATTTGAGCAACTTAGAGTTAGAGTGTTAGAAATTACAAAGTGCTAAAATCTATGACGAAAGAACGCGACTTATTCAGGGCCTGTACACTACCATCGATAAGTATTAAGACACTCTAATTCCTAGATATTGCAGAATATTTGTTTAATGCAGACTATATACAGAATTGGATGTTCAATGCTGCAATACAAATCTTAGCATGAAATTCGATAGAACTCTTTCCATAAAATTAAATCTTATTTCTCTTGTTTACGATAAACGACAAACAACATTTCTCTGTTAAACTCTACAATGTCAATCATACGGATTATTTAGAATGAAATTGAATCTCCTAATGTACTCTTTCCATAAAATTAAATTCTGTTTCTCTTTACTTAATTGCACATAATAGAAACAGAGAGCTTCACTAAAGCGACCAAGATTTGCTGTATCCAACGAAATCATTTGCACGATTCGACTATGTCAAAGACACGAAGCATCACTGGCACACCACTCCTATTTAATAAAACACGCATATGCTAATTACACAGAGAGAATGATTAAATAGCACTTGCACGAACATTAGTATACATTTATGCTAATTAAATATTAACACACGAGCTGGCGCGTCTGTCAAAGCGACTGGTCTCACAATCAGATGCTTCATTTTGTAAACTTCTGACAAGAATGTGGACAATTCGCGAGTTTTATTGGACAATTACTTCAATATGACTATTTATCATTTTTATTGTACAGTTACTTGAATGCCACAATTCATGATTTCTATGCTGCAATTACTTAAATGTGACACTTCTTGATTTTAGTTTTAGAATGATTGACTTGAATTTTAATATTATTGATTTTAATTGTACAATTATACTAGTATCTAAAAATTGTTGATTGTGATTGTACAATTACTTAAATGTGACACTTCTTGATCTTAGTTTTAGAAACTAAATTTTAATTGTACAATTACTAGTATCTAAAAATTGTTGATTTTGATTGTACCATCACTAGTATGATCAAGTTATTGATTTTTATTGTACAATTACTAGTATCTTAAAATTATTGATTTCAATTGTACAATTACTAGTACGATCAAAGTATTCATTTTAATTTCACAATTTCTTTAATACAACCTAACTTCATCGAGCACGCACTCTACCAAAAATCACTGTTGCCGCGAGACACTCCCACCAAGAAATAAACCAGCAGCCGTTGTAGCATCAAATAATCGCAAGATATTTTTAAGAACAACAAGAACAACGTCTTAATACAAATCGAGGAAAGTGTAGAAAGCAACGAACAAAGATTGTAGACGTCTTCGCAGGCGTTCATGTCGACGGATCTATGGATCCTCGGTGGATCGGATCGAACAGCGACTGGACGCCACCGGTTCTGGTCGGCATACACGCGTCGAACCATCGACTGGTCGAACACTAAAGGCTATTATCGACGTGGCCACGCAATAATCTTTCGTTGAACAGTTTTATTCTATTTCGAGCGCGATTTACCGTCGACGACTGAGAAGCAGCTGATGCTGCGGCGCAGTGGCGGCTCGGCTTTGTACGGTTCGATCGAGGCGCAGGCGATCGACAGGGTCGACGCGGTCCAGATCGACAGCATGGTGGCATCGCTCTGTTGTATTGCGACTAAAACTCCCCTAACTCTCCCCCGACACACCTAATCCACTCTCCACAACGAGAAATCGTTTCGGAGACGCGCCACGAAGCTTCGGAAATTTCTTCGTTTCTCGATCTTCCGATCGAGGATAAACATCGACGAGATTATTCGTACAGGCGAGCACCTCGCGACACTGACGACTCGAGATTTCGAAACTTTTGTTGTCGGTTTAGACCGCCGTGGGTGGGTTCTGCAAACCGATTCGTTGATCTCGCGTCGGATCCCGACGGTTCGCGGAAAACCGTGGCAAAACAACGGCCAGAAACGTACTGACTGAGCTACGCGCCAGCTATCTTCGGGGATTAATATAACCTTCGAGGCGTTTGCGTGATCGCGCCGATGTGTGCGTGCGAGAGCGCATCGCGCCGCGAGTATAATTAGTACGGAAGCCGATTCCTAAGGTCTTTGGCAAATCGGCCGGTGATTTGCCGAAGCCTCCGACGATCCATTATGGAGTCTCGATCAGTCTTCATGGGGGATGAGGAATAGATTCTTTGAAAATTTCGAAGCAATGTAAAATTTAGTCCAAGTTCACGTAACAGTCATGCTTCTCTAGCTAGCTATTATTATATCGAGCTGTCAACCGTTTTCATTAATAGTCTATTGATCAGACCCTGCTACAAAACAACTTGACGATCATGTATTGTAGTGCATTCTGCAATGCGTCGCGACATATCTGACTGTTTTATACGATGACGCGGACGTGTTCATACAAATCGCTCGAGATCGTTCTCATCTATTTATTATTGTTCGGTCTCGAGCAGACCGAACGTGAGAATTAGACATGGTCGGCTGCAATAACTCGAGACACTCGACGCATCGGACACCACTTCGAGACCTTCGTGAGCGGAACCCTTGACAGAGTAATCTTAGCTAAACAAGCACTTGTAATTTCCCATATCTTTTCCGAGATCACACCTACCTTCGAGTAGCTTTCTTAACCTTCGTACGCTCCTCGGAAATAGTTACACAAACGAACCTCGGGTGATGTTTCACCCATTTTCGCTCTACACTTCAATTAATGTTATTGGGAATCTATCATAACATGTTTCATTAAAAGTTAATTAAATTCGAGAATTTCTTTATTACATCTTGCAGTTACTACATATTGCTACTTTGGAAGGAAACCGGCATAACTCAAAAAATTACGGTTGTTCGCTTATATCATAATCAAAATGAAAAAGTGGTATATTTTCATGTGGAAGAGTGTCACAAATGGAATTCGCATATCCGGCCACATATAAGCCTTTTAGCTAAAATTGAAGTTCTTTTCTAAAGAGAAGTGTCTTGTCTAAACCCTTAGAGTTAATATTTCGGTTAGAAGAAAGAAAAACTACAAAAGTTACCTCTAAGTATGTTCTTTAAACAAAGCAGAAGATATTGCTGATGTGATTTTATGGAGATAAGTGATATTGAGTTGAACTTTGGTTATATTAAAGATATATAATGGGATTTTCTCCAAACTATATATATATATAAATAGCATTTTTATGCTCGCCACATATATTTTTCTTACAAATTTCGATTTGTGTTTTACATATAATATGATACTTTAGACAAATACACCAAGTTATAACACATTTAGGAAGAAATCAAACATAATACAGTATCTAGAAACAGAAAATGGGTAAATTTTCACCGAGGAGCGTATGACGGAGGAGCGTTAATTTCTATGCGATCATAACAAGACCAGAACTGTTTCGACTACCGAGCCACTACCAGCTCAAAGCACACATACGATCGACGTGACGTATTGTTTAATAATAATTTTCGTTAACCGAATTATTTTTGACGTTAAACGCTGAAGAGGCGAGTACTCACTTTTCTCATCGTCGAAATCTTCCCTGTAAAGTACCTGTCCATCGCCAGGATCGCCATCGACGTCCTCCCTTATCACATACGGCCTCGCATTTTCCTTGTTCTCCAAAGTGCACGGCAGGGTGAGGCCAAATCTGACCGGTCGACTACTGAAATGATCGTCGAAGAAAAATGTCAGACGTTACTGTGAGTCTTGTGGGTATAGTTGGATCGATGGGAGAATCGACTCGGAGAACCTTTCGCTATATTCCGTAGAAAAATTCTTCTTCCTACGCTTCACAGAACGAACGTAGGAAAAATTCTTTCGCTACCACCCCAGAAGACTTCAGAATAACAAAATTCACAGTGTTATCAAATGGCAAGGCTGTATTCATTAACCTTCGATTACTCCCACTCTACTTTCTACGCAACTGGTTACATGGAACTTTACATTATTCCAACATAAATACATTTTTATTCAATGAAATAACTACTTTAATGCAAAATAGATGTTCGATAGTATGGTCGAGACCTTTGTTTATGCACTAAATTTAAAGTTTTGAGATTGTATATGCGAGTAACTAAAAGGTGACTGTAGTAAAGGTGATCATTGGACTGTAGATACTAATGTCTGAGAAATTATGTCTATAATTTATTCAGATAGGCAAACCCCCCCTAACAAAAAGATTGTTTAAGCTTCTCTCTGTGTACCGCTATACTAATGTTAACCGTGTACAGAGGAGTAATTGGATGCTATTCATTTTTGTAGCAAAATGGAAGATAGTTTTATTGATTTTTAAAACACAAGTATACAATGCCTCAAAAGCATCAAACATATCACAGATAGCATTCGAAGAAACTCTTTGGAAATGTTCCATTCGTGAACGTTTTATTTCCGTTTTCGTCAGCCTGGGGTGCAGTTACACCCAACACACAGAGAGAAGGTTAACATCAGAACTCAGCAGCCCAGTAATCGCCAGTTCAGCAAACTATAATTTTTCTGTGGGGTTTGCATTTTCAACCCTCTCTAGTTCCGTGTAACTTTGAAGTCGCATACTGTAGTTATCAATACTTTCCAATCCAATTGTATTTGTAGGAAAAATGTAACAAAGGTATCTCGTCCAGTTACGTCTCCTACATAAACGAGGAAGGACGTTGTCAATTATTCTTTCACACATCCGAGTGAATTAAATTTTTCTCCAAACTGCGAATTGTTCATTTACATCTACAGAACTTGCTGTTTTCAAGTTACATCAATATTTTCACCAAAATTTTTGGACAGTGGTGAAAGGGGGTAGTTACCCCCGAGTCGATTCTCCAATTCGATCCAACCGTAGCCAGTCGACGCTACGTGAACCAATGTTCTACTCTACGACGTTTCAAGTACGAGATGCATATGTAGGGGATGAAACAACGCCAATGACAAAGAGAAAGAGAGAGAGAGAAAGACAGAGAGAGAGAGAGAGAGAGAGAGAGAGAGAGAGAGAGAGAGAGAGAGAAAGGGGTGGATAAGGGGAACAGAGGGGTTGGAGAATGCACGGTGTGACGTTGATGAAGATAACAGAAGCAACTTGCGGGGCTCTGAAACGGACTCCGACGTCGTTCCGAATTGGGTTATCAACGACGTCGACGCAGATAACTGTTCTCTTCGCGACGTGAATCCTCTTCCCACCCCTCCCGCGTTTCTTTTTTTATCTCGTTTCACCCCCGCGTTCACAATTTGTCGGGGATCGCTTTGATGATATGCGCCCGGGAAAAAAACTCGTTTCCGTTTCCTTTATTTGTTCCAATTTTCGTCCCGGCGTGCGGAAATGCAAACGAACGTTAACGGATTCTTTCAGGCGGTGTTCCCGAGATCTACGAGCGTGTTCCGGGGTTAATTAATGCACGGCGGAACGTTATGTTCGCGGTGTTTTCTCGTTAAACGGGTAAACTTTGTCGTCCAGCGCGTGGAGATGCATTTAACGATATAATTAGCGATAATACGATATATCAGTAATATCGATAACTATTTTGCTTAGAATTCTGTCGGGCAAGCTTCGTTCTCGGTGTAAATGTCAATATACAGGATGATTGTAGGAACTGGAACAAGTTACTTCTCTTTTTTAACAATAAACCTACCGCAAGCGCGGTCAAAATGACCGGTTCTAGATTTTTTGTTACTACAATTATTGATATAATAAAAATTATTGAAATAAGAAATGATTGTATAGATATCTATAGTAGAGCACGCATTACAATAAGAGCCGCACGAAGTCTAAATAAAATCAATCTTGTCATTTTTATAAGGGAACATGTTCCAGTTACTTTTAAGGCTCGGTAGGTTTAGTATTAAGTAAAAGTAGAAAAAAATGATAGAGGAAACAATCACATGTCATAATACGTCCTAACTTTCTACGACCTTATTTTTTATGTGAATGCACCGATGCACCTGCCAGGTGCAATTGCACTTTATTCTTTAATGCAACCCAATTTTTTTGTTGAACCAACCGATCCCTTTTATTATCCTACGTGTAAAAGTACTAACCCAGAAACATACTTTACTAATAGAAGTATCCAATCTCTCTCGATTGGTTTAACAAAAAACTTGAGCTGCATTAAAGAATAAAGAGTAAGTGCACCTGGCGGGTGCATCGGTGCATCCACATAAAAAAATAAGGTAGTAGGAACTTAGGACGCATTATGACACATGATTTTTTTCTATTTTTACTTAAAAAAGAGCACGAAGTTTGTCCGTTTAATTAAACGGAACACCCTGTAGGTCGGGGAAAATTGTTTAAGGAAGAGTATCGAGGGATTGGGTGCGTTCGACGAATGTCACGTTTCTCGTCTCTAGAATATCAAGGATTGAAACACACATAAGCGAGAATAATCACAAACTGTAAAAGACCAAAACACAATAAACAGACACTGACAGATTACGTTGTACGAAAAATGTATAATACAGAAAGGGTTTACGAATATTGCGGTAACGGAAAGGTTCAAAACACCTCGTGCAGAAATCGTAGAAGTACGAAAGGATAATAAAATTCGAGTATCGAGTGTTTCACAAAAACTCGCATTACGAAAACTCGAAATTAACGGTCTGTTCGTTTCGAACTTTTCTCGTTTTCCTTTTCTTTTGTTCTCCGAGCAGACGAGAGCTCGCGACGAAACGTAAATTAAATGATAGGGAAAGAAACGCGTCAGGATCCAGCTGACGTTTCTCTGGTATCTATGGCAGCCAGGACGAAGCCAGTTACGCCAGCGCGAAACTCGTTTCGTGCCGTGGACGAGGGTTCGAGAAACCTCGTTTTCGTCGATCGATGGTTCGAGGCTCTCGCGCGTGAAAGATCAATGGCACGTGTGAAGCGTAGGCGACAGTGTACAATGGCTTTCCCTACGGTTTTCTCATGCTTAAGGGCGCAAGTTTACCATGCTCACGGCTCTCGTCACGCGGAGATAAACTAGAAAAACGGTTGGGTGACGGGTGCAGAGTGCGGATGAATTAGCGGTCGAACATGTTCGGAGTCGGCAAAACTAATAGTCGATCGTTACGTTTCCCGCGAAAAGTTACTCGGAAAGTCTGACAGGGCTGAGCTAGCTGTACATTTGTTCGAAATTAAACATTATCTACGTTACTAGTAGTAGACTGCGGATCTTTATGCAAAATAAAAATGTTCTGCATTGATTGTGGGAAGCCGGAATATAATAAAAATTGATTTCATTCCTTAATACATTTTTTACATTGATAAGATCATAACAATATTCTTAGATTTGTTTGATTCTTCATTGTTTTATATCTCACCCAGCCAATATCTTCATAAATGCATAAAAATCCGTAGTCGAGTTATTCGACAAAATTTTTACAAAATATTCGTTAAACTTCAGCCGGGGAAACCAAAAATTTGCAACCTTTTTTTCACACAATCCTGTAGATTTCGGCGAGAAAATGCCGAAAATCGAAGTTTCAATGTCAGGAATCCACTGGCTCGAAAGTTATCGTACAAATAACAGTTTTTAGCAGTTGTTTGTTTGTGTACACGAACAATCGCGTGAGTCTCCGCAGCTGCTGCCAATCCGCTATTTTACTGCTGCAAGACCTCCAGTCTCTCTCGCTACACACATCGAACCCCGACGAAGTTCAAATTATAGCGAAAGTTGGAATTTCTCCCGAGAACACGCGAGTTTCCCGAACTTCGAGGCGTTCCTTGAAATGATCGAAACTTTTCGTTACAGAAGTTGAATTATGCTCGAGCACGATTGGCCGCTGATCCATCGGTGTACAATGTTGTATAATAACAGGATGATAAAGGATTACTGGAAGGAGACAGAGAGAAACGTTGTCTCGTACTCTGCGATCAACCGCCGTGGAGGAATGACGAATATTTATAGAAATATGTGGATGTATTATATAAATAATAATATACGTATACGTGTATATATATACGTTAATATTATGCCGTGTCGGTTCGCGCATGCTTAGTTAGACCAATGCCCAATTACCATATTCTCATCCTAGGCCTCAACGGCCTTCTGGTTAAGCATAAGAAAAATACGACACTTTACTCGTGAGTGACTGATACATGATACGTGACGATAGTATACAGTAGACTGCCGTATAACCCGACCAGAAACTTGTTTAAAAAGACTGTATATGTATATGTATCGTATGTTGCAGTAAATGTACAGTACATGTACGAAACGTTGCGTAAGACGACTGTACATTTACTACCACAGAAGATATAGATACACAGTAGGGTAAAGGTACCAGTTACCAGATATTTAGTGACGACTTGAAAGTTTTTTATTAATTTGAAGGCATTCTGTAATTCATTTTGCATTGTTTGTAATAACGATTGATTATCAATCTTTCTTCTGTATCGTCAAATTTTTAATTAAAATTTAATTAAAATTTTAATTAATTAACAAATAATTAATTTTTTTAATGTCGTAGCACAATACGTTGTCTCGGGGAATAAGGTTTTGTAAATAATGTTTTCTATATCTTAAACAAACATTATCGTATAATACTTTTGATTTATATACGAAAAATAAAGTAATATGAGGTAAATATACTTCACGTTATTTTTATTAATATCAAAAGTTTCCGGACGAGCTACTGGTACCTTTACCCTAATTTTAAAGAATTTTTTTCATCGAGTTATGTGAGAGTCTTACTGTACAAGGTTTTGCACGTGGAGCATCGTTCTCGATCCCTTCGATTCCGATCTAGATCGATCAGTTGCTCGTACGAGTCGAACCTTTCGTTCGATTGTACAGAGTGTTCTCTGTGGTGTTTTATGCGTTTGCAAGAAATTACTGTAAAACTACATCTGAAGAGTCTTAACAAATTTTTAAGCAACAGAACGATGTTGTAGAATTATGATACACACGATGGAACACACTGTACAACCTTCGAAGCAAAATACCGAACAGTCCATTATTTAACCCTCGTGCACTGTTCGATAATTTCAAATTTAATATTAGGAAGACTGACTTCTCTTGTTGAGGTATGTCAATTAATTTAATATCAACAGTTTGCATCAGGGATCGAAAGAGTTATGGATAGACCGCGGATATTATGCGAAATTGGTTAATATTAATTGATTAATGATTAACAGCTGAAATTTCGACGATTAACTTCACCAATCGATTGTATCAATCGTCGATTTTTCGATGATTTCTTTTTTTACTCGTACACATTAATCAATCAACCATGATTACAATTTTAATCGATTAATGCCCAACTCTGCTCTGAAGCGCCACTAAAAATTGCTGTATTTGTCATTATTACAAATATTTGTTGCATTATTAAATTTGTATTCAGTAAATTACAAAACGTATGTAATATTCTGATAAACTAAGTACTATGCCATTTCGATCCCTGTGCTTGTACACATTGCACGCCGGCTAACAAACCAGATCTTGTCCACAATCGAATACCAACGGTGATCCAATTAATCTCTCAAAATATAGACGTCCCAATTTCGCGAGGAGTGCACAGGGGTTGAAGCGGACTCGATTGAATTAGGGGCGCTCGTCGGGAGGATTAAACCGGAAGTGATGCAGCGACCGAGGTGAATAATGATCGTCGGGAGTTGCGAAAGAGAAAGAAAGAAAGAAAGAAAGAAATAAAGAAAGAGAAATTGCGAGAATGGAGGGCGCGTGAAAAGAAATGGCGAGGTTAGAAGGTGAAAAACGATGTTCCAGACGAGCCGGTCGGCCTCCTCATGGTTCCGGGAACGTTTTCATTAAAGCCCGCGGTAATTAAACCGTTAGAGACCGGTCACCGGTCCTCCGGTTCCTTTCACCATTCGCCATTAAACCCGTCCCGAGAAGCCGGGGGACGATTGAGTAAAAAAAAAATTAAGAAAAACGAATCGTAAAATGGCGAATGATCTCTCTATCGGCTTCGAACGTTGAAGGGAGGCATTTCCGTGACAAATGTAATCTTGTTTACAACGAAGAAAAGACTCGTTGACGAGCAGTCGCGACACTGACGAGACTTCGAGAGATTTGTTTGGTTTGAGATCGGTCACCGAGTCTTTCGAGAATGGAGGAGATCATCGGGATTGAGTCGAGAATCATTCAATGGGGACGGTGTTCCACTAACTTGAAGGAAGCGTGTAGCTCCTGACGAAGCGTCAACGGCCTGTTCTCTTGTGTCGGAGTGTTCTGCGGCGTTCCGGGTCCGCTTCCGGATCCTCTTTTCTTCAGCACGCTCTTCAGGGGCACCGCGTGAAACTTAGGCTCCTTCGCTGGGATCTCCTCGACCCGCGACGTGTCGATCGCTGGATCCGGCTGCGACATCCTGAACACGAACATGTTGTCCTCCTCCTCCACGTCGAAGTCCTCTTCGTCCTCTGAAATCAAGAGAAACGGGGTTCGATCAGCTTCTTCTCTTTGTCATTCGTGGTCACAGGGATTCGACGAAATAAAATACGTTGTGATCGTTACACAGTTCAACAAAATTTAACTTTTCTCGTGTTCAGCAATTACTGTTGGCTAATTCTTATAGAGTTCGTAATTCCATTGGGTTGACAAGAAAGTAATTTCGGTATTTTAAGGTGGAATGAAACCCTTTGTTGTTCAATATGTAGCTGTCGCAGCTTTATGAAAATAGCCAATAACTTTATTAAGCTACCAGAAAGATGGCAAAAGGTCATCGAACGAAGTGGAAAATATTTGATGGATTAAAGTCCATTGCTTAAAGAAATTTTTATTTCACCTTAAAATATACCGAAATTACTTTCTTGCCAATCCAATAGAACCAACTCTCCGAAATTAAAATAGCTCTATCAGGCGAATTTTGCGGTCCATTTTTGTAACAGATCTTATTGGATATGGATGTTAATGAATGCACACTGGTACTTTTGAAATAAAACAATTCTTTATTCCACGGCGCAGGAGGAAGCTCTTCACTAAACGAAATCTTAGCTTCGACTGACGCTGAGAGGAAAACCGTTGGAAGTCTTGGAACCCCGAAAGGAAACCAGGGTCCCCTCGTATCTCCACTGTTTAGGTTAGGCCCCACAGTCCGGCTCGTAAAACAACGTATCAAAGGGGATATGTACTTCGAAATCTCTGTTTAGAAACGATTCTGAGATCGTTTCTTCGATACTTCATAATTTCTGTTTATTAATACGATTTGGAGATCGCCGATTTATTTTTGACAGCGAACAATAAGTTTATTGTGCTGGTAACTTATTGATAGTAAATCTAGAGGTGCAATGCTAATCATGCATTGTTTTACTAAAAGTTTCTTTCGGCTTCCGGCTCGAGAAAATGTTTATAAGACGGATTATTTATCGGAGACAGAGTATAGGGCAATAATCAGCTAATATTTAAAAATTACTAATAGTCTTTTTGAATGTTAGTCATAGCAAAATAGTAATTAGTCAAAACTTTTTGATTAGTTAGTGATAACTAATTAATAATATTAATGTATGTTAATCGCACTATAGTGACTGATGACTAAAGATTAATGACTGATCATCAACTACTAATTCACTAATAAGCAATAGCTAACGATTACTTACAGCTCTGACTAACTATTTGCCATTTAGTTATCATTAACTAATGAAAAAGTTTTGACCAATGTCATTTTTAAATATTAGTTGATTATTGCCCTACTCTGTCTGGAGACAGATTGAAGCACAATTAGAATATACACGAGATGCAGCTACTCTGATTCACGACGACTAGCTTTCCCGATTGTACGGCTACATATACGGAGACAATTGACGAGAGACTATCAGAATTAGCGACACAGCAATGGCATCCTGAAATCGGCTATTTGTTTACAGCCTAATAGACTACACGGCATACATCTCATGAAACGCAATAGCTCGAACATAAGGAATACCGTAGAATTCGCATGTAGAATGCAT
Organism: Lasioglossum malachurum; assembly: GCA_028455605.1. NCBI lineage: Eukaryota > Metazoa > Arthropoda > Insecta > Hymenoptera > Halictidae > Lasioglossum > Lasioglossum malachurum. The sequence continues at coordinate 10,718,775 of CM052319.1, read as the reverse complement.
GGATTGTACTACTGTACGAGGAACATTTTGCAGGATTACGTCCACGGAATACGAAGGTTATATGTACGTGTACGTATAGCTGGGTGCGAGTGTAGAACACGGGGAACGTATACTGGACTAGCATCGTAGAATAGGAGGATTATATTGTAGTCTACGAGAGTAGAATGCAGGGATCATTATTCGTAACGTGAGCCATCTGAATAATTCCTGCAGGCTTGGAGGTGGAAAATGTTTTGCACGAAAGTTTCGAATATAGAAATTCATTTGTACGGGGTGTCCACCTAAATACGGCCACCTCATCTCCTTCGATTGTGGGGGTACAAAAAATATTTTGTGTACTATTTGAATGGTTTGGAGGAATCATTACACGACCAGTTAAAAAAATGTAGTTATGTATAGAAAAACATCGACGACCTTGATAACTCCGAAAGAAATGACCTTCGGAAAAAAATATTGTTCGCAATATAATGGTTCCTTCAAACCATTCAAATAGTACACAAAATATTTCTTGTACCCCACAACTGGAGGAGTTATTTAGGTGGCCGTATTTCGGTGGACCACCCTGTATAAGGGTGTTCGAGAAATGTTGTACTTCTTTGAAAGGGCGATCCTTGAGGTGATTCGAAGTTACTTTTTCCGTTACGAAAATATTCTCCGAGGATTTGTTACGGAGTTGACAGAGTCTCTGACAGAGATTCCGGCTGCTCGGTCAATGTCAACGCCGTGCTCAGTAGGACATGTCGCGGAGGCGGGATCCGTCCGCTGTAGTCGCGCTCTGATTGGTCCTCGTTTTATTTAAATAAAAATTTTCTACCTGAATTGCAACAAACTGGAGTGAAGTTGAAGCCTCTGTTCTTTCTTAATATGTTTAATAGATTGAAAATAATGCAGCAGTATTTTCAAATTTTGCCAATAGTTTTTTTTACTTCCTGAAATTACATCTAGAGTAAAGATATCAGTTACCGTGCTCCGGCCGGTTATCGGACACGAAACAAACTTTTTAGAAATTAATAAAGAAATACTCTGAGGTATATCGAGGCAGTATTTTTAGGACATTTCGATAGGTTCAGTGTTGAGGGGGTTGAAGTGCGACTATGATAGTGAATATGATAGCATACCTTCGTCCTCGTAATCCGACGCTAACGTGTTCCGTATGTACTTTTGTTTGGCCAACAATAAGGTAGGACTCGAGGAGCTGAACATCGGCGGAGGCGGAATCGGCCCGATCTCGCTCAACGGAATCGGCGGTTCCGGAAGCTCCGACAGCATCAACGGATTCTGAGGTGGAAGAGGGTAACACCTCTCGATCACCTGCTGGCTCTCGCTGCTCTGGTCTAGGACCCCCTTCTCCACTGCAAACAAATTGTAAACAATCGTATCAATACCCCTTTGTTTCATCAAAATAATCATATGAATTTTCTGACAGGCAGAGATTCCCCATCGAAGGACATAATCATTTTTCAGTGAACTTACAAAATATCTTAGAAGAATATATGTAGCTTATTATTCTTTTTGTGGTAGATATATACAAATAGTAAATATTATATTATTTATTTAATACTTTTTAAACCAAGTTTGTATGGTTTATGTAGCATAAACAATACGTGTGAACATATTGACATATTAATTCTGTGAAAGCTCCACAATTTTCCACGCAATTTTCAAAAGTTTGTATACAGTTACAATACCTTACACACGTATTGAATTTCAGCTATTCGTTACAGTGTCACAGAAGTTCCAAAAATACAAGCTAGTGTTTTTTTTACATTCGTTTGTAAATTGTATAAATAAATTGAAAGTACAAACACCAGCGAAAACTCTGCGGGCAGCTAGCGCGTCGATATGTATATTAAAATGCATGTTTGTTGCTATATTAATCATAGTAGTCATGAAAACAAATTGTGCACTCTATAATACAATCCTGGCAACTGTGTTCCTCATAACTCGGCGTTTCCAATTTATTTATGGTCGTTGGTAAATAACTGAAAAGAATTGTCACATTTTCAGAATCTGTCCAATTTGAAGTGACGAATGGACTGAAATCCACAGAACGTCTAAAATAGTTTCTTTCAATATGTTACACTGGACAGAGATGTATTTAGACTATAAAGTCTGTAAGACGAATCAATCAGATACATTTTGTAGACACATATCAGTACAATAAAAACTAAATTTCTATTCTTCTATATAATCGAGAAACAATAAAATATTGGGAGACATAGTTAACCGAACACGAAGAGTCTCCTCCGCATACACGTTTCGATGCCAGTGCTTGTTGGCAAGCGGCCTATTAAAGCTTGTTTGAACGAGGATTAGAGACATTGTTCCGTCAGACAATTTCCATCCCCCTTACAACCCCCTCCTAAAAGAATCGATGACAAAACTGTGAATAAAGTGATCCAAAAGTGTGGAAATACACGAAAATACAGTAAAACATTACAATTTCGATAAAGAAATATATATTTTATTATACAGGGTATTTCACCTAACTTGACCACCTTGAATATCTTTGCTGTTTTTAAAGATACGTCCAATGTCTGAAGGACAGAGTTGAATGGTAAAATGGGGTTCATAAGATACCAAAAAAAATTACACAAAAACAAACAGTTGTTTGGTATCGTATGAGCTTTTAAATACTGATTAACTTTGGTAAGAAACATTTTTCGCGCGATGAACAAGTGAACATAGAAACATTCGTAAATGCAAGTACTACTTCTCGTTCGTTCAAAGATTTTCGGATGCAAGTCAATTTTACGGAGATAAGAACACAATGAACGCAATGTTAACATCAAGCACTTCGTCGCCACATATTGGTTAGTTATTATATTATCCACACCCCTTTTTGTTTAATTGTTTTACGTCGCTTCTTCAACTGCTATGGTTATTAAGCGACGGGACCACAGTTTTATATGGCACGTGGGATAATTTCCAGAGGTGCCGGCGGCGGGATTATCCACACCCCTAAGTCAGGTCTCAATTGATACCGGTGTCGCCCTAATGCGCCACGCGCAGTTCGCATGGTGCGGGTTTGAGGTGGCTCGAGAACTAGGGTCGTCACGGAGAGCGAGACGCGCGGCTGGGAAAAGTTAGGTCTCGAAAATCGGCGGAAACACGAGCAGTTCTCGCTGACCTCTGTTCTACGGCACGAGCAGAGCAGGAAAATACGCACAAGGTCTCGATCACGCCCTCGTTGGATCGATCCTGCCAACTCGGCCGATTCCCTCGATTTCTGGAACGATCGTCGAGTGTCTTGTTATTACAGGTTTCGTGCTTCACCGCGAGTGTCACAATCGGCGGACAGCCGTGTTATTCATAGACACGCGCCGTTGGAGAAGAAGCGCGTGCCAATCTTTTCGAGAAACATGATTCACCGAGCACTATAGCCGTGAACGGGACGCTTGGCAAGCGTGCGCCGGCATATCGTTTCCTCTTGCCTCCGGTTGTCGTCGCGAATTACGAAATTCCACCCTGAAAAGTTCCGCAGTCCGTATTTCCGTTTCCTCGCCCTTTTCGCATTTCTGTGTTCCTGTTCGCGTGACGCGCTGTCCACGCGCCGCAAACTACAATGAATGGAGCACGGCCGTTCGTGTCACCGTATACACACTCCTCCAAAAATTCCGCTTTTAAATTGAAATTCCTGCAGTTCAATTAACGTGCACCAACGCTCGCTCCCTTTACGATTGTATTCTGTTGCGGGAGAGAGAGAGAGAGAGAGCAACACCAACGTTCTACAGCGAAGTAACATTTTGTATACCAGAAAATGAAAAACGAAATTCTATGTATTTTACCACACGTTTTTATTTAAAGAGAGGATAAATGCGGATTGTGATCTTCTTTTTACTTAATAATGTTTTTTTTTTGTTGCAGTATTTTTTCTAGCTACGAGTAAAACAAGATAGCGTAAACTTTCGGTTTAGTAAAACGAACATTCTTTAAAACAATCGGCGTGTATTTAAAAAATAAAATTCACTTTACAATAGAAAGAAAATCGAACATTTTTGAAGATCAATTCATCAAATCATTCTGTTCTATTATTTTTTGCCATTTTCGAGGTAACTTGTCTCGAGTTATTGAATAAACATATGAACAAATACCTTAATTTTATATTCGATTGTTAATACGAAAACGCTACGAACTTTCTTTCCAACCCAATATACAGTGAGAGTAAAAAGTATTTTTGAAGATTAAGCTCGCAGCTCCCAGAACTGTTAAGCACGGTTAAAGTAAAAGTCCTTACGCAACCAAATACTCGTGTGGTTCATACTGCAGTTCATCCCCATAAAATATAGACAGTGTTTTTTATTAAAAACAAGTGAACGGAGCCCGTTTACTGTAAAATTGTTTGCACCATTCGTAAAGAATAAAGCAACGCGCAATATAGAGGATACACTTGAGTTTTACGCCCGGCGCAATCATACAGGAGAAAAATATGAAACCGACAAGGGGGATGAGAATACGAGTTGCTACACGAGGGTGTCGGAAAACTGCATCGAACACCACGAGTTTCGAGATCGCGAGGAGCAAAATACCTCTGGTTTCTCGTCGCGAGAGTGACCGTAAATCTCGCTCGCAGCATCTTTCTGCGATTCTGTATCAAGTAGCTCCCGGATTGTAAATTCCCGGGAAATTTACGATCAGCCCTCCCGTCGTCCCGGAGAAATAAATTTTTATACAATATACAGGTGGGAACGATTCGATCGAACCGGACGCGAGGAGGCGACGGTTTACGATAAGTGGCCGCGCGATCGATATTAACTACCGCGACGAGTTGGAAATTGGTTCACGGGCCGGTGACTGTTCGATAGCGGGGAACGCTTGGAATTTCACCGATCCCCCCGAAACTATTCTCGAAGTTGTGCCTTAGCGAAATTTCGAGCGACGGACTTGCGGTTAGGTGTTGCTTCTCCCCGCGGAACTTGCGAGGAATTCCGCGAAATGCGCGCAGGAATTTGCACAGCAGCTCGTTTCTTTGCGGACAACGCGCGTTGTCGCCAAACTTGCGACCCGAGCGAGCTCCCTAGCTTGGCTGTTTCCTCTTCTTACTCGTGATCGGTAAACTAGCAAAGTTGAGGTTTTTCAGTAGTTATAAAAGATCAATCTTGGCCGCGATCGCCCTCAAAAGTCAATATATTTCGAGTTTCGATAATGTTTTATTTCATGTGATCCTATTCTGTTTTACCTTCTTCTGATGGATCACTCGCCTTTTGTCCGTGCAGTGTGCAACATCGCGACTCTTACAGTGGGTGTACAAAGTATTCGTACACCATTTAAAAACTAATAAATTTTTTATAATTGTACCAAACGACCTGATTTTTTATAATCAATTAGAAGTATTGGTTTAGGAAATGATATGCAAGAACGTTTTTCCAGAAAAACTTGGACTCTTTTTGGAAAATCTTTTTTGCAGATCATTTTGTAAATCAGTGCTCCTAATTGATTATAAAAAATCAGGTCGTTTGGTACAATTATAAAAAAGTTATTAGTTTTTAAAAGGTGTACGAATACTTTGTACACCCACTGTATATTAACCCTTAGCACTCGAGTGGTGATCCTGAGGCGCCACTAAAAATTGCTGTACTATTATTCATAATGTTGTTTACATTATTAAATATGTCGGTATCTAATCGATTACTGCACAGTTAAGTATTGTATGAGGTAGTATATGAATTTCATATCCATAAAATGAAGAAAATCTGGTACAATAGAATTATTCTAGGTCGGAAGAAATGTTTAATTTTCAAGTTAAAATAGCTTCGACTGCAAAGGGTTAAACTACACAACTTACGGGTGTCCTTTTTATGGTACTTTTTATATTACATGCTGCCGAATAATGCAAATTACGCCTCGTAAACGTAAAAACAGGACTTTTGAGGGCGAGTGCAGTCTAGATTGATCTTTCATTTAGCGCTTTTGATTATTGAAAAACCCGATCTTAGCATTATCGAGAAATGAAAAGGCTCATCCTGCCTCTTTGAAATCCTGGAAACGAGAGTCTACCCCTTTAAGGACACCTGAACCACGCAGTGCGAACCGCAGCGTTGAGGAGGTCCCCTCCAGAACCTCAATAATAACACCTATAGTCGTGTAGAGTGTCGGAGCTACAGAGCCGAAGCAAAGCAAGAAGCCCGAGTGGCCATTAGCGCAAAACTCGGGGTAGAGGGTCCAATTGTTTGGGAAACCCAGGAATTAGGGATCTCGTCGCCCCGAAAAAGAGGTATTGACTCAAAGCTCTGCCAAGCGCCGGTTATCTGTCAATTAAACAAAGGAAGAAAAGGGCTGTGGTAAATTCGTTGGACAGATTGCCGGGAAATCTTGTTATCGAGCCGTCGGACGAAACGTTTTACGGTCTGGCAAGGGGTGGGGGGTGGAGCACGTTTGCCAGCGGTTGGCGTTTAAAATCTACAAGAGTCTGTTTTCCAGAGATCGAGTTTCGTGATAGCGGTGGTGTGTGCGAGAGAAGATTTTGTTGGAAAGTAAATTCGAGAGAGAAATAGAGAGAGATAGAGAGAGAGTTGGTGGGCGAAGAAGCGGGGACAAGTGGAAGATAAAAGGGAACTTTGAAGTTCGGAAGGTAAACGAGAGTTTTAAGGGCGATTCGCGACGGAACCGGCGCGGTGAGGACGTAAAAGTTTATCGCTGCGAAAGCTCGACGGGGTGACGTGTTCCCCTCCCACGGAATCGATGCAAAACTTCCCCCAAGTTCGAGTTGAAGACGCGGATGTTGAGTGTTTTTATCGTCCGTTTGCGAACGGCTCTTTCACGGGGCTCGGCATGTTCCGGGAGAACTCAGTGATTTTTCGGATCCGCGTTCCGACGCTTTGTTCCGCGCACGCCGATCCTCAGAAATATTTGATCGTTCCCGCGATAAACAACTCGGATTTCGCTGCGCCGAAACGCTCCAGATTTTATTTCGCGGAAGCTGCGACGACGTGCTCCGCGAGGAAACGGCGGTGAACGAGTCGCGAAATCGCGATACAGTTTCTGTTTTCTTAGATCGAACAGTATTTACCATTGGCTACCGTAAAATTTTTTATTTCTTTCTGTTTGTATTTTCATATGTATTCCTCTAAACTGTGGAGTCATGAGCGAAACACTGTTAAGCTGAAGCATAAAGCATATTCGACCTTATAATTCTAGCATGTTCCGTGCAACTACTTATAATTGTAAGCAGCGCAGGCAATAAAATAATTTTCTCTGTCTTTATAAAATTCCTCTAATTTACACCACAAGGATTTTCTATGAATCATGTACCGTGGAGAAAATTAAAAGACTTGAGAATAGTGTGTTGCATCTATTGATTCAGATCACAGAATTCAGGATCAGCTAATGACCCGAGTCTAAATATCTCGTCTCGTCGACGATTATTTTTATTCCCGGACAGGCGGGGAACAAATTCCGGATGTAGAGGACCGATAGAAGAGCCGGACGCTGGAATTTAATAGCTTATCTGAAAAAAAGGGCGAGCGCTATATTAAATTGGCTCGAAGTTTCCGGATAATAGTAATATCGCGGTTTCGCCGTGGGTGTAATACCGACACGTCTCTTCTACAATGTTTTCCAACTTTATTTTCTTCCATTTTCCCTGGCTTGTTGTTTTCGCCATATTTTTTTTTGTATTCGAAAGCTATTATTTCAAACACGACGCTACCAATGTAATCTGGAAAAATCGATAATCTGTACAAGCTGACCGAATTATTTCCACTGGTTTCGCGCGTCGACGCGAAACGTTTCGTTCCGGGGGATTACAACCAATCGGCTGTTGTGTTAGAACAATATCAGAGAAAAAAGAGCGACCATTGATTTTGTTATTATCGGAGTATTACGTTCGAGTTGTCTCTGATGCTCGTCCTGTCATGTGGCTAGAGACACGCGGATGAAGGATGTTTGGAAACTTTGAGCAAGCGGGAATAAGACCAGCTTTGATGTTATGAATTAATGAATGAACGAATTTTTTAATACTTGTATTAGCTGTCGTTCAAAGGATACTGTAGAGAGGTTCTGCAGGAGAATGTTTCTTTAGAAACGATTTTGTAAGAATTTGAAGGGAGCCATTACATGTTTTTTAAGGGTGAGTAGTTAACGATAAGGGTCTGGTAATTTTTCAGATGCAATTTTTAATATATATAATAATAAGCATTGACAGTTCTAGTCAATTTATATAAATATGTATTGGGTTGGGGAACGAAAGTTCGTAGCGCTTGTAAATTAAAATTGAAAGCTAAAATTCAGATATTTATTCATAGATTTATTCAATAACATATTTCCCATTCTGTTCTATTACTTTTTGCCATTTTCGGGGTAACTTCTCGTGTTATTGAATAAACATATGAATAAATACCTTAATTTTATATTCGATTGTTAATTCGAAAACGCTACGAACTTTCTTTCCAACACAATACACAGTGAGTATAAAAAGTATTCGTATGCCTTTTATATTTTTGCATGTAACCTTGTAAATTATAATTTTTGGAAAATCTTTTTGCATATCATTTCGTAAACCAATGATTATAACTTCTAATTGATTATAAAAATCAAGTCGTTTGGTACAACTATAAAAAAGTTATTCTGTTTTAAAGGGCGTACGAATACTCTTTACTCTCACTGTAAAGCTGCCAGTATCTCAAAAACATAGCCTCAAATCCCAAAATGGCAAATATAATGTTCTGACTTGTATCTTGACTTGTGTATCTCCAGGTCCCAAGTATTTGAAATATTTTGTATTAAAAGCTGACAGTTTCGAAAGTTTGCATTGCCTCTCCCATCGGGGAGAAGAAGATGGCGAAAGCAAGCGATTGCGCGTATCGCTCGCGGATCTACATTCTACAAGCTCGATCTGTCGATCGTGGTGCACGCAGCCGACGCCGACGTATTTCCCGGTGAAAGTGTTAGAGAGAGAGAGAGAGAGACAGTCCGTCACCTGGTGAGTCTACTAGTGTTAAGTGTATACCACAGCCGTCTACGGATCAAACAGTACTCACTGTCGAACAAGATCAGTCTCCTGGTTACCACCCTGGCTTCCAGGGTGTTTGGCCTACACGGCTTTTGCTGGTCCCCCGAATTCGGGGCTGCGGCCGAGACCGGCACGCTACCGGTCGTAGCCGTGCCCTGATTCGCTTGCGGCTCACCGCTCGGCGATACCGCGCCATTTGCACTCTGTTCAGTCTTTTCCTTCTTCGGCTCTGTAACAGAAAAAAAAAATGTCCAGACCGTCAGACCGATGAGCACACGATCTACGGAACGCGCGCGCGGGTCTCAACTACACCGTTTGACAACAGGCGTCGACAAAAACCGTCATCATTCCGCAACGAACAGTCGCACCACGACTAACCCGGGTTAAACTGTAATCTAGGTAATCCGAAAATTTTGCCTTTTTCCTATGTAATCCAGTAGATTTGATCGAGAAAATGCCAAAAATCCACGTTACCATTCTAGAAGATTAGTATTTATTTTAAAGCATGTGTACAACTTTGAAAATAGAATATTTTATTTGATGGTGTAATTTGGGAAAATAAAATATTTTATATTTGATGCGGTAATTTTTGAAAATAAAATAATTTATTTGACGCAGTAATCTTTCTGAGAATAGTATTTTGTTTGAAGAATATTGAAAATATTTGTATTTTGTCTATATTTTCAATTTCAATTTTAAATATTATTGCCTTAAATAATGGTTCAAATTCAATACATTTATGAGTGTAAATCGTTCCTTAACGATAAGGTAGACTGTATGTTTATAACAATGCAAAAAGTAAAATATTTTATATTTCGTGTTTCTTTATTATTTAAAATAGAAATATTTTATTTTCGAGAGAAATTCTATATCTTATTTAAAATACTATTTTCTTTAAGCAAAATAAAATCTAAAATATATTAAATAGAATTCCAAATATTTTTTTCGCAAAATAATGCCCACCTCTGTTCAAAAGTTAATGAGTAGACTGCGGATCTTTATGCAAAATAAAAAATATCTGCACTGATTGCAAGGCATAAAAGCCAAATATAAATTGCTTTCTTCTTCTAATTATCTTATTAAGGTGAAACTAATACACTGCTGGCCTTCAATCTTTTTAATATGTCCACTGTTTTAAACTGTACGTATCCATTTTTGTCAAAAAAGCATAAAATCCGCAGTCTAGTTATGAGTGTGACACTTGGATTTTTGACATTTTCTCGACAAAATCTACTGGAATTACATAGGAAAAAGGCAAAAATTTCTGGTTACCCAAGTTACAGAGCAGCCCAAACCTGCGCCGTTTCAAAGCAGAGGCTATTTTTGTACGAGTTTGGTCCTCTTGTTTATGAAACAGCTAAACAAAATCAAGTTTCAGCGGGTCGTTCAGCGATCTACAAATCTGTTAGTTCAATATGTATCGACGGAAGAATAAATTGATAAAAAAATAGATGAAACATCCTAGAGGTTTCAAGCTCGAAATTCGACGGAGATTTATTGTACGATTCGTTCTCACGAAATTAGAACAGTTCAAGCATCGACGATCGTTCGAAAACCGGAAATTTAGTGTGGCAATATGCTTCTCGAAGCCATTGCAGTCCGATCTTAATTAAAAACGGCCTTTCGTTCAATGTCCTCTCTTCTGTACACTGTTTCTTTGTGCGTTTCATTTGCCGAAAGACGATGTCTCTATCCGGGAGCTCGAACAATATCGCGGAGGCGTGGTTACACGACGAGCGGGAAGCCGCAGGTATTCCGCCCTTGTTATTGGGACGAATCAGAGCGAATCGATGGATCTCTGCCCATCTTCGTAATTTCTTTCTGTCTAGCTCTTCAAGGGCGGCTAGTCTGCTAGTTCGATCATCTTGGAGTATTCCCACGGGAAACGTGAGGTGCGGAGACCGAGAGAAATATGCGAGTTTTGAAGCTTTTTCTGTTGAAAAATCGAACCAGGTGCCTGAAATATGGCGATGGTGTCTTACGCCAGAAAACTTATGCTACCATTCCTGCACATCAAACTTGTACTTTCCTAATTTATTCACGGCGCGTTGGAGAAGTAATGGGACTCGCGATTTATTCAAGCGGTGACCGTATTTGTAGAAATTGTTTGCATACCTGCTCGAAAACATAAAACAGTCGATGGTTTTGTAGGTTTTTTTCGAAGTACAGTAAAATCTTGATCTAAAACGGGAACTGTACGATCTAAGAAAATTGCCTATCCCCTCCACACAAATATTTCATTTAAAGAAAAGATGTATTAATTGCAGTGGTCGTGTGGATAATATACAATATTTAAACTTGTTTTAATTTTAATGTTACGCTGGTACTTTTAAAATTTTTAATTCGTACGTATACAAGGTTTAGGTTCTCTTTGGATTCATAACACATTTTTTCGGATTGTTACAGGCACGAGCCCTTAAATCGTTAAAGCTGGTCTCGGTGTTTCTTTTTGCGGGTTGTTTCCCCTTTTATTTCATTCATAACAGATTTTCATCGCGTGTTCGCGAATCACGTTCGCCGAACAGACTGGCGACATATCCTCGGGATTGCGATTTCTCTCTGCGAGGGATAATAAAGCACCGCGTTTAGGATTTTCGCGTAAACCGTGATTTACCGAGCGCTGGTGTCCTTGCGGTAAGCTTTATTGGCGAGACAAAAAGCGTGTCGCGGTGTTCAGTACATTAGTTTGAATTAGGCTTGTCCGCGACGTGAGTTTGTCATCGTTTCCGGTTTAAAAACCCGGCCCCGGAAGTCGTTCGTTCGAATCCACTTTGTCCCGGAAATTATCTTCGCTTTATGACATCCGACGCCGCGGAGAATCATTTTTACTTTGCGCGAGTAAAAAATTCCGCAAAATGCTCGGGGGAGGTTAATCTTTTACAGTGACGCACGGAAATGGGATTAACTCTCTGGGATTTACGATAATTATATAGAGTAACGCGTATGCGTTTGCGCGAGCACTTCGCTAATAAAGAATTATGTGCTTTTAGAATTCGCGAATTTGCTGTTCTCTGCTTGTATGGATCCGCTTCCGTAAAAGTTTCATTTCGTTAAAAATTAAAGAAAATGGGGGCGACAGATTTTATAAAAAGATTGTTTTCATTGGTCGAAATAAACCTTGTGATTTTTCGAAGTAACGAAGTGTGAACATTTTTCTGTTTGAAGGTTTAATTATTGTTGCTACCTTTTGTTAACTGCTGCGGGCATTTTACGTTGCGAAGCTTTTTCACGGACAGTCAACAACAAAAGCGGAAAACAAACATGCAAGTAAAATTGACATTAATTAATGTATAGACAAGTTAACAATAAGAGGTTGTAACGTAATTTCTACACTTGATTGTTACTGGGAAAGTGAAAAAGTGTTGGAAGGGAATTCGAAAAATATTTTAAACAGCAACACGATCATGTGTACAAATGTTATTAACGTTTGTTCCTGTACATGTTTCTTGTATTTGAAAATCCGCAGTCTACTTATAAACATTGTATTTATCGCAGATACTATGTTTCAACATATAAGGAACAGATAATATTGTTATACGTGGACAAAATAATTTTTCTAATGGACAAAAAACGTTACAAGAATTTCAAAATACTTTCATATTATTTTCAACCTATTAACCCCTTGCCATACGATTTATTTTACGTTTTCAGTGATTAGAAGTTTCTTTGTACTTCGTAATTTCCTAAAAAAGGAGAAAATTTTGTATCTATTATATGAGTGCACACGTTCTTCAATAACTATACATTAACAAAACCAAAATAGAATTTCACCTCGGTTTACAGGAGATTAATAACATGCATATTTATTAGACTCTGTTCGAAATCTGTATCACGAGTCTGATAAGATATTGTAAGACAAGGGGTTAAGCATATTACCAAAGAAAATCCCGTAAATTTTTACCGAATTTTTTGACCACAGTGCGAGACTTCACAGTTTGACGAGAGAGGATGGCCCATCTGAGGGTGAGCGAAAGTTGAAAAATACGAGTGGCTTCGTCGAAATTTCGGAGAGGGTGCGGGGAAGCAGGTTTTACTTTTTCAGGGGATGGCGATCGCAGAGATTTCGGTATCCAAAAAAGGTGGATGCGCGGCTGCGGGTGGAAATGGATTCGTCAGCCGGTACGAAATCGTCCGGATAGAAATAAATTCACGGATCACGGCTGGTGCAGATGCGGGGTCCGGATCGTTGACCATGCCTCCGGCTCTGTTTTCGTCATTCCTCACGTGTCGGTGGGAACGTGTATCGAGCGTCACCGGTGACTAACTCCTCTGTTTTTGCACCCGAGGGAATTTCGCCTGCGAAACTGCGAACGTAAACACCGGCCGCCACCATTCGTTTCTCCCGAATTGTTCTATTCCGTCCCGTCGAGAAACCACGACGAAATTCTCTCAACAGCTCCCTCATTCGCCATCACGAGAGAAGAATGTCGCAAAATCGGATCGACCTTGACGCTCGAAACAATTTAGACGACGCGACGAGCGGAAGCTTGCGCTCTCGTTCGCTTGTTAGCGGGCAACAACTTTTTCCACGGAGGAAAACATCGGGAAAAAGTGCTCGCGAATATTCGCACAAAACTTCATGTTAAATCTGTCCTGGCCAAATATTTGTTCAATTAATTGTACAGTTTTGATACAATCATTAAGTTACTTTATACAAAATTTCTATCAAGTCTTATTCTTTCCTTATAAATTCTATGAAATCTTATTTAATTCATCTCCAGGATTTTTAATAAAAGTCAAATTAAATCAGCTTAATGAAAGTATTTTGAAAATATCCTTCGGGTCAGATCGTGTTAATTTATAATTTGTTAATCATAATGTGAGCTCAGTACAATTTCAAAACGTCGTTTCGGTCAGACCGTGTTAATTCATAGGAGTTCAACCATTTTGATAGACTGTAGCAACATTAAAGAAGTGAAATAATCATTTTCTCGCACGAACGTCAAGAGATACAGTAAATCGTGCTTCCAACGAACATAAATTATAGTGACACCGAGTCGTTGGGTCGGGGAAAAAAGAAGATAGAAATTCGAACTATTGGCTGAGCGCAAAATATCGCGTGGAAATTCTTCCGCATACTTCTCTCTGGAATATCTCGGGCGACGATTTCCGTCAGGCTGGCCGACCTTCGGTCCCTCTACATTGTTGTCGTTATTAGTAACGTCGACTTTCGGAATTCCATTGGCGCTTTTCCAAATCTCCGCCGAGGAACCCCGAGGAGAGAAGCCAGAGTGTATCACAGGCTATTCACGAGCCGACGGAAATCTCATTTCGTACGGTGATCCGTCAGCCCGACGACGGATTCCCTCGTCGCATATCCGAGCGTCACCGACAATCCGTAAAATTTACTCGTCATCTTGGTATTTCTTCATTTAAATGCCGCACCCTTGGAATACCGATCCGCCCGGCTACCATTCGATCCAATTTTAGCGGACACGAGTATTATTTGTTTCTCGCACGCTCGAAAGTACCGGCAGCGGTGCAAAATGTTATTTGTTTCGTTGTACTAAAATGTCGTTCGTTCAACTATAACAAATTATTTTGTCCATTTATAACAATATTATCTGTTCTGTGCGATATATACAATATTTAGTAACATGAAGATATATCACTAGACTGCGGATCTTTATGCAGAATAAAAATATTCTGCATTGATTGTGGGAAGCAGGAATAAAATATAAATTGATTTCATCCCTTAATGACTTTGTTACCTTGAAAAGAATAAGGTTACCATCTTAAAGATAGAATACTAATCCTCTGAGAGACCACGGTATTCTGATACAATGAAATACCACGAATTCCTACCTAATTGCGAGACCCCATAAAGTCAACCCCTTCGAAAATTCAAGAGGAAGCCAATAAAAATGTAAAGCTTGCGAGTAAAGCGTTTCAAAGATCACGGACGATGGATTCTCACCTCGAAAGCTCCAATGTTTCACATCTATTTATAAGGCAGAAGCTCACCTATCCAAAATGAAATTATTAGATAAATTTGTACCATTCACTTGACTCGTATTCTTAACTTCTTTCGCGAACATTTCGATTATTTAGTCTGATATTATGTACTTAAAGGTACCCGAGAAAGTCTGTACAGAATTTTGAAAAGATCTTGGTACGATACCTCGTAATCTGAGCGAACACTATCTCATTGAAGATCTCAAAATCACTCGATCTCCCATAGGGATCTAATCAAAGAAGTTAAAAGGAGGGTGTCATGGCTGCTTGAAATGCGAAATGGATTAGCACTCGTCCCAATAAAATATTCAATATCAGACAAGACATTTATAAAAACAATTGTCCGCCACTCAAAAATAGAAAAGATCAAGTTGTTTCCACACGCCTCCGCATCGGACACTCACACATTACACACGATCTATACAATTTTAAAAGACCCCCATTATCCATCGAACATGTATTACTTGAATGTCCAAACTTTTCGCTCGAATTTTTTTCCGACAGGGAAAATTCCTCGGTCGCGAAACCGCCCTATAAAGCGTCCCTTCAGCACCCAAGGGAGAAGCCAATAAAAATGTAAAGCTCGCGGGGGTAAAGGCGTTCCAAAGATCACGGACGATGGGTTCTCACCTCGAAAGCCAACGCTTCGGTTCTATTTATAAGGCAGAAGGTCCACACCTCCTTCGTGCAGAACGAGACGCGTTAGATTTATCACCGGCGAAACGGATCGATCCTTGACTCGCGATCACCGCCAAAGATCGCCCTTTTCTCTCGGGAAAGAGATCTCGATCTTATCGGACAGTTCCCCTGAAAACCGTGTGCGCCGTTCCGCGTTGACGGGACGCGCGCACCAGACTGTCAGAAGCTAGAAACGCGACCCTGCTCAAAATAGTTTCGCAGAGAAACGCGTCGGCCGACGGATTGCGCGACGGACACCGACGCCGACCTTCTCGACGAGCGTCCCTCGTTACCCCAGATTCCTCCTTGTTGTCGTTGTCATTAGCTGTCGCGCGAGACAACGACGCGCCACGATCTCGTCGCGAGCGTTCTACTCGATTTCATCGGGGACACGCGTGAGCTCGAACCCTTTCAATCCACCTCGCACTGGCACAGTGGGCCAAACGGCAATTCTAACAACGAATAATGCAAAAATTAACCAGTAGCAGTCAAATGGTGACTGTGGTTAGATTTACAAAATACATGTTTGAAATTTTCATTGCAGGCACAGATGAAAAATTTAACAACCGCCATCTTTACATAACTACTATAGATCTACAAAAGATATACTTTAAATTTTCTTTAAGGGATCAAAATAAAAAAGTTTTAAAAATGCCTTTTTTATTTTTGCATGTAACCTTGTAAATTATAATTTTTGGAATATGTGTTTCGCATATCATTTCGTAGACCAATGCATCTAATTGATTATAAAAAATCAGAGATCGTTTGGTACAGTTATAAAAAAGTTATTCTATTTTAAAGTGCGTACGAATACTTTTTACAGTCACTGTATGAACATTTGTTTAAAACATTAATGTATCACTTTGATGTTTCAACAAATGTGCTTAGATACGCAAACATTTGTATTCACATATAAATATAAAAAATTTTGTGCGACACCTTGTATACTTTGCCCAAAAATCCGCAATCTACCAACGAATCTCTCTATCGCGTTCACACCCGATACACAAGGATCACGATACGGATCCAAGAGCACGACCTGAAAAACCTCCCCAAAGATCGACACGCGGTATGTTCCCTGCGGTCGTCATCCACCGCCACTTTCTTCATCCCCTGTTATCAGAAAATCCCCCGTGTCACGATGATGACGGCGAAGATCGGCAAGAAATAGTCGCGACGTGTCATTCGCACGGAAACACGACAATAACTGTGGGATGGTACGTTATCGATCGTTCCATCCCTGCCGCTTCTCGTGTCTGAAGCGCTATCCGAACGATAATACTAAACTGCAGATTCGCACATTGGGCCGGCAACGCGTGCAATAAAGGCCAACGTTATCCGACGGCGGCATTGTTTACGGGCCGCTCGAGTTTCGAGGATGCTTCGACGATTTTTAGCCCCCACCATCAACCCCCCTCCGATCCAGCAGAAGTGCACAGTTGAGGGTTGAAGCTTCGGGACCGTTTAACGGCGGTTTCCCATCCCCCGAAAACCCGGAAGTTCCCGTGATTGCACCCGGAGTACCGGCTAACCTGGCCTTCGACTGCCATGATTTCTTTTATTACACTGCAACTCTCTCTGCCATGATTCCTTTCATTATACCATGGCTTTACCGAGTACACTCCTCCACAAAATTCAAGGAACACGTGTGTTCTACTTGCGATCGTTTCAACCCTTCTATCGATTACCAGCATTTTGTCTTCCAGTTGAAATTTTATAAATTCATACCACTCTGTAGCGTCTAAATAATTTTGTTTTAAGATCTTGTATGCTGAGTATCAGACTGCGGATCTTTATGCAAAATAAAAATTGTCTGCATCGATTGCAGGAAAAGGAAACTAAATTAGGTGTTGTTTCTTTTCTTAACACTAAACCTACTGAACACTAAAAGATTAAAATGTTCTACCTTACAAAAATGACAAGGCTCTACTTATTTAGATTTTGTGCAATTTTTATTACAATATGTGCTTGGATAAAGAAGTTTATGAATCAATTTCCATGTGAGCAACTTCATAATTTTAATAATTCAAAAAATAATGACAAGTCTTCGACTTCGTTCAAACTTTTGGGGTTACTGTAACTTGAAGTTATTTTTCTGACTATTGCGCTGCATATTGGTGCCGTTAAACTTGTGGAGCAGAAACGTTTCCCATGCTGAAAGTATTAAAGATATTTTTATGCTGGAAACAGTATTTCAGAAAGTGAAGGGAGCGATGGAGTGGCACGTGCACGGACCATTAGTATTTTGTCGTGGCGCTTGCATGAACTATTATGCTCGTAAGAGAAAGGTGTTTCCCGAGAACGCAAAGCTGCAAAAAGTTTCTCAAATACCCAGCACTAAAATAGTAACGTAAAACACATTTCTCCCATCAAGGGCTGAGAGGACTGCGAGCGCTGAACTTGATGGCATTTGTGTGCACCTGGAGTCCTGCATTCATTTGCTCGGGAAAAACAGGTTCATGGAAACTGTACCTTCTGTGTTAGAGGTGACTGATACTCGCCATCAATTTCTTCAATATCGTAGGTTAAGTAATTTTTTAACGAAGAATGTGTTTAATAAATCTTTCCGTTCAATCGTAACAATTTCTTCATTTGTGCCAGTTCACATACTTTAATAGATTTACGAGTAATGCGTGCAACAATTGGGTTGACAACTATAATAGGAGTGTCTGACCATCGAAGACCTTTTCTACTAGCAACTGGACTCTACGATCAGCTTTATTTCTCCGATACAATCTTTATACTTTCTTTATACAATCAATTATTTCATAAATTTTTTATTCGTAAAATTAATTGCTACAATTCAATTCATTGCTACAAAAAATCGATATTTTCTAATCGTTTTGTTGTCCGGATTCTTTTCTTTATATTTTGTGTACATTATCTTAAATTTCAATAATAATCAACCTTTTATTAATGATTTTTATAGTAAAAAATTTTAGAATCACTGTTATTTTTGGTCCCTGCATAAAACTGTTGAAAGGATTCGTTCGTTTGTACTGAAACAATGGGGATGTTTCAAGAGTATTAAAACGATACAGTGCGGGACTTGCGACCCTTCTATGATTTTATTTGCCTGATTCCCTATGAAGAAGCTGTACCGCGTAATTCTCATAAAAAAATAGAATAAAGGTGTGCACTGTTGAAAAGGAAAAAGCAAAAATCCGTTCATTTACGTTGAAACAATGGGGTACTTCGAGAGGATTAAGTTTATTCAGCGCAGGACAATTTGTATAAAAATGTGGGCCGAATTTGAAAGTCGGGTTGCATTGAAGATCGAAAACGCGAAGCTTTTGTGAGCGCTCCCATTATCCCCACGAAATTATTCCACGCACAGTCAGATAAAATGGCGGTCCATTCGAACAAATTTTCTCGAAACAATTCTCGCGCGCGGCCTAGTTCTCTTCCTTTTTTCCATCGACCTCGTTCGCGGGATGCCCTTTGAAGACGAAAAACGATGGCTCACGGCAATCCGGCACGTTGAAAAGAACATAATCGATTTATACGGGGGCGTTTCCATTTTTTTCCGAAATCGTCGGACAGACCTGTTACGCTCTCTCTCTCCCTCTACGGCTTTGATAAGTCGATCGCGAAGTCATTCGTCGACGAAAAGAGCAACCCGGCTCGAAACAACGGTCGAGATATTGCTTTTAGCGGAACGTTCGAAGGAATGAATTCTGCAAGATAATTGCGCGCGGAGTTTTCTTTGTGTTAAATGCGCGCACAGAGCGCTCTTCGATAAATCAATTATAACTTCGACGAGTTTCGCTTGTTTGCCTTTGTCTTCCGGGTGTGCGGGAGTTTTCCGGTCGTCCAGGATCAAGAATATCAAATTAATATTACATCTGCAAAGATGTAACAATACAGTGAAACCTTGAAGAAAACGGGAAATGAACGATCTAAAAAAAAAAAAAAAACGAATATCGCGAGGTCAGAAAGAAATAGTAGGGTAAAGTGCCCAAATATGGTATAGTCCCCTATTATGGCACTACCTTATATCTTGTGAAGGAGAAGTCACACTCTAGTGAGAATTCTATAGATTTTAGTATCGATCCTCCGCCAGTTGTGTCTCCACGTGTTGAATATTTTTGTGGTTAGATTTTCAATTGTATCTTTTTCGAGTAAGTGATTTTGAAATGTCTGAACATATCTGTAGTTTCAGTTTATTTATATTAATGTTCGCCAACTGCTGGTTTGGGCTGAAATTAATTTTCTCTTTGTCAGTAGCTAGTATTATCTGTCCACTTGAAGTTCCCAATATGGCACTACCAAGGGTTCCCTAATACGGGTATAGCTATTGACATTCTTGGTGTTGGTGCCGAATATGGCACTAGGTGTCATATTAGGAACTCAAGGTGTACCATATTAAGGACCTCTTCCGCTGGAACCTGCAAATGACACATCACAAAAAATATATTTTACCCAAGCTGCATTAATTTTTTAACAAACTTGACCCGAGAATCATATAGGGAGGAAACGCATCTGGTAGTTTTTTGGTCGAAAAAGAGTATTCTGAAATAATTGAAAAATGACATCAACAAAAAGTGGTTCATATTTGGGCACTTTATCCTAGAAGTAGGGGATTGGTCGCAACTATGTCGTAGCTGATGTCTTTGACATATTATAACAAGAGATTGACATTATTCATGGAATTACTAGAATTGCTGGATGCCTTATATCAGCAAAAATAAATGATTTGCGAGCAATTGTCGTTTTGGCAATTTCTGCGCGTTATATAAAAACGTATACGGCGCACTCGAGTGCTTTCGGAAGCGACTGTACACGCCAGGTGAGAATACGGTCGCAGTGGAACCGACAACATAATCGCGGGGTGTAACAAGGAAAACGTACACGACTGAAACTTGCTGGATAAATTGAATCGTTCTGGAGAACTTCCAGTGATGTTCGCGCTCGGCTAATTCGCGCAGTATTCCCGCAACGAGACTTAAGTTTTAGCAGACGGCGGCGGCGGGGTTATCAGCTTGCACGCCGTAACAACGACTGTAACAAATTTAGTGATTCTGTCCAGTGGTCTGACACGGGAAGAAACTTCGCGAATAAACAACGAATACGTCTTGGTCCCTCGTGTGCATCATCGGCAGTCCATTAAACGTTGCTCCGTTTTAGTTAGTCGATACATAAACCACTTCCACTGTACTGAACCAAACAGAGCCCTTCGTAGACACGAAACTTAACACCAGTTTCATAAACTGTATTATTGTGTATACTGTTTCCGAGAAATATACGGGTTGTACCAAACACGTTCTGGTCACTCATAAATAGACAGCGTATTTTATGCGTTTCTGACGGAAATGAGTAGGTGCAATTTGGTTGAGTGAAACTATTAGGAAAATTTAAAAACACTGTTATATTATTTTCAACCTGTTAAACATATTAAGAACGAAAATAAATTTCTACTTAATTCCGGTCTGTTGCAATTCAGGCAGAACGTTTTTATTTTGCATAAAAATCCGCTGTCTACTTATACAAAAAAATACAATTATAGAACGACACTGACAGTGTTTACGACTACGTGATTAAGCCTCGCAAGATAGCCTCGCTTTTAATAAATTTCGGATAAAGAATAACTCTGAGACTCCACATTACCTTGCGAAGGATAAATACACTGAATTATAATTAGACAGCAGATCTTTATGCGGAATGAAGATTTTTCAGCTGAACTGCAACAAATCGGAGCTACATAGAAATTTATTTTCTCTCTTAATATGTTCAATAGGTTGAAAACGATATAAAGGTATTTTTAAATTACACCTACACGTTTATGTGATAAATGCATAAAATCCGCTGTCTACGTATAACAAATACAACGATGAAGATACGCAGTGTTAAGCACGTTTCGCGGCCGGATATGTGTACATTTGTCGTTGTTCGATCCGATTCGCAGCACGTGCGGCTCGTATCGGCGGACAGTGCACGTTTTCCGAAAATTTTCCGCCGAGCACGCGCGGCCCGAAGAACATTTCCATCGTTCCGAATACGAGCTTCTTCGACCGCGATTCAGACACTGGTATCTTTGTGACGTTCGTTGGTCGCTTCCGCTGAAAATAAACGAGCGTCAGCGCTGCTGGTGATTTCAATTTCCCACCGCGGCCCGCCGAAACACAGAGGATACCATTGTAGCCGGGTACGTGTTTCCAATCCGTAACACGCGTCGCGATTCCAAGCGTGGACGCGACGAGGAAACGAGAATTCGCATGCGTGTACCGCGGCATGCGAAATGATGCACTTGCTGGCCGGGTGTGTCGATCGCTTGTTTCGGCGAACTGACTGTGGCCAATGACGCGATACATACAGGAATAGACCGAGCGTACAATCACAAGGCATGTTCATAGACCTATCACCCAGTGTATTTTCCTGTCACACGTTACGAAAGTATTCCTACTATTACAATTTCATTAAATAGTCATCAAGGAACAATTTTCAATCACAAAACTATTCTCTACAGTGTACAGATTCAACACGATACGAAGAAATAAGCATATCAGTTCACAGTATTTGTAATTTAGTGATGTGTTAAAAGTAATTCCTGAAGCTAATTTTTATAGTTCTTGACTTTACTTCGGAAAATGTTCCTATGCTTTTTGGCGTTTCGGAACACCGTTTGTTGTTCCGTAGGAAATGCCAGATTTTAGAATTAAAATGCTGCAAGGTGATTAAGAAATGCCATTGCAGTCTACAGGTTGTCCCAAAATAGTTGTACAGTAAAAGCTCGCACGTCGTTACACATCAAGTGCTCCCACGAAGAAAGAAAGCTCAAGCTATCATCCCAGTGTGCCCGTAGCAGGGCAGGTTCATTGTCCCGGTACATAGTGACATGAAAAAGAGGCTCCATTCACCGAAAGAGCAAGAGCCGCCGCATGCTATTGCACTGGGCTATCAAACTATTCGCGGAAGCTCGAAACCGTGAAAGGAATTACGTGTTCCGACGAAGCCGGATGAAGCAGGAGGAAGAGTTCCGTGGTTACGTACCGCGTTCCCGGGACAAGAAAAATTGAAAGAGTCTCGGGGACAATTTTTATTGGCGGTACACGGGGAAACACGCGTGGGTGGGTGGAATCACTTTTTCGCGAGATGAGAACCCTGGGCCCGGGGCTCCGTCTTTTACGACGAGATTACTCGGCTCTTGCGCCTTCATCCGACCTGGTGGTATCAGCAAAACCCGCGGCGGGCAAAACTGATGGCCGCTGAATCATCCCGTGGGGGATCCGCGCTGCGCCTGTTCTCGCTAGACCGTGATGAAGAAGCGTTATCGCGCCTCCCTCGCACTTGATTATTCTCCTGCCGTCACCTCCTTCCCCTCTCTCTCTCATTACCCTCCCACCTTATCGTTCCGCCTTGTGCCCCCATTGCTACCAGCCGAGGAAGAACGTCCTTCATGCTCGAACGGTATTTAAAGTTTGCTCTTAATTAGAGACGCTGCCACTCGATAGTCGGGACGCGACAACCTCTTCTCTGCTATCCACCTGTTCTTTCTCTTCCTCTCTATTTCTTTCGCCTCCCTGTTGACTGCTGAAACGAGTTTTAGTCAATTTCGACTTTGATTAGGTCGGCTCCTCTGAAGTTCGGTTCTGTAGTTCGATAAACAGACCTCGTGGCAAACCTGACGCTACCAAATAATTTGCCTGTACAGTAAGTCCTCGAGTTACGCGGTTAATTCGTTCCACCGCTTTCCACGTAAGTCGAACAGCGCCTGAGCGCCACCGCTGGAAGGTTGTTAATCCGATTTGCTTTGTACATGCTACAGGGAAAATAACTCGTAAGTTGAATTTCCTGCGGGCCACACAGTGCTCTAATCTGTTTTTTATTAGTTTGCTTTCTTCGCGAGATATGAGGGTCGCCGTCGGTTTTTTAAATGGAATGTCTACTATTTGTTCTCGAATTCGGATAAATTAGGAAATTGCGCGTAAAAAGGTATTATGCAAAGTGCACTTTATGTAATAATATTATATATATATGTATACAGTAATGTGTAGACTCGGGAACTTTATGCAGTTATGAAGAAATTGATTGGGTGACATATGAAACGGTAAAAGATTTAAAAAATTCAAGAATGTTCTAATGCTGCTTTTAATGTAACAAAGTCGTTAAGGGATGAAATCAGTTTTCATGTTATTCCTGCTTCCCATAATCAACGCGGAACATTTTTATTTTGCATAAAGATCCGAAATACTTTATTTTTAAAAAATAACATGTAATTCAAATATTTTTTAAAAAAATACCATAAGCTTGAAGATTGAGACCTCCGTTTTACAACGACACCACATAAATTGATATCATTAGCATCTTCTGACGTGTAAGATTTTTTTCCACCTAGATTGGACATTCGGTACACTGTGTGGTGGTAACGAGAGATCGATCGAGCAATGGAGGCTGCCATGGCGAAATTACCGAGCCTGTGTGCCGTTGCACTGACGGGCCTGGTGCAATGTTATCGTTCGCTGCCGGTTCGCGAGATAGAGAGAGAGAGAGAGAGGAGATGCCACCGGTGCACGCTGCGGCGCATCGCGTTTGCACTCCGATCGATCCTACGTGTTAAGGGCCTGCTAAGCTTGATTCACGTTACAACCGCTACCGCCGAAGCCGACGTCCTCCAGTTCCACGGAAAAAGTTATTACGTTGATCTAACCCTTTAAGCCCTCACCGGTACTTTGCTGCACTTATCTGACCCCCATTTGTTACACCTTTCTGGTTCTCCTGACATGGAATTTCATTTAGCTGACTATAAATGTTGTCCTTCTATTAAGCGCTCCAACTCCCGGGGTAGAATATTTTTAAGATTACGTCGGAAATTATTCATGACAATTTATCGTCCGGTACATTAATTTTTTGGAAAATGTGCAAGCACTGTGGACATTTTTAGAGTTTTCCCTTGATACTCGGTATGCTAGCATACATGTTAATCTTCTTGTTTGATTATACATTCCTGTTTGCTGGAAATAAAATTTTTAGACTGTTACTTGAATGTACATGTTAAGAAGCTTGCAAAAAATTGGGTTCAGAGCCAATTTCTCTCTCTCAAAAAAAAAATCCAAGTCTCCAGATCCGATATTAAAATAGTTATAATTTTGTTAGAGGAGTCCCAACATTAATGAATAAATCTGATACAACACATAGTTTCGGAGACGGATTTGTGTGTCAATGGAAAGCCGAAGACAGTTCGCAGGTTTCGTTTAATCGGCCGAGGTTTCCGTCGATCTCGAAAACTTTTCAATCGCGGCGAACGGAAACGTTTGACTCGACAGTAGTTTCGGTCGGTGTAAGGTCAGACGCGCCGTAATGCGGCTTCCAGCGGTTCTGCTGCGCGAACGCCAGATGAAAGGCAAACGTTGCCCGTGTTTCTGCAACTCTGATCGCACCGCCGCGCCGCATTGGTCGGATCAGAATTAACTAACCGCTGTTCCGTCGCACCTAGGATGAATTCCCGACTACACCGCGACGATCGAATGCTGTTGGAGTTCAGATTTCGAACGACAATGGTGAAACGTTCTATTGTCGCGAACTGCCGGTGTACCCAAAGTTCTGGGATATCCTGATTTACCCAGGCTTCTTTCAAAATGCTCCTCCTCTCATCAATTTAATCTGTCACCTGTTCTTAAATTCATACGATGTACCAATTAGTCGTCCCACTTATCACGAGACTGTGGATTTTATAAATTTATAAAAATGTGCGGTGTCGTGCGTCGATTCTTCAACATTTTTAGTTCGCGCGTGAAGATCTGTGTCTGATAAATTTGCAAGAAGAATAAAACGAGATGAATGGCCTGCCAATAGCGGAGGGGACCCGCGTAAATAGGTTCGCGGAATGAAAGATTGCGGTCTTGAGACGGTTTTAATTGGCCCGAGGGAAGAGGGGCGATCGATAAAGGCCCGAGGCCAGCGAACTCGGAGATTCGTAGCGAAATCACTGGCAAACAGTGGTCGAAACGCCGCAGAGCGATTCTGCGGCACGAGCTGGCGGATTTCGAGCGGTGGGGTCGCATATCTGTGTGCGTCACGACGGGGTCGTCGACACCGGCGCGTTTTCCTCCTGGCATCGATCGCTCTCTTCCTTTTAGCGAAAGGGTGAGAACCGAGAGAGCTACCCGGCCGGCTACACGCTGCGCCGGAATTCCCGATCGATAACGAATCGGCGAGATAACGGGGAATTTTCGTCCCGTCGCACAGTGCGTCGGAATACCCGTTTTCTGGAGAAAATTCCATATCTTAAAAGCTATAAGTGGTACAAAGAAATGTATCAAATAAAAGTTGTAAGGTATAGAGAGGAGTATATGATGATTATATTTGTTTAATATGGTAGTGACCTCTTGAGAATCTCTGTGGTTCGATCATAAAATTTATATTTTTGATTACGTATTCGGGTAGGTTAAGGCACTTTCGAAACAGTACAAAAATTTTTGCTGTCTTGGACGACGCACTGTGCGACGTTCCAATTTTTAAAACAGAACCTCTTGCATCTACGATGTTGCAATTTCTTTATTTTCAATTTTAAATTCAATACAACAAGTGTATTCAGAGGTAACAAAGAAAACTTTGTAAGAGAGTTGGTAATTAAGTCGATTTGTCGGGAGGCAGAGCGAATCCGAGCAGGAAACAAAACTGCAAGAGAAGTGGGACCGTCGTCTCGGAGCTGTGTTCCAGCGCAGCACTTGCACGTTGAGAACGACGGGCGCAGAATTAGTTCGCCGGACGGACAAAGAAGAAGATCATTTAATAAAACAACACGGGGTTACCCAGGGAACACAGTGCTAACTAAGTTGAACGCTGTTTCGCTGCTCTCCCTTATTTCGGGGCGGATCCGCCGGGATTTGAACGTGCTAATAAGGAGAAATGAATTTCGTACGTTCGAGCGTCTCTTTATCTCTTTCACAACTTTCTCCGTCTGAAAAAAGAAGTGGCGCACAGTGTGACATTTCGATCATTTAGGGGAATTTAATTCCGAAATTGGAAATTTAAAAAAAATTGCGTATTTACTCTTATCTTGAAAGAAATAACTCCTTCACCCAGAATCACTATTGTTTTTAACTTTTCATCGCATTCAGATAAGAAAAATAAGCTTCAAGTGCAACTTCTGCCTACACAAATTATGAAACTAAATCGTCAGTGATACTTTACCTGAATAAAAGTGTGCATTTGAACTTCAATTGTTATTGTATTTATTTTTAGTTTGTAAACATTATACATATATATATAATTTATCATGGTTAATAATTATACAAAATCTATTTTATAATTGTACTCCAATTGCAATTTTACTAATTACATTGTAATTTAATTGAATGAATATCTGAATTATAAATTACAATATGCCTGAATTACAATGTAATTCAATTGCCTTGTAATTAAATATAATTCCTGGAGTAATTCGATTATAATTCTACACAACTCCCTCTCTCTCTCTCTCTCTCTCTCTCTCTGGTCTGCGTCTATGGGAGTTTTCGTTTGTATTTAACAGCCTTATGCAGTCACCTTATTCAGTCGTCTAACACAATTTATCCGAGCAAGAACGTGTCTGTTGATATTCATAAACCAGCACTTTGATCGTTACTGTATTAAATTGTTAGTGTTTTTATTTGTTATTGCTTAACTGCTGTTGTGTTTGATTGTTATTACATTTGATAGTTTTTGTCATTTGTTTAGTATTACTTGTTTGACTTTTTTTTGGCGATTATTTCACTCCTTAAGACTGTGTTTTCAACCTGCTTATATCATTTAAATTAAATATTCTTTTAAACAGTAATTTGTCATGTTAAAGTAATTAGAAATCATCATATTTTCAGTAGTTTTAACAAAATACACATGATAAAAAAAAGAAACAACATAATTAAGAACTTAATGCCCTTAAATGATCGAAATGTCACACTGTGCAGCGTCGCTAAAATTGAGTATAATATAATAATTGGTCCATTATACCGTACGCGATAGAAACGCGTGAAATTCGTTTCACTAACATTTCGTCGCTGAAAATCTATTCGTAGACTTTACGATGGTCCTTCGGGCGAGAAGATCATTAACTATCATTTTCCACTAACTTTAGCTTTAAACGATAGTTATATCTTTCAACGGGTATATATTACGAAACTCGGTAAATAAATTCCAGTAAGTGAATTAATTCGATGTGATCCTCTTTTGGATCGTTCTCTACGGTGGAATCCCTCCGTCAGTAATTTTCCGCGTCAGACACGGAACGAGGGACATTAATTAATTAATTGGGATCGAGCGGGGAGGGAGAGGAATTCCCTTCGCGAAATTTCATGGCGCCGGGGAGACAGATCGGTCCCCTGAATTAAGGACGTCGAGTAATTTCGTGCGGGAATGAAAATAAAGTGATCTTTCGCACGCGATATCGGACCTATCCTGTACAATAAACATTAATTAATTCGTCTATCTGCCATCCAACTCCCTAATAAACGCTGGTGTGCTTAGCCAGTTATGTCTCGTTCTACTTGCAACACTAGTTCGCCTGTGTGGCCATTGCGCGTTGTTTCTACTTGTTTTAAAAAGTACTAATTATCTCGTATGCTATTTATTACTCACTATTTCGTCCGTCGTAAACGTGTCTGGTCTTCTATATATTATTCGTACCCGTATCAATGCCTGACCTGTATTGTTCTCTTTCACTTATAATTGAGATTGGTATGTCTGAGCATGCGAGACTGATTCCAGTTCTATCAAAGGTTAATTAACGTGTCTATTATTGTCTCGCACGTTTTCTGTCCGCGCGAAACAGTATTAATGTGTCCGTCTACGGTCGATACCTACAATAAAGTCTTATTAATACGGCGATCCGCCGTCAACTGTGCTGCTAAATATGCGCTAATAAATACGGTCCAACGTGTCTATCAATTGCCATCTATTTCTGCTGGCAATAAACTCCAACTCATGTGTCTGTCCATTACCGTTACTTCTACTTGTAGCGAGCACTGGTTCAACGTGTCTGTCTATCGCCGACTACTTCTACTTGTAATTTACATCGATGACTCTTTCACAATTCGTACGAAACAATTATGACGACTCAGAGTCACCACTAGAAATTGCTGTAGCATTATTCAAAATATTGTTTGCATTATTAACGCTAAACCTACCGAGCCTTAAAAGTGGTACATGTTCGCTTATAAAAATGACAAGACTAATTTTATTTAGACTTCGTGCGGCTCCTATTGTAATACGTGCTCTATTAAAGACATCCATACTATAATTTCGTATCAAATAATTGTTATTACTTCAATGCGTGTAAAATAAAAGATCTACCGGTCATATTGACCGATGGTGGTAGGTTTAGTACTAAACATGTTCGGATCTAACCAATTACTAAACATTTCAGTATTGCATGAGGTAGGAAGTTCCTCACAATTGCCACGACTTTTTGCACGAACTGCAATCGAATTTCGTGTTAGAATCGGCAAAGTGGCTGCAACAACATTTCGAATGACTTGATAAACGGACTTGACGTCCGCTGACCTGCTTCCAATCCTCTTAGCAAGAAGCAGCTACGACAAGGAGCTGATTTGATGACGCGGAATCGATTCGGAGCAACGCGACAGCAATTCTAAACAAGATTCTAAAGAAACGGTATTTCCACGTCTTCGGAAGGCTGTGAAAGTGTTTCAAAGTCAACCTCCATTTCATTTCGCATTGATCTAGATACTCTTCGAGCACTAATTGTGACACGGATTTATTACTCGACGAATTGTTGAGTTTGTTGAATCTCGTACTAATGTTTAGAAATGTTGTTTCGAAGTGCTCGAATGTTTTAACTCTTTGTACTCGGAGCTGTTTCAACTCGAAAATTACACATTTCTTGCGGACCAAGAATAATTTCATTATATATGATTTTGATTATTTTATACACAATTAGGAATACTGCAGGCAATATTATTCTGTCGACAACATAAACGTTTTCCAGATTGTAGCTTTGATAATTCGATCACTGTTCATCCATTTATCAAACAATGTTTAATTCACGATCATCCTCAGGTTCCATAAACATATGAGTTTTATTAAACTACGTGATAGGATTTTACAATATTCGCGGCGGAATTAATGATCGCTGCCAATATTATTTTATATGTTTAATCGATCATACGAAGCGTCGCTCTCTCTCTCTCTCTCCTTATTTGCGAATTAAACACGGAGGCGGAAAAATATACAGAACGGCGATCAATGTAAACATTGCAAATGAAACGAGAGCTCGACCGGGGTCAAACCAGATCGAGGGACGGTCCTGGATTTATCATTTGTCGACGATTCCATAAACTGGCCGTGCAAAATGGAATTTCCATCGAACGACAACGTAACCGCCGACAACATTACCGTGACCGCGCTCGCCGCAAATACGTACCTGCAACAACGTATCAGTGCTAGCTCGATTACTCTGCTGAAAGCTTCATGTAATCTGACGTCATTCCGTCGAAGTCATTATTTATGAACGCAGAACTAGCCAACGGGCAAAGGAAATTCTATTTCCGAGACACAATTATACCAATCCCAATGACGACAAATAGAAATTCTATTTCTTGTTACCGTGTAGACATTCCTGCAAGTTTTATAGCACCTGTGCTTGCACAGTTTAATCAAACATTATTTTTATCGTTTCCGAGTAGAGCAGTTTTCCCTTCGGGAAAAAGGGACTGGAAACGGAGTTGGCCAATAATAATATTATGATATGAAAATTAACTTTTTATTAAAAAATTTTGGCGCCTTCCAGATTGGAAACCGCTGTTATCAGTAATTCAGTACTTTTATGTAGAGAATAACGAGTAGCATCGACTGGTGCATTAGAAAAAAAAACAACTTCCGTCTGTAACATTTTTGAGTATGGTCAACGGTTTCGAAGATATTCGATTGGATCGATGTACATAGGACACCCTGTATAAAAAAAAAATATACAAATCACGTAATTTCGATTATTTTCACTTGGAAGAGAATCATAAGTGTACTTCAGTCACCAATCAAAAATCTCAATGCAAAGGGTTCGATGATTCGCCAGAAAAAAAGTTCGTAAAATTCGGTGGAGGTGGGGGAACGGCTTCGGAAACGAGAATACTCCGCTAACCGACGATTCCAGGTTGCTTAAATTTAAGTAACTCGAGCGCGGCGGTGCTTTAAGATTCCAGAGGGCTCCCGATGATATTCATTTTCCGTCGACATGGCTCGCGGGCCCTTTCATAAAAATTCCAAGTTCATTTCGCGTTTCTTCCGGCGCTCCAATTCCGCGTATCGAGGCCCGGAAGTCCGTGAAAAGGAGCCAGCCGCGGAAGGATTCTATTTTCGTGAGTAAACTGCTCCTCTCCGAGAGCAGTCGATCCCGCATTTATGAATTTTTATCCGGAGGAGCCAGGCCGGCGTCCTTTCGCGAGACGTCTCGAGATCCTGCGAGATGCTCCGCGCGCTTCAATTAAGGGACGGTGTACGTGTTCTTTTATTGGAAGTCGACTCTCTCCCTCCCCTCTCTCTCTCTCTCTCTCTCTCTCTCTCTCTCTCTCTCTCTCACGTTTTTCTCTCTTTAACTTCGGTTTCTCTCGTCTCAAACGGTCCGCCCCTCCCGGAAGCTCAAAGAGCCGCGTTCATTGAGAAGTTGTAGGGTAATGGAAATATTTAAATTGACCGGCACGAGCCGGGGAACATTTAAATTGACCCGAATCGACTTCATTGTTGAACGAGACGTCGGGGCTCACGACGAGAAACGAGAATTTTTCCTAGGTTAATAAAACGACTGTTTCATATTCTTACTCCTTCGTTGACGACAGAGAGTGGCGTGCAAAAGTTCCCGAAGACGGATACATTTTTCATCCCGTGTACCCGGCCCGATGTCTCGAACAGCTTTAACTAATGTCGAGCCTGAGAGGTCGGACGCTGTTTGGAATAACGATTTAGCGAATTTAAACGACTTCATTAAAGACTTTATTTGAAGTTTACGTAATTTTTAATTTTTCCAAGAAAGTGTGCGAACAAACAAAATCTTACTTCGAGTGGTGGTAGCTTTCATAGATCCAACAGTGTTAAAAATCGTATTAACATTACTGTTATAAACTTAAGAGTTTTATTCGTTATATATCCTTATGGTGTATAGAGATTATTTAACGAGTAATTGAAGTTCATATTTACATCTTTGTGTAAACACGCCGTGCCATAACGAAAATGTCAGCTATTTATCAGGAGACAAAAATAAGTTATAACACTAGGCACAGGTCACGCTTACGTGCAGTGATCCCCATCAATCTTATTAGCACCAATTCAGGCTTCGTGGTCACTGAATTCTGTGCATTTTATATTCGAGCATTCTTTGAACATTTTTAGAAGTCATAAATGCGTAAAGATCCGCAGTGTAGTAATAACAAATGGAAGCGATGCCGTCTCTACACGGAAAACGAAATTACTTTCCGAACGAGCTAATATACCGGAACTAAGTCGAAGCAATTTTCTGTAGCAATTCTCCGAGAACACGATGCTACACGCAAAAATCGATTTTTCGAAATGCTGCGATATTTCCGATATTCCACGCGGTCCAGCGGATCTACATTTACTTTTTCTATCAGGTGAGCAAAGCTGGTGGAATCACGAGCGACGTAAAAATATCGGTACACCACCCTATTTGAAACGCCCTGCTCATTTCCTGCAGCAGCGGAAACCGATCGGTTCGGCTGACCGTGGGGGAAAGTCGATCTCCAGATAAAACCGAGGTCCATAGAACTGGGTCAACACTGGCGAGGAGAGTTCTGTCCTCGGAAATCTGCGCAGCCCGCTCGTAAAAAACAGCGCCGGCCACGATCAAACCGAGGTTCGAGCTTTTCGGCCTCTGTCTTCCCGCCGGTTTAACGTCTGATTAATGGCCCGTGGGGTTTTCGCGATCTACCCGCTCTCGTAATCTCACCCTCTCTCTATCCCTTGGGTCCGGCACCGGCAGGCTTGGATTATCACTGTTCAACAAATTCTGCCTCTTCTCGGTCCTTTTTCAATAACCTTCCCGCGGACTTCCGAACGAACAATGCGCGTCTGTGAATTTTATTTTTATCCGACTGGTGCAATCAATTTTTCACGTTGTACGTGTCTTGTGCGTTAATGACGAGAGTTATGAAATTATTTTTTCGTTGGAATTGTTCTTTGAATTCTCCTGAGCAAAATCACGTAATTTCTTGTTGCATCATCAACAGGTCATTATGTTTAAACGATGCCATTAATGCCTAACACATCTTTTTCAATTTTGTCTTGTGCATTAATGTTAATTACTACGTAATTGTTTTTTTACGTAGAATTGTTTTACGAACCCTCCTGAATAGCGTGGTACAGTTTAATGTTGCATTGCAGAGTTGGGCATTAATCGATTAAAATTTTAATCAAGATTGATTCGATCGACTGATGAAGTTAATCGTCAATCGTTGATTAAAAACAGAAATCATCGAAAAAGAACATAAAAGCACGTAAACACAGTTTATATGGAACACGGTCGGGAAACAGGACGTTAAACTCTCTCCGTAAGTTCGAACTGGGGCAGAGCGTAATAAATAAATTAAAATAGAAAGTTCTGCCGCGTCTCACGTCTTTTCCCACGTCTGACATTTTCCTTAAATATTTAAACCGTCCTCCCGAGTCCAACTTTGTTGTAAAAGTTTATTACAACACCAGCAGACTTGTGTTTCATTTATTTCCAGAGGGTTGCGCCTACCTTGCGATTATTATTTGCACACACACACACACACATTTACGAACGGCTGTATATGAAGTAGAAAATATAATTGAGTATTATTAATTACGATGAATGATAAACTCGACCAACAATTTCCTCTTTAATTTTAGCTACTGTTTACCGTTACCGTTGTATCAATTTATTCACTTGAGCTCGAGCACTTTATCATTTACTTCAAACACTTAATTTTCGAACTTAAAAACGTCTTAATTATGTGTTCTAAAATTTTCGAGGTAGTATCTTAATTTCGTTAATCGACACAAAAAGTAATAGGAGGATAAAAATTTCTTGTTTACAAATTTTTCAACAATATCTGTATAAATACACGCGATCTTGTCATTATTATAGAACAGCACAGATAAATTTATAATTTACTGTTCGGTAATTCGACTGTTAAATATACCATGAATTTTCAATGTTTCGCTAAACAAGCGGTCCTCGAAAACAAGCATGTACACGTAATGTAACGATTACTATACTCCATCATCCTGGCAATCGAATAATCAATACCACAGCTCGAACGTTCTCGTATTCCATTATCCCCGACATTATGAAGAAACAATCGGAGCGTCGCAACGCCGTTCAAAATTCACAATTGAATTATTAATAGACCGCGGATTTCATGCGTCCACCGTACAATATAATTATCTAAAATCCAACGGAATGAAAAGTTTTAATCAACTCCCGCCGCGCGTATCGCGTGGATGGCCCGATAAAGCCCGGCTTTTCCAAATAGCTGAAACAGATTCCGGATCGTTCCAAGTTTCTACGAATCGGCCCGTAAGAGTATTTGCACGAGCATCTACAACCTAATTATTAATAACTCGCGAATAATCGTGCTCACGTTCCGCCGCGGGGAATGGTACGACTATTGTTAATCAATAGTTGCTCTGTGCTTGCTTATCGCTGGGAACACATACAGCCTCCCTCACTCTCTCCCTCCCCCTGTGTCTTGTTCTCTCCAGAAATTCGCGTTTTCAATTAAACGGTCCCAGTTTTCGGTGAAAGGGGAACGCAAACCGAGGTTGCGGAAAATATTATACAATAACCTGTTCGGCGATTCGTAATTGGAAACACGTTGGCAAACGAAACCCTACACAACGGCGCTGCGGTTTGCCCTTATTTTATAAATGATCGCTCGACCCTGGGAAACTCCCTGCGCGATTTCCCGAGCACCCGCGCGTCCCCTTGTCGACCAACCTGTATTTGATTTGCAACCCCCTCGTTCACCCCCGGCCGATTGCCATTCAATTAACCTTCTTGTTTGCCAGTTGATCAATTGTTTGCAATTAAATAGCTCGAGACGTCCGCCTGAAGGAAAGCGAGCGGGAAACTCTATAATGGGGGTAAGACGTGCGAGTACAAGATTTCTTATTACCTCCTGCTATTCTTGCGTGTCGCCATTTTGTTGTTTGCTCAACGCGGCTATCAATGGTACTCGGATAACAATTCCTTCATTTTCTGCTTTATAAACTGGATAATATTGGATAGGATCTTTTTATCGATATTCTTTTGAAGTGAAACTTCTTTTGGCAGGGTGTAAGCCTAATTCGCGTCACGGAGCAGTTGATTTTTTAAGAACAAAAAAAAAGAAATTAAAAAACGTGCGACGACACGTGCGACGGACCCATCGAATCGACGAGCGGACTACCCTTATAAACGACGTCATTGATGACCGTAGACAATGCCACAGGGAATTTCTTTGACAATTTCCCCACTTTTCCACCGTTAACCATTCACGAGAAACCGAGGTGACAACCGCAGTACTATTTTGACCGTGGTCGGAGTAACTTCTTCCCGTTCGTTGTCACAATTTTGGATAATCTGTTGTGTTGTGCTTCAAACTTATTCGCGCAAATGGCAGTGTCCTGTTGATCCGACGGAGGTGCGAAAGATTCTGAAAAATTTGTAAGTACCTATATATACTTGACACTAGTATTTTATAACCCAGGATTAATATTCTTCTGTATAAAAAACTATACGCGTGGAAAATCACGCGCGGCAGAAGTGAAGCTTCTTGCAGTGTGGTAATGTTTAGAAGTAAATTAAGATTGGAAATGGTAAGTAATCCTAATGAAGCGACAAGATCAGGAACTACTAATACAAAAAAAATCCCACGAAATGCGTCGATAAATAATAATAAATTCAATACTAAATATATCTTGAATACGTATCACTTGCATTACGTTCTGCAAAGGCGAAGTATTTCCGTCGCAAAATAAAAAAAAAAACGTTCAATTATATTAATAAGCTTCGTTATCCACGGTTAACGATCTAGAAAATAAATATAAAAATACGCAATTAAATGGTCCATAGTTGGAGCACGTTCTTTGAAATATTTTCGCAAAAATGTCAAAAGCTTTTCCGGCGCGCCAAACGCATATTTTCGTGAAAAATACTAGATTTTCCGGTTCGTCAGAGCCGTGAAATGACCGCGTCCATGGTATCGAATCGAATTATCGTTCGCGCGGAATGCCCGCGAGTTTTCGAGTCTGGAACACGATGGAATCCGTCGGTGTGCGTGATATTCGGTTTAATATGGCGGCACAGCGGTGCTTTTTATCGGCCCGTTGGACACAGCTGCGAGAGCCGAGGCACGGTGCAGCTGCAGCTGCAACCGGAAAAACGTTTAATGCGATTTGCGACCGCGGGTCCGACGGAAAAACAACGGGGATCGCTCAATTCCTGATTTTCTTATCGGGCCCGTGCAATCTGCTTCCATTCGTCATCTTCGTCGCACAGACTGCGCACGAGAACTTCGGTCATTATTCCTTCCTATTTCATTAGAACCGTACTCTATTAACACTGTAACGACGTGTGGATACTACACTTCCATACTCGTCGCCTGATATTTTAAGCGTAACAGCACGAACATCAAAACAAATATATGTAAAGGCACGGAACTTATTTTGGTACACCTAATATATATTCCTTAAAAATTTTAAAATGAATGTTTAATCGGTAGCATTCCATTCATCGAGGAATTCTGAGAGCGCCAGAGGGCGAGCATTTAATATAAATATTATCGGCCGTCGTTCGCATCCCGAAATCTATTTCTGGGATGAATAATTGGCCGAAGGAAAATCGCGGGGAATCTCGGATTCCGAGCGAATTATGCGGCCCTGTTTCGATCGCGAAATCAGCGCTGTGTCCGACGAAAACCCGACACTAATTAGCCGTCAAACGTCGCCGCGAATGAGCTCGCTTGTCGCCCGGCGCCCGATAATTATCCACAATTTCAATTTCATGAAACGATTCCCGTATCGGAGTATTGGCACCCCCGTCGATTCCCGACGAGGTGAGCCACGCTCCTCTAAAAGCTAATTACCAGCCAATACTTTAATATTAATCTGTCGATATTATTATGATCTTGTTTCTCCCCCCCAATGTTTGCTCGCTCGCGGTAACGGGACTCCACTCTTCTTCTTTTGCCACCGAGCCATCATATTCCGCGAGCACACAGGGTGCTTTGAAGGGAATTTTTATGAACAATATAATTAGACTGACGCGTTAAATATAATATGCATATGCTTGTATAATTAAATCATAAGCTCATTGCGGATTATTTAATTTTACTCATTGTTATATTTAATGACGTATTTCTGTGTGGACGTGGGTGTAAAAAGTATTCGTACGCCCTTTAATATAGGGTAACTGTTTTATAATTGTACCAAACGACCTGACTTTTTATAATCAATTGGAAGCATTCGTTTACGAAATGATATGCAAAAAAGATTTTCTAAAAATTATAATTTACAAGGGTTGCATGCAAAAATTATAAAGGTATTTTTAAAACTTTTTTTATTTGAGCCCTTCATGAAAATTTGGAATATATGTTTTGTAGATCTATGTTAGCGTTATACACATGCTGAATTGCGGATTATCGAGGAATAATTAATTTTATTATGAACGAACTAGTCGGATGAA
This sequence comes from Lasioglossum malachurum, assembly GCA_028455605.1. Lineage (NCBI taxonomy): Eukaryota > Metazoa > Arthropoda > Insecta > Hymenoptera > Halictidae > Lasioglossum > Lasioglossum malachurum. Next base: position 10,681,561 of record CM052319.1, on the reverse strand, counting down.
AACAGTAGACCGAGGGTTGATGGGACTTCAAACGATAGAGAAATAAAAAAAAAAAACAAAGTTCCCTTCTATCGGCTGCCATAATGTAAAACAAAAATGCGAGCGAGTTTGCCGCTCGACCGAGAAGGTACGGTGAAAGCCGTGAAAGTAATATCGCAAAATGGCAAATCACCGCCGTGGTCAAGATTATTATAAGCGAACAGGGCAAAAGGAATGGCGCCCACGCGTGGTTGGCATGGCGTCACGACGCTCTCGGCGTTCTCCCTGCGGGCTTCGTTAACGTGCGTCATAAAGCACCGACCACCGCCAGAGGAAACGTTTTTTCCCTTTGCCGCTGCAAATCGCTGCGGAAAATTCTTGTCGCATGTTGTTTCGCAGTCGAGATTTTGCGGATTGTTCAACCGTCGAACGTTACGCCCCTCGAAACTCGCTAACACGCGCCAGCGACATCGCTTCCGATCTTCGAATCGATCTCGATATGTTCATAAATAATATTTTCATTGCCCACTGCAGGAGAAATTCATTCTTGTTTCAATTAATTAGTCTTCTTAGTAGGCTGCGGCAGCATTTGTAGAAAAAAGAGACTCTACTTAAAAAATTAAAAGTATTCTGGCTTTGATAAAGAGGCAGGAATCAAAACAACGACGACAACAATGCACAGGAATATTAAAGATATTCGATAACTCCCTTCGTTGGAAGAATGAAGAATATTCTATCCGTGATATCTTCGATAAAGAGATGAGAATGTATTAGAAAAGATAATAAAAGATCGCGAAGTATTCGAGGAAAATATTAAAGTGGCAGAAATGCTTTTCACTCTCGTGCAGGTAAACTTTTTTCGGAACAACGTTGACAATTTTGATCGAACAGTTCTTTTGCGGAGGGTAGCTTTCGTTTCAACCGCGAGTCCGTGCAGCCAGTGTCCCTGTTCTCTGGTTACGTGAATGGCGGGCTACGTTTCATGATTATATACAAACGGAGACGCGTAATAACGCGTCTCGTCGCGTTCTCGTTAATGCCCATTGAAAAAGCGACAGTACGGGTTTCGTGTTTCCGCGTGCATGTGCCCGAACCGTAATTGGCGACGAGCATTTTCATTCCCAGTGCAACGACACCGACGACAGCCATTGTCGCGTATCCTGCGCACGGTTTTTTTCCCCAACATTTTCAAGATGAGCTTCTTCGCTTTAGAATTTTTCACGAGGCACGCGAAATTCAAATTCGCTTAAGCTCTGGCATTCTGGCTCTCGCGGCCGTGTTCCCACCAATTTTTACGAATTTTTTTTCAGAGGAACTATTAAACTGTTTCTACTACGATTTTGCACACATACGTTTTAAGTGTAAATTATGCGATTTATGGGTAAATCGTGAATTTAAAAATCAAAGACGCGTGGTGCAAGAACGTGTTAAAAGAGTACACGGCAACGAAAAATTTCATAATTGGTTATAATTGCAAAACCGCTTCGCTGAAAAATGCAAGCGCGAAGAATCGATGAAATAATTATTAAATACTGAACGCACCAAAGTGCCTGTAGGTACTGCGACAGTATTGTGCACTAAATTGCGGAAGTAGACGTCTACATTTAATCTGTCTTCCGCGTTTAACCGAAAATAATTACAGCGTGATTCAGCACCGTAAAAATTGGCAGAACGATTTTCCTCCATTTGCAGCGGAAACGCTTCCCGTTCCGCAATCCTAGATTTCCCGTTTCTCTCATTCCCTCCTCTCTCTCTCTTTCTCTTCCAAACTGTATTATCTCGTGAATAATAATCGATCGCGCGATAAATACATCGGTTCGCCAATTAAAATTCTTATTACACATCGAACTGTCGCGGAACGATTGGCAAAAACAATTCCACTCGAACTAAAAAACACACGACAAAGAGAAAAAAGCGAGAGAGGAAGTCGATTCATTTGCGGCGGAGACGCGTTATTTCGATTTCTCGATGCTCTAACTCGATCCTATGCTAATGGACCGCAAATTGCGCTTAATCAGTGCTCTCGGGAGGTTCGCGACCATTATTCGCGATCCGATTACGAGCGTACATGAATTCTGAGTCCGTCAGATCTCAATTCTTTTGATCAATTCAGAGCTCTCGAAACCCTGGCCGTGGTTCGATCATCAAGGAGCATTGTGTTTATTAAATGAAAAATAGATTTCTCTCTAAACCATTTTACCATGAAGTCTTGACGTTTGCAGATTACAAATGTATGTACATACAAGGTTCAATAAAAATGCAGCAGTATTACATGTGACATTTTTAGGTTCTCTTTGGATTCATAGTACAATTGTCATTCGTATGACTGCTCCCCAGAATTATTTCTTTCGAAAATTCCTTTATTTAACACTAAACCAACCATCATCGGTCAAAATGACCAGTTCCAGATTTTTTATTGTACGATTATTGATATAATAAAAATAATTTCATAAGAAATGATTATACGTATACATATCTTTAGTGGAGCATATATTACAATAGGAGCTCTGTGCAAAGTCTAAATGAAATCAATCTTGTCATTTTTATAAGGAAACGAAGTTGTTAAAGGATAGAATTTTAAATCACGTTTTTTCCAGATTGTTAAAATAATTGAAAATAATTTTTCGGTGCATTGGCACTAATAATTCGATCTTCCGGAGTAAATGAATCGCTTCGATCCCCAGTTTTTATGGTCGCTGGCCCGACAGCGAACGTATCGAAGCTGCCGCGGATAATTTGCAAATTTCCAGGAGGGTATATCGGAGCGCTGATTCTCTACCGGCCTGGAACGTTGCCAGCAACGATTTTTCCGCAGCTTTGTAATTACTCGAGGTTCTTCGTCGGGGCCACGGCACCCGATTAAATATCATTTAGTGTAAACTCGGGGAACAGAAGCGAATCGAGGCATCGATCGAACCCGGGCCCGGTAAACCGAACATTGTGAGGACTCACGGAATCGGTGATCAAACGAGCCGGAGCCGGGCCATTAGCGGGAATAAAATTGAAACGCGGTAAATAAGCGAATCGGTAACGACTCCGCTGCGAAATCGGACCGCGAAAATTAAACGGCGGCCAGCAGTGGGATGCCAGTCGAACCAGACAATCATTATCGGACGTATTCACGCATTCGTGTCGCTTGTAAGTTCATCAGATGTATGAGGGAACGTGGGAGCTATTATAATACTTGTATAAATGTATAAAATCGCCTAAACCGACTTTGAATGAACTTGCTTGATTCTTGACGGGCTTGCCCGATTTTTAATGAATTTATTCTTTACCAAATTATGTTTTATTTGTAAAATATCAGATTTTAAAGAAATTCTGTTTCCAGCATCTAAAAGGAGAAAACGGGTGAATGTTACTATAATATTTATTTATAGACAGCGGATCTTTATGCAAAATTTTTTACTTGATCTGTGCAACAAACTGGAGCGAAATAGAAATTGATTTTCTTTCTGAATATGTTTAATATGTTGAAAATAATATAACACAGTATTTTTAAATTCAATTAATATTTTTACTGTTTTAAATTGCACCCATTCATTTTTGTCATAAATGCGTAGAATTCGCTGTCCATTTCTCTAATTCAAATAAATCGAATCTTATTAGGGCTTGCAGAATGTAATGTCGACGATTTTTATACTTAATTTACCAGTTGCAATAAATAGCTTGGAGTGCAAAGGGTTAACAAATCATGACTTATTTTAATGTTTTGTTTGGTCCAAGGTGTTGAAGATGGACGAAGAATGGTGTCATCCACATATAGAAACGACAGCGAACGTGTTAATACTCTGTTTACCGGAATGTGCCAGGTGTCCGAATACTTACGGACGATATAGCTTGTGTTTCAGCGTCGCGTCGCGTCGGCGGAGACGATGATCGGCCGAAAGAGAGCAGAAAGAGAACACGACGACAGAACTGGGCCACGGGAGGCCCGAAAATTCGTGCACGGCGCCTCGTGATTCATCAATGAACAATTCGACCCAGTTGTCACGCCGCGCCGGCATTAATAAGCTCGCGGACCCGGCGCGCTACCCGAGGAACTCGACCTCGACCCGATCGCCGAGTCGCGACGGCCAAATCGACTCTCGGTTTCGTTCCCGAAACCAGAAAAGAACCGATGACAACTATCTCACTCTCTCCAATTCTTCTGCGAGAACAAAAGACACTCGGGGACACATCACGATTGCGTTTTTACTCCCGAGAATCGCTGGTCCGACGCGCGTGCCAACTATTTCGCGTAATTGGCGTACCGTGAATCGGTTGGAATGCTGTGGATATTTTCTTCGATATAGCGCGCTGCCGAGAACCGAGATAATCATGGAGTCATTCGCTGGAAGTGACTCGTCCGAAAATTTCGTTGCTCGAACTGCTTACACAGACATACCATTGATCACACACGCACACTTTAAGTCGTAATCACTTTTTTACACATTGAGCCTAGTATGTTCTGGCACATATTATTATTATTATTTATTATTAGACTGCGGATTTTATGAATTTATGACAAAAATGGGTACGTACAATTGTGAAAGCAGTGGACGTATTAAAAAGATTTAAGGACATCAGCGTATCACTTTCGGTTTAATATGAAAATTAAGCTTAATAAAAAATTTTTATTTGGCTGCTGTGTCTTGCAATCAATGCAAACATTTTTCATTTTGCATATAGATCAACGTATCAGGCAAAGATTTCAGCAACGTTAATATTTTAGTAAAATATCGCCGGTGTCCCGGAGAGTGTACAATAACTCTCGCGATGAAGAGTACAACTGTTTACCCATGGTCCGCAAATGTTTACCCGCGATGTAAGCGCGGAAAATCTGTTAAAGTAGACACGCGAATATCGTATAAAACAAGCATATACTGAACTTGAAACATCATAAAATTTGTAGGGAAATCGCAGGAAAACTGTAAGCAGAAAATTCACACTGGAAACATATATGTAGTGTCATTTTCGAGAAAAGATGGAGACTCAAGGTCGGCAGAGGTCCGCAGGGATGAAACAAAGAGATTGCGAGAGACATTCCGCCAATAAAACCGTAGTTTTTTAAAAATCATGGGAAAGTTCTCAGGTGAGAGGTGAAGTTGAAATCGCGGGAAAGGTCAGACCTTTCCAGAAGTTTTCTTTGGAGTCGGAGGCGGCACGCTCGAGAAGGTTCGACGATGTTTGAGATCAGATTTCCGTCTGCGCCGCCCCCTTGCTAGGGTGGAAATGCGATTGGAAATTTTCTGGACCAGTGAACGATCGGCTGGAAACGGGTTTCGATGCGACACGGCGATGAACATGCTGTTGACCCTGCGGAAACAGTCGATCCGCGAGTCAAGTTCAAGGGGTTCGCCAGATTATTTCCATTTGCCAGTAAAAAGCCGTACACTGTAGACCTTGACGTAATTTTCCATTTTCGTAGATTATTTTTTCAAAATTCTCTATTCAAGAACGAGTCCCTTTCGTTGGTTAAAAATATTGATGCATTCTGCTACTTCATAAAATTTTAAATGCACAGATACCTATCGTTGGTCCAGTGAAAAATAATTTTTCGAACATTTTCATTTAACGTGAATAATCAATTCAACGTCATGTTTAACGAAGTCTGTACGAGAATTAATAAAACTCGGAAAGCTATCGAATGCACCATATTTATTTTTCGAAAACGAACAGTCCAGGAGGCTTCTTTCGCAAAAAAATTCCACAGTAAACATTTTCTAGGCTGATTGTCCGCCGAAAATAACTTTGTCACCCAATGAAAATGTATAAGCAATTCGTTAGCGCATGAAAATATAATCCCCGTGAATTCCTCTTAAAATGTTTATTTGACGTTATATGATTGCATTCCGCGCACCGAATGTGCAAACGTTCTGCGCTGCGAAGGAATTAAACGAATGATTGCCAGAGTGAAGCAAAATTGCAGCTTATGGGTGGGATAATATTATAAATTTCGCATCGCCGTTATATTTCTTTTCGTGTCGTTCCCGAACAAACGGTGCGTTTGATTTATTTCTTTTTTTTTTCCGCGTTTCGGGACATTTATTTAAACTGACCATTCATCCGCAGTTTCCGATAATATCTGCCGCTTTATCTACGCGAAGCGAAACGTTCTCGAATTAATTCCGCGTCCGGGGATGCTTCTCAACAGACCGTCCACGCAATTTTATCGCGTTCGCAAACACGAGCGGTCGACTCTCTCGGATTTCCGCGAGTGTCATCGCCACGATCAAACAAAAAAAAAAAAAATTGAAATCACGCACCATTTTTGCCTAATTTCACTTTCGCGCGTGAAAAACGAGACCGACGGAATCAACGATCGGCTTCGTTAACCGCGGAATTCGTGGCTGGAGAACAGTTCTCGAATTTTACCAATTACCGCGCCATTAGCGGACGAGCATTCGAAACCATTTCGTCGGAGCAAATCTCCGAAATAACGCTGACTTAATGTTCCGAGAAATTCCATTTACTTATTCGTTTTCAATGAAATTTAAGACAACGTATTCGACATTTCGCACAGTGGGTCGGAGTTGCATAAAACTCGACGCTATTAATGTTAATCATATATTAATTAATATGTCATTTGCTAGAATGAGAAACTGTCTTTATAAAACTACCCGTATACGGGGTGTTTCAATGTAAGAAACTTTGCGTATACCCTCGAAAACTGACTGATAAATTGCTTCAAAAGACTTGAACTTCCTGTTGAAGTCCTGTTCAGTTTATTTTAATGAATATTAGTTTTCGAGAAGACCTAGTTTGCACGGATTTCATGACTCGAACATTTTTTAATCAATTCCATTTATTTTTTGTGGAAACGGTGTGTCGACTAGAATAAACATCCACCGTGCTAGATAAATACAACACCGGCGTTCGCTAAGTAATGGAAAACGGCGGGGAATATCGATATTTGTGCGGTGTACGCTGGCAACAATCCGTTTTATTTCCTTTCGTCGATCGTTGGACCTCCTGAGAACGAAAAATGACTATTACTTTTTTTATTTTGTTAACCGATGAATCGCCGCGAACAACCAACCCGGATATACAGTAGACCGGTGACGTGCGAACAAACAAAATGCGCTGTAAACGCACTAGACCGCGTTTTACTTGACGCGAACTGCCGAGGCCTATCACTCGATAAAAGTGAAATACGATCGACGCGCGAGACATACAAAATAGTCCGCGTACGTTTACAGATATACGTATAAAAATAAAGTTCATTTTTCGTTCGTAAATGAAAAAATCGTTTAACACGCTCGCTACCAGTATTTGTTTCGTTGCGTACCTTCCTTGTTCGGTAGTTTTATTAAGTGCAACGTATCCAATTTTGAATTATCGAAACAGTTTAGCAGAGAAGAAAGTCACGCAGATTCCCTGAGAATTATACGTTCTACTATGACTTTAAACAACGAAGTGCATAAAATTAATTTGGCTGTTTTTAATACAACAGTTTAGTCACATATTTGTGACGGTGGTAGTGAATATGGTAATAAAAAGGCTTTGTGATTTTTCAATTGGATCACCAAAGACGAATGCACTTAATATTTCTCTCCAGAAGTCACAGCTGTTCAATAGGGTATGAGTCTCCGAGAAAAGGTTAAAGGTAGCTTAATCCTGGACCAGGCTTGGACGAATCCTAAATCAAGTCATATTCAGGTGAAATGACTTTGCTGACTCACCTCCAAGTCTATAATCTGTGACCAGGCAATGTCTAGATTAAGTCTTAGACCTAGCTAAGGCCATATAAAATTCACTTCGAGTCTAGATCAACTCTAGCTCTATACAGAGATAAGAAATTGTTGTTTCTAAGGCAGACGAGTGTTATTTCCGGCTTAGGTCTCTCTTGAAGCCGCAGCTGTTCGATAGGGTATGAGTAATCAAGAATCAATTTTAGATTACACAAAAATAGAACCTTCTTTAAGGCTGGACCTGGACAAGGCTTGGGCGGGTCCTAAATCAAATCATATTTAAGTGAAATGATTTTTCTGACTCCACATTCAGGTCTAAAGTCAACTCTGTGGCTGAGTCTAGCTTAAAAATAGTTAAATCCTGGGTGAAGTCTAAGACCTAGCTAAGGCCAAATTAAATTCACTCCGAGTCTAGATCAACTCTAGGCCCATACAGAGTGAAGACCTCGTCGCGTCCGAGGTAGACGAGCGTTGCTTCTGGCTTAGGTCTCTCTTGAAGCTGTAGAACAGGGTATGAGTTCTGCCGAAAGAACGAGCATAAATGTGAAACCTCGTCTCACCTGGGAACCCCTTCTTGTATCCAGGAGGTAGAAACGCCGCCGGCGGCGTGATCGGTGGGGCAGCGTCCCAGCATGGCACGACATCCGGTTGCAGCGCGTACCCGGTCGGAAGCTCGAGCACTTTCTGCTGCTTCTCGCAGCGTCGACGTCGACGACCGCCCGGCGCGAACGTTTTCACGGCCGCGAGAAAACCGACGCCGCTCATCTCTTCCTTCTGGGATTTCGTGTCTGGCGCGATGCTTCGTCGTCCGTGCCGCCCGGGGCTGGACACCGTGATCCAAGATGGCGGACGGGACCCCGGGGAACCTTCCTGCGGAGCTTCCCTGGATCAGGATTCGGTTTTTTGCGCACGCGATCAATCTAAGCGAGCGGATCGATTCAGACACGACTCGAGAACCCCCCCGCCGCGCCGTGATCCGGGTGCGATCTCGACTCACTGCCGGATGATTTCGATGATTTCTGCGCGGTTCATGGCGGATGAATGGCGCCCGGCTGTTGGAACCATGCCGGAAATGAGTTGGGGACGCCTCTTTGCTCCCGGTGGCCGTTTTGCGCTCGATTCGGGACTTACTGAATTGTCTCACGATGTTTTTAATTCGCTCCATTCATCGGACAACCGCGGTCATGTTCTTTTAGACGAGATCCAACTTAGGGAAGTTCACTCAGAAGTATTTTTTTAATTGGTTACATTCATCGGATAGTCGACGATCTCTTATGGAAATGTTTTATTCTCGAATGGTAAGAGCAGATCGGGGCTCTTAAATATTTCGTTAATTTGTCGCATTTGTCGGGCAATGTTTTGTGAAATTTTTAGGTCCCGGATAAGTAGAACGTCCGAGAAAAAAATCTGCTTGCGACGCCCCGTTTTCGTGAATAAATTATTACGATCACTGGAGTTTATGCTACTGTTTACTTGGACTTCTCCCAATCGCTTGATTTATAGGGACACTATGCAAATCGAGAGAATAGAGTTTATCGCACAATGGTAAAATCTGTCTGCGCTTCAAGTTTGTGGTATGTTTCGTTCGTATCGTTCATTGATATTCACTTCAGCGGCCGCGTTCATTTGTGAGATTCACAACGCGATGACAAATACAGGACAGCACTAAATTCTTGATAGCTCCATTCTTCTGTCTTCACGTGATATATTTTGTCACATAATGGGAATTTATTCCGCTCGCCGGTGCGGAAACGACAAAATATATTGTATAATTTATCAAGAAAATTATGCAGAGTTGCCTCGAGTAGAACTATTAATAACTCGGAGACAATTAAGCTGACACATCGGGCGCAAAGGGCTACGCAAGGGCTCCGTTAGAAGCGGGTCTTGTGGCGGGCTGGGCTTTGAAACGATTACTGATCGTATGAATGTTGCATGCTCACAGACAATTGTGTAACAATCGCGAAGTGCGTTGCTCGGAGGCAAAAATGAACTATCTCGATCCCCGGAACAATAATTTCATTGCACTATCAACGAAAATACAAGAATTTCACATGATAAATTTAAGAGATGCAGTCATCTATTTTATTCGTAAATTTATAGAAACGATTGAGAAAAGTATGCTTTCATTTTTGTTCTCGAAGTTGTTCACTTTCACATGATAAATTTAACAAATCAACGGATTGAGATGCAGTCGTCTATTTTATTCGTAAATTGATAGAAATGATTGAAAAGTATGCTCTCATTTTAGATCACGAAGTTGTTCACTTTCACCCTCCTCGCAGCGACCGAAAGACAACTCGAGGAACGGGTTGAACTTGAATCGAAATGGTGCTCTCGAATAGGCGGTTCATTGATACGATCAACGCGATACGTTTCAACAATAGCGTTCTGGAAACTGACTGGGTGTCCGTCGCGAATTGCCCGGCTGTTATTTTCGCGACGAGCTGCTCGCTTCAGCCGAACAATCGAGGCTATTATGTTTTTAACACCAGTTGCGTCCACGAATCGAACCGCGAACGGTGGAAACTTTTAATTAGCAGCCGTTAAAACGTCGCTTCGAAGCTCTCCCGGGATCGTTCCGAGCTGTGAAAAAAAACCACTTGATTCACGACGTCGATCCCGGTTACGAGAAATAAAATCGAGGAATCCCCCGTGGATGATTCCTTTCGATATCCGCTCGCCAGCGGCACTTTGCGCTTAGAAGCGCAGCTGGCTTGCTTGAGAAAATTGATTTCTGCCTTGGTCACTTTGCGATAATCTCTATTCATACAAATACATCCGACAGGGATATTTGACCAGTTTGAAAAATCGATAATCATCGGTATCGATAATTTTCTTTCCGACACGAAGATATAACTTTTTCAAATTTCCACTACCCGAGGATTATGGTTTTTAAATTTTTTCTTTCCGTAATGAAACGAGAAAGCTCTTTATTATCCCCTCGCAATTTCTACCTTCGAGCGAAACATTTTCTCGAGTGAAGAGTAATGCTCTTAACTATTATATTCTGAACTTTACTTATGGCTTATAAATGTGGTTAACCGTGACTATGAAATTTCAAAAGAACTTCAATTTCCGACGAATGGGAAGCAATTCGGTAATTCATGCCAGGAACAACCCTTATGTTCGACTCTACTAACGGTTGCAAAAAATGTTGACCGAAGTGTAACCAATGCTGGATATAATCGATCTTATTTCTATTAGAATTCAATATCTAAAAATGTCATTTTTTCCGAAAACTGGGAGATAATTTCGTGATACATCCTCAGAACCACCTTAATGTTCCACTCGACAATTGTAAGAACCGGACACTATAGATCTAATGATTCCAAACAAATCTCCATCAACCTCTGCAGTCGTTGAGGAAAGAACCGGAAAACTCACCCCTCGGTTCACTCAAAAAGAAAATAACAATGTGAATCTTAGATCCCGTTAAGTGGAATAGCTCGCGATTGTTTATAGATTGAAATTTAATTGATGTTGGACGTGAAGAATCGAGTGTGGAGTCGAAGGGAGCGACGATTTCCGGTGAACCGAGCACGCGGACACCCAGTCGACGTATGCGTGCACCTGGTGCGAGGGAGTCGGGTTGTCAACGGGTGACCTTGACAGATCCTGGACAGTTCGGAGGTGGCGACCGGTGGCGGAAACGAGAATCGATCACCAGTTGCGCGCGCGACGACCGACACCGATAAATCCACACTTGGTTGGAGGTGCGCTCCGGCGAAGAGCGTCCACCGTACTGACGACGAACGGTTCTCCGTCTTTCTTTGCCGCGGCTCCGTCGAGCCCGGCCGAAGATCGCCGAGCGTCGGGACCGAGGGGTGTCGGAGGCGGCCGATTCTCGGGGGTTGGTTGCGTGCGCAAACCGGGAATACTCCTCGGCCAGCGAGCGCGAGATCGCCGCTGCGAGACGCGTGGGCGACCTAGGGCTGCGTTCGTGCCGGGGATTCATGCAGGGCCGGACAAACGCTGCGAGGTTGAAGGCCCTATCTCTACTCATCTCCTCCTTTCTACTATTTTCTTTGATTCTATACATACTTAGCAAATATACATAGGTTCTGCAGTCGAAATTCAGCAGAGGTGGGCATTATTTGGCGAAACAAATATTTCAAATACTATTTAATATATTTTAGATTTTATTTTGCTTAAAGAAAATAGTATTTTAAATAAGATATGCAATTTGGAAAATAAAATACTTTTATTTTAACAATCTGAAACTAAATGCAAATATTTTCCATATTCTTCAAATAAAATACTATTTTCAAAAAAATTACTGCCTCAAATAAATTATTTTATTTTCAAAAATTACTGATTATTTACTATTTACTATTTAAAATACTATTTTTTCCCCAGCTCTGAAATTCACGCTTCTGCAAATCAATTTCACCCATTAGGAATATTTCAAATTAATTACATTTGAAAGTATCTCCCTTGAGTTCAGTAGAAGTCACCATGGACAGGAGGCTACAGCGAAGTGATGTGTGACGTTAGACGTTAGACACACGCAGAGTTGGGCAAAAATGTTATTTAAATAAAAATTTTCCCCACTCTGGACACATGTGAACGGTATCATTACCGTGAGGTAAACATAAGCCTCAATACTCAATACGCTTCAATAAATACATATGTACTTTCATTTCTAAAATTAATTAATCAGAAAATGGCTACAACGAATATACATTTTATACTTGTCAATAAATATTTGCTGATATGTCCATCTTTGCGCAATAAATAAAATTTTCAATTTCTTAACGATTACATTTGATTCGATTTTTTTCTGAAAAACTTACTTAAAGATACTTTATTTGTAAAAGGGTAAAATTAATTTGCAAAAGGGTGAAATTGATTTGCAAAAAGGTGAATTTGGAAAACCTACAACAACGAATGGACACTTAACCTGCATGTTCTGAGTGCTATTTCTTCAAAGAGGTTGTATGTCATTGTTGAGCTCTTACATCCCACAACGCAATTCTAACAATATTTCATGGTTGTAGCTTTCAGCTACTGTAAGACACACTTATATACTGTATACTAATCATAGATCAAGCTAGGATAAATCATCCAAACGTCAGAGTAATATTCGGATGGAAAAAGCTCTCGACTACTACACGAAATGACTCTTCTAGAACCATCGAAAAATTTTTTATCGTTAATGATGGTGCGTTTCAGGAACAAAGCAGAAGTGTTCGAGTTCGTAGTTATTCAATCAAATCGTGAGCACAACTCCGAAAACAAACCATTTTGTTTCGCGTTAAAAGCTCTTGAAACATTGATTGGAAAATGTTTCAGTTATTGTTGAAAAAATATTGGTGACAGAGGATTGGAAGCTGCGGATGGGTTCGTAAAGTGGTTTTGTCAATTATTTTGGAAATGAAGATTCATAATTAAGATTCGAATATATGTTTTTTTACAAAAATCGAAGATATTTTATTTTATATATCATCACTGTTAGTCATTCATTATTCCGAATCATTTAAAATATTCTTTCCTATATTTTAGCCGTCAGTGTTCGCGAAGAAGTAATCTCGATTCTTCATCCCTTCGCGATCATTTATTTCCTACTTCTGAATATTCCAAGAGACGAGGGATGATTGGGTCGAGCTACGGTTCACGATGCCGAGTGATATATACTATGAAAATTGAGTTCTGTTTTTCGGGTTATTTATCATTGTGAGGGGAGCTTTTTCATATATTTTTCGCAACGAAAGTCTATTGATGAGCTGCGGATTTTGAATGCGGAAGTAGCGTTGTAATGGACTGGTTTCTGAAGAATGATATTAATTATCACCGGGAGTACCGAGTAATAAATGGTCTGCAATGACTCGTCGAAATTACGAGAACGTTTTCACTAAAATCTTCTCTTGGTGAAACTTATTTAACGATTCCACACGACAACGTATTTAAAGATTATAAAATTTGTTATTCTGTTTTTAGTTTGCCGTGCTTGAAACGAAATTACTAAGCAACGAAAGTGACTGTTCCTGTTTGTTCCGGTCGCGGAAATAAAAACGTGGAATAAAAGTCTCTTCTAGTCACCGTCGAGTAAACATTTTTACTGTACTCTGCATGCTAGTTTACGCTCACGAGTGCGTAAAACCATATAGCAAATAGTTTAAATATGTTCCTTCTGTTTATTCATCATTATTGTTTGAAACATACCTCGAGAACAGTCTGCTTTTTCACTAAGGGTATGCACACTTTGATACCCGATGTTCGCGTTACGCGAGTATGGAGAAACGTCCAGCTTGCATAACGAATGTAGGCAGATATCATTGTGCATTTTCGTATAGCGCTGCACACCGTTGGTCATCTTCATTTTCTCCAAGGACGCGACAGTAATAAATGAAAGAACTTCGTTTCACGTGGCACACGAGCCGTGATACTGTCATAAATGTGTTACACTATCTAAAATAAGATGAATTGGCTCGAGGTACTCGCACACTTCGAAAATACTTTGATCAAGTCTACGAAGAAATTATTTTCTGACTTTACGTAGGACTCGGTTTATTAGAAATTATGCAGCTTAACTATTAAAGACTTATTCTCTGGTTTCACTTATTTAGGAATGTATTGGAAATTGAGAAATTCTACGGCTTTGATATTTAATAATCACTGACCGAAAATACTTAGGACTCGGTTTATTAGAAATTGTGCAGCTCAACTATTAAGGAATTATTCTCTGGTTTTACTTATTTAGGAATGTATTGGAAATTGAGAAATTCTACGGCTTTGATATTTAATAATCACTGGCCGAAAATACTTAGGACTCGGTTTATTAGAAATCGTGCAGCTCAACTATTAAGGAATTATTCTCTGGTTTTACTTATTTAGGAATGTATTGGAAATTGAGAAATTCTACGGCTTTGATATTTAATAATCACTGACCGAAAATGCAAGTAGAAAAATTCCCAGCGAAAAATAATGTTCTCACATTTCCGGTATGAATCCTTAAGAATGCGTTGTATGTTCTACGAATTTTTACGATCTGATCGATTTTCAGGAGGGCGCGTACGTCGATGATTATTTATTTCGCACACGTCCCCACCTCGTATAGAGCACCCCACCTAAAAAGAAAAATTGCAAGCATTTAAAAAGCGATCCGAATTCCCATGCAAGTCGAGTTTACAGCGACACCGATCATATATCCGAAGGCATACTTTTATGAAAGGAAACGCCTCTTCGGTCCTCCTCCCACGCATAAATGCAGAAACTGTATTCACGGCTACGTATGTTTCGATCATCGTCATTTGAGAATTCCGCAGGGATATTTTCAATTGCGAAGCGCAATTCCTAGTTCGCGGGAATGGCGTCGGTGATCAAAACATTACCGATGAATTCTTCGGTAAATAAATGATCTACAATGGTTCATCTCCAACCTCGTTTAATAAAAGAATATTTTTAATAGAAGGATATTTAACAAATGTATACACTTGGACGCTACAGACAAGTGTTTAACCACAAAACCTGCCCCCACGTGTGTTTTCCACGTTTTTGCCCGAGATTATTTCCACTGGTTTGTCTGTACCGTTTCAAATATTTCCTAAACACTCGCAACACGTTAGAGTGGAGCACGTACAGCAAACGAAGAATGACCTTTCTCTTTATACATAGATCCCGACATTTAGCGATTATTGAAACAGTAAATGTTACATCCGTGAAACGCTCACGGCTACCACGGAGGCTGCAATTTATACAGGTCAGTGGTGGGATTGAATTCCACCGGGTGCAACAAAAGTCACGGAACGGTGGAAATAAATATTTCGCAGCTAATACATTCGCACCTATCGCCTCCGAGAATTTTCGATTCGTTCCGATTGTACCGACGCTGTTCAATGAAAATTTATTCCCTCTATCGGAGGCATTTCAAAGATTATAACGTGGAAATACGTCGATCAATATCGAACGCGAAACATTTTATATTTTAATTATCACGTTTAAAAACGAGGAAAATTCATGTTCGTTGAATAAACATCCCCGGTTGCCCTATAAAATCACGCGGATATTTCAAAGAAAACATACATATACATATAGTCCGGGTACACGATATTTTGCTGAATTTTGCATTAAAACGATGCAGAGTTATTAAAATATAAAAACAAATATCGCGGCGCGGCAAGATAAATACAATGTTACATACTTCGAATAAATAAAATCGAAGAGCAAAGCTTTGTATCGGACCAGTCGTTTGTTATTTCTTGTACGGTTTAATTTCCCCGCGATCCGAGTAGAAACAAAACTGCCGGAAAAATGTCGTGATCAATGTCGAATAAAATTGCTTTGCGAAGTTCTCGTCGCAGTTCAAAGAGACCGAGTTCCATTGAACAGGACACGGCTGAATAATTCACTCATTATTTAACTTTTCCACTCATTCTAAGAACGAAGGCATACATGACGTTTATATGTGCACGGTATAGTGATCGGATCGAGGCAGCGTACCCTCGAGCAACGTATTTCAATGCCGAGGTTGAACAACGCTAGGTGTGCGATTGTAGCAATCTAGCTCCACCAGGATAACAATGTGAGGTAATGATGTTTTCCTTTCTCCTGCGAGTTGGATAAAGAAATATTTCGAAATGCGCAGCGTGTACATAATTTCTACATTGAATTCTACATCGAAATAAATCTACATTTACTATCGAAAAGAGATTAACGTGCCAGTCATTAAAAAGGAACAGAATTGAAACGCTTCTGTCCTTCTGGTAGCTGTCGAGTTGGACAAAATTAGATAAAAATCGACAATCCAGAGGATTAACCCTTGGCACTCTCTCGAAAGAGGATTAAATGGCTGACTACTACTACTAATCAAAGTTTTAATATCTCAAAAACTAATACAGCTATTGACATTTTACATTCAGGATGCTCTCCCCTTTCCGTTCCCCTGCTTAAAATCTCAGCTGATAGTTTTACGCGAGTCACACCGCACTACATCCGAGTGTTGCCCAGAATACGGACTTCCCAACGCCCTATTTTTCCCATGTACTGCAATATTTCAGCTTTAATTTAAAAAAAAATTATCGCTCTACCTCATTTCTATCGAAAGTTCTTCGATTTTGACAGAAAATTCCCACACAGTTTACCCCCACTGTGCGTCGCTCGGAGTGGACAGTCGAGAGCTAATTAATTTTTCGAGGTTTCTAGTCAGTTTTCATCGGAACGTAACATTATATTATGGCGAAGAAACTCCGCGATTCGCAGCATCTGATCGTGTGGCGAGAGGGTGCCGCGCGAGGCCGTTCCGAGCCTGAGAACGAAAGAGAGGGTGGCTCGGAGAGTAGAGAGAAGAGCGGCAACAAGAGAGAGGGAGAGAGAAAGAGTGAGAGAGAGAAGAGGGCTGGCAGAGGGGCGACCGCGTTGTGCCGCGCTACTCCGTACCCCGGGCAAGGGAACCGATCGTTACTGGAAAACTCGAGCGGTGGAGAGGGGTCTTTTCATTTTCCAAGGGGGCGCGCAGTCGGCTGGGCGACTGGAGAGCGCGGGAGAGGCTGCCGATGTGCGGATGGAAGGAGGAAACACGAGGAGAGACACGAAAATTCGCCCTTCACCGTTCTGTGTCGCCGTGACACAACCGACCGCCACGAGGGAGGAGGGTTACCGGCACATGATCGGGATCCGGTGTATATCGTTCGCAGTATCGATCATTACTCGGCCACCTCTTTCTCGCACTTGCCATCCCTCTTTCCCTTTTTCTCTCTCTCTCTCTCTTTCTCTCTCCGTGCTTAGCGTGGCCAGCTTCTCAGCGTGGGCGTCGCGGTGCAGCCCTCCGTAGACACGCCGGCCTCGAGGCCCGACGACCTTGAGATTCGCAAAAAGGAAGACGAGACGCTGACGAGACTACCCGCGCCGAAATCCGCTTCGTGACACAGCATCATCGCCGATCTACTTGGACGATAGTGTGTGTGTAACCCGTTGACTTGTCCAGTTCGTGCTCTAGGTTAGATCTCGGATAGATCCAGTCCGACCCTGAGTGTGTGAACACTTCGAACAGAAGAATCTGGTAAATGTTCATGTTACTCTTTGGTTTGAAATCGAGCTGTATTTTAATTGTTCGCGGTAGATCCGGTGACCTTTCGGAGTTTAAATGTTTTTGCACCGGGTGTGCCGACTAAAACCGAATTTCTTGGAGGACCACCTTCCCAACTCGGAAGGAAACAAAAACCAAGGAGTACTTTTATTAATATTGTGCACTGCATTTTTAAAACTGTATACAAAGTTTCGAAAGTGGCACCAAGTCTAGGCGTGTAGTCGCGGTGCGTTCTGGGTGCAGTCTACGGTGCAGTCTAACTGGAGGACCGAGGGTTAGCAAACTCAACACCTCGGTCCTCCCTACCTCTACGGGGTTTCATCCCAGCGATTTTGGGGTGGGCGGAACTACAACTAGCTGCTTGAAGCGGGCCCAATGAGACAAGAACATGAGTGGCGCCCGTGATAAATACACAAACGGGGAAAATACGAATAGTGAGCCCCCCGGAATGTATGGGCTGAAAGATGGTGGGAGTTTTTATAAAATTGTTACACGTTCCGGATTTGGTTCAGCTAGATCGGTAATCCCCGGCACGTTCATGGGACGGTCCGGTTAGAAGAGAGAATTAAACGTTCGACGGATTCCGTCGGTCGTATGATTTCCGTGGGATTATTTTTGGGTGAACAGGCGGAGGGATGGTTTGTTTAGGCGACGTTGTTTGTGCTGGACAAATACCTGCCGACGCGTGCGGTGCGGAACTCTGATGTATTATGTACGTGGATTTCGTTGGGTGTGGTGATGCTTGCAAATGCGGCCTTTGTATCGTATGGTTTCGCTTTAACGCGGTTCGAGGCTCGGGGACGCATAAGATAGGATTTAGAAGAGGTGACACAATTTGGAAGAGAATTTTTTTCGAGGCTTATACTTCTGAGCTCTATACTGTTCGAGTCTTCTCGAGAAAATGTGAACCAATCGAATATTTAATATTCAACCGTGTGTGATAACAGCTTTCTAAAAAAGATTTTTACAACGTTGCTTGCAGAACTAGCCGTGGTAGTCGGACAAAGGAGAACGTTCCGAAAAATAATAAATGTGTAGCACGATAAGGAATCTAATTAAGCGGCAGAACAAGAACTCGGGGCTACACAGAACAGGAAAAGTTCACCTCTGGCTAAGTAGAACAAGAAGTTTCAATTCTCCTTGAAGCAGAACAGGAATTTTGATGGAGATGTACACTGAAAGGAGAGTTCAAGCTTGGCTGGAAGTGAAATAGAAGCTGCGAATGAAATACAAATTTAAGTAGGAGAATTCAAAGCCAGCCGGCAGTCGTACCAGGAACTGGTAAACAGATTCAAGCGGGATTGAGAATTCGTAATCAGACGTGAGTAGAATGTGAATCAATAATGAAATACAAGTCGGACAGGAGTAAAATCATAAATCGTACGTGGAATAAAAAACTTTTTGAAGTTTGCCTTTAGTTTGTCTTTAAAGTTTCTAAATTAAAGTCTGTCTTTAGTCAGACATAAGTGAAGTTGAACTTTCCAGCTATACCCAAGTAGAATGAGACTTCAAAGCCAGACCTAAACAGAATAGTACCTCACAGCTACACCAAAGTGGAATGTAACTTTAAAGTCAGACCACAATGGAATGGGGCTCCTCAGCTTGAATAAGTCATCAAAATCAGATCTAAACAGAATTCACAGCTAGACCCAAGTGGAATGAGACTCCATAGTCAGACCTAAATGGAGTAGGCCATCATAGCTTGACTTAACTGGAACGAGTCATCAAAGTCAGACCTAAGTGGAACGAGATTTCAAAGTCAGACCGAAATACAATAGAATTTCGACGTTACATCTAAGTAGAATAGCTCTTTGAAGTGAAACATAGAACAACACCATCAATTGATAATCAAGTGGAATCGAAATTTACAGTCCTGAATGGAATAAGATTTCAAAGTGAGACCGAGTCATTGTAAAATTAAAGATATGCAAAAATGCGTACATTGTCCCAAGTAGAATAAGGATTCACAATCAGATTTCAACAGAGAATACGAGTTCTCAGTCATTTATGGTCGTATCTCAGTAGAATAAGAATGCATGATCAGACGTAAGTAGAACAAGAGATATCAGACCTCGGTGTAGAAGCACAACATTGGCAACATGAAAAATTGGATGATGTAGTCTGCAGCTGAAAGCTTTCGCTACATAAGTAACATGTAAGAGAGAGAGCCGATACGAAGCGAGACCAATCGGTGGGAGGATGATAGAACATATTTTACTGTCGAGCCTGTAACACAAGTTTCCATGCATCATGCCCGAGATATTGCCACGCGGAAGCTGCTCTCTAATATTTACGGATCGATCAAACGAGACGACAAATGTACATTTTCACGGAGGCGGGGTCCCGCGAGAAAACAGCAGAAATTTTTCAGCGATACTTCGATCGCGATCCGGGAACAAGAGACCGCCGCGGCCGCGGCGCGTCGTCCGTGGCAGGATAACTGTCGACGACCGTGAAGTATTTTCGGTATGTTTATTTAAACAGAGGTGAATTTCATATGTACACTGCCTCGGCAGCTTGTTCGCGACGTCGTCGTACACGGTGCGTGGGCGGGTCGAATTTTTATGAAGACGTTGTCCTGGTTTTTCCACGAGTTTCCATTGCTCTCGAACGGCAATAAATCCTTTTCCGCTTTTAAACAGAACATTTTTCGCCCGGCAAAGCTTTGTGAAATTTGTCGTTGCTATTTTCTCCGCGTGGGAGGATTACCGAAGGATCGATGTGTGTCGGTAACGTTCACAAACGGTTCGTTTGCAGCACGTGGAAAATATTGTCGCCGGAAGAGTTATCAGAACAATTGGAAATCAGTATTTTGGTACGCGCAGGTTCTGTTGACGACAGAAAATTGCTTCATCGAACTGTGCACGCGGTATTACAATGTTTCGCAATAAAGCGAAACCTCTCGGATCAACATCGATACAGTAATGATAATAATAATAATATTAATAATTTGTGGTCATTGCATGGGAGACCAGTGAGTGTGAAAATACCATTCCACCGACTGAATTAAAAATATTCACCGGGGAAACCAAAAATTTGTATTCGCGTCTCGCGGATCGCGTCCCATAGATGGACAACCTGTTAATCAAATAATTTCTCGAGCGTGCGCGCGTGAGATATTAATTCCGACGTATCGGTATCGATGAATAAATTATTGCCGATTATAATTGAGCCGCGATCAATAATAAACGCAACACGATTTGTTCAGATATCGAGAACGCGATAACACGATTAAACGAGACAGTTGAATAGCGAAGGAAATAAAGGGTTATCGAGTAGCGGAGTCGAAGACGATCGATTCGATTAACTAGCCGGAAGCAGCTTAGCAGTGTCGTTATCAAAACTCGCATCAAGTTCGCGCTCGGCCGGCGTCGAACGCGACAATAAACCGAATTAGCGGACTCGTTGATGGCGCGGAGAGGCTTATCATCGCGGCCGATTAAACCCGATTCCAATTTACAACCGTTAAGTAGTCTAGACTAATTCGGAGCTGGAATTTCGCCGCGCCGAGAAGAATTCCGACGGACGCGTGCGCGTCTCGCACAATGGAAGAATGGATAAGGGGGATGGTGGTTGACGAAAAAACCGGGGCTAAGCAGGCATTCGCAGAAGCACCCTTCAATTAGAATGCGGGAGGCATTGGGCTCTGAATGACCCATTCACGGATCACTTACGAGCGCGACGTCGTTCGGATTCCTGTGCGAGCACCGCTCCTCGCCGCATACGACTCGATTTGTCTCGGAAATTCAAGCTAGATGGGCAAACATTTTTGCACACATCGTTGAACGACGTACAATAAAGTTCAGTAGAACTACAAGGAAATCATACTTTTGTAGAGTGATTTTACAGATACTTCAAGTCTTCATGCTCCTCTCTGCTGCTATATCAAGCACGAATAGTATGGAATAAATTTAAGCATCAGTTCTCTGAAAGTGGAGGCTTTAAGCTTTACAATGAGCCCAGAGGTTCTCAAAACAAACAACATCATACTCGAGATAAAAAGGAAATACAATATTTTGTTGAAGAATAATTGAAGAAAAATTTTACTGGGTCCCCGAACGATTTTTTTTCATGATGTTATAATTGTTAGAATATCCGACATTTTCAGGTGAGTTCTTTGATCGGATTTCGATTGCACTGAATGTTAATATCAAATCGTTTGTTGTATACAGATGATGTTAATCTGTCGATTAGATCAGCAGTATCGATTTTCGCTCGATTTTTCGGAAGAATCGGCTCTTGTCACGCCTCCCACGCGTTCTGTTCAGCCGCGAGGACGTTCTCTGCGCGCGAACGAACCTCGAAAGAGGCTTTCGCTCGACTACCACCCGCGCCAGACAAAAGTGGCTTTGTTATCGAAAATCCTGGCCGCTTTTGTGCCGGCCATCGCCGCTTCAGACACGGCTTCTCACCGTGGAACGGCTACTTTTGCGACCGTGTGGACGTGTTACGATTTTTAAGAGCTTTTATACCCTATAGAGCTTCTCGAGCGATTCGAATTATTGGCCGGACGCAATAGGTCTGATGGGTTTTTAAACCTCTTGTGGCATCGCGCGATACTCTTCAAATATTATCCGATTTTCCCACCAAACCCAGCATTTCTATTGTTGCGCCTTTGCAATCGAGGAGTTCTTAACCATTAGCACTCGAGTGGTGACTCTGAGGCGCCACTAAAAATTGCTCGATAGTTTTACCTAAAATTACATAATAGTTTCACCTAGGGTTAAAAGTTGTCACGTCCCTAAAAAAAAAAAAAAACAACGAGCTCGAATTTATTTAAACGTAGCACAAATTTTCATATAATACAGTAACGAGAGAAGTTTGATCAATAGAATTTCACTAACTGTTAAATAAAAAATCTGAAGTCAGCCGTGGTTTAGCGCAAAGAGGGTCGTTTCCCGTCCTCCGGTGAACTGGTTTACATTTTCACGCGAGAATTTCACTTTCCTCGACTGTTCCCTCGAGAACGGGGTAAAAATCAGACTGCAAGTGTTTGATGGACAGTTTCGGCGTGGTTAATCGAGGGATGTAAAATCAGACACGGGAACGAACGAACGTAGATCGCGGGGGGTTGAAAGTCCGGACGTTACGTGGCCGCGTTTATTTTGCTACCGCTTTTTACGAGCGAGGGTAAACCGGCATCTTTACGACACGCCCATTTTTACGAGATTTCGCTGGGGGAAAATTGATTATGCAGCCAGTCGCGATAAGGTGTATCGCCTCGCGGTCGCAATGCTCGGTGTAATTAATAGCGGGCGTCTCTTTTAATTACAACCGAGAAATTACAATTTTTCATGCATCCGGCCCGCTTAACCTACCCCCGGAGATTTACATCTCTGGTGGAAACTGTGGTCTCGTAACGTCTACATTTTTCATTATGTTCGGTAGAACTGCACGATCTAAGAAATAACACGGACTCGATGGCTTTTCTTATGAGGTATTCTTATACCAGAGGTTAAGAGAGGAATGCAGCTCTTTGTATCTTGCACAGAAGAGAGATAATTTTTATTTTGCACGACAGTTCGAAGTTTAATTACAATTCTGCTTTACTTCGATCTTCCCAGAATCGAATTTGATCGTGGCCAGCAACGACTCGAAGTAGTTTTGCCTTATCCAGCCGGCATGCAGCGAGATTTTTACTGAAACCGAAAACTTTTATTAGTTCTCCGACGCGGGGGTGGTGGGGACCTTGAAGAAATTGTAAACCGCGGAGTCGGAGTACCAATAACACCAGTCGCAAACAGTCTGAATAAAGAACGTTATTCGCGGCGAACCTTTTAAGGCCGCTATTCGACGAGGATCCGTGCCACCGTTTTTCTCCCATCTGCAACTGATAATGTTCAATATTCTCCTCTCGTTAAAAAGTCGAATTCACCGTCGACGAGATTCATCTCGAACGAGCTGCATCGTTATGGGGATTACTCATCGCTATCGAAATTAACGTTTCTGCTTCGGAAACGTGATCCGGTACTCGAAAGCATTTAATCTAGGATTTTAAAAAATTCCTGATAGAAACCACTTTAATTGCAACTACACTCCCAACGTGTAAAATCAATACAATTTTTAGTGGAACAAAGCTTACGGTAGACGCAAAAGCTTATCAAATAAAAACATTTTAACAATCCATTCGTTTGGCTTCAGGAGACAGTAAAAAATTCTCGTGTAGTCGTTATGTCTGTCCAAATCGTTCCTTTTCTACTTACCCTATTCGACATATGTCTTTATAGTTTGGCAATTTTTTTCTGAACGAACGAAATACTACATCTTTTTCAAACTCTGTACACTTATTGACACATACTTAAGCAACATTTGTGAATTTTTATGCATTTCTATTGCGAAAATTATGGCAGCTCAGTACACATTTTGAGCATATTGAAACCAATAACTTGATCCCTAGTATAATTACCGAAATAAAATTGACAAAAAAGGATAAAACTTACGTTTGCTATTTTCCGTATTAAAATTTCTTAATTAAATTTCTAAGACACTGTCATGTCGCCGTCGGCGCGACACTCTCGCGCATTAAATTCGGAAATATCCGGTTCCGTTCCAGTGACGCGATCATTTTCGCAGGAGACAGCGATTTATAAATAACCGTCAGAAAAATGACTCGCCCCGGGAAAGTGACAAACGACACGCGACCGGATAGGATCCAATTCGGCGGAAGAGCGTTCTCGCCGCGGCCTGACACGCCGGATGACGAATATTCCTCGATACATCACGGATTGGAGAACGTAATCGCGAGAGAATTCGGCCGGCAATACAATAAGGATGTTCCGTGACGTCTCCCGTTCGTTATGGCGCCTATCGATCGCCGATGACGTCTCGCGATAGATCAAGAACGAGGCATTAATCTTTGTTCTTTGGAGCTGCGGTGACTTTTTTTTTTTTTAGATAAATCGACCTAAATCAGTGCGACATTAACTAGCAAAAATTTTATTATAACGCATCATGTTAAACTAAAAGTGGTTGCAAGGAATATATACACGATATTTTTCATAAATGATAGAATTTTTAATTTGCAAGTTTAGATCAAGATTGATCACGTTAGAACGAATATTTTCTCGAAAACAACATTTTTACTATACCCAGAGTATATAAATGATATTTAGACGATATTGAAAAGTTGGTTAGAGTTTTTGAAAAACAAATTCCGGCATGGCATAGGAAACTTTGATTTTCTTCCGAAATGTTTGCGTAAAATCATTTTCTCTGAAAGTATAATATTCGACGTATGAAGCGAAACTCGATAAAGGTAGCAACAACAAAACGTCGCCCTCGATAAAAAATTTCCCGTTGTTCGAAATTTTTTTTGGAGAATTCATGTTTTTAAAAGCGAGCCAAGAGAATAATTTCGAAAGCGCTTGTTATGGATGGACCGAGCATTTTCGTGTAAATATCGATCGTTGCTTCGTAACAGGTGCGCTACGTCATCGTCAACCACAGCCCCGGCCGGTTTTTCAATCATGTAAATTAATACAACGTCGGCCAGGGGATCCGCGCGTCACGCTAACGACGACGAATCGTGACTTCGTTCATAAACGTCACTCTTGTGCACGTGTCACCGGCGCGGCGCGGCGGCGGCGGCTCCATCGCCGGCACTTTTGTGAAATTTCCTGGTGACAGGTGACGAAGCGGTCGACGTTGGAACGCGGCGGTCATCGATGAAGCAAAGTGGCTGTGAGAGCCAGTATCAATAATTTACTGTCGACACAAATGTTTCGCGGCAACAGGCAATTTCGATCGGCCGGACTGCAACGGACCCGCGCTTAAGTAGATCGAGAATTCATGATCAGACTTGAGTGGACATGAATTATTATTGGACTCCAGGTGTCTCTTAATAATGTATCTTTCAAATTAATTCGAATAATCTATTTCCGACATACCAATTTCATTTATTTCATTTTTCTGCATGGAATAACTGTTTTCTTGCTATTTCAGAGGAACGCCATTCATATAAATTAAATCAACGCAATTTATTCAGAAGCGAGAAATGCACAAGTAAAACACGTCATTGCGGTTTGGAAGGAACTCGTCAAGTGAAGATCACCCGGGCCAGAAAATAATGAATGTTCCCATGAACAAACAAACAACGGTTTAATAAACAATTCATTTTGTTTCTCATGTACGACGTACATTTCAACAATTATTTATTCTGAATCTACGTACAAGAAGATAATATGAGCCATGTATTTTACAACATCGGCGACCATTGCAGCAGTGAAAATGGTCCCTGAAAATTCATTGTTTATTTCAGAAATATACAAGGTACCTGTAAGTACACTTTACTTTTAATAAAACGCGTAAAATACGAGTAGAGTCATTCGATTCGATGTTATCAAGATCGTTGAAATGTTTTAAACCTTTCAAGGAAATATGGTGGACCTGAAGTGCACCGCAAACAGCGAAACAGTAAAAACCAAGGGTCTCGTAGCAAGTAGAAACAGTGAATAATGATCAGACGCGGGGAACACCTGCTCTCGCCGTACGCACGTACGATCATTCTTTTGCAGAGGAGCGTTCTGCTAAAAAAGTTTATTTACACTTCAGTCATCATTCGCCGTGCCAGAATCGCTTCGCAATTTTACGTGTTTTGAAAGGTTTCCCCGGTTGCCGGCGCGTCTGTTACGGGAAAATAAATGGACCAAGTCAATTATATCTGAATTATAACGTGTCAGGCGCAAGAACGCTGATCGGCCATTTGTTTCCCGCCTACGTAACTTCCTCAGGGTGACTCTCTCCGTTCGCCATTAACCATTCGCGGTGGCTGGAGCCCGTGATTCTCTGGCCAGCACCGATAAAACCGTTATTAAAAATTGAACGGCACGTGTCGCTGGTGCGCGCGATTACCAGGGGCCAGGGCCGATATCTCGCGTTTTCCGTTCTACGACGTTTTACAAGCTCCCCGTTTACAACGCGGCTCTTGCTACTTGGTCTGAACTCGGTCAGGGCTTCCTGCCTCCGCCGTTGAGAGCCGCGTTCATCGGCCCTTCAAACTTTAATCGCGTTCGGTACTCTCTCTCTCTCCCTCTCTCTCTCTCTCTTTCTCTCCCTCTCTCTCTGTCCCTCGCATAAGTTCGAACACTTCCCCTGAACACGTTTGCCAGCGTTACGGCGTCGACAAACACTTCCGCCCCGGAGTCGAAACCGTCGCCCAACGAAATGGAAACCGTGAGAACTCGAACTAACACCTTCGAGAGAGACGTCGACGTCCCAGTCGTCTCGAGAAACTGTCCCCAGAAATTGCATTTCATTTCCAATAGAGATACTTACAAGCGACGCCGTCCGACTACGAGATTGCAGCGAAACTTGGCGAGCATCCACCGCATCGAAGCACCGGATCACGTGGAAATCATGGCGCGAGGTGGCGACTCTACGTTGGAAAATAAAGGGACGACAGAAGTTTTGTTTTACCGTTCACTCGAGGGCCATTCACACCCTTTGAACATTTTTATATGTAGCTATTGTAAGCATGTTCAATATCTTTCAAAAAAGAGCGTTGCAAAAATTAACAGAGATCTCCTTATTGCGATAAGAGTGTCTGACCGAATCGTTCCTTTTCTACTTACACTATGAGACACCTTGATTTCAGCGTACGAAGTTATTATATGAATCAATTAAACAACACATCTTTATGAAACTTCGCAGACTCACATCGACACATGTTCCATGAAATATTGACTATTAAAATCGTGGTAATTATTCATTTAAAAAGCAGTTAAACAACCATCACGAAAATAATCGAGAAAATCATAAAACGATTTCTATAACTCCTATAATATTGTATAAAAACAATCACCGATCAGGGCTCGTTTAGGGGCAAAACCTTCTTTGAGCACTTTTATATATTTCATATCTTTGAAAGTCTTAATGCCTCTCTCCCTGGACGATACAGACGGGGCTGTCCAGGCAAAAGCAGCGTCTTACATTTCCGCGAGAGGATCCCCTGCTCGTTCCAGCGGAACGGACGTCCGATAAAGATGTCCGGCGGGTTTGAATCGCGAAAAAGTTCGCGCGACGGCGTCGACGCTCGACTCGCTCGCGAATAATTCGTCGGACTCGGTCAAGGTCCGTCCGGAACCATTTCCGGTGAAGAGACACCGCTGTCACAGTAAACTCCTTTGTTCACGGACGATCGCGTTTAGCAACAATTTATCGTTCTCACGGGGGTGGAAAGTCGATCCAGAGCTACGTGGGCGACGACTGGTTATTTCAGCGCGAAGCTCGCCACTTTGAAACTGTAATTAACGCCGACTAGCGAACCGTGATCAAATTACACGCTTTTCATTCGATCGGCCTTTCATTTGCAGATTTTTATACCAGTAAATAACATAGCTTGTTATGGGTGAATGAAGGCGAAAAAGATAGAGTTTGTGGAAGTGGAAGATTTTTACGGGCAATTAAACTGTATGTGCCCGTTGATAACGGATCAAACGGTGCCTCGCTCGGTCTGTTTTAAGCGCGAGAATTTTTATCCGTGTGGCGGTGGCGGCGCCTCTTTATGGAATCTAGCAGACTTGCGTGTTTTGAAGGTATCAATGAATTTTTGTACATTACTTTCCTTTTTTATTTAACCCCTTGCCTTACAATATCGTGTCAGACTCGTGACGAAGTCTAGTAAATATGTACGTTATTAATCTCCTTTACACTGAGATAAAATTCTATTTTGGTTTTGTTAACGTATAGTAATTGAAGAAGTTATTGAAGGCAGACAATAGATATAAATTTTCTCCTTTTTTTTTTTTAGAAAATTACGAACTACAAAGAAACTTCTAATCACTGAAACCGTAAAATAAATCGGGCAAGGGGTTGAGCTTACCCATCCTCTGAACGGGGTCTATGCAGCTGGACATAATTTACATTGTGTTACAGAATACAGCTCGAATGACATTTAGCATATCTGGTTATACAGGGTGTTCATTTGAAAACCTTCCAGCCGAATGTCTCGAAAAGTATGAAAGATGTTAAAAAAGTGTAAAACACGTGTCCAAGGATTTCGAGGGGGAAAGAGGGGGTATAAGTTTTTTATTTGAGTGGCGCTTTCAAGGTCATTTGAAGGTCGACTTTGTTTTTTCAAATGGGAACCTATATTTTTTATTATGGGATCTTATTGTACGTAAAAAGACAAATAACCTAGTAACAAACTCCCTCTTAAAGTCTGTGGAGGACCACTTCGACCGAATGAAATGTGGGCAAGCTGCTTTATTCCCTTCCCACGCCCTTGACACGTTTTACTATGATGGCGACACGTGGCTGACACTGGTGGCAGTTTCGCAGAAATGTTCCAGCGAGACGCAAATTTTTCCAAATAATTGAGTTACGGCATACTTCGAATCTCCGGAAAAACTCGGCCGCGTGCGGCACACGGAACGCACACATCTATCGTTGTCAATTTCGTTCTGCTGACTTTTAATTGCAGTTTTTAATTGTATTTCTGCTATCGAGGGCGCGGCCGCTTAACCAGTAGGAAATATTAAAACGGAACATACGTCATCAAATATAAATACCGTCGCTTTTGTTTGCAGAAATTGCAAATTTTGACCAAAATGTGCGAGTTACTGTCTCTGCCGATTACTAAATATTAGGTCGTTCGGAAAGTCATTTTGTTTTCACAAGGGGAAATGAAGGCCAATTTGTTTGACCATTTAGAATAAGTTTTATGACAGTTTGCTCTATGATCTTTCGCAATTGACTTAATGATCCCATGCTCGTAGAATTTCTGTTTTCGGTTAGCAAACCATTGAGTTATATGACTTTATTCGAAATAAAATTTGCACCGCATAAAGAAATGATGAAAAAATCCTCTCCTTAAACAGGAGTTAAACAGCTCCAAACACTTGCCACGATTTTGCGATTTAAAATAAGGTTAAATAGTGATAAATGAAAGCAATGCCATCTGTACACGAAAAACGACATTACTTTCCGAAAGATCTAATAACTGACCCTTGATGGTGTATTAAACATTATATTTCTCGCGGAAAACGGGCACGATGAGTAAGCGTGCTAGACTTGTCGACGGAGCAGTGAAATGAGTCAGACGGCGCACCAACAGATTTGATTTATCCAGTCAGGATCTGGAGTGCCAAAAACTGTTCCGTCGGAGAAGCGGTTCGTCGAAAGCGTTTTTGTCGATTTCAATTTCCCCACCGGCGATAAAATGTCTTTCGCCCGATAAAGATGCGGGCGCGACAGGGGAAGTTCGAAGGGACGCGACCAAGACAGGAAAGGGCGCTGCCAGCGTTCTTTAGTCTTCTGGCGGCGTGTGCGTGAACATTTTCTCGAGGGAAGACCGTGCTCGTGGCTCCCGAAGGTTCCCACGAGGCCTTGACCTCGTTTTGGACACGGCGTTGCTTTTCGGGCATTTCACGATAGTCCTTGCATCGATTGCAACGGATGGAACCCCACACTCTTCCACGTCAGTTCGCTGGGAACGGCTGCCGAAAGGAGACAGGGTCCGTTGCCAGCGAAACTTGCTTCTGCTATTCACAGGCTGCAGCCAAACACCGATAGTGCCGGTAAAATATTCATCAAACCATCGGGAGGAGAACGCGAAATAAAATTGGTCTTGGAAGTCGTCGCGATAGGGCCCCCTCAATTTTTCAGCGTCAGAGAGGACTCCTCAATCACGGCCCAATCGCAGAAGGTACATTTGCACAATCTTTCGAATTAATAATGAGCTTGAGAAGATTGGTCTGACCAGTGCGTTCCTTCTCTACTTGCGAAAACAATTTATTGTAGTTAGACTGTCGTAGTTACACACGAAAACTTTTATTTTCTATCATAATTGTTTTTAACCTTTTCTATTAACCTTGCACGATTTATTGAGTCTCCAGCAGCTTTCCTGACCTGTAAATGCAAAACATTTGCATTCCAAATCCAATAAGTTGTCCACCGTTGTAATTCTCTTTCCACTAACGAAATTCTTGAATTTCCCAGACATATGGAAAGGTAATTCGTCTACTTGTGGAACTACCATCGTACTCTGACAATTTGCGGAATGGAGAGTAGAACTGACACGCTGGTAGCGCAACAGACACCCTCTGGAAGAGCTGACGTAACGGCGTGCACCAGCGGGAGCATCGATACTGACAGGAGGATTCGGTTCACTTAGGATTCATGCTCCAATTCATAGTTCCCATTGTCGGCGAAACGAGATGGCAACTTGCTAGCGCGCTCTAATAGCAAGTACCTCGAGATCTGATGGGATTCTACCGAGCGAATCCCGACGGGACCCCGTCGTCGTTGCTCGCCACCACGCCGGGGCTCGTTTTCAATAAAAACTCGTCCGACCCGACGAGAACGACTTTCTATTAAGGATCGCTCGGGCTGGTATCCTTCGTGAAATTGGGACAAGCGAGTAGTTTGTTATTGGAATCAGTCTCGGAGAAATGAAGGCTCTTCAGTATCGGTTGCCAGCCTCCTCTGCGTTCCCTATTTTTCTTTTTTTTTTTTCTGTTACCAGCGTGCCTCGTCTGCCGCAAGAAGCAAGCATAGTCAGGCAATAATGGGAACTTATCTGACGTTTATCTCGATTTCTCTTCGACGTACTGCGATCACAACACTGTCGCTCGTGTAGCTAAGAGTAGGGTAACTGCACCAGTGAATGAACACTTAAGAAATTGTTCAGGAAGATATTTTATTTAAAAAAAAAAATATGGAATTAAAGGAATCACATATATGCCAAAAAAAAATTCATATAGTACCTCTGAACATACTAAATTAATAATAATTGTTGTTGCTGTTCGAAATCGTCCAGGCACGAATGACCTCCGTTTAAGGGTTGAAATGTTCCCTGGTTTTCATCAAGATATTTATTGTCGAGGTCCACAGACCCTCTGAAATCTTTTCTCTGATATATGATTCGGAGCAATGGACTTTTTGACAGGATGTCGCCAAATTTATCGATCTGTGGGAATATTGTGGGCAGCGGCGGAGCCTCTTCGAGCCGAAACGAATTATTCGCGATCATGCACAACACACAGTATAGGCGGAAAAGCTCCGCCCAGAATGCTCGCGGTCTCCCGTTTCGCACACATAACGCGGCCGGAATTCGCGCGGCGACGAATATCCGCGTGCAGTCATCGATTCCCGAGATTGCCCGGGCGAGCTTTGCGGTTGCCCGCTCGGATCCGCTTCGAACACGCGTGCTTATCGCTGCTTGAACAACCTGCTCTCGGCTCTGCTAACGCAAAGACAGACGTACAACGGTCAGTTTTCGAGTGGAACGCCGATCGAACGAGGACCGAACGTTCGAGAGGGGCCAAGGGCTGCTCTGTGGACTGTAGAAACAATTTAATGAAATCTTGTGCTCCGTGGCCCGACAAGGGCCCCCGAATCGATTCCCGAGAGGTCGTACTTTCGAATGGAACACGTGCTACCTGCTCAAAGTAGTTACTCGAAAGTCCGTAATTTAATAACCCTTTTTGTTCCACGGAACCGTTTCCGGGAGAACGCGACTTCTAGGAGCTACTTCCGTTCGAATAATTGATTCACCCCGTTGTTTTATAGTTGGACGGGTTCATGTTTACACGCTTCTAGGAAATTTAAAGGTGCGCGAGACGGTAACTTGATTATCTCGATCAACATTAATCTCGCATAGATTTTTAACCAGAAACAAAAGTGTAGATAGAAGAATCTCATTCGAACATGTTACGACTGAACTACTGATTCTTATGCGTCTATTAGCATAAGTGACAGAATCGTCCAGTCAATGCAAGAGATTGTTTTGGGATTTTTGTAAAATAATGAACGCGAAAGTGTGCCCTAAAAATTTTGATAGAGTTTAAAATAGATAATTGATAACACATCATTCTCATGTAATTATAGGACAGAGTTAAAGGAGCACTTTTCTGGCAGGTTCGTAGAAAATTGATCGAAATTACAGGACCGTGTAACTTTATTATTTTCATTCAAGTTATGTATACTTATATACAAGTGTGCACGTATAGCTCGCTGTTGGAACACGAAGGTAAATGGCAGCGGGAGTTCCAAGAAGAAATTGAATTCCTCCGACAACCGAGTTTAAATCTAGAAGGTAGCAGCTGTTTAATTGCGACTCGCAGTGGAAGAGGAACGCTTTGGTCAGACGAGAGACGTTTCTAATGAAACTGCCGCAAAAACAATTATTATTCTCTGGAGTTCGCGTCCCTTTTACACTGGCGCCTTTCCCGGCCGTGCAAAAAACGTGATAATGTTGGAAACGAGTGCAAAAATCAAATTACTTCGCATCTTCGCCCTTCGCCCGACCGTCAAAGAGAAAAACCCTGTGAGGGCCACATCGAAAATTCAATGAGAAGGTACTACCCATACAGGGTGAGTCCGATAACATTACGATGAAAATATTCGTCTGATAACATGACGATCTCAAATAACTCGTAAATTATTTGTTGTACGAAAAAAATACTCAAACCGATGTTGCTAGGGAAACATACAGTCCTGCAATCTGATTTTTTATCAAGGTGTGAAGGTCACCTTCAGTTTTTTAAAATAGAGTATTGACCTTGATTGTATCCTAAATATAATAGTTAACGAGATATTATCGATATAATTCTCCATGTGTAGCTACTAACTGGAAGCTAGTTCCAATTTGAATATGGTAAGTACATATGCTAAATTAATTCGATAATATCTCGTTAACTATTAGATTTATGATATATGAATGTTACTATTTTATCCTATTCATAAATAATGATGAATTTCGAAGGAAGAAAATATTCAGTATAACGACTAAACATCGATCTACCTACGCGAACGGTTGAGATTAAATCGAATATCGTTACCCGCTAGAGCACCATATACATCCAGCAATTACATCGGCGTTATCGACCATCGGGGGCGAGGAAAAAAAGCATTTTCTAATTAGTTACGCTGTCAAAGCAAGCGTCGGTCGGATCGACGTTAATTCGCAGCCAGACGTCGGAAAGCTATTTAAAACAGCTCTTCTGGCTCATTGATTCGAGCCGGGCTGTGGCTCGGACTTGTTCGACCCTCTTCCAACCCTCTTTCCAACCCCCGCCGACGTCCCTTCAGGAATCTTTCCACAGTATCCAAGACCCTCCGAACCGAGGGTCTGTCGGTCTGGAACATCTCTAGAACGCCGTAGAATTGGAATTACAAGGGCAAAAACTTGCTCCACAGGAGCTCGACCTCGGCCAGAATAGGTTCAAAGCACTCGTAACAGCGTAACTATAGCAACCTGTTTTACGAGAACGGACGCGACGTGTCCCACGAGTGCACCTGACGAATCACAGAAATATATTTCGGATTAACACACAGGGTGTAACGTGCGCGCCTTCAACATTTTCAGTAGCCACGAGTCTCTCCGAAACGTATCTTCAAAGGGAACCTGAGTTTGATCTACCTTTGAAATTTATTTTTATGTGAACATTTCAACAATTTGCATTTTGTATCTCAAAAAAGAAATATTCTTTTTGTAAAAGAAACACCTTGAGCTATTATGTATCCACGTATGCATGTCCGTTACGCGAGGTAAAAGTATCGTTCCTCGAACAATGTTATGACGCGCGGTCGTCGCCCCATATTTCGTCGCAGGACAAACGGCTGATCAACGACGACTCGCGCTCCAAGGCCAGATATATAAAAACCGTGGACAACCAGGCCTTCGAATAATTCGTTTTGGAAGAACAGTTAACGTTCGCACTCGACAGAGAACAGTCAATAAAGTATTTCTTAATTACACGTTTCGACCTCGCCTGAGAAAACCCTTCCACTCTACATTTTCTATTCATATCTTATTTATACTTTATTGTACAAGGATTTTTTCGTGGTTAGATTCATCTCAATAGGACAATGAAGAAGTAAACGATGAGCAAAGAAGTTCGTCTGTGAGTCGAAGTAGAAATGGACAGTACTGGTCAGACAGACAAGGGAAATATGAGTGAAAATGTGAGTGAATGTTTAAATTTATTAACGGTTGAAATATTTATTTTATTCATACTCTGTTGTGTAAGAGTTCCAAGGCTGTCAGTTTCATTCGAATAGAAAGATGGATACAGGAAAGAAAAGATCTGCAATGAAGTGTACTTGTGAACTGAAGTAGAAATAACAGGTAATGGTCGGGCAAGCTCAGCAAATGATATTGCCAGTTTTTATTTCACCCGTTTTCCTAGAAACTTAAATTTACTAACGATTCTATTGTATACTCTTATTTTTCATTTATACGAGACAATTTTGTATAAGAATTCTTCGGTCACCATGTTCGTCTGAATAATAATTTAAAAAATGAAACGAACGAGCAATGGACGTTTCCTTGCGAGACATAGTAGTATACTTCTCTTTAATTTATACGAGAATTTTATATATTTAATATGCATTTAATTGTGTATAAGAATTCTTTGGTCACCATGTTCGTCTGAATAATAATTTCACAAATGAAACGAACGAGCAATGGACGTTTCCTTGCGAGACACAGTAGAAATAGCAAACGATGGTCGGACGGATAGCTAAATTGAAACTAATGGCACCGATACCGATTAGGAATGGGAACTGTGTTTTATCGCGTCCGTTGCAGTGTATCGTTGTAGCACTTCGTCGAACGTATCGCTAATAACGAGACACCTTGTACATTCGAACGCAGGAACACGATTCGATACACGGTTCACGGACGAACATTTACGAGCTAGTCAGACGGTTATTTTTCCACGTGGCCGGCTGATTCACGATCATCGCCTGTAGAGCCGGGGGTAAACAGTATCGATCCCGTCACGGGAAATAAGAAGTCGAAGGGGAACTATCTCACGGACGAATCTTCCTTTTATTTTCGCATTTTCAACGTTAGGTTACTCCCTTCGAAACTTCTCTACCGTTAAATGTTTGTTTAATGGAGCTCCGTCACCGGAACTTAATTCTTTTCAGTATCGCAAACACAATATACAGAACAATCATAGGAGAAACAGTAATAGACATTTATATACGTAGAAACTGACATAAATACGGAAGAAAAACGTAAGGAGATTTTTTCATTAGCCAATGGACCCGGGGTAAATCCGTTAAAAAAATTAACCTGACATTATGGGGCAATTTCAATGACAGTTAGGACGTTCGAAAAAATTTCTTAGAATTCGTTCTATTACGTCCATATCATATTTTATGTCTTCTGAAATTTTTTCCGATCTCGACTATCAATCTAGTTCGGTTATGAACTTTTTCCATATTTTTTCAAGTACTCACAGGGTTCGAGGGCTAAGGTCCGAGGGCCGGGATCCGAGAACATTGAACAACAATTTTTGTACTAGTTTGTAGCCTTACCTGGAACAGAAAAACAGAAAAATGCAGTGTTAGAAAACTTTCTGGTAACTCGTTTAATTCTATTTTTAAAGAAGTCATTCTCTGTTGATACATAGATGTACCGAGACTTTTCGAGCTGTGCACAATCTTACATAGAAACATATTAATTTATATTGGCTTGGAACGAAAGATCGTAGCGTTTGTAAATTAAAATCTAAAGCTAAAATTCAAATATTTATTCATAGATCTATTCAATAACATATTTTCCATTCTGTACTATTACTTTTTGCCATTTTCGATGTAACTTCTCGTGTTATTGAATAAACAGATGAATAAATACCTTAATTTTATCTTCGATTCTTAATTCTTTCCAACCCAATATTCTACAGACGCAACGCGCAGAATGTCTGAATTTCAGAATTCAGTCGTGAATTTCAGTTGCCGAAGAGAATGCTTTCAGGTTCGGCAAAAAAAAAGATTTCTCTCGCATCGCAAGAGAAAATACGTGTCGGACAAGGAGCGGAGGCAAGATACGGCGAGGAAATATTTTCCAGAAGATCAATCAGCAACGTCACCGCTCTCAGTCTTTCTATCGGTATTCGGGGAAGGCTCGGTAGGAAGAGAACGTCCGTTTCTGTATCAAATTAACCTGGGAACGAGTACGGAGTCGGGGAGAGCCCCCGACTTCCGGATACGTGAGGAAGAATTTCTCCGGGCCGTTGTTTCCCACCCCATCATCCTTCGGGTTCAGAAATAGCTCGGCAGTCAGAGAGAAAGAGAGAACTTTCACGAGTGAATGCTTTCAGGGAATGGTACGTGACGACGCGGACCGCCACGGAACAATGTTTTCTTCCTCGCCGTTGCGGAAAGATCATCCATGCGGGCGAGCGAACACCCTATCCACGCTGTCATGGCAGAGGAAGCTTGGTGACGCTCTCAGTACGCCGTTCGGACGATTTATCACGCGTATGTATTAGTCGCGATTTTATTTTGCACACTCCCAACGCGATCATCGCGCTGAAGTTGGGAATTAACGCGACCAATCGCAACTGACGAACTTGGGGGATCAGTGCTTATGGCACAGACAGCTTAGCGACGCTTTTCAGAGTTATCACGCGTATGTGTTAGCCGCGATTTCATTTTGCAGACTTTCATTGCCGTAAAACATCGGGAAAAGCGTATTATCAACAAGGCTGTTACTCAGCTGTTTTCTAGCATATTATAACAGCAAAATGACCTACAAGTGGTCTAAGTAAAAATTGAAAAAAAGATGAGTTTATCAGTTAATTCACATCACAATATTTTAAGCTAAATTAATTCAATGTAATTTTTACGATATTGTGAAAAATGGACCGTTAGATAGTGCCTGTTATCTCAACATTAAATTTTTTTAATAAATCTCAACATTTTTTTAAGTGGAATGTGGTTTTTTTTTTAATACATCAATCGATGCAGCTGGACATTCGTTGTAAAAAAGTACTAACCCACGTATGTCGAAAAGTTAGTAGTTCAGGAGATATTTCAATTGAAATAATTCTAAAACGCCATCACTGTCGTACTAAGACGTACGAAATGGAAAAAAAATGTAGGTGACCTTGATATCTCTAAGAAAAATCACAAAAACAAGAATATTTTTGGTATCATTTGAGCCCCATTGAACCATTCAACTTTGTCCTTCAGACATTTGACGTATCTTTAAAAACAACAAAGATATTTGAGGTGGCAACGTTAGGTGACTCACCCTGTATGTACTTCCAAGTAGGGTACTCGTTGTAACGGGAAGTCCGTTAGTTCTTTCCGAAAACATTTCCAAATATCATGTTCTCTTCAGATTGCGGACTATTTGAAATATGTGAGATAGTTCAGCGAAGTATTGTACTGTAATATCCTTGGCACGATTGTTTCCAAGAGGGCTAAATAGAAACACAACCTGTAGACGACTCAATAATGCCTCTAATAGGGGCAATAAGTTCCGCGCCACGTCGTCAGGTTGGGAACTCGAGAACACGGCCGACAGTCACCAATTAATTACCGTAGCGCTGCGGTCGAATTCGGTGATTTAGATGACACGGTGTCCGGTGTCGGGGCAGACGTCTCCGCGCGAAACATTTGCATTGGTCACCCTTAAATTTTAATAGGATCACACGGGCCGCCGGCTGCTGGTACGTGGTTAATTGGAATTCGTCGACGGACGCCGCTGAATAATGTAGGTCGCGTGTTTTGTTTAATTGCGCGAGCGAGCTCGAGCCGTCGTTCGCATAAACGATCGTGTTCCTCGCGTCGGAAGTATCCTCGCGTTCGAGTCTCGTTAGCACTTTATTTTCGAGTGCTGTAAAAGGGAGCGCTCCTTGCGATCTACGAAAAACAGACTTACCGAAAATTTTATTGTAATTAGACACCTCTAATTGTACGCGTCTACGCAAACTGAATGCCGACATAATTTCTAGCGGCGCGAACTAATTGGACCATTTGCACGGCTGCTCGCGTGCTTTGCGAACGCCCATTAAGCTTCGAAATGATAGTTATGGCAATTTGGTAGTTATCGAAGCTGGGAGGAGTCGGTCTTTAAATGTCGAAGTTCACTTTCTGAAACATTGTTTCGTTGGTTATATTTACGATCGATATCGTGGAACGCAACTGTGCAATAACATATAACAATTTCGAATTGACCCGTGTTCCCATTTCATTCCGGTGGGACGAGTAATAATGAATATTTATTAAATTCAGCGAACTGGCTGTGGGGTTGCTGCCCCAACATAACATTGTACAATCAATGAGATGCAGCGATGGAGATGTGGGGACAATTTTAATTAACAATTCATATTTTCAATATAGATATCTTATGCTTCAATAATTTTCTATAAGGGAATATTTCTCTTGGACTTGAACAATATCATTCCGACTCGATAACATATCAAGCAACATGTTCGGAGCACACGTGTCCGAATTCCTAATGATACAATTAATTGCGGACACCGGATGGCTCTGGAAAGCTGAGAGAGATTATTCGAATCGTCGCGGTTCCCTTTCCAGATGCAGGCTTCGCAGATTCGTAACTTTAATCTGGGTGCGGAATAGTTAGCACAAAGGAGCGGTTTAAGTGAATTTCTTCCTGACTTGCCTTTGTTCGTAATTTCGAATTAAAGATGGAGCATAAAGTCGGGCAACTGTTTCGCGCGGGGAGCACTCCCCTCCTCTCTCTTTCTCTCTCACCGTTTCTCAGCTAGAGCTTCTTTAGAAAGTCAATGAGTCTGCCTTTCGGCTCGGATGCCGAAGTGCTTTCCACGGTTCCTCGAATATAAATATATTTTCATTCACAGTTTCGCGTACGAAGCTCTTTCAATTATAGAACGTAACCGGGAATTCGTTGTCGCGATGCAAATCAGCCACGGAAATAACATGAAAGCTTTGTCAGGCTGTGAACCGAATACTCGCATTTATCAAGTCTGAGATTAGCGTGCTTTTTCACAAAGGAATCGTACTCTTATAACGACAAATATAGTAACATAGAACGTATTATATTATAAACGGAAAGAGAACTTACAGAATTCACGAATTGATACTAAAAGTATTTCGGAAGAGACTTTCTAGACTACCTAGAAAGCTCGGTTTGTTAATGAATTCGACTTTTATTTGTCAATAGAATCCAGCAGATTTTCTGTGGACTAAAGCTGACCAAAAATTGTAATTTACATTGTATTATATTATCCTGGTTCCCAACAATACATCGCCGATGCACAAAGATTCAGACAGTGAAGTTGCTCGGCAAGCTTCTGGTGTTCAGAGGAACTATCAGTGAGCTTGCGTAAATCTTCCTGGCTCCGATCTATCTTCCGCGCAAGCAGAGATAACCGTAGTTTCCGAGCCACATTACGAAAAACATTGAATTATCGTTGCCAGAGCTTTGGGAACGGTGCGTTGTGCCTGCTGGTTGCGGAGATTGCCCGCATCTGCCCAGTGATTCACGGGATGTTTGCGCTCGATGCGATTAGCGAATCAAAATGCGCCCGCATCCGATCGTCATCATCGTCATCCTGTTGACGGCTGTCGTTAAATTCATCAAAAACGATCCACTGCAATTTGTCCGAATTGGAAACAGACCAAGAATCCTCCGTCTCTCTACAGTGATTCTAATTAATATTATTACTAGACCGCGGATCTTTATGCATTTATACGAAAATGGAGTAGATGAAATTCAAAATTGTTCTATTACTATATTATATTACATTTAACACAAGAGCTATATAAATAAAAGTTTAATATTCTTCATAAATTCTTGGATAATTTTATGTGAACATTTTTGGTCGTAGACCAGATGTAATTTTTATTGCATAAACCATTTTACGTTTAATAAATAAATAATTGCAACATGTTATAGAACAAGAAGAGAACTTTCAATCTCTGTAAATAAATAAATCGAGATATTAAAGCGACTGGAAAGAGACTCATTCGCAGACCAGCGAAAATAATTCGCATCTGATTTTCATCAAGGCAGCTGCTATACAGCACTGTAAACATTTCCAGACAGCATCCGCTCGCAATTTGCCGGTTTATTCGAAATCAACTGGAACTCTTGAATTAAACATCAACGGAATCGCGTTCTCATTTGTTATATTACATTTTAATTCGCATGATCCGCGCCCGGGAAATTCTGCGCGAGAAAATAATATATGTACATGTGGTCAGGTTCTGAGCATGATATACAATGTTTATGTCGCTTCGCGTGCAGTCGGACGACCGAATGGCGCGAACGTGCGAACTTTTGGCACGAGCGGGACCGCAAACGACCCGAAAACGCAGTTACCACGTTGATATAATTGCGACGAATAAATCAAACGCGGCGTTAAACTTCTCCGGGCCCGCGTGCTGCTTTACGGTCAATTTTTCCGACGAATGTGCAACCTGTTTCATCGATATTACCGTCATTAATCTCGTCACTTCTTGTCGCGAGAAAACGTACGAACATTTCCCGGTGCCTTAACTAATGCAGTTACCAAATTTATGAAAATGGTGTCTCGTTCGTTCAGTTCCATACACGATATGCTCAAGAAAATAACTTGCTTTTGCATTTTCAATCATACATTTATACATTTTACAATATACCGGGTATTTCACCTAACTTGACCACCTTGAATATCTTTGTTGTTTTTAAAGATACGTTAAATGTCTGAAGGACAAAGTTGAATGGTAAAATGGAGAGCTCCATACGATACCAAAAAAATTTTTGTTTTTATGTAATTTTTTTTAGAGATATCAAGGTCACGTTCATTTTTTTCATTTCGTACGTCTTAGTACGACAGTGTTTTAGAATTATTTAAACTGAAATATCTCCTGAACTACTAACTTTTTGAAATACATAGGTTAGTACTTTTTTATAACGAATGTCCAGCTGCATCGATTGATGTATAAAAAATACCTCATTCCATTTAAAAAAATGAAATGGAATGATAAAAACAAAAATTTTTTTGGTTTCGTATGCGCCCCATTTTACCATTCAACTTTGTCCTTCAAATATTTTACGTATCTTTAAAAATAACAAAGATATTCAACGTGGTCAAGTTAGGTGAAATACCCGGTATAATATATAATTATATTATACATTTTCTTTATTTTACAACCTGCAGACCGATATATAGGAAATCATTTGGTTATTCATACATGTTCTTGTTACTGTGTACGGGATTGTACTTGGTTTTTCATACATGACATGTTGAAGAAGATATCCTCATATATTGTTAAAAGATGGAACTGCAAGAACATAACTCATATATTATATAAATCCTTTCGAAAACATGTACTACATATCCAGTAAATAAATTCGAACCAGAAATAGACAGTACTCAACCACGAACGAGCCCTTTTTTGTTAAACAAATGAGCAAACTCCGGAGAAATTCCAAGTTTAAAAAGCTAAACGAAGCTCTGATAATGCCAGCGGATACAGGGAAGAAGGTTTCCCGGTTAAAGAAATTATGGCAGATGTCTCGTAGGCGGCGCAAGATTGCTCCGAGTTCGTCTCGCAATAATTGATGAAGTTCCGTTCAAGTATTTTCAAAAGACTTTTCCGAATGTTTAACTCGGTGCCGGGATCCTCTCTGCTACGGAGACGCGGAGAGAAACAGACTGCGATGAGACGGAACGTTTCGCAGTGTCTCATCTAACTCCGGCCAACTTGTAATAGACCTAAGTAGTTTAGCCCCGCTATCTAACTCCTCGGATAACTCCGTTAACCACGGCGTCTGGCCCGGCTGCCTGGAATCCTCTCGGCGAAATATTGCATTTTCTTCCATCCGAATTATGCCCGACGACTCCGGGCGAGGCACAATCCCCGAAAATCGCACCGCAGAATTGAGTGCCCCGTGCTGGCAGCTGTTTCTTTAGGCTGTATCCCAGATTTCATCATTTCATTCATTCATTCATTCATTTAATCGGGCTCTATAAAACAAATCAGGAGCGGGTCATTTTGATCCCCCTTGGTAGGTCTAATGTTAAATTACACCTACTCGTCTTTGTCATAAATACATAAAATCCGCTGTCTAATTATGATCGTAATTATATAGTGTTTGATGTAATTTCAGTTTTGTCAGACATGTTGCATCGCAAGACTCGTTTAAATGAAATTAATAAGACACAGTGGGGGTAACTGGAACGATATACGATTCATGGCAACGAAATAGCCGGATCTTGTGCAGTAGCCTAATGCATCGAACGCTGCCAGGTATTCCGGGCCGGGGAAACGTGGCTTGGTAAATATTTGTCGATGAATTTTTCATTACAGCCCCCATTTACCCGCCGTTCGCTTGATGAAAGAGCGTCGTTGTCGGCGGCTCGGTGGAAAAAGGGGAACAGGGGGATAGCATTTGGTAATTTTGCTATGCGAAAAATATATTTAGCTCCCGCGGAGTGGACCGGAGGTCAAGGCCTGGGCGAGCCGATTGCATAACGCGCTTTGACGAGCTCGCCGAACGAGAGGAATTGATTGTTTTACATATCATGGAGACCCGGCCGCCGGATAGTATCCGACGGCGATTTAATAGCGTCGTTGGTCGGGAATTAATGATCGGAGTCGCATCAAATCGGAGAATTAATTTTACATCTCTCGGAACCCTTCGATCAATTAGTCAGGGTTCGTTGATACTCGCTTTCGCCGCTTTTCGATCGTCCCCCTTTGGCTTTTATGTCAAATGCGTGCGATTCTTGGAGAGTAATTGGAATTATTAGACTGCGGATGTTTATATGCAATTTTCAATGATTGTAGACAAATTTGAAGAATGCGATACCAAATAAAATCCCATCTTCAATGGTAATAGCTAGACTGCGGTTCTTCATGCATTTATGAAAAAATTGGTTGGGTGAAATATAAAACAGTAAAAGATTAGAAAAATTTCAGAACATTGTAATATTGTTTTTAATGTAACTAAGTCATTAGGGGGCAAAATCAATTTTTCTTTTACTTCTGCTTCCGACAATCAATGCAGAACATTTTTATTTTGCATAAAAATCTGCAGTCCAGCGATAACATTTGTACTAAACTCTGTCGAATTTGATACTCCAGCATTTTTTATTATTCACTTTATTACTTTCACTTTATTATTCATTAAACCATAAATGCATAAAGATCCGCAGTCATGAATGTATATACATGAAATACGATCTCTGGCGAATTCGGGGATAATAAATATTATTCTCTTGCTATTACTCTCTAAGAATTTCGTGAAATTTCTATAACAGAAATTTATTCCGGGATAAGAAGAGAGAAATTCGTCTCCTTCCTTTGTATATGAATTTCCCTGTGTTCTCATTAATGAGATCGAGTTCATTCTCATCGTTCAGACTCGTTTTTATTATACTCAGTATAATTCTTGACATGATATTAAAGAAAATAAAATACTATTCGAGATAGTATTTCCCGCATTCCAGTCGATCGTTATAATTTTCTTTTGTGTAGCCCTTGTTCCTTGGGCCGTCAGCTTTTTTTATTCCCTGCGAGCTGAGAGGAGAAATTTAATTAAATTCATTTAGATTTACTGTAATTTGAAATTTAAATAAATGTAATTAGATCCACTGAGGGGCGCGCTGGCCACACTCCTTACAAGCGATGCGATATTTCATTCGAGGAAACATTTTAAACTCACGGGTAGATATAGACAGTAATTGCAAAGTTTGTAAACGTTAAAATTACGTAAGAAATTATTTCGATCTGTCCTTAATTTGTTAAATATTTTCTCCACACATTCTCGAAACTGCGTTGTATACTAATCTTGACAGTGGAATACACGGGACTAGGAAAAGCGAATTAAAGTCGTGAAAGTGCTCTGCGATGTAACGAATAGGTCGCCTAAGGGTTCGAAACTTTGCAGTGGGAACTTGGATAAGTCGTGAGAGAAAGAGCTGTCTTTTAGGTACAATGTTGAAGTGAAAGGTGAACGCGCAGACTGCTCAGCAAATTTTCCATTCCATTGCTTTGCGACCGTCGCTTTTCGAAACTTACGAATTCCTTTTGCACCGTGGTGCATGTGCAACGTAAGAGCGAAGGTAGAAACGAATTAAAAATAAATAAGACTGTGGACGACCGAACGTGCAATTTGTAGCTGCAGAGTTCACCGCTTATTCGTACTGTATACCTAATAATAAATAATTGGAAGATTCGGAGAGAAAATTAAGGAGAAGAAAATTTTACGATTTCGTATGATTATGTTGCTTTGCTTTTGTAAGTACCGTAAATACTCGATCTAAGAGAACAGGAAAACATGTCGCTTTTTAACGAGAACACTTCCCCCAACACATTATTTCATCCGCGCCCGATTCAATTGCCAAGAACCTTTCACCTCGGCTGGACAAATTCCATTCGAAATCGTCCCCGTATTCTCGATCGCGGCAGACGCGTGCAGTTTCTAAAGCTCCGCGGGAGCGGAAGCTCTATCTGAAAGGTGGAAGAGAGCCTTCGCAGATCCATTATAATTGTTCCCTTTCAGGCGATTATTTAACCGGCAATTCAAAGCGTTAACGAGCACGCGCGGGATTTTGCATACGAGAGCGAGTTCGCGGTTTATCGCGCTTT
Organism: Lasioglossum malachurum; assembly: GCA_028455605.1. Lineage (NCBI taxonomy): Eukaryota > Metazoa > Arthropoda > Insecta > Hymenoptera > Halictidae > Lasioglossum > Lasioglossum malachurum. The sequence goes on along the minus strand of CM052319.1, from coordinate 10,636,576 downwards.
TCCGCGGAATCTTTTTACCGCCGGTTAATTAGACCAAGGCGTTCGTTCATTAAGCATTTATTCCGGTCCCTTCCGTGGCCCTCTTCCGAGAAACGGCGCGAAGAATCGGCGCACGTGTCGCTACGGTGCACGCGCGCCCCAAAAACACCCATGAAGACCAGCGTCCTTGAACGGGACGCGGCCCTGACACTCGCAGCTCGATCCCCAGCGCTTCGCTCCGGAGCAATTTGTCCGGAGCCCCATCGGAAACCCGGGAATTAACCCTACAACCACCGAGGGCGGGTCTCCTTAAACCCACTAGACGGAAAATGACCAAACGTCCAAGAAACAATTCTCTTGCTTCACCGAATTATTTATCGTCCCTCGTTATTCTACAGACTTCGAACTAACGCGTTGAAGACTTAGAGGAATCTGTACAAACCTTGCTGGAATTTGTTCAATTTTTTAAATCAATCATTTAACCTTCGACATACTGTTATTTTTGACTTGGTTAAAATTATTAAGAAAAGGAATCGACAGGGACGATGCTCCTATTAATTTTGCTTTCGCACAAGAATCCGCGGTGTAGTAATAAATTGTGAAAAGTTCGTTTGTTTTTTCACTGCGTTCAAAGCGATTAAGCAGCGGCCAACTCGAGAAATCGCATGCGACGTCCCGCAACTACGGTTTCCAGCCCACGCCGCCATCTTGGCTGATCGATGAATGTTTTATTCAACGGGGAATCTCATTATCCGCCCCGGGAGACGTGTTTTGGTCGCGCGACGCGCTGATTTGCCGCGTTATTTTATTACCGCGCACAATTAGCGTCGCGGTCGTTCAAAATATTTATTCCGAGTGTAAAACGTACCGGGCATTTAGAGTAAAATTCTGTTACGGCGGGAAACGATTTCGACGTGGGCGGGAATCAGTTCACAAGGTTCTCCGCGAATGTAAAATTCATATTTGCCGTTTCCTCGATGTATAAATTCATGCCGATGCGCGAACGTTCGGTGTCGCCCTGTTGCGTAACGTGTTGCCGCGTTAAATAACCCCGCATAGTGACAGACAAATTGTAAGGGGATAGTTCTTGTCCTGGAAGCATCCGCGCTCTGACCGTAAAACTGACATAAATCTTCGAGAAATCTTATAGAACTGAAAATGGGAAGCTCCATTCTCTTCGCCGACGCTTCCAGCGAATTAAAGTTGGAACTGGAAGTGGATCAAACTTCCATCAATTTCGCATTTTACATAATTTTACGGAGAGTGTGCGTGCTGCGGACGCGAGAATAAACTATGAATTTTGTGCTTTCATGATAAACAGGAACAGACGATGTATGAGATAGTGAAAATATCCGTGAAACTGTCAAGGCGTTAAACTAAGCTGACAGATAGTAATGCTACTATGTAAAGGATACAGGAGAACATGTATTAACGCAATAATAACAATTATAGGGTAAAGTGCCCAAATATGAACCAGTTTTTGTTGGTCATTTTTTGATTATTTTAGAATGCTCTTTCTCGTCCAAAAGATTACTAGTTGTAGAAGCATTGCCTCCCTATAAGATTCTGGGGTTAAGTTTGTTCAAAAATTAATACAGCTTGGGAAAAAAGGAAAGCTGTGTCATATAAAATAATAATTAGACTGCAGATCTATATTCTATTCTATCTTGAATAATCTTAACACGTTGAAAACAGTATATTGTTATTCTGCGCCAACTAATTTTCACTTACGCGTTCAAAGAAACGAATGAGATAATTCCCCACGAATGTATCCTCGGAATGTCAATGAAAATAAATAAAAAAATTAGGAACCCGGCATTTTAGCAGAACCTGTAGTTCCAGCGTTAAAATAAGAGAACGATCGAAGGTTCCGACGATGTCACAGCAATAACGGAGGGTGTCCTATCGACAAAGGGGCGTAGAAAAAACACGCAGCATCCTCCTTAGGATAAAATGTCCCATCAGGACCAGGCGAATCGTGAAAAGATCTCGTCGAACCACCACGAAAGCGTAGAACGACGTTGCCCGATTTAATTATCATTCTTTCGGCGGAGCTATACCGATCGATAGCGGACCGTTCAGATTAATCGAGGATTCGATCGATCAATTACAGTACCCGGTCCTCGTGCCTCGGCTCATTCAATTTCCATCCCACTTTTTCGCGCCGATAGATTCTACCTCGAGACTTTCTTCGATTAGATCCCGCGATTCTATTCAATCGTTTCAAGCAGCTGCCAGTTTCCCGCCCGAACATCTGGGGAGGGATTTTTGTTCGGCCAGGAAATTAAAGATCCGGGTCCCAGGCTCGTCCGACTGTGTTCAACACCGGTGAAAGATTGCTCACTGTTATTTAGAATCGATCGGTGCCGCTGCATTTCCCTTGCAATTGTGTAGGAACACGATTATTCATAATGTATCAACCTTTTTTTCTGTAGGTGGACGCGAAGATCATATAAAGCTCATCAACTTTTTTTTTAAAATGGAAACATATATTTTGATATTCTTCGCACAAGGAAGTATTAACTTACAGGTTTGGAGTGCAAAACCTGTATGTAGAAAAATTATTTGTTTAAGAGATATGAGCAGTTCACTGCGACGACCATTTACAATTTACATCGTAATATTAAAATTCCCTTTCTCTCTTTAACGATCTTAATAAATTGACAATAATGAGTCGACGTCCCCAGACTTTCTAGTTTCTGTACTAAATTGTTTACTAATAAGTTAAGGAGAAATAGGTTCGCGACGCCGTCCAATGAATGCAAGACTACTTTAATAGAAAGTCTAAGATAGAAAGAGACGAATGATTTCATTCTGGTTCACTCGAGCCAGCAGCTCGAGGACGTTTTCAGGCAACAGCGAACAAATATCGCAAATGAAATACTTCCGGGCGACGAGATTTTATTGTAGTATCACAGACACCGCATCCGTGCACTCACTGCAGAGGCACGTTAATCGAAGCCACTCCGCCGCTAGGGAGAACCAGCCCAAGAAATATCTACTGGGTGACTATGGAAGAACAATCGTTAAAAATTATTTTTTCTCGCAGCTCCCGTCGTCCTATAACATTTTTCCGTGAAGCTTTGCTAATAAACTCATTTACGCTTCGACCAATTACCATCTGGGAACAAGTTACCTTTACGGTGTTCTCTTCTCCCATAATAATAATCATTAGACTGCGAATTTTTAAAATTTTATAAAAAGGGACTCGGTTCACAATTCCTACTAACCTTGCACCCACTCATACACTTTGCTTTGAGCTATCATTTTCCTATCTTTCTCTCTACTCTTTCCTTTCCTTTTTCTTCCTAGCTTCCTCAGCCATTCTACTGCTTCCTCTGACCCCCTCTCACTCAATATTTCCTCTATGCACATACCCCTTTCAAGTTCCCTTTCGTCCCTTAAATGATTTTAAAAGAAGAGGAATATTGACATCTTCAGTTTTTTTAATTTTTCCAACAATTTTCAGTTTCATATACTCAATTTTCCTACAAATGTATATAGATCCGCAGTATAACAATCATTATTCGTCAACAATATTAGCCCTTTGCACTCGGAGATATTTTAATTGAAAAATTAAACATCTCTTTCGACCTAGAATAATTCCATTCTACATTACCTCTTTTCTTTGTATGAATATGAAATTGATATAATACCTCATACAATACTTAAATGTTTAGTAATTGGTTGGAGATAGCGACATATCTAATATAATGTAAACAATATTTTAAATAATAGTACAGCAACTTTTAGTGACGCCTCTCGCGTGCTAAAGGTTATACTTAAAAAGATTGAAACATTGTAGTAATTTGATTGCAAAAGAGGTACAATGTTCATTGCATATAATATAATCTTCCAGCGTGATGAAATGTGTGTTACTGCATTCGTTTCCCGGATAATTCAGCATCGATGTTCGCCGGGTACCAATTCGCAAGCAAATTGCTTTGGACAGTATTCCGACGGGGGATACCAGGTATCAAAGGAGCCTCGTTTTAATAAGACACCCAGTATACGAACTTCCCATTTCCCGGGAACCGCTATGCGACTCGGTGCACGTCTCCCGAATAGATAATGCTTAACAGGAATATACGTCGACGACCTGGATCCTGCGGGCACGCGTGAAAGGCGGCTCGTACTTTTCGTTTTGAAACGAGATTACTAAATCACACACCTACCTCCCGATTGTGATTATAGATCGGTGGCAATTAATGTTAGACCCGATCGTCGCAGGACTTATTCGACTCGGATTTTACCCGACTGCCAGGGCGATGTTTAATTTTAATTCTTCATTATTCCGTGGCTTTGATTCGAGCCATCAGCTATTGAAAGAGGGAATATTTAAGGGGCGACCAGATCGGAAAAAGTTGAGCTGATCAGTATCAATATTTCACCCGACACTCGCTGATTTGCATGAATTATTCCGTAACATTTTCATTTCGTTCTACTAATCCTGATCCCTTGAATAGGTGCTTATTAGGTGGATTTTATCATTATCATTTAATTTTTTGTTTTTAGTCATTTTGGAAATATAGTGTGGCGGCCTTCGCGCAGCCACAACTTTTCCATTTTCTCTCCGTATTACATTTCCATTATTTTGTATTTCCGCTCCGCGCGGGTCTGGTCAGTCTTGGTACGCATCTGGCGACCAAGCCAGATCTTCAAGGTCTACGGTCAGGCCCTGGCGAACCTTTGCGCTTTCTCCGTTTTCTATGACACCCTCCCGCGATTGCCTTTTTCCGCGCGTCCTTATTTTCCTCTCCTTATTCGGTTTTCTCCTACTCTTCTATCTTTGCTGTCCTGCCGACACTATTTTTCTGAGAGAGTTTTTGAAAAGTGGGGAGTCTCCCTTTTACACCGATCACTTTTGAATAAACTTGTGCTGAGTAAAGCTACTCACAGAGTCCGATCATTTATTTACCACTTCCTCCATAATAGATATCCGGAATTATACTGCGAACTCTTTGAGGAAAAGCTGGAGGATTAGCCGAGAGTATTTCTCAATTATTTATTTTCTAATGGCGACACTATCGTTCTGTTCGTTTTAAAAATACTGGAGCTAAACGTGAATATTTTCGAATGTAAAATTACAAGCGGATAAAAAGCTGGAAATTTCGAGTTACGTTGTAAATTCTTCCGGAAAGAGCCGCGGTATTATCCGAGAAAATTTCTAAGAAAGTGCGCCGCGCCTCATAAATATTTGATCATTCCCTCAGCAGCGTAGAACGAACATGACTTTTTCATGAAAAAGAACACAACCGAATACTGAAGTATCTACACGCTCAAATGTGACCCATATCTGTACACAAAATAAAACGTGAAGAGTTCAATTGTGCGGTATGCTTCAAATTAATTAATTCATTAAATAACGAAATAATTTTCCAATTTTTCTCCCCTGACCATTACGAATGAACAACCTAATACTTCGATTTATATTTCTCGGAACCAGCATAACCGATAAAACGTTTCCAAGTAGTAATGTGTGCCGAGAGCAGGTTTTGTATTTTCTTGCATTTCCGTCGAGGTTATCGCGTATGCAACAGCCTAGATGAAAAAAGCCGCGACGAGGTTGTGGGTTTCGAAATCCGCAGAGAATCGAGGCCCTTCGTCGTTCGTCGAGTGTTAGAGGGTTTTTTTTTGTCCGTCGTGCCACGTGATTCTTCAGCTTGGTTTTAATTTTACAGCATGGTTCGAGCTCCCCCCGGCGGAAAAGGTGAAGGTTAACACGGAGGAATCGTGGGTGGTGAAACTTCCCACCCCTAGCCGCGAGGAAGAGTAATTTGAAAAGGGTTTTCTTCGCATCAAAAACGGGAATAAATGAAATTTGTAGTGGGTGTAAGACTGGCTTTCACGTATAAATCCACTGTTCCACCGAAATTCAACCTTCTTTTCGATGCGGATCTGCGAACGACAAAGGGGACGCTGCAGTCTATCAAATTTTGATGAGAACGCATTCTGTGATAGACGCATGAAATTGCAGCAATTGCAATTGCTATTATTTTATTCTTAGCATAGGGATCCGTTCTAGTAGAAAAAAAGACACATGCTGTTGATTATTATATTATTAGTGTTTGCGCAAACAAACTTATTCTTTCAAGAACACATCTCTCGATCAGACCTAACTCGAACCTTCAAACAATGCAACACATGCTGCAAGGTACTAACACCTTTAAATGTAAACCTACCACAAACGTCTAAATGTTCAAAATACTTTATCGTCTATTTTCGAGCCTGAAACCACTACACAAACACTCGAACCTAGTCAAACCTTGCACAACAGAACGATTCAATTTTAGCTGCTTTCTAGTATGATAAAAATGAAAGATTTGCCAGGATAATGAACGTAAAATTATTCAGACCTTGTCAAGACATATATTTCAAGATCACCGTTCTGCAAGCACTGAACCATTACGTTTCAAAATTATGCTCGATCGCAATAGTTTCGTTGTAGCGAACGACCGTGCAAATAGTAGACAAAGCAAATCCAAAGCATTCATAGCTCTGTGATCAAACAATTTGGTATCGTTTCGTGAACAAGACTCCACGCGAGAGCTTGCATGTGTGTATATTAACAGCCGAAAGAAATCGTTGACCTGGATTCGCGGCTCGCCTTTCATTATCCAGGGTTCAGAGGGAGCTGGCCTCTCTCTCTCTCTCTCTCCCTCTCCCACTGGCGCAAAGGATCTTCTACGAGGATACACGTGCACGTGGATTTCCGGGTTATCTCTATCGACTCCCGTAATATACACTTTCGGCCGACTTTCGGGCTGAGAAACTCTCGCGCCGTGTCCAGGCCAGCCGGCTCTGCCGAAATGCCTTCGATTATCGCAGCTCTGCAGAATGCACCGTGCAACCTGCAGCTGCAGCGGCCCACGCCAACCTCGCATGCCGCACTCTGCTCTCTCTCTCTCCTCTTCGTCTTCTTACCCCTTCTCACTCTGTTTCCAACCCTCTATGAACCGGCGCATTTTCACCTAGATCCAGGATTTTTACCAGAAAGCTATCCTGTGTGTGCTCCTCTTTCATCCTTTGTGCCCCGAATTATGTTTTATTTTCATACCTCCACACTTTAGTTACTACACGAGTTTTTTCATTTTTTCACCTCTCCACCTCTCGCCCTTAAGTGCGCCACTTTTGCTTTAATTTACCCTCTGGCACACATTTGCGCATCTCCATATTTCCGTGCATTTGTGTATTTATTTTTTCGTCTAACGCACTTGCTGCCTTCATTTTTTCTTCGGCATGCAAACGTGTAGATTCGTTTTATTTATTTTTGTGTTAAGCATACAGATGTGTACCTCGTTTCCAGTTTCTTCGTGAACAAAACAAATTTTCTAGTTTCTGTACCGTGAATCCGCACGTGTACATTTATCTGTATATTCTGAAAATTCCGTCAAAATCTTTAAAGATAGTAAAAATTGCAGATTTTCGGCCTATATCTAAGAATTCTTACATCTTTTAATGCCTGTCGTTTCTTCTTACATCAACCGATTTCGATGAAACTTTCACAGTGGATATAATTGACACAGACCTACAAAACGTACTTCTTAAATTTTCAATATAGGCCCACATAAAAAAGTTGTAGAATTACTTTTAGTATTTTTTCTACAATTCCGATGAATTGCTATTTTTTAAGAAATTTCTTTTCACATGCTGTAGCAAACTAATTGCTCTAGCTTCCCAAAAAAGTTCAAATCGCATAGTATTGTACAATATTAAAAAGATTATCGTCTTTTCTGGAGCGTCCGAATATTAATTCGAGTAAAACACCCTTACAGCGCGAACCTTTCGCGTTCCACACTTCAACAGTCCTGTTTCGACCCTCTTCAGCCCTTACGCAACATTCTGCGAGTACATACCGCATGATCGAGCGGCGGTCGAGCGCAATTCCGCAGCGTCGTAATTCTGTCAAGCCTAACGACAGCCCCGTTCCTCTGTTCCCGTGTCGGACAAGGAACATTCTGGGCAACGTGCCCCGACGTTAATTCGAGGGCCAGCCCTGGCGATCCACGGTGCCCAAGCCGAGAGAATAGTTGCAGCCTTAACGAGCTATTTAGTGTTTTCCGCTGGGACACGGATCGCGTTATCTTCCTGCCTCCGGACCTCCGAGTAATACACTCGTACTCGCCGCCATTCTCTGCCAGGCAATTCCAAATTTTTTAACAATCTTGTTATATCCTCTGATAAACACGCAATTCGCCCATTTTGCAAAAGTTCTCGTCCAAACAACTGGGCACTGTTTCTCCTATCTACGTCCATAGAATATTTTTACCCAGGGAAACAGTTCAGAATTTTGTACATCTCCGCAAACAAGTACACTATTTTCATAGTTACTTCGTGCCTAATTTTATTGGGTTGTGTAAAAAATTCCGGCGTTTTTTGTATTTATTTTTTTCCCCGCAATTTTGGGTTTTGTTAGGTAAAGCATATATATATGCATTCGCAAGTCTTTTTCTTGCTTTATAAACTTATCTGCTTCAATTTTTCGAATTAATTAATTTCAATCAATTTTCAGGCTTTTTCAATGGGAGACCCAGGAGGCAGAAAAATTAATTTTCGACATCTGCTCGACATCTCACTCAAGTTGTGTGGCACCCAAGCTCCAAGTTTTTGAGTAAAGGAGTGACGATGGCTAGCGATGGTAAGTAATAGAAATGATGATAATAAATGATCTGCCATAAAAAATATATATATCAACGAAGAGAAGAATTGTTTAAGAATTATATTACATCGACAAAGAAATCTGTACACGAAGACTAGAAGAGCAGAAATACTAGCAGCAGACGGTAGCAATCGAAGGAATTCCAATTAATTAATCCTACGCGTAAAAAGGAATAATTTCATTTATCGCATTAACGAAAGCACGAGAAGCGACCTCGCAATCGAGTGAAGGGAATTACCTAGTAGAAGATAATAATTTTCTCAATAAAAAATAGCACCGTTAATAATTCAGTGGAACCAGAGAGACTATTTTCAGGCGGGACAAACACGAAACATAAAACGATGAATAACCGGCGACAAGAACCTGCGAATAAAAGTGCTGTGAAACCAGCGGAATAAGGATGATTACTTCTACCACAAAGGAAATTTTACGTCCATAAAGAGAAAGGATAATTACAAGTAATATCGTTGCGTGATAGTACTTGTCGGCGAAACGGTAGACTCGTACTACTGAATTCCGTTGGTTCGCAGAGTTCAGCGAAGAGTCGACGGGTAAATTGAATTTCGTTTGTAAGAGTGCTATCGTTTGAAGAACACAACGGGGTGCGCGTGTTCGAAATGACAAAGACAAGGGACAAACAAATGGTGGAAACAGGAAGAAAGAAAAGGGAATGCTCGGTCTCGCGCAACGTTTCGATAACATTCTCTTGATTCTTTGTCCCTTCTGTTTCTATACGCCCGTTGTCCTTGAACTCCGCAACTCGCCGCACGATATCCTTTGAACGAGATCAAAGTGTCGCCGCGAAAATGGAAAATATGGAATTTCATCGACGTGCCGGAAATTCCCCGCGTGTACCACGATCGGGATTTTCGGGCATTTCCGACGATCGCTCGGTTCCTCGGCCCTTCACGCACCCCCCGAATTCTCTTCGTTGTTTGTGCTCGACGCATCCGGGACCGGTGACGCGCTGTTGCGTCATGCACTGCTCCTACGGGCTTGCTGGAGGCAACGTGTGCGTCATTGTTCGAGTCAAAGATAATTTATTTTCGAAGTTTAGCTGGAGCTTTAGGATAACTTTCGATACTGTACATATTTTGGAGCAAAATTGTTTAATAATACTAATATTACCAACAAAATGCGCATCCCCGGAACATACCTGTTTCGTATTTATACAGTAATTATTATGCTTCTGCAACGATGAGTTCAATAACAAATGGCGCTTCCTCCAAAATTATTTCCGAACGGAGGTAAATGAAATGTTACATTAATCCTTTCTTGCATTCTGCGATTACCGACAGACTGGTACATTTTTAAATTATTTTTTCACCTTGGATGCTGCTTCCGAGAATACAATGGGAGCGTGAAATAATGGAACAAGTCTAGAAAGCTTCCAGGCTCCTCGAGTTTGCATAAAATTTCTTTGGCATGAGTAATGATTTTCTTTGGGAAAAACGAGACTTATCGAAGTTCTCCTCGACTCATTTATTTCGAGAGTCGAGATCCCGAGAAGGATCTTCTTTCAAAGAGAATCCTTCGAGGACGGCTGTTGCATCTCGCGAGACCGTTTGCTCATTATTTTATCGCGCGTGTTCGCTCGTCGTTGGTTTGAAATAGAAACACTACCGTCAAAAAGTTTCCGAACTCATCCATGTAATTCGATAAGTCAACAATAAAATTTCAAATCATAGAATAAATTATGTAAATTACGACTAATTTGTAGGTTCAACGTAAATTCTTAGCACAAGAGAATTTTGTAACGTTGTCACAGCTATCGTACGGTGTTCGCCCACATCTGTTAGGGGTTCAGATGCTTGTGAATAGCATCGTACGAACGCCCAGGAGAGACAGCAAGCGGAGCGCGAGAAAAATGGTTCTCCGTGACCTTGCGGGTCGAAGACAATTTCCAGAATGCTCGAAAACGCCGCCGCCACTCGTTTCCGCGGCTTGAATATAAATGCGAAATTTTCCTGGCGAACAGGGGAGGGGACGAGGCCAAGAGAGAGACAGCCGCGATTTACATTCCTTTGTGCGATCCCGTCCTCGCGCTTGACCCGTCCGCCCACTGATACATCCACCTATCCCTCCGCTTCCGTGAGAAAGATCCCCGATACGGGCGAATTTCGAGATGGATTATAACCATCGCCCCGACTCCCTTCCGGCGACCTATTTTTCGACGGACCCTTTGTGCGCCGTTCGATTCTGCCACGCGCGGATGCATTTATTCGCCGGCGATAATAAATTCTGCCCCAAATTAACTCCTCCGTTCGGCTCGTTTACGGTTTCGAAACAATGTCGTTGGAAGCACGCACGAACGCGGGAACAATGAAATCACGGTGCTTCTACTGTAGCTCTTCAGGAGAATTTTCGCGAAGTTCTGGCTCGCGCGGCGCCTCTCGTCTCGGAGTAGTTCGAGCAAGCGAAAGATCTTGTCAATAACTTTCTGGTCAATTGGAATTTCCACTAAACTCAGCTTTTTAGCCTGCGCCAAAATTAACTCCTCCGTTCGGCTCGTTTACGGTTTCGAAACAATGTCGTTGGAAGCACGCACGAACGCGGGAACAATGAAATTCTGGTTCGCACGATGCCTCTTGTCTCGGAGTAGTTCGAGCAAGCGAAAGATGTTGTCAATAACTTTCTGGTCAATTGGAATTTCTACTAAATTCAGTTTCAGCCCGAGCCAAAATTAACTCCAGCTTGTTTACGATTTCGAAACAATGTTGTTGAAAGCACACGCGAACGCGGAAGCTTCTATCGTGGCTCATTAGGATAATTTTCACGCCTAGGAGTTCTGCTTCGCGCGGCGCTGTTGTCTCGAGTAGTTAGCGCAATTAACCTGTTAACTGTTTCGCTTTATTAGAAGAACGTGCATCTGCGTGCTTAATTATTTTTAAGCACTTTCGAGGTTTTATTCGCGCGTACCACACCGCGCACTCTCTTAAATTTCATTCAATAGCAAATGTCATTGTGTACTCATAGCTATTTCTGTTTGCATTAATTCTTTTGGTGTCGAGCGAAAAATTAAACTCAAGGGAGAAACACTGATGAAAGTTTATACAATTTTGCCGAATGAAAACTAAAATCCCCATCGAAAATCCTCGCCTACAAACTGCTCTCTAAACTCCGAAATTCCCATAAATGATCCTAATGCAATTAACGCGGACTACCAGCCGCATTGTTCGCGCGGAATCGGACGCTACTGATTCTGTACATAATTCTCCAAATATAATTACAGCGTAGGCTCGCGTCGAGAGCGTTGCAATTGGCTTTTAATTACAGAGAGGATGATATCGAATGGGCCCTCGAGAACGGAGTTTCGCGGCGCGGTTCGTGAAGCTCACGCCCGCGTAATCAGATTTTTAAGACAACGTTAGCTAGATGTACATATACATCTACCGGGTCGAGCGCGGCGACCGAGATTAGACACCGGGATTTCCATACATTAAAATTCGCCAAGTGGCTGAATAATTTCTCGGGGCGCATAAATCCGGGCCGCATAGACGGGAAAAGCCAGGAACCGGCTGGAGTCCTCGTAGCGTATCGCGAACAGACACCGCTGTGTATCCATCGGATCCCTAAATACCCTAACACATAATGGAATTCGGACCGATTAGCGACTAACAATTAACCTTGACATCAATCCCTACGTTGGACGTCCGTTCTGCCGACGTGCATCGCTGCACCCTTCGCTGCCTCAGCGAACAAACACACCGACGTCCCTTTAACCGAATCCTCTCGAATCCCTTGTGCAACACTTTCGCTAGGTACACGCTGAAATTCCCGATCTCGAGAGATTTCGCTGAAAAATATCGGACCCACTTATCCGAAGAGGGTATAATATGAACGAAATTAATTTATTTACTCAAGCCTAGCTGTGTGAAATTGCATTATTTTAAACAGAACATAATTGCATGTCATGCTCTGGTAAATGTTTCGAATAATCGTAATTAAATTTATCGAAACTGGATCACCTGGAAATATTTCATATACGAAATCTTACAATTAGTTTCAAATTTTGCATTTATATCGATTTTATCACCTTCGAAAAATCATTGTTTTTCAACATTTTTTGCACGAATTGATATATCTGGAATCTTCTTTCTAGATTAAAATGATGCATAATATAAAAATATTTTTTAACTTATTCAAATCGCTACTTTGGAAGAAAACCGGCATAACTCAAAAAATTGCGATTGTATCCAATGTTGATTAAAAAAAGAGGTGTATATTTTTATGTGTAAGAGTATCACAAATGTAGTTCGCATATCCGGCCACTAGAGTGTAGTTGAAGTTTTTTTTTTTAAAGAAAAGTCTCACATGTCTAAATCCTTAGGGATAAAGTATTTTTCGGTTAGAAGAAAATAAATTAGAAAAAAGTTACCTCTTAGTATGTCCTTTGAACAAAGTAGAAGAAACTTTGGTTAAATCTTCAAGTGGGATTCGCTCCAAACTAGTGGTTTCCGAGTTGTGCCGGTTTTATTCCGAAATAGCGACATGAAATCGTATAAATATTTCGAAACAAGAAATACATGACTTACAATTAGTGGAAGACCCTTTGGTAAGCGAAAGCCCGCGTCTCAGCCGAAAGAATACAATAATATCGATACATTCTATCCCGAGAATTGCTAACGTATCGCAGCTCGCTCCTTTTAACAGAATCGTTTTTTTTTTCAGCGAGTCTATCGAACATTCCTTCTCACCAGCCAGGCTGAATAAAACTACTGTCATCCACGTTTGTCAAGGCGAGTTTCCGTCAAACAATGCCTCCCTATCAACCCGCCACGCGGAACGAGAATTATTGTTTCCAGGGCGCGTTATTTCTCGTCCCCCCCGCAACTTTCTCGCGATAAGCATTTTTCACAACGCACAATGGAAGAGCCTTGACGTTTCAATGTTGCCTGCGAGTTTGAAACGAAGATCGCCCAATGGCGTGATCGAAGTTGAGAAAGTCAGGCGTCGTTGCAGGTAACATTCTTTTAGCCTTGACTGGACCACGAGGACCAGATTGCAACAGAGCGAACAGCAAAATGGGCTGCTGCAGGATTATTGATAAGTCGGATTATTAGAGCGTGAACTGATAATTCCGAAAGCGCCCGATTTTTCCGACGGAACGTCAGACACACTGCGCTCTCAACGTTCCCATGCACAATCTCGGCCAATGGGCACCCTTAATTCCGCATGCGAGAGGATTATTGATGTTACCTGCGCGTCACTGTCGTCCCACGGAATTGCCGAGACATTTTTCAACCCTGCGTTATTACCCGAGTGCACCTCGCGTTGACCTACCCCGACGTTCCCTTCAAAATCCAAATATTCATTCCAAAACGTGTCTCAGTCTAAAAAGCAAGGATTTCTTTAGGTGTGCAGTCGAAATTTTATGTCGCAAACAACTCTAAATATTTTATCGATCACTTTTTTCAACATTTCTTTATGCATCCGTGATAAATATGTTTCTTTTATCGATCGTATTTGCTGTTAATAAATGTTGAATGTTTTCGGCGCGACGGTTCGATAATGTTTGATAATTAGCAAAATTGCTTTATAATTAGTAATAAACGATCAAACCTTTGCGCCGAAAACATTCAACATTTATTTCTTTATGCGGTGCGAATTCCATTTGAAATGAAGTCGTAAAAAGTCATATAACTCAATTTTCTACTAATATAAAACCGAAATGCTACGAGCATGGGATCTTTAAGTTGCCCGAAAACTCGCAAAAGATCATAGAACAAAATGCCATAAAACTTATTCTAAATGGCAAAAAATAGGCTTTCATTTTCCTTTGAGAAAACGAAATGACTTTCCGAACGATCTAATACGTTGTTCAAGTCGACATGTTGAACAACTTTTTCCTTTGTGAAAAACTTCGATCGGCTTTCATTTCGTTTTTTCGATAACAGAAATAATACAAATTTATTCGAATAATACCGAACTCGGAATTACAAACAGGCTAGTAAAATGATAAACGCAACGTTAGTTTGGAACAGGACAGAGTTTCGCGTGGAGCCAATAAAGGCTCAAGTCGAAACAATTCAAATAAAATGGTGAACGAGCGAGGGTCCGATGTATCCATCGCAATCTCGGCGACAAAAGCCCGAAAAAGCTGTACCTAGGAATACGGTACAGAGGCTGTAAAGCCGGGCGAGTGCCCGTTCACTCGGAATATCATTCGAATTCAGCGGCGCCGGCAATTAATACGAAGGACGGCGCAGTCCCGTGGGCTGATGGTCGGGAACACATTCCCTTCGGTCAAGGCCGGGAAAACAGTGAAAACGCTAGGCGAAACTGCGGGAGATTCGCTCGCGCGGAAGTTCGACGCGGTTAGTGCCTCCTCTAGCCTTTATGCTGCCACGTTCCGGAAAACTGTGTCGGCGTGGGACGCCGGGAATCGGTCAACGGGAACACGGTGTACGCCGGTTAATGCAATATCCCGCGTAATTTCGGGCATTAATATTCAGCGTTTGACTGGTAGGCTGCTAGGATCCAGCCTGCCTGCTTAAATCCGACCGGACCGCCGCGAAATCAATATGGCGATGCTGCAGCCCGACCGCGGCCTTTGTGCTCATTATTAAATCCGCCGCAGCGTCGGGAATCTAGCCCGACGCCTATGCAACGTCTCCACGAGCCTCCGATATCCTGGAACAATTTTTCTTTCGCTTCGAGACCCGAGACGTTCGACACTTTCGAGAGATTATAGGGACTCCCACTAATATTCGGACACCCTTAACCCTTGCCCTACCATTCTCTTTACAGTTACAGTGATTAGAACGTCTTTATCCCGAAAAATGTCGTGTGTGGAAGAGAAAAGAAAATTTATATATAATACTACTCTAAAATATTAAACATAGTCAACCGGAAAACATTATCTGGTCGAAGAATAGTATTCGACCAGAGCTTTGTTTTTAACTTGTTAAATAATAATATAGATTGTCCCGCTCTCCTTAGGCAAATAAATTTTTATGTACCTGAACGTGTTTCGAGAACGAGAGCAGGATTTCAAACAACGAAATCCAAATCCACGTATGGAGTAATAAATCCTATAAACCGGATTACTGCAAGATCAAACACACTTTATAACAATATTGATTTTTTTAATGGCACGTTACAGGCATTCAATACAAAAATTTACGTGAGATTATTTGCTAATATCGTACCTGTATTTTTTTTGTTTTGCGCTTCTCCCTTATTGTATTTTGTTCTTTTCTATTTGTTTTTATCAGTTCTACAAAACGTCTGTAAACTCCTGTATAAAAGGATCTCGGTCCGTATATAATAATAATAATAATAATATTTTGTGTATGGCCACACACACACATTTTTATTTGAAAGCTTAAATATTGATTACAAACGTATCAAACTTTATTTCATCTAAAAAGGAATACAAGGGGGGTTAAAAAGATGATAACTTTTTAAATATTGGACTATATGATTTGAACTTTTTTGAGGAGTTAGGGCAATTAGTTTACTGGATGATGTGAAAAAAAATTTGAAAAATTGCTATTGGTCCGAATTGCAGAGAAAATACTGGAAGATTGTATTTTAAAACTTTTTTATGTGAGCACACATGGAAGTACTGAAGTAGAATACGAACCTTTTAGTCGGACTAGCACAAACTATACATTCTACTATTCACATCAATACGACTGTCCTTACAATTCTGTAATAGCTGTAAATAGATACAGCATATACCGTGAAAATCGATAAAGAAATCATTGTCCAAAGTAGAATGCGATTGTCTCCATCCGACCAGAATAGTATTCATGCTTGAATATTCATATTGGAACATTCGCTAAATAATTCCGTAATACGGAATAAGCGGAAATAATTCCTAACTCCTAGTTGTTACAAATCTAATAATCAAATGTACAACAATAGTAACAAATATTACATGTAGAATACAAGGGTAACAAACAAGTGCAGAATAAAAGTACTAAATTCGAATATCGAGAATAAAGTAATTTCCAGCGTCCTGAAGCGATACATCCACTTTAATCAGACCGTCAAAGGGTCAATCCATTCAGCCAGACAATTTCCAAAAACCGCAGGAACAATGAAAAGATTTAATTCCGCGAACTAAATTCTCCAACAAGCGAAATACTCTCGAGGACGGCCGAAGGTTCCCGTTTCACAATTTCCAAAAACTTCCCCTCTCGAAATCCGTCAATTGTTAAAACGCAACCGGAGGAATGAACATCGAACTGCAATCGCCTAAACGAACGCAGTTGCAGTTTAATCTGATCCCTCGTTTGTTCCAACGCGCGGACGAGTGGGCGTACACATGCATCGTTTCTCGGCCATCAAAAATTATTTAACAATTCGCAGTGTGTCACGTACGTGCACGCGTCGACGAATACACTGGTTCCCCGTCGATTGTTTGCATTTCTGTTTTTCTTTTTCGTCTGTCCACTGTCTCTTTTTTCTTTTTCGGTTTCAAAAACGTCACACACTTGTTCCTGAATTCTGTCACTGTCGCTGCTGCGTTCCGTGCCGTTTGTTTATGGGAATGGAAATTCCTCGGCAGTTTCGGTGTTAATGGTTCGAACAGTGCTCCGCCTTTTAGTCTAATGGGTTTTTCGGCTCGCTGTAACTTTCCCCGGGAATTCCTGCGCTCGGCCTATGGAAACCACGGATTTACAACTGTACGCCCTTTGTTTTCCGATTTTCGAAACGCATTTCGATTTTCCAGCACGGATGAGAATTGTACGGCGAAAAAGCAAGATGGGCAAAAGTTACTAACGAAGTGATGTGCAGAATCAAGGAATGTTTTATTCGAACAAATTTTTGTCAAAATCAATTTTCCTTTAATTCTTCTGTCATAATTATATTTAATAATTCCTTTATAAAGCCTTCAAGGCTACTAAAGTAATTAATGTTTTGTTTAAAAACAATCCAGACAATTACGCACAAATTATGCAGAGGACCCTGATAATTAATCACGTCTGGCATTGGAAGGATTGTTGATCGAGTCGGCAATCGCTTGTTGACGTATGCTCCCGTCTATGGTTGTGTCAATGTTTCGAGCGTAGTAGTTGGGCAATGGTAACTGCAAATTAATGACTGACGACGCAATTCAAGTATTTGATTATCAATTCCAACTGACGATGAAATTTTTCGTTTCACTGCCGTGTAATCGCAGTTAACTGTAAATATTTAATTGTCGATCTCATCGACGATTAAATTAGTCGGAAGAATTACTGTGGAATGAATAATGTACTGTGAAAATTCTCTACATCGCGAAATAAATATTTGACCGCGCGCGGCTCTCGGAACACAGTAATTCATATCTACGTTCTGTTTACGCTCGTTTACTTTCCGAACGCATAAAAATGGTTACGTGACTCTTGTTCATTTATACGGCTTGAATAAACAAATAAAACATCCCATCCGCGAGCAAACACGTGCATTATTCTGTGCAAATATTGGACCACTGTTATAAATATTGTTATTGCAGTTGATTTGAGTTGTTCGTTTATTACCGGTGAGTCTGTTAAAAGAATATTCTGGAACGTTTATAATGAAACTTTACATATATTCAAACAGGAGAACTTTCATTTGATGAATTTTTAATCAGCAGCTGCTGATCTTCTTCGGTTAAATAAAGAAGGAACGACAGCGGCAGAGAACGATTTTGTATTTCAGAAACGTTTCGGGGAATAGAACGAAGCTCAGCGTGTTACGGAATACTGTGCGGAGGCGAGAGAGACAAGTCGGTTAATACGATTCCGCGAAAAATGGTCCCCGGAGGCCAGTCACAATTATTAAATGACAAAACGTCGCAGACAGCGGTCCTCAACAATGAAAACACATCTCGAGACTCGGTCTCTTGCGGAGCTCGTCGACCGTCGGTGCGCGAGTAGTAGAAGCATCGAATTAGTCAGACTGTCGCTTTGAAGTGGCGCTCGGCGACGTCCCATTAAAAATTCCTCGAATTTCAAAAGTTGCGCGGCAGGAGCTCTCCAAATTAGAAAACTTCGCTCGTTAATGTCCCCCCGCAGCCATCAGACAGACTTCCGTTTGAAATGATAATTATTTATTTACGGGGGAGGGAAAAAAGAAGAAGATTAATCTCCAGGCGCCGCGCGGACGAGCAAGTGACGCGAGCGAAGCTTTGGTCGGACGGAAGAACGCTCCGGGGTATCTTTCACGATCGATGAGAAGTTGTATATTCCTTTCGTAACCGAAGAAAATATCCCATTGGCTCGAAGAGTAAACAAAGAGCGCAAACGTTTATCTCGGGAAACACACGAGCATGATTTCAAAGGGCCATTTACTCTCGAACGTTCCGGCGAAAAAATAAAACAAGTTTCGAATTTATGCTCTTTCGGATAATTCCCCGGAAAGCGTTTTTCTTTTCGGATCAGCAGCGCGGGCAACCTTTTAGTCGGACTACACGCTCGGAACGTTTACGACGGACTCTCCGCAGTGGAGTTATTGGAATTTCGAAATTCTCGCCGAGCGGAGGTCTCACGTTTATCCGAAGTTTCGCGTCGTTAGTGTCGTCGTTAGCGTCTTCGCGAAAGAATACTTCGTTCGGACGATAAATATTTATAACCGGAGACGTGACTTTGTTCTTTCCGCGGTCCTCGAATTACTCGGCGTGGCTGCCGCCGCTGGATGGAAAGGAAACTTTCCTCTCGAACCACTCACGCAGCTACCCTGCATTCTCTCTTGACGAAACTACGCTGACACTCGGCAAACCCTGGAAATCTCTCGAACCCCCTCCGTCCCTTCCCCCTGTTTTCCGTGACCCATTTCGCGCTGCGCGATCTAACTCGGATCGTTTCGCTCAAAATTAGTTTAACTTTGTGGGCGTCGCGAAACATTTGATCGCTTACGGCTTATACAAGGCTCACCGAGGAGAACGGTGAGTGGAAGTCAACACTGCTCCTTCGTTAGTCGACACACTCGCTGATACAATGGGTGCAACTAAGCATTCGTACGCCTTTCGAAATCGAATAACCTTTTTCAAAATTGGACCCGACAGGTTGAGTTTTTTCTGAGTCGTTAGAAGAGTTAGTTTACTAGCTAATGTGTAAATAATTTGGTAATTCTAAACAACTTCTTCCTGTACATATAGACGGTCTCTCTTAGTTTTTTAGGCATTCGCAAAAACATTATTAAAGTTCGAGTTAAGTCTGAATAACTACATATTATTCTCAATGATGCATAAGTTGTTTAGTTACGTCTAATTTCTCAATTACTCGGCGAAACAATGATCCAAAGTTGCCCGATCTGGTTACACGTCGGCCGAGGAGCACTTTAAAAGCCACAATAGCCCATTAAAAGTGGCGGGCGCGGTTGCGGATTAATTAAAGAACAACCGACAGGAGCCACAAGTGTCAGCTACGAGATTACCCGAATTAATACAGGGACGTCCGAGCACACACGATCCGTTTCCCGCGTTTTCAGGCCGGCCATGACACCACCTCGTTACGGAACTACAAGATTTCGTTCGCCGTTAACCCAGATTCTACGCGGATCCACGCGAAACAATTTGGCAAACGGAATTCGCGTCTAAACACAGAATCAGTATTCGTTGAACAACCACCGAACGCCAGAGAATGTATAGTTGTATGTACAACTTGTATTCCTCGTGCGGTAGTATTTACAAGTAGAATAGTCAGGCCATTATCAGACATATCGTGCGGACCTTATTCCAACTTATTTTCAATTCAACATTTGCATCAATGAATAAATTGCGAAACCTGTTAAGAACTGTCCGGTGAGCTGTATTCTATAAACATTTATACAAGGGTAATTAATGCAAATTTTGTGGTGCTGAAATTCGTAAGCCCGCGTTCGCCAAAGAATGTATAATTGTACGTACAACTTGTATTCCTCGTGCGTTAGTATTTACTAGAAAAATTGTTTATCGGTAATGAAAAATGAACAGATCGATCGAATCACGATCGTGTCTCTTGTTATTCAAATCGAGCTAAGAGATTGTCCTGAGACAGCTTTCTAAGGAAACAAAGAAAAATGTGGCAATCAAATTGATAGGTGGGAGGAACGGCTAATGTGCGTTCGATATGAACTTTGCGAATTCAAAATGAGATTCCGGAAGGTTAATACCAGGAATGAGAAAAGAGTGGCCCGATATTGACAGAAACCGTGAGTTATGTCGGTGTACGGGCCGTCGCGGCTCGTACGTGGAATTGGATACACCGCCGCGAATGGAAAGAGAATGAAACAGAGATCGCCGGGGACCTTGGATCCTCTGGGATCGGGTAGGTACGAGCGATGAACGGGCTCGGAAATTGGCGGTCAGCCTGGACTGTGTGCCGTGGTCGGACTGATGACGAATAACTCTTGTCTGAACGTAATCAGCTGCCGGCGCGCGATTGCAATGGCGGTCGTAGCCGCAATTTAAGAAATTTTCGGTGGCTGCGGTGCCTCTCGTCACGATAAAGGATCAAAGTGTCCTTGATTGGCTCTTGTTACAAACACCGGAACATTTTTTGGTACGTTCGGGTGACACTCTGTTCAACACGGACAAGAACGACGACGTTTGTCAGTTTTAAACGACCCTCTCGGCTCTTTGAAACGATTCCCTCGGGGGATGTTTAACCCCTTGCCTCGTAACATCAGGGTCACGCCTGACACAGTTCTCAAGTGGACTCAACATAATCTTTTTCAGTGACAACGAATTTTACGTCGCCAATGCCTACTCTTTACAGACAGTGTAAGCACACAATGTACAGGGAGTTCCCTTTTCTCGGAGAAAATGAATTTGGAGAATAAAGTAGTTACGAACCATCAGAAATAGAGTAAGATATTGTCTTAGTGAATTTAAGTCTGATGAACCTGTTATTGTATTTTAAAGTTGTTTTACAATTTTTAGAAGAATAATCGACTTTACCATATTGTAGGAAATGTAAAGTTAAGCGTATTCGTGGAAAAATAATTACCTGAAGCTGATTATCTCACTTCAAACTAGCACAAAAGCAACGACGAGAATATTTAGCAGCACGAACATGAATTTTGTCCGAAATTCAGGTTCGAGGACGACAATCCCAGTATTTATGAATTATGTATTTTACATTCGTGCAGAGATTAAATGAAATTTCTCATATAATGGGACCTTTGTTAACAGGAGAGATGTGAGGTAGAAGAAAATAATCTGCTCTCCATGCGTATTAAAATTACAAAGTGTAAAATTTAATAGAAAAACTTCACCTCGAGGATACAAAGCTGGATCGAGAATGGCAAAAGTATATTAAAATTTTAGCTACCTCTGTTCGCGAAATGCAAACTCATTTTCTCAACGAAAGAGATCCACGTCAGAGAATGACATTTTACATTTTCGAACTACTCGATAATTTGTTGCACCGAATGCTTCGATGCTTCAACATAACAAGGTGAAGTTGGGCCAAAGATACGTCGGAGCATCCTCACCTTCATCGATACCATCCACTTCGACAGTGTTCTCGAGAATTTAGAATCCCGAACGTTTTAACCGTAGCCAATCCCATTTATCCGATTCAATTCCTCCGAGCTGAACGAGCGGATTCACTTAAACGAACCGAACTTTCTCTGATAAAACAAACGATGAACGCTCCTCCAGGATTAAATGAACTGAAGCGTCGAGCACGGTTTATGATTTCTGCCGCGAGGAGGATTAACCCTCAAGAAATTTTACATAAGAGAGAGAGATAGAGAGGTAAAGGGAGGAAATGTAGGTTTCTTCTCCGAAAAGCGAAAATATTGAAGGGATTTTTCGTCTCCGCGGGAGGTGGAAAGAAAAATGACAGATCTATTGAACATCTTGACAAAAGATCTTCAGCATTGCTTTGAAATCGCGCGTGTATGGCCTGTAGAGAGCGGTACGGAGTATCAAAATATTATTTCGGTTTCGCAAGCAGAGTGCCACTGTATTATAGAATCCATTTCAGAAATAGAACCAGTATCTTGTCCACATTAATATTTGCATTTTGTATTTTATACTTTTTGTGTATTTCATGTGGCACCGATGGGTATCTGGCTTTCTCACGATTAAAATGAGTCCAAGCACGACGTAGATTAAACAAATTTTTTAAATGTTTTTACAGAGGTTTCGATCTTCAATTTTTTCGATCTTCAACTTTGAGAGAAATGGATAATAGTGCGCAGTATTAAAATGAGTGCAAGTTTATTGCTGCAGGATTATTTTTTACGAAATTACAACAGGTTAAATGTATCAAAATTTGCAATTTGGGGTTGCAAAATGGACACGTTTTTGCAAATGGCTCGTCAGGAGGCGAAACAGCTGTGCGAAAACGGGTTGCACAGGTATTGCGCTATTTGGGAATAACGAGGGATCTCGGTGTTCGACGTGGTGCATTAGCAGGGCATTATTAGGATTTACGGTACATTCGGAGCGGATCAGCCCCATCGGGACGCGGTTAAGATCGATAACCAAAGTTTGCTGAGATAACAGACAGTCAAGGGCTCTATCGTGTGCTATTTAACGCTGCTATTATGTAAGGACCACGCGCCCAGCTCGATTTCCAACAGCGACGGACGTGACCCGCGAAACTGATGTATTACTTCCGAAAGAAGCTTCCTGCCCATTATTATTGAAACACTCACCCATTGTGCACTCCTGATGTTTACTAACCACAGATCAAAAGGTCTCAACAATTCATCTTTGCACACGATCTATTCTGGAAATACTTCTTTAAATAAATCTACTACTAGAACGAAGATTGTTCAACATTAACACTAAACCTACCGAGCACTAAAAGTGATCAAAATCTTTCAGATTACAAAAATGACAAAGCTCTATTTAGTTCGAGTTTGTGTAATTTTTATCACAATGTGTGCTTGGATAAAGAAATTCATCGACTCAATTTCCATGTAAGCAACTTCATCATTTCCATAATTGTAACAAGGAAAAATATTGTACATACCGTGGTTGTGGTAGGTTTAGTGTTAACCCTTTGCACTCGAAGCTATTTTAACTCGGACATGATACATTTCTTCCGACCGATATGAAATTGATATTACACCTCATGAAATACCTAAACGTTTAGTAATTGTTTAGATACCGACATAGTTAATGGTGCTGCAATTTTGAGTGGCGCCTCAGAGTCACCAATCGAGTGCTGAGGGTTAAACGATCGCGCAATAAATCAATAACTGCTTGCTCAAACCGGGAAGATTGCAAGGGGTGCGTGCGTGGGTGCAGGCAATGCACACTTGCACCAATAGATCCGGAGGTCGTTTGTTTCTGTCAGGAACGGCTAATCTCTAGCAACTCGCGCGTCCTGAGACATTATGAATTTATGTCGTTCAGGGAGAATCTCGTTAGAACCCTTAGGCTCGCTTCTATTATTTCGATCATCTCGGGGAATTAAATTCTTAATGATGCTCTTCCTTTTTTCCATATACTGAAAAATAATGCAGGAACTAAAAAGGTTAAAGAATTAAAAATCATTTTAAAAAATTGAGATTACGAGAGCATTAAAATTAAAATGTAAGAGGAGAAGCGGAGTAATGAACAACTGGACCACTAATTTTTATGAATATTCATACTTTCGACATTGTGGTGCCGTGAAATATGGATTAAAGAGAAAATTGTTTTAACCGTGCCAGGATTTTTTTTATACGAAACACCAGTTATTTTAATTTTACCCGCGATCCACGTTGATGTAACCTGCCGCGTAAAAATGTATAACTCTTGTAATTTTAATTATTTTTATTTTTTAAAAATCACACACGTACTTCGAATACCAACAAACGCGTGGGCAAAACCCCGACGTAAAAGATTCGGCAATTTCGGTCAGAAAAAAATCCGAAAAATTCCTGAAGAATCCGTCTCTAAGAATAGCCCCGAACGGTGATTTCATCCTGTTTCTTGCAGTGTACTACATAACGGGAGTAAGCAACGCTGACTCTGTGTCAGAAGTGAAAAGATCATTCGAAAACAGGTTTTACGCACACATTTCGCGGGGGCGTGGACGCCCACGGGGCAGTGCCGCTTGCAGAGACCGCAAAGTTCACGGAAACCTTTTGTATCCGGGAGCGTAACGAAAATTAGTCTTTCGTTTTTGCGGCAGTCCAATTCTCGTTACCCTTTTTATCCGGTGCTCGTCGATGCCGGAAAACAGCGTGCCGGTTTTCTAAAACACGCGATGAGCGAACGAGATTCCCCGACGATGTTCCGCAGCGTTCTCTCTCGCGGTGCCCGCGTCTCGCACACCACCGTGGGAAACAGAGTACACCCTGGTGTGCACAGCTTACCCCTCGCTTTGCATATTATTATCCTATTCCCCCGACTCGTGCGTTTATACCGTTCCTCGTTCTCGGCGTGTTTCGTTGTTCACGCCGGATCCAAGGAAATCTTAGCTGGAACGATGTCGGCGGTGAATTGTCTACTTTCTCTGTAGAACTCGTCTGTCCTCCCCCTCTCTTCCTCTCTTCCGCTTGATCCCGCAGCCTTTTATCTCGCCGGTATACCACCCGCCGTGCATCATCCTTGATCTTTATGGCGTCGTTTATATTTCACATTCATTCCCTTCGTCGGGGGGCTCGCCGCTTTTTCCCGGGATTCCTTCTCGTTTCGCTCTCGAGCCACGCTCCTGACAAATCTCGCCCGATTGCCAACGCTCTTTTGTTGTAAACGGTGCACGATGACTCGTGGAGAATTGGTGGGATCGATTAACAAAATGTTCATGCCACGAAACAGGCTAAAACGATTCGGATAAACTGAAAAGGGCACATACCGTGATTCCCACAAATATTCGGACACTCTTAAAAAGCCGATAACTTTTTTACAATTGGACTATACGACTCGAACTTTTTTGGAAAGCTAGAGCAATTGGTTTACTACAGGATGTGACAAGAAATTTTTTTGAAAATTGTAATTGGTCGGAATTCTGTACAAAGTACTAAAAGTTGCGTTTTACAACTTTTTAATGTGGGCCTATATTGAAACTTTAAAAAATACGTTTTGTAGACCTGTGTCAATTATATGCACTGCGAAAGTTTCATCGAAATAGGTTACCATCTTTAAACGCTTGTAGCTCACTGCAACGTCGGCCGATTTTGACGAAATTTTTAGGATATGTTTAATTCACAAAGATCTACAAGTGTATTTTTTAAATTTTCAATATATGCCCGCATAATAGAGTTGCAAAATGCAACTTTTAGTATTTTTTCTACAATACCGATCAATTGTAATTTTTGGAAAATTTTTTTTTATAATTGCTCTAGCTTCCCAAAAAAGTTCAAATCGTATAGTACAATATTAAAAAAGTTATCGCCTTTTTAAGAGTGTCCGAATATTTGTGGGAGTCACACTGTACCTGATTTTATTAGTTGAATAAATACTAGTCCAAACGAATGTTTTCGTGCCAATGGAGAACGGATTTTTATAGTAGAGACAGAATAGTGCATCTACACGATCTAAGAAACGTCAGTATAAGGCGAGAAAGAAGCTCGAAAAGTATCAATGCAGCATTACCAATTTTTTTGAGGCTATTAAAGAAGGAAGGAAATGTCTGCAAGATTTATTTCGCACGAAAATCCGCAATTACTAATTTTGTACAGGGACGTTTTCTAGTTGCTTTTGTATGTACTTAATATATAAAGTCAGTGTTCAATTTCCTGATCAAATATCAATCTTCTGGGTCCAGAAAATCTTCCAAAGCTTTTTCTACAATATTTACCAATTTCTTCCCGTAAACCTAATTCTAGGTCGAAGGGCCGACTGAAAACAGCCCCGACTGATCTGGCAGAAGCACGATTCACGGAACCGAACAGTTTTCGGGGAAAAATTCGCGGGCGAAGGTCAATCCAGCAAATTGAAATCGATTTCGCGTCGGTGGACGGTCGAATGCCGTTTTTTGATCGCCGCGAAATAGTTGTTAGCTCTTTATCCGGGGCTCCTCGTTTTTCCATCGTTCCATCACGTTTTCCCGTCCGCGCAATTTTCCCGGAGCAAGGCCACTTCTCCCTTTTCCTCTCTCGCTGACTCGTTTCCCGTGTATTTGCACGAGACCCGCGCCCGTGCGGAAAACCGGCGACGAAAAAGAAGGATTAGGCGAAGAAAGAATCGTTAATTCCAGCGAGTCTCGCCGGACCATGCCGCGACGGGTCTACGGGACTACGTAATCTCATTTTGACGAGCACGGAAACACAAGCAGGAATTAAACCGTACCAGAAGATATTCGAGTTAGTCGGAAATCGGTGAACGTCGTGCAACGGCGCATTGTGGGACAAAGTGATGAATTTTGCGATCATTTCAGTTTTTAGGTTAAAATCGAACTGTTGCAGAATATGGGAAAAATAGAGAGATCATTGAAAGTTGAACTTGCAGAATTTCGAGAAAATTGTGGCTTATCCAATACCATGTACGGATAGATTTTTTTCTTGGCATCATTTCCCGTAGATTTACCACCTGAGGATTTTTCAAGGAATCGAATTTTGAAGGTATGTAATATAGAATAATGAAAATTTGAACGTTCTTTGAATTTGGCACAAAATTCATCACGTTGTCCCACTGTGCGGCGTTCCCGCCGCTTCTGGTAATTGACGGCGGCGCTGATTATGTCTCGCGTGATCTTCATTTTGGAAGGTACCGGGCCTGGAATGCTGCACTTCGTGTTCAATCCATTTCCTCCAAATCCACTGTAGACTGCAGCTATTACGGGATCTCCTCGATTGAAATAATGGCGGACTGTTTCGCCCCTATTTTCGGAACCCGTTGCTCCAACAATTCCATGGAAACCTCGAATTCCCATATGTTTACACGATTTTGAAACAACCAAAAATATTATCTATATACGGTGGACCTAAAAACTATGTGAACACTAAGCTTCCCAGCCTCGACAAAACATATAGTACAAAAATAATCCTGGTGACATTTTAATCGTGGAGACGTGGATGGTTTTCGTGGTAACAGTTCCGAACGTTTCTTTAAAATCTAGCCGGGCGAATTCGTTCGCACGATCTTTCCAAATCCCGTCCGACGAGTGGAGATTTAAATCTGGATCCCGAAATTTCGAAAAAGTTCGACCCGCGAGAATTATGGCCCGTCACGAACTCGGAACTATTTCATTCGCCGGGGCTCGACTAACTGCGGCAATTAATCGGAAACGGGACGCGGCGTGCATTTCTATTGAAAGTTTTGTCTAATACGCGTCAACCTCAGGATCGACCATGCTCCCGGCGACGTTGACCGATGAACTTTTTCCCGTGGCCTACTCGAGCTCATATTTTACAGTTTTTCTCGCGGCGGCGGCGATCGACTTGGCGATCTCGGCCCGGGTGCAGGCCACTCTCCTCGCTGCGGAGAACCCGGAAAAAACCCCCCGCAGACCCTAGAACGCTTAGGCGATCTATCTTATCGCGGACTCCCCGCAAAAACCTGGAAATCCTACGATGGCTCGGACCTTTGCCCACGAATTCTAGCACTCGCGGATGCTCGTTAGACTGAACAAATTTGTCGGGAGTGCATGCACGTCATATTCGTTTGATGCTTTCCTGTTCTTCGAATGAAAGGTGTGCAAACCAATTTTACAATAACACAAGGAACATCGTGAAAGACAAACATATTCTTCGGCTTTCGTCCCATAAAATCGTAGAACACACCCGCACATCAAGTTTTCAGATCTCGTCGTAAAGGGGAAGTTTAAATCTTCAAATCCGATGTAGATCTACTCCGGAAAAATTCTTTTGAAAATGTTTTTACAGACGTTTCAACTAGTACTATTTTCGAGAACAAGTCCTCAAGTTTTTCGACTGCTGTGTCATGCAACAATATCCCGGAACAGAATGAGCAATGGATTGTGAAAATGGAGGTACCAAGCTTTAGAATGACTCCAAGTTTATTGTTCTGCTATTGTGTTTCACAATTGCTGTTTTGTCCGACCGCTTCGAAATTTTGCGTACATAATTTTCTCACCATTTAATTGGGTAAGACAAAGTGGAAAGTCGGAAAATAAAGACCACCCTGTAGCGCACACATCCGAGACGAATCTGTATGAGCGATCCCAAATCACGGAGGCGGAACGCCTCTGTTTTCGTTGGCACGAGATGGCAACGTCTCTCCTCCTGGGGACTAGTAGAAGGAGCTTCTTCCCTCGACCTTGAAACGAAGGATTACCTCCGTTCCGCAAGCGGGAGCAACGGTTATTTTAACGTTGGAAACTCCGCTCCCGGCGGTTCTCATCATCCGTCACTGGGTTCGATTAAAACGAGGAACGTCGACGAGTAATCTCGTCCTGAAATATCTGGCTGCCGGAACCATCAACCGAAATTGTGCCTCACCCCTGAAGGACAAGGATTCTCGGATCTGACCCTTCCTCCGAATGATAGATCACCGTAGAACCTCGTGAAACAAAAGATTCGACAACCCCTTCGCGTACACTGTTTGTTTAAATAGTTCCTGATTTCTTTCACGAACATACTACACGCCGATTTTAATGAAATTTTATTTGTATATTTAATGATATAATTTACTTGAACAGCAATTAAATACAAATTTTCTGTTCGAAAGGATCCATTTTCCTACAGAAAAAGACAACACGAACGTAAACAAAGCGGAACAAGCGAAACGCAGTTAAAAACGCAGAACTTCCTTTGGCAAGCTGATCAACTTAGAGTTAACTTTCTTCAGCGAAACCCGCTTTGTACGCGTTAAAAAAGGTCGGAGCAGCACGAGGATCTAATTAAAACTGGTGGAATAACACCGTGTTGTGTTTCGCCGAGAGAGGAAAAGTCTTCGCAAGCGTAAATATCCAGTGGACACGTTAAAATCCACACGTGGAATATTTCATTTCCGCGCGGCGCACAGTGCGTCGTTCAAGAGAGGAAAAATAAAAAAATGTGTATCTGTTTACATGAACTTATTTTATAAAACATCATTTATTCGCGAATAATCGCCGTAAAAATAAACAACCGAGCGTCAACTGAAAAAAAGAACAGTTGCCTTTCATTATAATCTGACACGACACTTTTTCTCTTGTTATAACCTGACGTACGCATGTATAATAAAAGACGTATTGTATAGTGAAATATTAAACCATTTGCGATGGATCATTTAATTCAAGGTGTGTATTCGTTATTTTGGCTACCAGGCGGTTTTTACAAATGTTATTAGAAATTTTGAAACCGACCTTCTCATAGGTTCTCAAGGTCATCGCAATATTAAACAAAATACTCCCTCCGTCCCATAATAATAGTAGCAAAAGAAAATAAATATAGAACGCAACATTTATTATCAAACAACTAGATTACGTGAAACAATAAATTAAAACTGTTACTCTTGATTTTTATTTTGAGTGTACAGAGATAGAGTGGCTAGATTTTTCAATAATTTCGTTACTGCATTTTAAACTTGCAGCTAACGTAATTGCACCTTTCTGCAACTTTTCGTTTTTCTTCTGATACAACAAGAACTGGACAATCGCAACTCGATCTTTGCTTGAAAACTGTCTTTTTCAATCTTACTTTTACAATGGTTTGTTATTCAACTGAAATAAAACAATTGATTTCGATCAGCGGATGAAATTAGATAGAAAAATAGTTATACAAATTGAAAGATGTGATTGAAGGCTTTGCAATTTTACGCTATAACATAACTTACAGCTGCATTCGCCAATAATTCTCGTTTAAATGTTCACTTGCTACTATTATTATGGGACAGAGGGAGTATATATGTATAATCATCATATAAAAACATTTTTTTATACCGCTTATAGTTTGCAAGATATGGAATTTTTGTCCACAAAGCGGGCATTCCGACGCACTGTGCGGCGCGACGCGTGGCGTCTGCGTGTCTGTACCCCTGCAATTAAAATCGCCTATCCATTTTCTGGATTTTCTTCTGGAGAAGGAGCAGCTGCGACGAAACGGTCGAGGATAGTTTCCGGTTGAGTTCGCAGGAAGCAGACATTGAGTTTTATTCGATCGCGAGGGGTAGGTACATTCGGGGAAGAAACGGGAGACAGCGTTATTGGAAAGCGAACTCGGGCACGCGCATCTGAAATAATAACAGCCGTCGCTCTCTAATGGGAAATAAGAGCACGACCGAGGGATCCAATGTGTGAGCGAACGTGTTATTAAATTGGAAAACAATTAATTCGCGTCGCAACGCGATCCGGCTAATAAACGGTTCCCTCGTCGAGAGAGTATGAAAAATAAATTCCACTTTCACCGGGTTGATGGAAAATCGCGGAGGAAGAAACTGTTACTGGACGTTTGCTTCGCAGAGCATTGTTTAACCGTTAACTAAAAATTAACGACGACGTTGATAGGATCTTGAACGTTCTCCAAGCCGCGAGTGAAACAATTTAAGTTTCCAGCATCGGGAACGACCGGCATAAACGACTTTTATCGTTCCATAAAAGTCGATTGGAATTACAAGGCTGTTTATTAGACTCTTATCAAGAGCCGTGCCTTTGGCAACGAGATTAGTATGAAGTCCTCTTAATCCGCGCTTCTGCGGATTATTGCGGTTATTGGAATATGCGGACCCGGAATGCTCCTACTCGATGAAAAAGATATTTATAATTCAGAGTCTGTAATTGAATACTCGTTTGAAATTGTTTTTAGTCGAAGATGAATTATTTTTTTAGGAAATTGTGTAGATTGGTTGGTACATATGCGGTTCGTGTTGATTAAAATATGAAACCATTGGATTTTTAATGGAATTCGTTCGAACTCGATATAGCACCGTCAGAGGTATGAGTTTTGAACTTTATAATTAGTACAACGTAGACTTTGTGCATTAATAGTTTACAAGATTATGTAAAACTCGACCTTGTAATTGATTTAAGAAAGTTTCATGGGAGACTGCTATTTTATTCTGAACCGGTTACATGCTTTGATATAGTGCAGAAATTATCGCTCAATTCCATTTTCTGTAAAGTACTCGATGAGAATTTATAACTGTATAAAGATCCACAGTCCAAGAAGAACTTTTCGGGAAAGGGAACTTGATTTTTATACGTTCATGAGGATGTTCAAAGAACTATTCCCAAATGCTTAAATGCTTAGAAACAATGAAAAATTATGGTGCTCTTGAATTCCTGTAATATCTCCCGCGATCTAATCAAGCAACTCCAGTGTAGATCAAAAATTTAGTGTACAGATACTTTTTGGCTGCACGGTGGCAGTTTCTATGAAGAGATGTGTCAAAGGCGAGCCGGACACGGTGCATATGAACTCGAGGATTCAAAGAGGAGTCAAAACTGACCTAGTACAGGGCGAGCAAGGGTTAAGGGTCCTATAGAGGAGGATCGCCGAACCGATGGCGGACAACTGCTATCCAACAATCAGAAATTTAATGTACAAATACTTTTCAGCGCCACGGAAAAATGTGTCAGAGGCGACCCGAACACAGAAAATCAGTGTTCAAATATTTTTCGTTGCCACAGTGACAGTCTCCACGAAGAAATGTGTCAGACGCGGCTCGAGTACGGCGTACACTCCCGCTCAAAAGTATGCGGACAACACGATTAATTTTTATATCAATCGTTGATCAGTTTTATTCAATTTTATGCGGTCTAGTTTATACAGTTAAATTAACAAGAACGGTTTAACAGTTAAATTAATAATAATTATTATTGTCTTGAAAAGACAGCAGACCACACTAATGGATCATCAATTAAATCATACAATCTGGTACCATTAGAATAAATTATACTTGCAACAAAGTGTCCACATTCTTTTGAGCGCGAGTGTAAATGAATTTGAGGACTCGAAGAGTAGTCAAAAGTGACCCAGTACAGGGCGGGCAAGGGTTAAGGGTCGTACATAGAGAGGATTCGGGGAGCCAGTGGCGGACAACTGTTATCGAACAATCAGAAAGTCAGTGTTCAAATATTTTTCGGCGCCACAGTGACAGTCTCCACGTAGAAATGTGTCAGACGCGACTCGAGTGCGGCGCATACGGAGCCGAGGACTCGAAGAGTAGTCAAAAGTGACCCAGTACAGGGCGGGCAAGGGTTAAGGGTCGTATATAGAGAGGATTCGGCGCGAGCCAATGGCAGCCGGCTACCGAATATTCTCCGGTGGAAACGCGGCGACCTGCAGCGAATGGCACAGGGCCAGGGTCGCGGGCGGAACGTGCCAACGATACGACGAACTATCGCGTTTCTTGCCACCTCGGCTCCACGTGCCAATCCGGCATCGAGCTATCGATCCGTCGGCGGCACCTTCGCTCCACTTTTCGCGAACTCCCCTTTCGCGTTGGCCGTGGCTTCCGGTTCCTCCGCGGTGCCCGCAGCTTCCGGTTCCAACGCGGCCGAAAAGTTCAACTTTCCCCCGGCACTCGACCTCGCCGAGAGCCTTTTCCACCGCGGGAAATTAACGTGTTTTTCACCGGAATTGCAGCCTCCGTCTTCCCCTCCGCCGCCGCCCGCTCCAGCTTTCATTTCGCATTGCTACCGGCCGATTGTTACGACTTCCGACGCGATTATGCTCGCAGCGTACCAGAGATATCGCCGCGGAAGATTGAGTGTTTGCGTCGTGTATGGAACTCCTGGGGATTTCCGGCGATGGAGTTTGAATTTTTATGAACGAATTCTTCACGACGGCGCGACGGTTCCTTGAAGCGGTAAGACGCGTTGTATATATGCATTACGCGCGGTGCAGGTAAGGGAATATTTATTTTGTAATAATTGTACTGGGGATTGTTCCATTGAATTTCTTAGGTCTAGGGAGGCGGTTTTATGTCTGGAACGTGTCTTATGTACGTAAAGAAATATATTCTCCCTCGCAAAAGTAATATAAATTACTTTCACTTTTAAATAAAGATGATGCTGTAAACTGTAACGTATCGAGGATAACAAGTCCCTTCAAGAACGAATTTTATGATTTTTCGTCTTTTATTATGTTTTGGACAAGTGTACTTGGAATACGAGGTACACAGTTCGACGTACACGACAAAAGAAGTTCGCAACTTTCAGAGTTCCCATCTCCGTAAAAGATTTTGACGACATTCCAAAAGCCATAAAAATTCCGCATTATGCATTGAACCGATCCAAATACCGAGCCCCTTGCGATAATATCGAATCCAATAATGCTAGACGTACGAACGAGATGTAAACGTAGGACATAATTTCATATTGACTCAATTTTCTGCAGCCGACCGGAATGATGATGCACGGTGTGGAAACGCGGCGCACGTGCCAACGCCGTCGCGTCGTTGCGAATTCTCGGGATAACGCGAAGTCGGTGAACATCGGAGATGTTTCACCGAAATCGCTGTTATTTAACCACTTATTATAAAGTCGAACTAGTCGGAACATGAAACCATGTTCCTGTGACTGTGAATTTTATTGATCGAATAAAAATTCGTCCGGGACTGCAGAAGCTGCGGAAGGATTCGCACGACGAAACGCTGGAAAATCGCATTGGCAAATATTTAGCCGTGCTCCGTCGCGAGCGTTGATTTCGCTTAAGGTTCAGCGGAGAACAAACGCTCCTTGAATTTAAGGGGAGATAAAAATGTCGAGACAATCGATTCCAGTTCAAAGAAAACGTATCTCGAATTCAACGCGGAAACTTTCAACTGCGTGGTACACATCCGTTTGAATAACGTTCAATCACGATCGAGTGGGTTATTTAAGCCGCAGTGTACTAACGTGGGTGTGGGTATTGTCCATTACTGGACGCGAAAGTTCAGTTATCCTGTTATTTTCTGTAGCCAGTCTAACCCATTTCACAGTTAAATACTGCACGCGCGACTACTCTTGCATATTCATAACTGGACAGCGGATTTTATGCATTTACGTAAAAAATCAGTAAGCGTAACTTAAAACAGTAAAAAACATTACAAGAATTTGAACATGTTCTTATATTATTTTCAATCTGTTAAACATATTAAGAATGAAAATAATTTTATATTTCGCTCGAGTTTGTTGCAATTCAGGCAGACAATTTTTATTTTGCGTAAAGCACCGCTGTCTATTTATAACGGTTCGCCCCGAAGAGAGCGCTGAACAAACAAAATTTGAAATGGTGGATGCTGCAAGCTGTGTACGCTTCAGACTTTCGAACTTGAATCGCTTGAATTCTACAAAATCGAGGCAATTTGTTTATCGCGGCTGGAAAGTCAAGATTTACACAAATTTACATCTTGATCCGAGAATTTCATGAAACGAAAATCCTGTAAAATTATATTTTCCTCTATACAGTTCCCGTAAACTCGAAAAAATACAAGATCGTATTAAATTACAAAAATTCGGTAAACTAGGAAGAATATATATAAGATCGTATCAAATAGTGTATGAAAATATGTGAATAACTAATTCAGGAAATTTTCGAAAATATTTCGAAGTCACTCGGAGACTATAGAAATAGATAGATTTACAAATATGACGAAAATAATTTTTATATCAAGATTCTTGTTAAAGATATCGGATGTTTCGCGGGTGGAAAATTCAGTTCGAAATGAAAAGCCAACAATTTTTCCAATTTATAGAAAGTTATAGTTTCCGGCGTGAATGTTGACAGAGTACACAATGCCGAATATAAACCGTCGGTTTTATTCGGGGTGGCCAGTCTAGATTAAGTTTCGGCCAGCTAGAAAGACCGCTACGCCGGAAAAGCATTCGTTTACTCTAAGCTCCGAGAAATCCGGAAGAGCTAGCAAGATTCGACCTTGACATTTTATCCCTGCGCTACCCTCCTTAGGCGTCTTGCGCATCGATTTGTCCTTGCGACACTTGCGACCCTTCCCTCCACGTGCCTGCGCTAGTAATTATTCAATAATCACAATACTAACATCCAACTTTATTCGAAAAGGGAAAATAAAAATGTCGTGCGTTGATTTTAACACCTTGCAAATGTGTCTTTTACGCTACAATTTTCGCTAGAAGACGCTCGAGCCTCGTTATTTACAGCTCGCGAAATTCTGTGAAATTACATATTCGCAACCGGCTTCAGAGCCACAAAGAAATTTAATCACATCCTTCTGCTTTCTAAAATTCAACGGAACTAACAATGCGCGCGTTTTTATTTTCAAAAAAAAAAAAAAAGAAAGAAAAGGACGCCGAAAAAACGAGGAGAAAATCATAGAGGGAGGTTTTAATCACATCCTGCGAGTTCCGTTTTCGCGAAACGAACGTTGATTTGTTTGCTCTAATTCGTTTCAACCGCCAACGAAAAATACTTTTGTCGAACGAGTTTCATAAATGTTTCGTTCGAACCAGCTTTTTTTTCAAATTCTTGCTATAACTCATTGATAAAACACTGTCGCTCCACTTTCAATCTAATTCTCTGTGTTACATTTAATTAAACATTTCTTGTCTTTTCTACTAGACTGCGAATTTTATGTAGTTATGGCAAGGACGAGTACGTGCAATTTAAAGCAGTGGAGAGATTAAATGTATTTATAACAATATTAATATGTTAGTGTCAGCTTATTAAATTCACTGAAAAGAGGATAACATCAAATTGTATTTTTCCTGATAGAGTAGCTTTGACAGTGCAGATGTTTTGCATTCCTGACAAAAATGATTCAAACTCGAAAGTCAAATACTGTTACATTGTTTCTGATTAAAATACTGAATAAAAGAAATAAATGTGTACATTTACAACTTTTAATTTCCATAAAAATCTGTAGAGAAGGTTGACACGCTTTAGATTACAGCCCTGCATTCATGAGTGATCCTGTAGCGCTGCTAACCCGATGAGAGCACGCTATTAACATGTTCATCAGCGGCGTGTGGGTGGACAAACGTTCATTCCGTAATATCGACGACGCCGGGCGGTGGAGGGTGCAAACAAGCTGCGCGCGGGTGCACCCTCGCTGCAACCGGTGCACCGTGGCGGTGCGCCTGGGGCTGCATCGGTTGCGACCGGCTCCCGGGGATCCTGAGCGACTACGGTGCACACAAGTTATCCCGGCGTAGTTAGACAAATTGCATCGAGGTTCCCTAACAACCTTCATTTCCCGCGATTCACGTACACCTCAGAAACGGTGCCGAGCAAAAATCTGTTTCGCCTAACTTCCCCGCGTTTCGACTCCGATTAATTCCGCGGCGCGGGACACAAGCTTGTCGAGGGCTTTCCAATTGACGGACCGACCTTCGTACTTCGCATTTCGAAATTTTCCGCCAACCACAACCAGGCACTTCAACTACCCAGCACAAAATATATAAAAGCGAGACGCTTTATAGCAGCGAAATGATTGAATCCACTTGAAATTTCTGCGGTTTCCATCGTAATACGTGCTTAAAGAAGGATTTCAATTCCGTCACTGTGAAAGCGTCTTCATAATTCCAGTAATTGCGAAATCGAAAACCGGTCATTTGACAGCAGCACGTTTAAAAATGATCTGACAATTGTTTTTAAAATTTGAAAGTATCCAATATTGGTGGACCATCATCTTCATCTTAGGAACTTCTCTCCTTTTTCAATAATTTTAAGTTTACTTCGGCGAAATCCTCTGAAGCAAAATTTGTGAATTCGTTAAAGGTCCTCGATATACTTTTCCGCAATGTCTCGGATGATTGTTCGTTGGAAAATATGATTCGAAACTGTAAAACAAGACGATCGGGGTCACGCACATCGACTCACCATTTCGCGACGCGAAAGTCGACTATGTGGCAGTTTTATTTCGCTCAAGTTGCTGGTAAGAGGATTTTGGAGCCGTTCGAACGGTTGTCGGTCGATTCGTAGTAAGTAGGTGGAATTATGTTTAACAATTCAATAGTCGGCGGACTTAGTTGTTCACCGCCGCCGGCATTATTTACAATCAACTGCGACGGAGCTGCCGCGCTCGCGCGTTTAAAGCGGATATTCGCGGATCTCAAAGGGGTTGAACAACATCTAGATATCGAAGATTTATTGCGTAAACGTTGACTGCTAATCCTGCGAAAGCAACAGGACAAAGTACGTGAAGCAGACTTCCCGTCTTCAGTCCCGCTAATTTATTAAACGCGTCTTCCTCCGTGAAAAATCTACTTGGTCGGTCTGCAAACAATTTATCAAGAAACCACCCATTTTCCACACATTTATTTTCACTTTACACGTGCCCGCAGTTTGTTAATGTCATTCCCGTGATGTTTTAAATAACATAATACTTCATTTATTGATCTTGATTTACTTCTCACTTTTAAATTAACCACACTTCGTTAACGTTATTCCTGTTGTTTCATATCGCATTTTAATTTGGAATTATACAACTTCGTTTATCGACCGTGGAGCTACAGTCAAGCTCACGGTCGCTCCTGGAAGATTATACTGATTCGATTCAGTTCTCACTTTATATTAACCACCCTTCGTTAACGTTATTCCTGTCGTTTCATATCGCATTTTAATTTGGAATTATACAGCCTCGTTTATTGATCGTGTGGAGCTGCAGTTAAGCTCACGGTCGCTTCCGGGACATTATATTAAATCTATTGTACTGATTCGATTCAGTTCTCACTTTATATTATTCCTGTGTTGTTTCATATCGCTTTTTCATTTCGAATTATGTGTAAAGCTACGTTTATTGATCGTGGAGCTGCAGTCAAGCTCTCAGTAGCTTCCGGAACATTATATTAAATCTACTGTACTGATTTGATTCTGTTCTCACTTTATATAAACCACCTTTCGTTAATGTTATTCATGTTGTTGCATATCGCACTGTAATTAGAAATTTTACAGCTTATTGATCGCAGAGCTGAAATCAAGCTCATGGTCGCTTCCGGAAGATTATATGAAATCTATTGTACTGATTTGATTCTGTTCTCACTTTATACGAACCACCTTTCGTTAACGTTACCCATGTTCTTCCATATCGCATTTTAAATTGGAATTTTACAGCTTAGTGATCGCAGAGCCGAAGCCAAGCTCACGGTCGCTTCCGGCAGATTACGCAGATTAAACGCATTAATACCCCGAGCTGCTACTCAAAACATCTATAAATTTCCGCATCGGAGCGTACAGAACGTTGCCCGCGAAACGATATAAACTCTGTTTGATTTCGCGGGAGCGCTCGGTCTCCCGCCGCGGAAACTTAACCCGGCCGATTCTGGAACTGCGTGAGCTCGATCTCACGGGTATTTAATGAGTCGCAATAAGCTAAGAAAGGCTGCATTGAAACGTCCACTGCATCCGCGGCCGATATTTCATTCCCGACGCGACGGTAGTAAAGGAACGACTCCGGTTGGTCGTTAACGGAAAAACCGGGCTCGTTCGCCGGCGAATTAACGCTGATTTAGAATTCGCTCGCGAGAATTTCGCATTCGCGGCGACGTCTCCGTGGCCGGCCGTGAAATTGGCAGCGAAACGTTCACGTACTAATAAGCCGGGCACAGCAGCCAGCCGGCTAATTATTTCGCGGCCGTGCAATAATTTTCAACCGGTGCACACGTGTCCCAAATACGGAATTCGGCGTCCTATACGCGGGCGACGCGGGAATTAGGCTTTCCGCAGATGATTCTGCACTCTTAGACCGGCTGGGACGTGCTGAAAGGAACACTGCACATGTTGATCCGTAGCTTGAAATTTTTTGCTCATCTAACTCTATGATTACAGTCTGGAAAATGCACTCGTTTATAGTTTACGCTTCCCGAAATAAATTTCGTCCGATTGTACGGTTGTCCTTCGTTCATTAAAAATTAACATGTTATTTGTAACTATTTCATTGACTAATTAACTAACTAACTTAATTATTATTTTTTACCGAAAGTTATTACGTGGCAAAATTAATTTGTTTCTGTACTCTCTGGATCGACGATAATCCAGCTGAACCTTTCACGTAACGAATAATTACGGTATTGTAATTAAGTGTTTTTAACGAGACACACGGTAAAGCCGCGAATCAGCAATTTATTTTACAATCTGTCGTACTTATAAATTATATTGTCTGTGCATTTATGCATGTGTACACAGTTCGTTATTTAATCTTTCGAAAACATGTAAAAAAAGTCTGGTTACATACGAAACAGCCTGACAAAGAGATCACACCGACCTGAGATCCCAAGCAGACGTTTTTACCAACTGAAGTTCAAGAACTAGAAGGAGTAGCAACCCTTGAGCTAAAGTTTCCGCTTTGACGATCCACTACTTCTTATATTAAGCTGTTTTACAAGTCCCCAAAGATTCCAGAGGAATCGAGACCAAGGCGAACACATGTGCTCCATACATACGTACACACGCCCACATGCAGTGGTACAATCTGCTCGAATTTCTACAACGACTGGGCGGAAACGTTAATACCATTGTAACGATCGTCGTCGAACGGCGACTTCGTTTCCGTAAAAGCCGGAGCGGAGCAATTTTCGGGAGGTTCGACATCGCGACGGAATAACCGACGTCGAGCAGTCCTCGTCCGTGGAATTCCATTCCGAAGGTAACACGTTCAAGGTCCCGCGATCGTTCGTCAGTCGATACACCACTCGTGCATCGATTTCAGCACCCGTGGCAGGAGACAACAGGAGAGAGAGAGAGAGAGAAAGCTCTCCGTTCGCGTCGATGCGACCCGATTCCTCTTTATGTCAGGATAGATGGGGTGTAACCCGGTAACCGAGTGAAATTAGATCTTCGCGCGTTACAACAGACCCCGAAGACACCCCCGAAAACGGCCCCGCGTCGGGGGATTATTGTTCGACACAGCTACGAGCACCTAACGAGCGAATCCTTGCGAACTTCGGCAAGTAAACAACAGTTTTTTAAAATTATGACAAAAATGAGTAGTTGCAATTGAAAATAGTGGACAAATGAAAAACATCTAGAAACATTAATGTATTAGTTGCAGCTGAAGAACATTATTGAAGAATGAAAGAAATTATTACTTTGCTCTTGTTTGTTGCAGTTGATGCACACTATTTTTATTATACAACCGGCGCACATTGGGGTGTTTGGCCCGGAAAGTCGGAAAAAAGTCGATTTAAAAATTTTGCGCAAGTCCTGCAATTTGGTTTTACGTCGCAGCAACTGCTGTGGTTGTTAGTAACCTGCGGATCTTTATGCATTTATAGCAAAATTGAGTAGACGAAATTCAAAATTGTTGGAAAATTTCTAAAATTCAAGATGTCATTAGAGGAAGGGATAAAGATCGCTACCAGCATTTGTTTCGTTGCTTACTTTCCTTGTTCGAAAGTTTTATTAAATGCAACGTACAAAATTTCGAATTATTAAAACAGTTTAGCAGAAAAAATCACACATACACGCAGATTATCTGAAAATTATGCATTCTACTATGACTTTAAACAACGAAGTTCATGAAATTAATTTTACTGTTTTTAAGTCAACTGTCAGATTATGGATGTCACATATTTGTAACGATGGTAGCGAACTGGTTAAGGTGGGTTCCGAACCACCTCCGGCACCAACAGTTTCCGATATAACAAACGATGGTCTTGACGCGCGTTGTCCAGGAAAACAGCAATTTTCGTAAACATTCGCGTCGGATAATTGACAATCGCAACAATGAGAGGGTGGAGGGCGTAATACAGCGGGAAGCTCCGTTTCCCGAGATTCTTCCTCGGAGACAAAGGCCTGTTCCTTTGACTTCTCGTCGCTTTTGCCGGGTCCTGGCCCTAGGCGAGTTCTCGGCCCGAATACGATTCAGCGGCGCGACATCTGCGCTGGACAGGGTCCGTGTATTCGTGACCCCGATCCATTCATCCGAAACGGTGATATCTTCTCGGGTGCTCGGCCGAATCTCGTGATCGCCGACGCCTGCGGGCTCATCTGCATTTTCCTGCGTTCATTCACCGTTGATCTCCGATCATTTGAAAACTCGCGCGGAGAGAATCGGCGTTTTGATGGCTCGGGGACAAAAACCCGCCGCCATTATCGCGCGGAATGCTCTAAATACCTTGAATGCAGGAGCCGGCACCTGTGAAAGCCTCGCACAATCGCGGCCGGGCACAGAACAGTCAAGATTTGCGACGGGATACTTCGACGTTTTTAGGCTTCGCAGATTCTAGAAAATTTTTCCGGTTTTCTCAAATTTCTTGTCGGGGAAACATTGATCCTCTCATTATGAAATTTTGTGGTAATGTGCAATCGTGTCTCAGTGACATGCTCGATTTTTTTTAAGTGAAAAGAACCAGTCGCAACAGAGCCATGCAGTAAAGCCTTGATCGAAGAACTAGAACTGTACGATCTAAGAAACAGCACGGGCCCGAGGGTTTTTCTTCGATCAAGGCTCTACTGTACTACATTGAATTCACTTTGATTGTCTGGTGTCGCAGTTTTCGCTACAATGGCGGGTTCCCAGCGGAAAATTCTTGCGAATTCCTCGAAAATGGCGAGGGTACGTCGGTGGAGCGTCTCCGCGACTTCCGGCGTGCTTCTATCCCGCGGACAACAATGCCCGGTTTCGCCCCTTCGGAGCCTATTATGACGCGTTCAATTCAGAGGTTAGACTCTCAGGCCGAGAGGCCGATTCATACGTCACCGTGATATGGGTTAAGGACAGGCTTGGCAGGATATCTGGCTGCCGCGAGGCATTTCAGAAAATTACGATACGGCTGCTTTTGAAGCATCCGTCCGCCCGCGAGATAGACGGGAAATACGGCCGGGTGACGTGTAATCGCGGCGTAATCGGGCCGAGGCTGCCCTTGGACAACCCGCGGAGCTCTGGAAAAAACTTCGGACCCTGGAAAAGCTTGCGAGCTGGCACTCTTTACGTGCGCCGAACGCCTAAAGCTCCGGGAATCTCGGTACGGTAGTGCTCGTTTACACGGTGTGTTCGAGAAGTTCTTTTTGCAAACATGCAGTACAGTATTCTATCCGTAACTGTCGGGAAAGATCTACGGGAGTGTGCTTGTGTGCGAGAATGAGCCACGGCCGTGGAAGATTGAGGCTGTGTGTGATCGCGTGCTGTAGAACTGCGTGAGCACTTCTGAGCACGCCTAGAGAGAAGAATAAAGCTGAAATTAAAGTGTCGACATTTTGTAACCGCGGTATAACTGTTCCCTGCAAAAACCCTAACGAGATCTCTACCGTAACTGTCCAAATTTTATCCCCACTACGAAGAACTCGTGATGAAGATATGAGCGAAGTCTAACGAATGTGAATGTTATACCTTTCTTTTCGGACGAAATAAAATTTGACTCGTTTGTAATCAATATTTAAGCATTAAAACAAATGCAGCCATACAAAAAATATAAATTTTCTTTTCGCTTCTAGGACATTTTTCGGGATAAACTCGTTCTAATCACTGCTGCGAGCGGTTAAATTCGTTCAATGGTTTCACAGTTCTGTATTCCTCCCATTAATATTTCTCACAAACCGCGAAATCCGCAGTCTCGTTGTCATCAATGGAATAGTGTTCCTTGCAAGTGGCAGGGGATGGCTCGTGCATATTTAAGCGTAAAACAGATTTAGCAAATATTCAAGCGAGCATCGCCGTAGATCCAGCTGCGGAAGGAAACGAGCCGAAGCGGCACGAAGGGGAGACTCGTCCGCAGAGTATCAGCGGCTGCTAAACCGATTGTGCCGGCCGCTGGCTGATAAATAATTCGAAGCCGAGCGAGACAGGGGAGAGCCGAAGGGAATCTGCAGGGAATTGGGTCAACGGCGCATCTCCGCGGGATGGAAGTCAATACGGAAAGTCGTCCGCAGAATCTACGCGGGCAGACGGGCAGAGATTCGCGAGGA
This sequence comes from Lasioglossum malachurum, assembly GCA_028455605.1. Lineage (NCBI taxonomy): Eukaryota > Metazoa > Arthropoda > Insecta > Hymenoptera > Halictidae > Lasioglossum > Lasioglossum malachurum. The sequence goes on along the minus strand of CM052319.1, from coordinate 10,593,408 downwards.
GAACTTCTCTGAAAGTGGATTCCGCAGAGAGCCGTGTCGCCGAAATCACGGGCCCGGCAATACCGACCACGCGGCCGAGCGAGTTTCAACGCTTTCGAGCCAGGTGTGTAGGTAGGTAGTTTCTTCGAGAATGCTCGCCCGGAAACCTCTGCGGCAAAAACCGACTTCCCGTGCGATCTTTCTGGTTTACTTTTCCCCGGAACGTCTCCTCTCCCCCCCCTCTCTCTCTCTGCCCCCGAGGGATTTTACGTATTCAAATTCGAAACTTGATTCTCTGATGACGCCGGGGATGTTCGTAAATATTCAGATACCTGGGCGGATCCAGTGGGTCGGTCTGAAGGTTGTACTATTTGCGTCAGTCACACATTGAAGAATTAGTAAGAAAAATCTCATATAAAATTGACATTTTTCGGGTGTTCTGCTTGAACAAATGACTCTTGCGAAAGTCACGCTCTAATTCTAACCAATAAGTAATTCAGTGTCCATAAAACGTTCGAAACTTTGGTTTTTCTCGAAGAGTCATCATAATAGTCATAACAATGTTTCTGTAACCACAGTGAAATAATTAACAAACCATAAATAATCGTAACAACTACTAGCAATACTCGAAAACTTCTAGGCGTCCCATTGTAACTGCACTCTGCAATTGTCTAAGTGATAGTAACAAGCACTTTCATTTTTCACGATATTCTAAAGATTACATCGAGTTAATTCCGTTTAGAATAATGTGATGTGAAATAACTGATAAACTCAAATTCTTTAATTTTCACTCGGACTACTTTCATAATTGTGGGCACGATCGTCGATCGATCGATCGATCAGCACTGTCAATTGCCGAAAGACGTGCCTAACCAACCTCTTGCGGGTAATCTCTCGAACTCTAGAGCTCTCCGGGCTCGGCGAAGGATACGCGGACGAAGAGGATGATATTAATTAGATTAATTGGCGAGCAGGTCGCTGCAATCCGCAGCGTATCGCCGCGAGACAGACGGTATTAAACAGCTGTCCGAATCTCGGCAGAAAATTTGTCGGGAAACCGCCGAAGCTCGATCTCCATTGAGCGCAACATCCGGCTCGCGGTACATTTGTTTAATTTAACGCCGGCTTTCGGCTCGCGGAATTAAAGCTGCCCGGGGCTAGGGCCGAGGCAGTTCTCGCTGAACAAACTCCGACTTAATTGCAATCTGTCTCGTGTAGCGACTGGGTTCGTTTGTCTCGTCGGGTTTCCCCGGATTTCGGACGGCGCTGATTTACACGGTAACACAAGAAAGAGAGAGAGGGAGGGGAAGAGAGAGAGAGAGAGAGAGAGAGAGAGAGAGGGAGGGGAAGATAGACCCGCGAACTCTCTGTCCTGGTCGTCGCTTCTGACGGCAATAACGGAAGAATAATGAGACTTCGTTAGAACGCGAGGCGACGACGCAACGTTCCGACGGCACGCGAAACAAAAACGGTGAATTATTAACGCGACCGCGCTGGATTCGCGAAGTATCCTTGTGGAGATTCCACGTGGAGCCGATCGATCATCGACAAAAGGCCCTGCGCAAGTTAGGGTTCAGGTTACAGCTGCCGTAAACGAGCACAGTGACGATCACACCATACCAACGAATATTCTAAGGTTTTTCTTAAGACGTAACGCATTTGCGAGAAAGTTTCAGTGGATATTTAGACACTTCAGTTTTTCAGTCAGCGCCTACATCACTTGCAATATGTATTTGTGTTTATAGGAAATTCCAGCTGGGTAGAAAGTTAGAGAAAATGTCCGATTCGTATTCGAGTGAGCCTTCCTTCAGGCGCGCCTTTCGCAGAGGAATTAATAAGGGAATGAAACTGCACAATAATATTACTGTTCCACTATACTACATCAAAGAAAGATATTATATGAAGCATCCTTTAGCGCTTCTACGGCAACTCCAACACAAACGAACTCACGAGTTCGTTAATTCGATAATGATCTAACGCTGGCAACTTCGCCGGAGAACTCTTTGAGCGCATTAAAGCCACGGTACTACTTTACTGACGAAAGTTGGGTGAAATTCAACGTGTGTTCTGGTGACAATAGGATGCTTTAATCCGCGTGTAGACAAGCAAAGGGTGTAAATCTCTGGTGGCCGAGCTAAAGAGTAGAAGTCAGAACTATTAGTCGCGCAGAGGGGCACATTTCAAAGGAATTGTAAGAGCAGGTGTTGGGTTTTGCCTCACTAGATTTATAAAACATACACCGCGTTCCATTTAGAATTCTTCTTTGCATGAGGATGATGATTTGTATTATTTTGACAAAAATTTGTATATTATACTCATTTACCGCTAGAGAATTCTTAGATCAAAATTATTGGAGTGGTCAATAAATGGTCAGCCATTGGCCAGTGAATGGTCCGTGAATGGTCAGCCAATGATCATGATCCATTTCTCCCCGACGAGAATCTCCTCAGTGGCCATCTGTTTCTTACTCGAGCCACAATATACGTCCTAGAGGGCGTAAGAAAACACCGAATTATTCGAGAGACATGATCTCCAGTAAAGCTGGCAGTCTCTAACAGTATCTCGTCGGTGACGAAGTCCTAACAGTGCCGGGTAACTATTTCACCGATGGCGGGTGACCGTGCCTTGTTTTCCTCATTCCTGGGGTTTTTTTCGATCTAGTGAAACTGTCTGATCGCACGATGGTAATAAAGATTTCTGCTAGATCTCATTCAACCAACAACGAAGGAAGTAGCCAGTTGATGTCGAGTCAATTTCTTTGCTCCCCATGCAGAGAATTCTCCGTTCGTCAGCGTAGGGGGCGTAAGAAATCCAGTTGCTGTTAACGATGTCGGTATTTCAGATCGTGAGACACGAAACTGCATCACCGACGAGATACTATTAAAGACTGCCAGCCTTACGGGAGTTGGTGTCACCCGAATATTTCGGTGTTCTCATACACAGCCTTCTGCTGTGTCGGACCTTGCTTGTATGTACCAGACCGGTTGGAGTCGGTATTCGGCGTCGATTCATTGAGAGGGGTGGTTCATTGAGACCTGTTCACTCGTGTAGCCATGCTACAGTGTCCTCTCTATCGGTAATTCTACCCGAGTTCATCTCAACGCTTTGCGTTGCCTGGGGACAGGTAGTTGGTGGAGAAATGGGATATCGTTTGAACACTTCTCATGGCTATTTCTCTTGGTGAGGGCACGTCGGGTATCGGCTCTGGCCGGAGTTGGTTGCAAGCATTGTACGCGCCGCGTCACCTTCGAACCAGAGCCTTCTGCTCTGGTTCGCGCTTGTTTCTCACTTTGAAAGAATCAGAGCCTTCTGTCTGGTTCACTTCCTGTCCCCCGTGGATCGGAGACTTCTTCTCCGATTCACACCTTTTGCTCCGCGATAATTACTCGACATACTTGCGTAATTTAGTATAAGTCCGTCGTTGTAAGAAAGGGAGCCAGAAGGAATATTGCATTCGTTCTGACTCCCTTTCGGGTCTCTTGTGCAGCAACCTCCTCGTGGTGAGACCTGGGCAATCGGTATTATCCTCTATTTGTAAGAACTACTAGTGTCTTATGAATAGAGGATAATATCGAGCTAATAGCTGCATATTTAATAAATATGTTGATTTTCAATAAATTCTATTCCTGTACCTTTTGTCTTCCATAACATTTTGCAATTTCACCTTCCTTCAGAACAAAATGTATGTATTATTCAAGCTGGTTCACCCCGGGCGTGAACACTGTCATATATTCTCTGGTTATATTTAGGTAAAGAGTGCGGAACCACCGACACCGACGAAGTAGTATCTCGTTGGCGATAGTGTTATAAGGCAATTACAGAATGGGTAATGTCAGCATTCTACTATATCATTCTTCTTCTACTTCAAGTTCTACGACAAGTATCTGGTCGCTGGTGGAACTTTTAGCGGTGTGGTATATCAGATCACTGTAAGTTCCACGTTATCCCCGCGCCCAGTCGCGCCCGGTTACTGGTCTCGCTGAATAGCACAGGGGCTGGCAGTCTTTAATAGTATCTTGTCGGTGACTGCATTCATCGGTGTCTGTGGTTGAAAGTTGCAACCTCATGTGGTTCGCTAGCTGACCGTTCCACTTCGGTAGAGTCCGCTATCGAACTACAGCATTTTCTAACAGAGTCGGTAATTCAGGATTGTAGACAGAAAAAAAGCATCGCATTCGATGTCTGTACTGATCGTAAGTCTATGGTCGGCGCCGATGGATCTTTCCATCTAGGGGAAAATGTTTTACCGACCATCGGTACGGGATTACCAACCGTGCCTTGGTTTGTATAATTTCAAACAGGGTTGTGAGACATAAGGGAAGATGGTGCCTCCATCCCCTGAACGAGTTGTAATCATTTTTTAATCTAATGCATAACGTAAAATAAAAATTAATTTCATACATTAATGATTTTGTTGCAATAAAAAAAAAACGTTACAATATTCTTAAATTTTATACTCTTTTATTGTTTTATATCTTACCCAGTCAATGTCTTCATAAATGTATAAAGATCCGCACAGTCTATTCATCTGTTTCGTGCGCGTTAAGGTCGTCGCACACTAGAACGCCCCGCCGTCTCTCCGGCACCGCGCGCCTCTAGCTGTTTTGGGTTTCTTCTATGTAGTTCATAGTTCTATGTTTTACATCACGCATGGGCAAATCTTTGCTCGATTAGAGGCATTTTCAAGGGATATCCCCACTTCTCCCGGCCGCGCGTCTCGCTCCCCGTGGCGGCCGTAGTGCCGTATGTCTTGAAAATGCCTCCGATCGAGCAAAAATTTGTCCATGCGTGATGTAAAACATACAACTATGAACTACATAGAAGAAACCGAAAACAGGGAAGGCGCGCGGTGCCGGAGAGGCGGCGGGGCGTTCTAGTGTGCGACGACCCTTAGTGTTCGCGAGAAGTAGATCCAGCCGGTCATGATCAGACACGGCAGACAGACGAAATGTTATCCTACAATTTCTACTTAGATTTGTATGCAGATTCACTCCCCTTCCAGTTCTACCACCATGATATCGGAAACACTCCTTTAATCTAAAGTTTCAGGGGATGGACTCGGTTCTAGGATTGCAAGGGTGCGGGATGCGCCTTCTCATTTCTCGGTAATGCAAATATGGAGTTTTTCAGTAGTTTCGCAGTCGCCCTCAAAAGTCCAATCTTTTCGTTTACGAGGCGTAATTTGCATTATTCGGCAGCACGTAGCTGTCGCAGCTTTATGAAAATAGCTACGTTCGCAGCATTATGCTTTGAAATAATGCAAATTACGCCTCATAAACGTAAAAATAGGACTTTTGAGGGCAACTGCCCTCGGTTGCCTTAGATTGATCTTTTATCCAGCGCTTGTGACTACTGAAAAACCCCGTCTTTGCATTGCCGAGAAATGAGAAGGAGCATCCCGCACTATTGCAATCCCGGAAACGAGTCTACTCAAGAATAATGGTTAAAAATTAGTCGTTTATCTCGATAGATACTGCACGCTCAAGCAAAACGCCATCGATCGCAAAGCAGAGACTGCAACGAAATTCGAAGCAACATCCGCCAGATGGCTGTGATGCAGTCCGACAAAAGGAACGAGGAAAAAAACACACTAGACCGGATCGATGTCGCGAGATAGGGCTTTACGAGACCCCGAGTAAATGGCTGCGTGATTTTTACGTCGAACATAAAAGCCCTTGTATACTCCATGCCCGCGTACGGTTTATTTGTCGAAGATGCCATAAAATCAAAGAAAAAAGACGAGAGAATCGAGGGTCAGGGGGAAGTTCACGATCCTCGTAAAACTGTCTCGTGGCGGGTCGTCTTGTGATTAGGTCGAATTTTAGGAGAATTACTGTCACGGCGTCTCATAGCCGCCGCAGACACTCGCTTACGAAATTTTGACGACTGAGGACAGTCCGGGAAAACATGAGCTTCTTAAAGAGGGTGTCCGAACGGTTCCCAGCGACTCAATATGGCGACCGAAACCGAGACTTGACACATTCCCTGGCAATTTTCCACGTTTCGCCAAATGTTCTTTGTTTTATCCACAGCGGAAATAAATGCAACCAGTAAGAATCGTTCGTTCGGAAATAGATAAAACCGATTTCGAGAAGAAAAGATGCTTGTTCGGTTTGCATCTGCCCTTGAAAGAATTTTTGTATAATTTAAGTTAGGTGTGCTACTGGTTTTACATCCCTCGTGGTGGTAAACTTCTCCTATTTTCGGCAAATACCAAATTAAAATTATGGAATTAAATAAATTCTGTTAAAAAGTTGAGTATATAGATGATTAGTCTTTACAAAGAAAATTGAATTACTACACAGATGTTAGTAGAAATACCAAAGCAGGCGTATTAGAAAGGTAACTGAAGAGACACCACGCTCTGTTTCTTTCACTTTTACATAAAACTTGAACTAATTCAAACATTTCTATCGATAATCTAGCTCACTCAGTACGCTCGACCATTCAAACGCGACGGGAAAGAGCGTCGACGACGTTGAGCAGAATTGGCAAAGGTTAAACGCGCAATTAACAATTGTTCCGCTTAATCAGCCGTTTCCAGAACACCGTCTCTCTCTCTCTCTCTCTCTCTCTCTTCCTCTCTTTCTCTCGGAATAGGCACAGCAGCCACGAGATCTAAACTTTCTCCGGACTGAGAACAACGAAGAATCTTATCTCCCATCGCGATAATTAATTGCGACACCGTTCGGTCCCGCTGATACGAGCGGTCGTAAACGCGCCGTTTGAACGCTGAGAAGTATAAACGACGGTAATTAACGTGACGGTAACGATACCGATATTTTGATAGCGAGCCTTCTTGTTCTGTACTGTCGGGAGTTGCGACTAATTCTAAATTAACATCGAGACGACGCGGAACCTTAATCGCCACTTTCATCGAGCGGACTACAGCAATTTAGAGAATCGCGATAGTCATCGAAACAGGGAAAAGTTTAATGAACTTTTTATTCTGTTTGATCTTCGCTGGCATCTTTGAGGCCGGAGGCGAATTTCTTTTTTGCACCTGTGGTCGCGAAAGAATCCAATGCAAGCTGATGCTCATGAAAGAATAGTCGTTTTGCTTAGATCGTAGAGTTCCCTTTTCCTTGGATCGAATAGTTACTGTATTCGCAATATTTGTGTCTCCCAAATACTATCAGTGCTATATTACTATATCAGGTCGCACAGTTGCCGTTTACTTAGATCGAATAATTACTGTATTCGCAATATTTACGTTTTCCAAATGCAATCTGTACTATATGAAAACGGTTGTTGTATCAAAAATTGTTTAGTTCCACAGATATAAATGCTGCAGAAGATTCAAGAGAATAATCTTGTAGTCAATAAAATGTACTCGAATCAATTCCTCGGATATTTGTTGCGTTTTCAGTATATAAAGCACTCGTAGCGTCTTTCCGACCACTCTTGAAACGTGGAACGCAACAAATATTGATCTCTCCGAAGCGATTATCAGAATCGTTAAACCCGCAAACGAAGCTACTTTTACTCACAGATCGGTACGCCTCCGAGCGATGTTTCCGATGAAAAATGGTTACATACCTGGAACAGAAAACGAGGACTACGGTTAGAAATCCGAGATTCAGGAAATGACCATGAAAACGAAGAGGATTTTCTCGGATTATTCGGCCGCCTCCACGAGAGGAACCCGAGATCTCCGCGTTTTATTTCCATGGAAACGACTTCTGCTTAAGGTAACGCGAGTTTTCCGGCAGAATCTCGGCTCTCGGGGAAACGTTTAAAAAGTGTAATGCGAGGAAATATGAATGGAATCGGCAAAGGATCCCGGGGTCCCCTTTAAAATTTCAATTAACGACGCCACATTATCCGCCGGCGATTGTTATCGACGAGCCGCGCGCCTGGAGGAGAATTAATTATCGGCCACGAATATTCCGTTAATGAGTGTCGAGGTCGGGGGTGGTGCGCACAGGCTCTCTTTGTCGGGGTTTTCGAGTAACGAGCAGGAATGCTCGAGGAAAAGGATGCGGGAACCGACCGAGTTACACGATTCCAAACGCGCGCGTTCCGCGACTTCGCCAATTGTTGTGACCTCCGTTTGCCACCGTTCTGTTCTGCTGCTCTGAAATTAGACGACTGCCTGGCGCACCACCCCCGACACTTCCTTTTTTTTCCACGGACGAAAGTGTAATTACAGACACGTCGATACCGACTTTCGCGCCAGCGGGTCTCCAGTGGCAAGTTCAGATTCGAACAAAAGGAACGCGTCGCCAGAATTTCGCTCGCTTTTTTGCCGGTGCTGGCTGCTCGTTAGATTTCAGAAATTTCGTTTGATCTCGTTTCGATGTAGAGTTTACCCACTTTGTGAAATGATTCAGTGGAGTTCAATCCACCGCGAAGAATACGCGCTTTTCACGGTTCAAATTATTATTACACAAAGTAAATTCCGCTGCATAGTTTTCAGCGAATTATATGTATTTCAGGAAATGTGTCGTAAAAGATTTTCAGAAAGGAAGACTCAAGAATCGAATCATATAATGTGACTCGCTGTAGTATAATTTGTAATAGTTTGTAATATATGGCCGAAATATAATAGTATATAATCTATGGATGTTGCAACATGCAGATATAATAAACAACTATTATAAAAAGCCCTACAAATTATCGTTTCACTCATTGTTACACACTAAAGTCAGAGGAAAATTCATAGTAACGAAACTAGACTAGAAATGCTATTAATCGCTGGTAATACGAATGCTTCCTTGTATTGGTTTGGCAGAAATCTAATTTCGGTATTTTAAGGTGAAATAGAGCCCAACTTTTTAATCAAGGAATGATCTTTAATGAATAATATATTTTCTCTATTGTTCGATGATCTTTTGCCAAAAAGTATAAATAAGAAAATATGTTAATGATTAAAGTTCATCGATTAAATAAAGATATTCGGTTTTTTTCCATGTTATACCGAAATTACTTTCTTGCCAAGCCAATATTTTATACTTTATCGAAAAACAGAATGGCCGAAAATTTCGTGCAGCTGTGTATTTTAGACAAAGCAAAATTCATAGATGTTCCCAAATCTTCGAGGACATATAATAAACAGATGTCCTGAAAAAAGTAATATGTAAATATTTTTCCAAGTCCCTTTTACTTTCTTTATCGAACAGTACAAATAAAGAATAATAAACCGTGTATACACAAGATAAGCAACCAAAGTGTATTTCTCGATCCACAGAACGAATCTGTAAAATCATCATGGCTCTCGACGGATGGGTCACGTGGACTGGCGGCTAATCCAAAAAATTCCAAATGGAAAGTGCATTCGATTGCACTCTGTATTCCCGGATTTACATAGATCCATCGACGAGCATGAAATCAAGCTAGCAGATTTTCATTGGCTCAGCGGCTCGTCTCGCAGCAAGGCAGATGGTTCTGTAGGATGGTGTTAGTGTGCGCACGTGTGTGGGTCAATGTGTTCGAGCGTGGTTACCGTGTCGTGCATGGCAAACAGTCACGGATTAGTCTAACCGCGATGCTTCTCTTTGTAAGCAAATTAGGCGCGACTGCGCCTCTTGAATAGTGATCCAGCTCGCGCGCGGTCTTAGACAGTCGACGAGATAAGAAATTTAATAACGAGATAAGCATTTCAGATAAGTGAATCTTATATGATAATGGTATCTTCTGTTCGCGTACATAGACGCCTCCTAGCTGCGAATTCCGTCGCTCTTAAATATTAATGTCACTGCGAGATGTTCTTTGTCATAATTAGACTGCGGATCTTTATGTAAAATACAAATGTTCTAGATTTATTGCGGGAAGCCGGAATAAAACAAGAATTGATTTCGTGCCTTAATGGCTTTGTTATATATTAAAAACTAGATTACAATATTCATTCATATTACGTATAGTAATAATTTAATGTAATTGTGAATAATTATATCTTCTGTCAAAACAGACGAAGAAAAATTATTCTGACACACTGTTCAGGTTCATTTCAATGAGGTAAGTGCTTTCAATCGCCTATCTTCTGATAGGAGAAGGGTAAATTCGAAGGCATTTGTAATTTATTTTGCATTATTTTTGTGATAACGATTAATTAACAAACCTTTTTCGGTATCGTCAAATTCTTCAGGACGATTTTGTTAAGAAGCAAAAGAAATATTAACGAAGTTTTAATTCGGAGACTTGATTTATATACGAAGGGGAAACATCAATTTTTCATTTGTAATTATAAAGTAATACTAGGTACTACCCGTCGCTTAATAGCTACAGCAGTTGAAGAAACGACGTAAAACAATTGAAAAAAAAATGGTACTTCGTGTTGTTTTTATTAATTTCTAAAAAGTTTGTTTTGTGTTCGATAACTGGGTGGGGCACGGTAACCGCGGTACCTTTACCCTAATTGAGCTATATAGAACGTTCAAATATTTTTGTTGGAATTAAGGAAAAAAACACTACGGAGGAAGTTGCGTTGCGAATTTTTCAGCGCTGGCGCAAGAGTTCAACGAACGAGTTTACTTTCTTCAGTTTTCGAAAGTACGTTGAAAAACGTGTTATCAAGTGAACTGCCAGCAGAAGTAATAAATTGCTACTGGATAAAGATCTGGTTATTAGTTGAAAATGACTGGGCTGCGGATTGTGTGAGCTAGTAAGAGAAATGGGCTGGTGAAATATAGCAAAATAGCAAAAACGGTAGGAGCATTTCAGAATATCATGAATTAAGACAATTGTTACGTTATGTCAGACAGGCTAAAATGATTGAGAATGCTGTAACAAGTGCAGAAAATTATGTTGCATGAAGAGCCGCAGTCGAATCGCGACGCGATTGGTTACGTACAGCGAATCGAGCGGTGCGTACAATTTCATGAATGCTCGGCGCAGTTAGCGTGTCGGTAAAAGGGCCAAATTATCCTCGTGTAATGTATTAGTCGACCGATCGCGTGCTCCTCGGAATTCCGTTGTCCGATTCGTCTGTTTCTGTCCCTTTCCGGCGCACGATACATTCGCGTTGCGTGCTGTTTCGCGCTGGAAACGCGCAACACCCGCTGGAAAACACCGTTTTCTTGTCGCGAGCCCACTCCACGCGGCTCTCGTGCTGCCTCCCTTGGTCACGAAGTAGGTAATTAGAGTTTCACGTTAATTTATGTTCCCGTATTTCTGGCCCCGCAGACTACCCCGAATATCTCGCGACTCTTTTCTACCAATACTCCATGTTACGAAAATTCTTCGTGTTCGTGATAAGAAAAATCGAAATGAAGTTCAAAGGACTATATCTTTAAAAGGACACAAAAATAATCCATATATTTTAACACCAAACCTACCGAGCCTCAAAAGTAACTGGGTACATGTTCCCATATAAAAATGACAGGATTCATTTTATTTAGACTTTGTGTGTCTCCTACTGTAATACGTGCACTACTAAAGATATTTATACAATCGTTTCTTACGAAATTAATTTTATTATTTTTCTAATTGTAAAATAAAAAACCTGGAACCGGTCAATTTGACCGGTGTTGGTAGGTTTAGTGTTGAGAAATAAAAATCGAAATAAAGCTTCGATAAACAACGACTATAAGAATGATATAACTTAAGAAACAATGGCTATATTTTAAGCAAATGAAGCTGAAGTAAAGAATGACGAGTTTTCAAGAAGAACACCGCAGCAACGATAGTATTATTTAAGAAACGAAAATCGAATTGAGCTCCAATGAACGTTTTATTAACGCTTGAGTTAACGCTTGGGATGAAGTGGCAGGATGCTGGAGCTGCAATTGTTGAAGAAGGATCCAGTCAACAGGACCATCCCGTCAGATAAGTCGCAGTCGCAGGCAACTCGAAGTCAGGAAGGAACAGCGAAAACGAACCAAAGGGTTGTTAGTTCTCGGAGCGTCGTGCATCGAGTGCACTCGCGAAATTGATACGTGTGGCGTTATCGATCCCCTCCCCCCCCGAGTCGCTCGCGAGAAAACGAACTTCGCAAGCTCGAAGAGATCGGGCTGGGAGAAAGTTTCACTGGAAGCGGTTCGTTTCAGTCCGGCAGCTTTAAATTTCAAATCGAGCCCGGTAAAATAATGTTCGCCGCGCGAACTTCTCGAATAAACTGCGCGCGGATTAATTCTCGAGCGGCGCGGCAGCGGGGGTTGTGGTGGTGGAGGGGTGTTAATTACCATTTCCGATCGACGACGGATCACGTTATAATGAGAATCGGCCCACGTAATTTCCGGGACATCGTGATCCAAGATATCGTTCGCCGATATTCTTCGACGCGACCGCTAATTTCTGGCCGGACGACGAAACGGAAATGCGACGCTCTAAATTGCACCCTCGGAACCGGAGTGTCGGGGTATCGATTTATCGGCGACCGAGATGCAACGGTGCACACGTGACCGCTCTCGGTTTCGCGAAAATCGCATTTCACACCGTTCCTGGTGATTCTGCAGGTGAGAGGTTAATCGTTCGCTGATCGAGGAGTCGACAAGTTTACGGAACACCGAGGTGTTGTCCCTCTGTGCTGCGAGTACAGTGCGTGCCAGAAGTTTAGACGCATGGGATGCAGGAATAATATAAAAATTGATTTCATCCCTTAACGACTTTGTTACATTAAAAGCAACATTGCAACATTCTTGAATTTTCTACTGTTCTATATCTTTTAGTGTTTTATATTCCACCCAACCAATCTCTTCATGAAGATGCATAAAGATTTCTTTGTGGGGATCGTTAGGGTTGATTTTATACCGAACGTTTCAATTAGTCGAAAAAGGTGTATACTGTTTTTTAAAAGTGAACGTTTCATTTCGAGAATAGAGAGCGGTAAGCTCTCCAAATCGCACATAAATTTCACTTACACACACGCAAATGGAATGATCGAATTTCACACGCATTTAATCGAAACGTAAACCGCTTCGGAATATATATATGTATTATATCCAATATGTATTCATGATATCGTAATCCACTTTGCCAATTCCAGCTTATGGATCTCAAAGGAATTGATACTAAAATAAATTTCAATATGTTAGCAATTATGTACTAGATCCTTGATTATAAGCGCGAATAAAACATTGAATAAATAATATAATATAAATAAAAATAAAACTTATACATTCTTCTTTTTCAAAGACGATCTTGGAATCGCTATTCACGATAGTAATTCGGAACGTTTAATTTCCCCGACGTGCAACGTGCTAAACAACTGTGCACACAGTACAGAGTGCCATGTGCAGTCACCGTGAATTATCTAAAAATAGAGTGAACTTATCTTGTATCAACAGATAACGAAAATTGTAGAGAATGAACTGTCAGCAAACAGATATTATAGTGCAGTGCAGTACAGTGATGTTTTGCTAAAACACTTCGATACAGTATTCATCAAACTTTTATCAAGTATGAATGAAGCTTCAGATTCTAAGACCCTGTACGATCGTCTCGCGAGACAAATAACGATTTGTACCGATACATCTCCAATCGCTTCCAATCATGTACCTCGCAATAGATGCACGAGTTACGAATTTAAATTCGAAGGTATCGATAACGTGTCGAACAAGCTTCGCCTAACAGAGGCGTCAACGTGTAGAAATTGCTTTTGGAGTGGCGCCAGTTACACTATCTAGCATAAACATATTGTTACAGGTCTCTTCAGAATGGTGCTCCATTTATGAGAGATTCAACCCATTTTACGTTATCGTACTATCCATTTTCATTTTTTCATAGATTGTTACAAAGTCACACTTATTTTCTACCAATAACGAATCCGTTTAACTCAATGTTATCAACCAATCTCTATGCATTTATATGCAAAATTGAGTAGATGAGATTCAAAATTGTTAGTTTCTATTTCTCGCAATCGATGCAGTCAATTTTAATTTTGCATAAAGATCCGCAGTCTAATGATTACAATTGTCTCATGACTTTCCCTCTAATTTATACCAGAATACATTTTAAACAAGCAAACGTGAATCTTGAACGAGTCCGCAAGAAATATGTTCGAGAAGGTGCGAATGGTCTTGAGCAACGTGAATTTGAGCACCGAGGGTTAAGCGTGCACAAAAAGAACTTTCCGGACAACCTGATCGAAGTTGTAAGCTAGTTACAACAATCTCGCAGTATACTCTATCTCGTAAGTTTCCAGGATCCCACAAGAACTCCGAAAAAGAGCGCTCCGCGTCGCGAACAATTCGAAAGTTACACAACAACAACAAGCTACATACAATGCGAAAACAGCGGCATCGAGGCGCCGCGGCAGTGTGCGATGAATCGCGTGTGTAAGGCCGGTGTCCCTAATCGCGGTTAGAGAAATGTCAGTGTGAGGTGTACGAACCTTGGAACAGGTGAGACAGGAGGGTACCTTTGAAACACGTGCAGCCCATAATATATCCCATCATCGGTGCAGCGAGTAGTCAGCGGACGAGAGCGGAGGATCGAGCGTCACGCGTTCTCGAGCAACGATCGTGTAGATCGCCGGGACCGGAAGCGTGGCCACATCGCGAACCAAAACCGCACCGCACCGCACCGCAGCACACACCGCACCGCGTCGGATCCGCGTCGCGAACTGTCCTCGGCCGGTTCGGGACTGTCGGTGAACGCGCCTATTTGGTCACGGTAGGCTAACGGTGCGACGTGCACAAGTTCCACGGGCTGGCATCAGCCGATCGTCGATCGCCGGCCACGATCGCCGGAACTCGTTGTCCAATCGTTGCCGGTATCATATTGTGCTCTTTTTTCCTCTCTCTCTTTCTCTCTCTATCTCTGTTTCTCGTTGCGTACATACGCGCGCCCGCGCCGTTCGTTCACGGGAACGCTCTGACGTCCGGCGTTCCAGGTGAGTCGATTGTTCTCGTGTTGTCCCTGGCGAGCGGGGCGAAGAGGGTTTTATTGTCGAGTGGTCAAGGTTCCCGCTACGAGAACCCACCCGGTGAACAGCGCGGAGGGTGAGAGTGAACAAGCTTTCCAGAATTTCAGCGGACGGTTCTCTCCGAAGTTTAGTTAGCCGTCACTTGACCATCACGGGTCGATCTTTAGGATCGGAGATCGAAACAAGCTGATGAATCGGACGGTCTTCGTGTACGGTCGCTGAAGGGTGAACGTAAATGGTTTGCAGAATTTTAGCGAACGGTTCTGTCTCAGCCCCACGGTTCACCGTTGTTTGGGATCAGGGACAAAGTGTACGGGTTCGTCTTCAGAACCAGGGGCTAGACTGGTACAGCAATGTCTTCGTGTAGGGCAGGCCTAGGCGACGCTGGCTCGCGGAACAAATGTGGCTGCTTCTCTCCCTCCCGAAGAGGAGTAGCAGCAGCATCTGTTCCGCGAGTCAGCGTCGCCCAGGCCTGGTGTAGGGTAATAACCGGCTGAGTGTACAGGGTGGGCGAAGGGCGGGAGTGAACGCGGTTTACTGACTTTTAGCGAATACAGTAATCGCTCCTTCGTTGTCCTGACGCGCTGGCACGATCGTTGTCGAGTGCCTACCCACTCCACTGCCTGTCAACGAGAGGATTAGATTCTGCGTGGATTTGGTCGCCAGATCTGTCCCAGGCCTGTCCAGACCGCGCAGAACGGAGAACAATAGGAAAGGAATATGGCAAGGAAAAAAGGAGTTTTCTAAAGCCAGACTGTTGACTGCTTTTGACTGCGAATGCTTTTCTTTGCTTTTCTTCATTCAAAAATAGTGTCCGGGCACGGTCGTTGTCCGCTCAAACCCCCGGCCTTTGGACCTGTTCCGACCGGGTCATCATTTTGGGATCGGAGGCGAATTACGAACCAATCCTTAGGATCAGAGATCGGAATGGACAGTTACACTACTATCTTTATGTAGACGTTATCGTGATAACCTAACAGGTGAACAGGGTGAGAGTGAACGCGGTTTGCTGAATTTTAGCGGATAGTTTCAACTTCAACCCCACCGGCTCACCATCTTGCTTGGGATTGAGGCGAATTGCAGGTTGATCCAGAGTCGCCAGGGGAATTGACTTGAATTGAAGGGAAAAAGGAACCCTGCCAGTACCGGATTAGGGTCCAGTCATATCTCAGCATCGTAGAAGGGGAAGGTAGAGTGGGGATACAAGTCTTACTCTTGCGTCTCTGGATTGACCTTTAGAGTCAGAGATCGGACATTTCAGTAACTTCTCTCTATATACCGGAAAGGGCAATACCTTGAATTTAAAGAGAGTAAAAAATGACGCGAATAGGCGCGCTTTCGAGCGTAATACTGATTCATTTGAATCAGTGGAGCGCAGCGTTTATTTTTGAGAGATCGCTTGACTTTCCCGAACGAAATGGACGATTGCGAGACGCGTCTAAGGGCTTCGATAAATGTTTACAGTCGATCTAACTCAGTCCGACGATGATAGTAATCGCAATAAGCACGAAGTTTTGCTTTCGCGAAGAATTGTGAAAGTATTACGCGGCTCGGACCCGGTGCAATAAAATCCAATTAAATTTTTATTCCAAGACAACGTTGTACAAGTGCTGCTGGCGAAGTCTAATAAATTTTTAACTATTATAAATAAATTTTAAAAGCGCGCAAAGTTTTGGCAGTTCGTTTAGCATTTTTCCATGAAGATCCTCGGCTCCCGGAACGGGGATTAGGGTAACTAGCGAAACTGGGTTAAATACGAATTTTCTGTTCTTCATTTCTCGAATAGGACAAAGCTAATCTTGTAAGGGTGCGGAGATGAATCCCTGGACAGAGCGATCCAAGACCGGAGCCATTAATTTCAAGTATCCCCGGGTCCCAGGGCATATCGAGCAATTTCTCTTTCGCGGATGCACAAGTTCCTTTTTTTTTTTCGTCCTCGTTCCGCCTCCGGGAACTTTTATCTGTCCCAGAACAAGGCCGCTGTGATTTAATAGGTCAATATCAAGCCGGAGCCGATTTATGGGATGACTAAGTGCTGCGCTCGCTGATACGACAAACCAGTTACGCGAGTATCACCGACACACATAAGCGCACGATCGGAGATAATGCTTCTCGATAAACAATGCATCGATGCTCGAGCATGTCCGACTTTTCACTTACCGACACTAGCCTCTTGTGCCGAAGCTTCTGCTTCGATACTTCGGGGACACGGTTTTATATGTATGTATATGTAACCGATGGAAATGCTTCATCGTTTGCTTCAGCAGTGAGCTCTTCCGTTTGTACAGTGAAAAACATGTACATATATTGGTACGAAAAGAAATAGTAGTTGCTATTTATTAATAGCGGATTTTATGCGTTTATACGGTACAGTATTTTACCACGTTTTTATTAGCTCGCTTTCTTGTTCAAACTCCAGTGGCGACTCGGAGTCACCACTACAGATTGCAGTACCATTATTCAAAATATTATGTATGAGGTATTTACATCAATTTCATCACCATGAAAATATAAAAATCATGTAAAATCGAATTATTCTAGGTCGGAAGAAATGGCCAATTTTCGAGTTAAAATAGTTCCGAGTGCAAAGGGTTAGAAATGATCGAAACAACGGTTTTTAATTAGTTTTTTTCGTAACAATAGCAGTTGCAATCGTGAAGCAACAGGTCATTTTTAGAAAGGTGATTTTAGAATTTCATTTGGTATTATTATTGAAGACATAAAATATATTTGATCAAGATCTGTTTAAATGTAACACAAGTCATGAAGAATTCAATTCATGGGATTCCAGTATGTGGAGTATGTGGAGTGTTAAGAATTACGTCTCCATTTGTGTAACATAACATTCGAAAGTACATTCCAACCAGGCTGAGAACTTTTTAATATTTAAAAAGTACTCACTTGTAGCGAGAAAGCATTACGAGTATGAAAGTAGCGTGGAACTTTTAAATTGAACGCTGAATAATTAAAGAATAACAAACTCTCCCACGAATTTCATTAAAGTTAACATTTAATCCACTCTCCACTCTGTTTAATTTTTCAACTACTCAATGACCAGTAAAAATGAATAACGACATTCTGTGTTAATACTGTGTTTATAATGTATTTATACTATATACTTTATACTTTATACTTTACTAAAATTATTAATTCCTTAGATTTAAAAATATATTAACCTGGTCTCTATTCATTTTGTTGATCAACTTCTAAATCTATTAGGTCGTTCGGAAAATTTCGTTTCCTCAAGAGAGATTGGAAGACAATCATTCACTATGCAGAATAAGTCTTATAACGTTTCGTTCTATGATATTTTTCGATTTATCAGACAATTTAAAGATCCCATGATCGTGGAATGAAAATTTACCTATTTACTATTTTCACGTAATTCCTGTCTGTGTTGTAAAAATTTATAATAAAAACTACATGCTACATCTTCACCGAGACGAACGATAGTTACAGAAATGAAACAAAAATTTTTAATCAATTTTCAAAGCACTATTCCAACTGTACTTTCGTTCGTCTCGAAGGAACGGAATAATATTCAGGTTAATTGAACTGGAGTCGAATAGCTCCGCATCAAAGTAACAGTAGGTTCAAAGATACAAGACGTGTCGCATCAATCGCGACAGAAGTTTCATTCCGGGCCGCATGAATTATTAAACAGCGACGATTAGGGAAGCGGCCTGTAGAGATCCGGGCACGATTGAAACGGATCGCGGACGTGCCAGTGCACTCGCTCACGCGAAAGTGCAACGGAGGGATTCATTATTCACCGGGGCGGATCGATCGCAATAAAACTGTTACAACATTTAATAATCGTCTCGCGTTCGGCAGACCCGAGCACACACGTTCTCGCTCGTTCTGGACGGCCTGCAAGTACAGCACCGTTACGCCGCCGCGCCGATGGAAACTACGGCCTGTGGAACGCGCGGGAATCGATAAAGCCGAGTTCAGAATCGACTGCGAGGCACGCGGAGACTGCCGTTAAACGTCCGCTGTTCGGATGTCGAAACAATAAGCTCCAACTTCCAGGGAAAAAAAAGTACAATGGCCTTTGTTACGGGGACCGTGCACACGGTCAAAAATCGATTTGACGCGTGTATTTTCGTGCAGAAGCAGCCGCGTTTTGAAACGACTTCGCCACAACTATTTCTGTAACGGTCGACAAAATTTTCATCCTTCTTTTCTATGCAAGGACGTGGCACGGTCGTATCGAAAAAAACCTTCGAAAACAGTTTGATAAACTTGTCGAAACGTTACTTCCAAACGGATTCCGATGAAATTGAATTGTCTTATAAATATCGACATTCTGAACAAGTCTCTTTTAGTTCTTTTAGATATTTACAAAAAAGAAATCTGTTAGTTCGATTATATTGCGAATTCCGCCATTTTAAAAGAAACTTGGTTAGGTCTGGGATAGATTTGGGATGAGGGTGGTGCAGAGGGAGCGGCTCCGTCCCTCCCCCGCTCTAAAACACGTATTCCGTCAATTTGTATAGTCGAAATAGAATATATATATAGTTCTCATTGTTGAATTATTAAAAATTCCCGAGAAGAACAAATTCTTCAAATGGAGAGCTCTGAAGGTAAATCTCTTAAGAACATAGTCTGTAGATATAATTTTCTAAGGACATAAAACAGCAGTAGACACTTCAAGTATTCAATTTTGTTACGTTTCTACCAGCTATATAAAAATTGTATACATAAAAAAAATAGTCTTCATCAATTGCACGATTCAAAGTACACAAGAATAGATATGAAATCGGAAAAGAAATTTCTGAAATAAATATCTGAGCTTTCCTGTCGCGATATGATCGCAATCTGATCAAACCAGGCTGATAAACTATAATGTTGTGTACCCGCGACAATCATCGATAAAAATGAAAAATTGTCACGTTAGAAAAAGAGCCGCTCTCGCCCGTGCTTTCGATGCGAACGAACGCGCGTTGCGAAAGTCATTTTAATCGATATCCGAGTCGACGAATGATACCCATCAACCATGGGGCCATCACGCGACGAGAAAAAAAAAATTACAGTTTACGGAATCGACCGAGCACGAACAATGTCGATACACGTTGCGTGTCCGGCGTTCTAACTTTGCTGCAGCTGCATCCTTGTTCTAATTTGTTCGACATTGGACAGCGTAGATCAATCGACGGAAAAAATGTAGCCGCTTATAGTCGTTCTACAAAATGTTGTATCTCCTTCGTTCGCCAGGAGAAATATTTGTTAAACATTACATAAATCATTTCTATTCCTTCCGCGAACAAGAATTTCCAAATTTTCTGTAACCTTGCTGAGAATCGGAAGAACGCCTGTAGAATAACCTGAATTCAATACGTAAACAGAGAAACAGTTACAGTGTGCTCTAGTAGCGCTAAACGATAGTACTAAACAATCTAACAGCTAGTTCTAACGAGGATGATAATTGTACGATGGAAGTATAAAGAGTAATTCTCGTGTTATTGAGTTCTAGCATGATCAAACAATCTGACAAATATTTGTTAGTACGAATTGAAAGGAACACGTGGTCGATGGTTCGTGTGAAAGCGAGACAGTTTATGACGCTTAAACAGCAATTGATGATGCTTAGAATAAGAATATACCACAATATACCAGAATATACTAGAATATACCAGAATGTACCACAATACGTATACTACAAGATACCATTAGGTGTGCAAATAAGTTCCTTCCCCCTTTTTTCTACGATCGTAACTTCTGACTGAAGTTCTGAGTTCGGTGACGGTGAATTTGGGAGTCGTCAAACAAGGTTTTATTACATTTCATGTACATATATAAAATCTTAAATTTGGGAAAAAAGGGGGAAAGAACTTATTTGCACACCTAACAGAATGTACCAGAATATACAAGAATTACTAGAATATACCACTTGGACAATGAAAGAAGCCCTGAACATCATGTTCAACAGACAAACAAGTAACAATGTAGGAAAATCAGAGAATCCTTTGATCAAAAAGAGAAGAGGAGAAAGATGCGGAATTATCTGCACGCGATTACAGGCCGGCCAATGACAGGCAGCGGATTAAACACGAGTTTGTAGCAGAGGGGAGGCATACACGGGAACAGAAACGGCGTCGATTAGAGACGCGTCGAGCAAACAAGATATCAACGAGCGTGCACGTTGCCCGGGATTACGCGACGACTCGCTCGTGTTTTACGGTGTCCCACGGTCCGTACGAGCGCCGGTTAATTATCTTGATTACCGGCAGCCATTTCTGCTTAGAATTATTCGTCACGGTGCGTTCGCGGGAAGGGAAGCGGATCAATGGAAGGGTTGGACAGCGTGTGCGCTGCGTGTACGCGAGAGCAAATACGTGATCTCTCGTTCCCGGTCTCCGTTTACACGCTGTTAATTAATCTCGCGTAATTTATACGCGAGCAGACGAGCCCGCGACCGCAACCCATCGCAGTATAGGTTGGAAGTCTGTTTTTCGTGGCGAAAAGTCAAGTTATCAAGTTCCGTATATTATATTGAAAAAATTGTTCTTGCTAGAAAGTGACAACCCTTTAACCTTTGCCACTCGAGTGGTGTGCCTCTGAGGCACCAACAAAAATTGCTGTACCATTATTTAGAATATTGTTTACATTATTGGATATGTTTGTGTCTAATCAATTATTAAACATTTAAGTATTGTATGAGGTATATTATATCAATTTCGTATCCACCAAATTTAAAAAATCAGTGAGAATGGAAATATTCTAGGTCGGAAGAAATGTTTAATTTCCGGCAGCGTAACTTGCATTATTCGAAAGCATAAAGCCGCGCATGCAGCTATTTTCATAAAGCTGCGACAGCTACTTGCTGCCGAATAATGCAAATTACGCCCCGTAAACGCAAAAATAGGACTTTTAAGGGCGATTGTGGACTGAACTGGTCTTTTATCTAGCGTTTTTGACTACGGAAAAACCTCATATTTGGTCACAAAAAGCGGGTTCCCATCCCATAGTTCGTCGCGCTGGCTATCATCGCAAAGCGCCGAAAATTCCCTCGGACACGGCGAACCACCCTGAAAAACACTTGACCCAGCTCGCCTAAGCTATTTCCAGGGAAAAGCTTCGGTTTCCGGGGACGCGACATCGGACGGATCATTCCGCACTCTGAAGCCAGCCGAAAATCTGCAGTGACATTTTCCCGTAGAACCAGCCAGAAAAAAATTCCGGCTTCCAGTTACGTCGGCGAGCGCCGCCGTCTGACCGTGACCCACTCATTCTACTTACAGCTAATACTGATGCCATTAATTGCTCTGCGTTTCTGTTACTATTCTTGGATCGTCGGTTTTGGTTCTATTCTCGTGAACGTGACGATTCGACTTGTGGATCTCCATGCATTTGTCGCTTCTGAACATTTTCAAAAAATACTGGGATATTAAGCCACCCAGTGCTGTGTGCCGGAGTCATTTTTTTACCAGAAACATCCAAATTTTCATTTAAGTACTCAATTTGTGGCAATTAAACTAACTGAATAGCTGTTTCATTGATCATATCGGGAAGACTGATGTGTCTACACGAGTTATCATCAGAAGTACATTTTAAAAAATTATTAATTGGAGCTGTGAACGGTCCTAAGCATTGCCAATTTTACAGGGTGTGGCCGGACGGTTGGTAGAACCGAGCAGGGGGTGATACTACATGTAAAAATAGGTCGAAAAAAGGAATAACATTTTTTCATTTGACGTATACTAGGCAGTCGTTTTCGTCACACACAGGAGCATCCCTTTTTCAATTAATTACAAAGCGATAAATTGAAACTGGATCATAAACAGTCCTGAAGATTCTGATAATAATTGTCTCGAATGTTTGGAAGATTGTTATTCAACCACATCTAAAGAAGGTTGGATTTGTTGTTCCGGACGCCTCAAATGACTCCATGAAACATGTACAATGTACACTAATTTATGTAACATGTGTAATAGAGAAAAAAAAAGAATAGAAGTAGGGAGAAGAGGCTATAAATAAAGGAGTGCGTCTATCCCCAATTAGGAGTGCATCTAAACAGTATATTAATACAAAAGTTTTACTCATTTAACGTTATATTTTATTAAAGAGGTTTAAATAAATAATTCAACTATGCCTGTCTATACTTTCAATTCTTTTTAATAAAATTTTTATAAACAGATAAAATGTAGTGCATCGCTATCCCGAAATTACCCTATCTACAAAGGCTATTAACACTGAAGATAATATTTTATTTGATTCCACTGTCTTTAAAATTCTTTACTTGGAGAAATGGTTCTATGACCGTGTTTTGGAACACTGTGGCGTTGTCGGTAATCGCCCGTCATCGGGCGATAATTCGCGTCAGAATCACGCGCGGGGCGGTAAATTGGTATGAAAAATAAAAAATAATATGCATTCGACGTGGAGCAGAGTGACGGATCGAGTGACGGTTGTTAAATCGGCCGCAGCGATGATCGGGCTCGTCGAAATCTTTTTCCTCTCGTCTGTCCGATCCGGCGCGGACCTGTCCCACTAGCCATGTCGTGGCTGAGTTACGTTTCACTACTGGGACCGAAGCGAACCCCCACGAGCTTAGAATTATGACTCCGGCCGGAACTTTCCCGCCATGAATCCTACCTTTTCGCTGAACCTGCCTGCGACGAGATTTACGAAAGGCCTGCTGGATATTATTTTCATTCTTCTGTGACAATGCGAGAAATCGTTATGAATGCCGTACGTGCCCGCGACAGTTTTGACGTGTATTGCGGCGCGTTCCGTTTCCAAAACATTCCAACCTTCCGCGAAATCAAAATCATGGGACACAATGGATGCTTATCTTCGATTTTGAACACTGCGATTCCTGGATAGATCAGAGCGACCCGCTTTTTATCGAAAATTGTAAAGTTGTCGAGTAATAAAGACAATATTTTATAGAATTTTTATTGTAATATGTACTTCAATGGAGAAGAATGTTTTCTAACGTGAAAAATGTTGGTGTAAGTGGAATAGACCGATCTTGGTTAGCCACGACGGAAAACTAATGTTGAAATTCCAGTTGACAAACTTTGTGAATTTTTTTGCATATTTTTAAACATTCGTGAGAAAACGAGATTCAGAGAAAACATAGATGTTTAATATTCAACGGTGGAATTGATCTACATGACCGACTTCCGTTTGAAAACGTGAAGCTCCGGCAGAAAGTAATTAAATAAATTGACTCTCGTTGCGTACTGCAACGAGTCACGCTAAAAATCACAGTGAGTATGTAGGCTGTACGATGTAAAATATAAGTGAATCACTTCGATTATCCGAGAGATACAAAGTAAATATTAAATGAAAATTTACAGAAACGAAGTTAAATGGACACGGGAAACGCGAGATAAAATCTTATCGTGTTTGCTTTCTACAAAATTTAGTTTCAGTTTGGCCGCGAGGTGCGCGTGCTATTGAATAGAACTTCGCTAACGATCTGATCGTTAATTACCGTTTCTACTCGCAGGTGTACACGCGCGTCAGAGGAATGCTCATCAGCGATTCATTCGAAAATGAAGCTGTGTCTGAAAAAATACTGCTCCACATTTCCACTTGTTCTCTCATGTATATTCAGTCGTTATATTAACTCCAGCAACGACGTTGGTGTATCTAATTTTCTGGGAAATTAACAAGAGTGTAAGAGTTACGAGGTTTTTATTGTAATGCACGAATGAATGAATGTAATCAAGGATTTCCTGAAAATCGTCCTGTAAATCGTTCGGTATCATGTAATATTTAGTTGGGAGCAACATCCAAGTTCTGCGACGATTTTCGCGTCCAGAGACCTCGTCGAACAAACATTTTTATTATTTAGTGTTTTTAATAATAAAAATAGGTTATTATTATTAATTTAAAAGATAATTATTACCTGAGTAAAAATCCCTCAATTTTCAGTTTCAGTTTAATTATCATAAAAATTTATCATATTTAAATGAAACCTTAATATTAATCTCCCAATAATATTATATATATAAACTAATATTAATAAAAATTATAAAAATAAAAGGTTAAAATAAATTAATATATTAATAAAAAAATATATTTACAGACAATATTCCGCAATCTGTTCATAGTTATCAGCTCCCACAATTTTCCTAAATGTCTTAACAAAATTGGTTGACAAGAAAGTAATTTCGGTATTTTAAGGTGAAATATAGCCCAATTTTTTTTATTGAACCAATGAACTTTAATGAATAACATATTTTCTCTTTTGTTCGGTGATCTTTTGAAATAAAGAATAAATAAGAAAATATTTTATTGATTAAAGTTCATCGTTTGAATAAAGAAATTCAGTTTTATTTCAGCTTAAAATACCGAAATTACATTCTTGTCAATCCAATAATTCTTTAGGATTATTAAGGGTTGTTGAGAAATCTAATATTGTGTACATATTTCCTGTTCATATCTTACGTTATATTATATGGTATGTCATATGCTACACTATATACACATTACGTTACATTTTATAACCATGAGATTGATAATCCTAAATAATAATAAACTTGTTAACTATGAGATTGCTAATCAGAGTTCCGACGGAAATGTACCAAATAATAAACCGGCACACGTTGGGATAATAGTAAACTACACAATGCAATAGTCAACTACGTGGTGGTAAACTGTACAATGTAAAAGTAAACTCGACCAGAGCTGCCAATAAAAGGAAACTTTACAGTCCCTGTTAATAAGCAGCGAGAATTCAATATTGGTGTAACTATAGCGATCGTTAGAAGTGCTGGAAAGGTTCCGAGCAGATCTAAAAAAAATTGCCTCTCGAAGTGGGAACGGCTTTTAACGAAATGCACTTCGTTCGAGAAAGGTTTGAAACAAAGTTAATTGCGTTCCGTGAGTCGCGGCAAGAATTTTAACAAGAACCGCCGAAGGAATATTATTCCGGGCTCTCGCGAGACATATCGTCGCGGGCAACGCGGCCGAATTCACGGAACTACGAAAGAATTTACATCGGGCGCAGCAGCAGTCGGACAAAAGAGATTCTAATCGATAATCGATGGGGAACCGTGCCGCGGGAGAATCGAATTGGGAAAACGAAGAGAACGGCGGAGGAGTGATGAATGGCCTCGGCCGACAGATAAATCGACGAAACTTTTCCTCGGACATTGCGCTCGCCTCCTCGAAAATCGTATAGCGTACGTGGACCCGTCGACAAACAGGATCCTCCGTTGGCCGCCATGTCCGTTCGATTCGTTGGCAATGCCAGACCTAATGAAATCCATTTTTCGGTCGCGAGTAATGGCTCCCCATCGGAAATCGATAAGCGAAATCGGGTCGCGGTTTTCAATCGGAAATTTTCCTAGGTGATTATAGAATGATTGCATTCATTAGGAACGTTATCCCGCGCCCAGTGATTTTCGTGACTTTAACGTGCTGCGAAACTTACCAGCACGTTTGACATCATCCCCTTTGATTAATCCGTTTCGCCGAATATCCCGGAAACCATTAGCGGCACACAGAAAATTCGAAATGTGGTTCGTGCAGTTTGAACTGTAACATTTCACTGGTTCCAGTGAAAATTCGTTTGAAAATTCTTTTCGCGACATACACGCGTTTCCGCCGAAATTTTAGACAGGCCGGAGTTAATTGGAATTTTTACTTTAACCTCCAATTTAGAAGAGTTAAACGCGAATTTTTGTACTTGTATCGGTGCAGACAAAAATGGAATCGATATCTTGTAAAACCAGTGTTAAAGATCCCACAATCAGTTAGAAACCGGCGTAAGTAGAAACAGTCAGCCAGGCTCAGCCATGCACAGACTGTTTAATCGTCGCCTGTAAATATTACTTCCATACAGACAACAAAGTCTCTAATTTTATTTGGACTACCCTGAGACATCCTACAGCACTTTTGCAAAGAATAAGGTTCTAAGAAACATGTTTAACATACGACACCACGTCATCCCTCGTATTAATCCGCTCCAGCGAGTATTTCGAAAACCGTTGGGAGTTTACAGAAAATTCAAAATATAGTCCATGTATATTAAAATGTGAAATTTGACTGTACATACATGCAGCAAAAATCCTCTTAAAAATTCTGCTCACCAAATATTTGCATGTTCTCATCAAAATGTTAAAAAGGCACAAATTGGAATTTTCGTTTATCCTTCAATTTTGAATATTTCCATGTATCTTTTTACATTTATATCAGTGCGTACAATAGTGCAATCAATAGCTGTAAGACTAGTGTTAAGTATTAGGTTGAAGGGAAAGTTCTGTCGTATATTTTAAAAAGAAAACATTTTAATCAATTTATAAAAATATATGTTTAATATTATTCAATGATATAATTTCCATTATTTGTAACAACTTGTTGCCATCTTTCAGATAACCTGTCAATTCCCTTCTTTATTCAAGTACGACAGAACTTTCCCTCCAACCTAATAGAAACAGTCAGCCATGCACAAGCAACGCAGACACAAATTTTTGCATTTATTTACATTAGAACCGTGTTCTCTGTTTTCCCCTTATAATAATTACTTCCGTAAAAAACAAAGCCTCCGAATAAATTCAAGCAACATCCTATACATCTTTTCTATCAAATAATTGAAAATGAATTTATCACGGGGGTCGAGAGAAATTGTCTCTTGTCCACCCCGCCAGCAATCTGTTTGATCCAACTTGAGGCAGAGGGACGAAACTCCTTGCTGAGAGACGAGAAATAAATTTTCAACAAGATTGAATAATTTTTCTTTCCCGCGTAGAAATCTGTATTCAGCGACACGCGCGGCAAATGAGTTTCGTTCCAGCGCCGCGGAACAAATGCATCAACGTCTGCGAGCCGGGTGATGAAAAAAAGAGACTGAGAGAGAGGGAGAAAAAAAAGGAAGCGTGTCGCGATGTTTATTAACGCTTAGCGCCCCGCGGAAAACCGGGTCAGAATGGGAGGCTGGCTCGTTCGAAGGCACATTTTTTTCTTTCCACTTGTTGAAATCCAATAATTCTTAATTGGGTCGTAACACTAACGCACACCGGCGAACGTCATCGAGCACGTCGGGATCCTATTATTCTACCAATTGGCTTTGCTGTGGCGCAGCGGTCGCCGATCACTTCGGAAATTACAGAAGTTATGAGACCCTGTCTGTGATAAACTAGTTACTTTGCGGTCCAATCGAACGTTCAGTATCCTTGTCTGCTAAAATTAGAATTTTAAAACGGTACAAAAATTGAATGAACACCGATACATCATTTTCATTTCTCTTGTATCTTGTGTGTACAAAATTTATTGCAATAATTAGAAAATATTACATCAATAAGAGACTTGACCAATTATGTGATTGATTACAACAACTTCTGATTCCTTTCTTATTCATTAGTCAATGATTAACGATTATTTAGTGATCAGTAACCACGATTAATAATTGGATTTGATATTCAAACATTAAATCAATTACGTTTTGCCCAACTCTGATTTATAATCAAGCGATGCGACAAATACTTCCAGTACTTTTTCACATGGTCGATAACATGAGTTTTAATTCTTTTCGCGTCTTTTTCGTGTGTAATATTCGTCTCGATTCCTTCCATGAGATTTCCTTTGCTTTTTCGTGCACGATCGCGTAAACGATGGTTCCCCAATTATTCTGTTCGGCTCGCGAAGCTTGGAACGAGCGCCAATTAATCGGTGAATAAAACCGGGGCCTGCTTTTTTCCACCGCGTATGCGATTCTCGTTTTTTTCCGTCGGTTCTCTACGTCGACGTAGGACGTTGGACGTCCCGCGACGTCGGCGTTTCATGGAAACTGGCAAATTGCCGTCATTGCAGCCCTTCCCGTCCATACGAACGAACGAACGAACACGAAACGCCCCTTCCCGTGTTTTCCTTTCACTTGATTCGCTGGCTAGCTCCCTTTTTTTCAAACCCCGAATATTTTGTTCCTTTTTGCAAAGCCCCGAGATACGCCGCGACGTTAACTTAATTTCCTGGCGACCAGGAAATTCATTCAATCCCAACACTCGGCAGACAAATACAGAAAAAATCTCTATAGAAAAAATTGTCTAAATAACATTTATATATGGTTCAAATAAAGTAGTAGATTCTACTATCGTATGTCTATGTTGGCGGAGTAAATATCAGATGATTGCACAAATTCAATGGTTAAATTTGAAAGAATACAGCTTTATTAATCAATTTTCGAGACGACAGTACAGTTTGCGACATCTATGAAACTCGGGCAAGAACTCTTTTATGCAATCATCTAATATATTTTACTTTATTCGGCTTTGTTTAATTTATTTCGTAATTTATACTGTAGTTAATTATTACCTTTAAAAGCAGTTCGCGGATGACGCGAACTCGTTTCTTTACATTTTACCGTCTCGCTGTTGTGATAAACACATAAAATCCGCAGTTTAATGTAATAATTGTGTTTCACATGGTAATTCGATGCACGAAGACAAATATTTGTAATGTATCAAATAGAATATAATGTCGGAGGCACCGTAATATTTGTAAATTTAATTTCAGTGTAAGTACGATTAACAGCACTGTTTAAAATGTTAAAACAACATTTATATACGCTGAACAAAGTATCTGCTCAATGAAATACTATTTTTATAGTAAATGCCATCGGTGAATCCAATTAATAAATTCTATCAGTAAATACTGTCAGTAAATTCTGTGGAAAATCGATTATTTATTATAATTTAAAATGGTATGTAACCCACCCACCTGAACAGACGCAAAGGATTTTCTCTCTCTCTCTCTCTCTCCCTTTCTGTCAGTCGCGACGACCGAACGGGTTTGTTTGTAAAATTTCAATTCCGCCCGCGAGACAATAAATTCTAATTAAGTTTTTGAATGCTTCGTTCACGCTGGCCTTTTTGCGCGCCGATAACGCACGATTAAAAGAGCAATTCTCTCGCCAATCGAAATCGATTCTCTTTCGTTCCCGGGACAATCATTTCTTTTTCTATTGTCGGATATAATCTGCTTGAAAATAAAATTCAATGGTTAAATTTTAAAGAATACAGCTTTATTAGTCGAAAGAAATCGAAAAAAGAATAAAGAATAATGACTAGACTATATTATTATAGTCGATTATATGATTTCTTATCTATTAAAATTATTAAGGGAGGAAATAGCAGTCTATTTGGTGTTCCTATCCCTTGCCATCGATGCAGACAATTTTTATTTTGCATAAAGATCCGCAGTCTAATGACTACATAACTATTATTGCATATTAAATATGCAAAATCAAAGTACGCATTCCCATCAACCGTTAGCTGTTCTATTACCGCAACGGTAAAAATGCACGAAAGAAAAAATTGTGTGCTGTTTACGGAGAGGATGTACCATCAGAATGCAAATTTTTCGATTTTCTCAATATTTATTATGCGGTGCAAATTTCATTTCAAATAAAGTCATATAACTCAATCTATTGCTAAAAAACAGAAATTCTACGAGCATGGGATCTTGAGGAAACGAAATAACTTTCCGACCGCCCTAGTAGATAAGAATATTTCGACGAATTCGGAGGTGGTCGGTCGACCGAAAAATTCAGGGACGCTGCGCGTGACAAACGATCGGCAATCGACGAATATCGGTGCAGGGGATCGATCGCGGCAGGCGTGCGAGTTCGGCTAGTTCGTGGGTCCGGGCACGAGATGCAATTTATGCGGCTGCCGTGCTGCATCTGTGGAAACCGGTCCACGGCACGCAATTTCGAAACCCTCGCAGGCCTCCTCGAGACTCACCGGGCCTTGCAACGTAATATCCAGCAGCGTCATATCTCGACTGCGTTTTATCAACTGGATATCCGCGAGACCGATGCGGATAGATGGTTACGCAACAAGCACGACGCGGAAAGTCGATTCACCTCCGTATAGATGCAATATGCAGATGCAATTCCGAGAGCGCGTCGCTTCTCGCTTTATGCGAGTGTCGCGCCGATTTAGAGTCGATCCGGTCGCGTGCGGTACATGCGCCGGACAGTAAAACACCGGAACGAGCCTAAACGCGCGGTCGATGCACTAACTGCCCACTGAGAGCCGGTGCAGCGTCACCGGGTCGATAATGTTGGTTTTTAATGGTTCCCTCCGGTGCAACATTTTATTCGAACGTTGCTTTAATACAGTAAAAGCTCCTTCGTTGTCCAAAGGCCGGGGGTTTGAGCGGACAACTACCGTGCCCGGACACTATTTTCGATTTATGACTGCGTCTTTAGTGAAACGGCTAGTTAAATGACAAAGAAAAGCATTCGCAGTCAAAAGCAGTCAACTCTCTGGCTTTAGAAAACTCTTTGATAATTTCAAAGTAAAAAATGTGGAACTCTGGTGGTGGTAGTAAATATTAAACTAAACTGAATTAATAATAGCACAACGTTTATAATGTACGTCCTCGAGAAAATTGTTCAGGTCTGAAACCATGCCATGAGAGAGAGAGAGAGAGAGAGAGAGAGAGAGAGAGAGAGAGAAACGACGGTCAGGAACGCTATCAGCAGCCACAAAATGAAGCCAGATGGATTGTACGACTGTTACACGTGATCATGAATATTATTCAAGTCCGAGAGATTTTTCTATAGCCAGCAGGCACGAGAATCCGTATAAAGGGTGCAATCGACTTCTAAATGAAATTTCATCTCGATTGCATCGCCACGAACATCGCATTACCCTGTTGAAATAAGCAGCACGAGGGCTCGTGTCGAAAAGTTAAACAGTCCACTAAGCGGTTTGTAGATTAGAGTCGAAGATAGAGAAGTTCGTAATGGCGGATTGTTGTAGTTCCTAAACGAACGTGGAGTATTCTCTCGTGGTACCATTGAAGAAGAGACACGTGCGGATAGAGGGAGAGAGAAAGAGGGAAAAATGCGAGGAGAGCACCTTCCACGTGGCGCAGACTGTTCCGCCTAATGCATAAACGAGATTAAACCGCATCGAGATTGCATCTTGACGAGAATGAGCGGCAGCCGGCACAAAAGGGTTGAAATTTTGAGTCCGCTAATGGATAGCCCGGGCAAATTGTATTAGCGTCGGAAGTAACGTTAAAACCCTTATAAACTGTCTGCCGGATAACAGAGCTTGGCTCGGCACGGGGGAAAAAAGCGAAACTATAATCGCCATTAAAACGCTTCCTATCCAATTATCAAGTGTGAACTCAGTCAAAAAAGCTGGCCAAAGCGATTTTTATAGCTGTTGAACCAAATGCACTTGCAAATAGTTGCGATCACATAGATGCACTCAAAATGAAAATCTTTCGAATATTAAATTAAATTATTAATAATTATTACTGACAAGCAGATTGTGGATCTTGATGCGTTAATGGGAAATTTAAATCGGTGAAACACAAGAAAAATTAATGACATTGTTATTTTAGCTCAATTGAATTAAAAAAAAATAAATTGTGAAGATCTGCAGTCTATTGATAACTCTTTTGAAATGTCTATGACAGTCGATATGTAAATGAAAAATCATCACATAAAATTTTCAACACTCACGTAAAACTTATGCTCGAAGAAATCATAAATAATTTTTAATTGTAAGCTCGTTAGCCGCTAGAAAATGGTTTAGAACCATTTCGGTAAATGAAGCCCACTCGCAGAGAGTCGAATAATTTATTTTATAACGTTCCAAGGATTCCTTCTTGCCAGCAGCACAATTGTTAGTGAAAACTTTCCGATGGTTTCAGATTCAAGTGCAAAATTCTCATTTGAAGGAAGTGAAGCGGCAAGAGGATAGAGCAAACAGACTAACAGGAAAGCTCAACGAATTTCTGTTCCTTCAGGCTACCTTTCAGTAGTACGAGTCAAGGATTCACGACTTTCTCATTAGCAGATTGCGGATCTTGCGTCTGCAGCAGACGCGGCTCAATAATGTTCAATAAAATAAGAGACTCGGGTAAGTTCACCGCGGATTGGACGATCAGTTATTTGTAAATGTACATTCCAGGGAGAAACCACCCGTTCAATTTTCAATGTTATTAACATCAAAGGTCCTATAGAAAAATGGGATAAGCATTTTATATTGTAAATGAGTTATTTCCTTGCGACAGCAGTCCACTTGCAAGAACTCTTTCCAGACATAAGGGGTTGGAAAAGAGGTTTCCACCTCTATACTAAAGATGTCACTACAAATTATAGTATCAATAACAGCAGGAAAATTAAAAAATGGTCGGTACGGTACAATTTTCGCTGCAAAGAGTATGGAATCCCATTTGGTTCCAGTTGCAAAACTTGCAAAAAATTTTACCACACATAAGGGGCAGTGAAACACAGTTTACACCCCTTCATCGACTATTTCAACACAGGAAACAGCAGAAAAATTAAAAAATGGTCGGTACGGTACAATTTTCCCCGCAAAGAATATGGAATCCCATTTGGTTGCAGTTGCAAACCTTGCAAAAAATCTTACCACACATAAGGGGCAGTGAAAACCAGTTTGCACCCCTTTATCGACTATTCCAACACAGGAAACAGCAGAAAAATTAAAAAATGGTCAGTATAGTACGATTTCCTCCGGGAAAGGAGAACGTATACTCCGGAAAATTGTGTCTCCATATAGGTAATTGCGAAAATCGGTTGCCACCATTTTATTAACTATTTTGGCAGAAGTTACGGTAAGAAACAGGTAAGAAAAATTAAAAAAAAAATGGTACTGTACAATTTCTCCCGGAAAAGCTATGGAATCAGGTTCCGCAGTCAACAGATTACACAAAGAGGTTAGCGAAACGACAAAGGAACGGGGGATGAATTCTCATAAAATTCGAACGGCGCCGCCACCCCCGCGCGAACCTATTCGATATGCAACGCGGGGGCGTCCGGTTCATTCCTCGTGAAGGACTTCCGAGGAAGGAAACGGTGGTCTGGGGTGATTTACATCGTGAGAACGCAGTTCCCCGTGCGGCTGGTTCGATTTACGTCGCTAAGGTCAGAGGTTTTCCTCTAGATATGTATATTCCTGGAATTTCTTTAACCTCTTGCCTCGCGATTTCTTTCGCGACTTTCTCCCCCCACGGCGCTGCGTCGCTGTTAATAATTTGACAGAGGAAAAAGGAGATCTGCGAGAGGGAATAATTCTATGAACCTACCCTCCAACCCCCTCGAAGGAAGTTCACTGTTCGGCTCACATTTGCGTCGAAAAGCTTTAAATATTGATCTCTCGAGAAATGGCGTTTCGGTAGGAGCCGGAACGGTTCGGCATTCATATTTACTAAATATCCAGCATGATATCTTCGCTTCTTCGAGTATGGCCCCGGTATATTCTAAGGCCGGGGGAAAGGGAGGAAAACTTCCGTCCTGAAAGGAACAAACCCTCGCCGATCCGACTTTGAATATCGCTCGGGCTTCACCGCACACAAAGATCCGACCTTCTTACATTTATTTCTAAAGAGAAGTTACCGTAAATTGGTCGAATACATCCGCCCGCCGCGTCGGTGGAGACCGGCTTCTGCGATTTAGCGGACGGGTTGAAAAATCTGCTGAACCCGGAAAATAGTTTCAACAAATATGTAACGGTACACCGAATTGAAATGTTTCGCTCGAACACGGTCTTCTTTAAAGCAACGTTCGCGACCTCTCGCGTGTCTCCAACGCGACATAAGTGCCAGCTCTCCAACAAATTTCTGGCGAATGTGTGAAAACACTTTAATCAAACTTTATCGGGGATTACACAGGGCACGAACCGCACGAGAAACGCCTTATTAAATAGATGAGTGTTCAAAAATATTTTCTTGAATTATTCGTAATTATTAACCAACTGCTTTCTTTTTTATTTTCATGTAACGTACAGGAACTCTTGCGTGTTTCCATGTGTAGAGTAAACACGCGCTGTCGAGGCTAACAAATTTGAAGTGAATATGTGAGAACAGTTTATATAATCAAACTTGATCAGAAATTACAAAGTGCACGCTCTAAAAACAAGGAACACCTTACTAAACAGAGGAGTGTTGAAAAATATTTTTTTTAAAATTATTTTATAGAGAATTACTCTGTATTGTATAGTTGAATATTCGGTCAGATAGAGGGGGGGATGTCGAGTTACCAGCGAACTATAACGCGAAAGTACAACGGGCGAGGCTCGCAATAGAACGTCCCCGACACGATGTCATGTTTGAAAGGCGATTAAACGACCTAATCGTTCGCGGAACGAGAAACTCGCGTGTTTCGATGCAGATTGTAGTAGATCGAAACCGAGCGAGCCAATAAAGCTCCCGGTCGTTCGAATGGATTTAATATCGGGCGGGTGGGTTCCAGCGAAAAATTCGCGTAGCAGACGCTGCGATTCGTCGCCGGCCGTCTCGTAAAAGCGGAATTTATGAGCGGTCGATAGCAGTCGACTTATCATTCGGTGATCAAAGGCGCCATTCGCGAGTGAAGGAACAGCATAACTCAATCTCGCAACAAGATTAGCTTCATTCATCCGGCTGGCCACTTTACATCAAAGACACAGGGCTCTGCCCGGGAGTGTCGTTATCGTCGTCTGGCAGGCGTCCTGCCAAATCAATTGATTCGCCGGGTTCGATTCGCGCGAACGAAACCGCGGGACCCATTAAAAACCGATTTCACTGTCCGATCGTCCCGATGAAATTCCGGATTGCTCGCCGCCCGCTGGAATTTATAGCCCGAAATTATACGTTCGATTGATCGGTGTGAAACGCTCCCGAGAAAAATCAGGCAAATTGTAAATAAAATCAATAAAAACGAAAAGCAATACTATTTTTGAAAAGTGCCTGTTTCTCATCGTCTATTATCACAAACATTCTATTATATTTTCTTGTTAATGATGAGGAGATTGTCGATTCTCTCGCACGTACAGAACAAGGAGTGCTCACACATAAAACTAGCGAACAAACTGTCAAAAGTATAAATTCGCACAATGCATTCCTTTCCGTGTTCACCTCGATAAAATGATTGAGAAAATAAATAAACGTCTGTGTAGGTACTATACCTTGCAAGTAATACAGACAATTTTTATTACGTTATTTGCGATCCAGTGTTTAACCAGTTTATTCCAGCGTTTAGCGAAAATTAAACATTTCTTCCGACTTAGAATAATTCCGTTCTATTATATAATTTTTTCTTTCGGTGGATATATATGAAATTGACATAATACCTCGTACAATACTCAAATGTTCAGTAATTGATCAGATACCAACATATTTAATATATATATAATGTAAACAATACTTTAAATAATGATACAGCAATATTTAGTGGCGACTCTGAGTCGCGAGAGTGCTAAGGGTTAATATTTTAGCGAAGTGTAAGAAATCGGTGGTAGCGACCACGCCCAATTTCGAGTGGTATGATTATTAGAAGCGCCCGTTCTAGTTTCTGCCCCAAAGGGCAGCCATGATCGGGTCGGGATGAGAGAGATTCGCCCGCATGATCTACATTCGCGTCGACAGGTCGCGTCGCGGAAGTTTCTATTCATCGGCGAGTTACGTACGGCCGACTCATCGAGTCCCATTGATAGGAGGCAAAAACCTCTGGCAAAGGAGACACACACCGAATCGGAGGAAAATAGCTTTTTCTCTCCGTTTGTGGACACGGTGGCTCTCTAAACATGGCCGCGGCCACCGAGAGAGGACCGACGCGATGTAGCCAGGGTTGAATTCGAGTTTTTTCGTTTTTGATCGAGCCGGAGTGGAACTTCGATTCGAAATGAACACAAAAGTCGAGCGCTCCTGGCCGCAATCAAAATTGAAATACGAGATATATGCCTGTCACTCGAGAGTCGAAATAAAAACGACCGATAAATATGGCGGTGTCAGTGATCGTTGTTGCCTCGGCGACGAGGCTCTGGAGTATTCGGTCGAATAAACCGCTTGTCGTAATAATTATTCGAGTTTTGAAAATGTTTTCCATTACTATAAACGAAGCGATTGCCGCGTGCACGCAAATAAAAATATTGACGGTATGCAAAATAAATACGATTCGTGTTTTCAGCAACGAATACGGAAATGAAAGGAATCGTGTTCGAGGCGGTGAATGGTACGATGCGTAACATTTCATCGAATAATATTTTGTGAAAATAAAATTGACAAAACTAAATGAATGATACGTACAAACATGAACATTTTCAGTCGGAATAAATATTAGGTGTGCAAATAAGTTCCTTCCCCTTTTTTTTCCACGATCATAACTCCCGATTGAATTCGAATTACTTCTCGGTTTTGGTTCCGTCTGAAAGAGCGTTCTTCTAGTTTTAAGAAAAGTCGTAAGAAGAATTGGCAGTAGGGTTGAAAGTCACCAGACAAACAGTATCTATCCGACTGAAACAATTCGGTAAGATTCGGAAGTTATGGCAATGAATTAAGCGAAATGAATAAGAAGAACAGACTCGAGATTTCGGCTGCCTTGCTTTCACGGCATAAAAGGGAAAGTTTTCTGCACAAAATTATCCTGGGGAACCGTCGACTTCAGTGACAAAACCGAACTTGCATTGGAAAAAAGTTTTGCTGTCTATGTGGTGGGATTTCCGAGGAATCATCCATTATGAACTGCTTCCACCTGAAAGGACAATAACTGCCGAATTTGTACGACCAGCTAGAGCAGAAACGGCCGTTTACTGGACAAGGAACAAGACATGTGATTTTGCAGGACGACAATGCTCGGCCACACGTTGCAAAAGGAATCCGGGACGCAATTTATGCGTTGGGATGGGAAGTCCTGCCACATGCGGCATATTCTCCCGACCTGGCCCCGTCAGACTATCATCTTTTTCGGAGTCTGCAACACCAGTTGTGTTGAGGGAGCAATTCAGCTCAGAAGAATTTATCCGAAAATGTATTGATGATATCAAAACCAGCAAGCAACCGTCATTCTTCAAGGATGGAATTTATAAATCCCACCAGGTGGGAAAAGATTATAGAGAATGAGGGTGATTACATTGAGACGTAATCTCGAGCCTGATTTATGTATTGTTATACAATCTTTTTGGAAAAATAGGGGAAAGAACTTATTTGCACACCTAATAGCATAGCAATAGTGTCCCTCCGCTCAGCTAATTTTACGAACTCCGCTATAATAACTATGCAGAATATTTTTGTACACCCTCAGCACCGCTCCCAGAAGACAATGCAAAACACAGATCGATTGTCTGGTCTGTAAAACGGGAACGCCCCCGTGACCTCGCGAAAAGAGCATTCCGAGGATTCCCATGGAGATCCTTTCCCCATAGGATGATCCCAGGCGCGAGTCCAGCACTGTGCGACTCTCGTAAACGCGAAACTAGCGTGCTGAAGCAGCGGAATCGTCGGGAAGCCACTATATCGTCGCCGGAACGCGGCACGGTCCCCAGTGCGTTCAAGAGGCGAAAACACTTTTTCCCTCGAGCTAAAGCGCACTCCATTTTCCCCGGGGCGAGTTCGGTTCAGGGAATCACGGCTTCGAACAAAGGGAAAGCGTGGCCGGGACGCGGGACGAAGGGAAAAAGAAGAGCCGGAGAGTCGCGCGTCCATTATTCGCGGCGACGCGACGCGACACGCGTCGAAACCGCGCTAGATCGGAACGCGTTTTCCCCCACGTCCCCCTTTTTTCCCTCCTTTGCTTTGATCTATTTCGAGATCCGCGAGCACGATGCACCGATGCGCCGCGTCACGATTCGCCGATCTGACTGGACGGAATTTTACCGCATTTTCTCATTGACGCGCCTCCCGGTAACACCCACAATTTATTATTATTGTCGCAGAAATAACCCATTCAATTTTTTG
Organism: Lasioglossum malachurum; assembly: GCA_028455605.1. Taxonomy (NCBI): domain Eukaryota; kingdom Metazoa; phylum Arthropoda; class Insecta; order Hymenoptera; family Halictidae; genus Lasioglossum; species Lasioglossum malachurum. The sequence continues at coordinate 10,554,968 of CM052319.1, read as the reverse complement.
TTAAATAAAAAAGAAAACACGATCTGCGATATATGTGAAGTACCAGTTAACATGAATCATCTAATAATAGAATGTAAAAAGTATGAGAATGAAAGAAAAAATGCTAAGTTGCCTGGATCCTTGCCCATTCTGTTAGGTTCTGAGAAATATATCGCCGTTCTTACCCAGTATATCAAAGATACAGATATGTATAAAATATTGCAAGGAACTAATAGAGTTAAGAAAATAATTGCTATGCTATGCTGTATTTTTTATCTTCTTCTGTCATTAATATTTAAGCATTAACGGGCGTGTAACGCTAAATACAAATTTTCTCGTCGAGGAAATCAATGCGGATTATTCGGATAACAGAGGTTCCACTTTATCGTGGATTAAACGAGTATACACGATCGAAATCGCGTCGTGTCCCGTATCATTTTAAACAGGAGGGTGTCACGGATACGTTGGCAAGAGTTTCCTAAAAATATTATTACGAATAAAAAAGTTTTACGCGTTTGTACTGTTCCGTTTTAATGCCAGCGGCAAGGAAGGGATAACGTCTGGTCACGATACAACTGCCATAACAGACACGCGCATGAAATTCAAATGGTCACAACATATCTCGGAGTACTTTCCGATAGTTGACTCTCACACGTCTCTCTCCGCGAGCAACAAATTTCTCAAATACTCTCGAATGGACACGCAAATTCAGAGTACACTCGAGACCTTTATAATTTGCGTCTCAGTTCAGATTTTACGACGGCCATGATAATGACTTCAGTCCAGGCAGATTGGCGATTCATAGCGGTACGCGACGAGCGAGCGCGTAACAGCTCCCCGGAGCAGGCGCAAGCTCGCCAGAGCTTACGTACGTTGAACTTTGACCCGGAAACGCCGGCAGGCCGGGAGAGCTTTGTGCTTGGCCTTCGACAACAGGTCGACGCGTTGCACGCTAGCTACTGGCTACGCTATCGAGCCGAAGAATGGAAAGCACGCGTTTCTGGAACGCCGAGGACGCACCGAGAGCGAGACGAGAGAAAGAGAGAGATATAAGAGAGGGGTGGGGGAGAGTCCACCGCGAGAGATTTGCTACGCGGTTATAATAACTCCCACCTTTTCTTCTCTCTTCGGAGAACAGGGAAGAAGAGGGTGAGTCCTCGAGAACCTGCAGTTTCCATCCGGGCGGATGTGTTTTCACCCGCGAGTACCTGCATCGCGAGAATTTCCTTTTCTTTAAAGACTGTTACGTGGTATTTACTTGCTGGAAACAATCGCACTGCTCTACGACCCAGCGCGGTTAAGAGGATGTTATTTGGAAATTGTTGGAGCGAGTCTGACCCGAATACGGAATTACGAGGAACGTCAGCCGGTTGTTGGATATTTTTGGAAATTATCGGGTAATTTCGACACTTGATGGAACTCGGTGCTCGATGGGCCGGAATGATTATTCGCCTGATTGTAGTGTCGATGTTCTTGTACCGGTGCTCTGATTGCCGTACGCTACAGAATTTGCTTGGCAGCAGTCACGATTGCTTAAGCCCCCTCGTCTGTTCAATCTGCCAACTTCGTTTCGGTCTTAATACTAAAATATTAGGTGCGCAAATTAGTTCTTTTTCCTGCTTTTTCGAATTCAAGATTTTATTACATTTTATGTAATCATTGTAATAATGTAATGATGTCTGGTGACTCGCAATCTCTTTCTCGGTGCGCCTGAACGATCGTCGTCTTCCAAATAAAAATTTCCGGCTTCAAATCTTTGGTTCCAGGTTTTGCATGTTCTGTAAGGCACAGCGTTCTCTCCCACTGCCGAACAGACCATTTAAGTAGCTTCAACAGCTGATTTCGTAAGCTGGAACGCAGAGTAAGCAGTGACGCAAATTATGCTTCTCGCACGCCATACTGTTTGAAATTGTCGCATAGGACTGCAAACTCTTGGAGCGCTCATCACGACTCTTCTTGAAACTGAAAGAACGCTCTTTCAGATGGCACCAAAACCGGGAAGTAATTCGAATTCAGTCAGAAGTTATTATCGTAGAAAATAGCGGAGGGAACTAATTTGCATACCTAATAATAGTACAAGAATGTTGCGATGGAACGATAAGTCAAATTTATGAAGTAGTTTCGCAGCTTCATCGTAGAGCTTCTGGTCTTGAAAATGATATATTAACACATTTCATTACGAAACTTTAAATTTAGCATTTCAAACATGAACAAAGGTGTCGACTACACTAAAAAATATCTATTTTGCATTGTAGTAGTTATATTATTCGATAAAAATTTATTTATGTTGGAGTAATATAAAGCTCTATGTAAACAGTTATGTAGAAAGTGCATTTCGAGTAAGTCCAGGTTCAGACGAGCTGAATGAATTTGTTATAATTTAAGCTCAGATCATTTGTGCGAGAGTGAGAAATATACAACTTGTCGAGATGGATCTATTAGTTTGTTTAGAAAACCGTTGTTTGTGGGATCGTTCAATTTTTTCTGGCCCGAGAAGTCACCCTAAAGTGATATTCTATTTTAAAAGATTTATTTTATTTTTATTTTAATGGTATATGTAAGCCCCAGCCGCGAGTTGATATTAGCAAAAATTAACATGTTGTTTATATACCACACCCGCCTCTGGCTATAATAAAAATAAAATAAAATAATTTTAGTATGTGCGTTATAGACCACACCCGCAGTTAAAGAGTTAACGAGTTCCCCTCAGACTGTAAAAATGAGTGTCGCTTGTACTTTTCTCGCTTCGGAATAAACTTCGTCGATTCCTTTCTATACAGTGCGATTTATTGTAATAGTTTATAATCTAATACTATTTATTCAGAATCACAGGGAAATGTGGCTTTGAACTAGTTGTTCTTGAAAATCCAACGCAGGATCATTCCGCTGAATTACTCCGCGATGAATACACGGAAACATCGCACACGTCGGTGCCGGCGTTCGACCCCGGAAATTGTTCACCGAGAAATTCGATTTAATAGTTAATAAAGACAGACACGGTTAAGTTGCAGTTTGTCACGGGAACAGTCGCTGTCGATTGCATCGTTTCGGCTCGTTAATCTCCTTCGCGTTGGCTCGACGCGAATCGTCGAAATTTTCGTTTGTTTGAAATTCAGCCCCGCGGTCTCCTCTACATGTTCATAAACTGCGGGGCTTAATTAATATTCGGATCGGGCCAGGCCTGAATCGAATCACCGTTTTACATGGTGGATCGATTAAACTCGATTATCGGACACCGTCCTCGATATTTCCACTGGCATTGAATTATTAAAACTGCTGGCAGGAGATTTCAAGATTCTCGTTCGATCGAGCATCTTCGGCTCGTTTGTTGCATCGGCTGCTTATTATGAAATTCTACGGTAGATCAGTAGACTTAATTTATTCCGATATAGTTATATGTGTGCGCCACTGATATGCCAGATATAGCGAATTTAATATTTACATTGCAATTCTATCGAAAGCTAGCTCTTTCAACACAGATATCCGGTCGTCATTTATATCTGGTATCTGTAAAGTAATTTAATATCAGTGATTTATGCGCATCGCGCGGTCAGTTCGCGGATATCGGTTCTTCACTAATTCAGTTTCAAATTAGTCTCGACCCGATTTAGAATTATATTTAAAAGTCGTGCCATTAAAGCACAATAAATTACCTTCGTTAATACCACCGTTCTATTGCATTCGTAAAGATTAATCGCATTTCTTTTCTCGTCTAGTCTGCATTGCTTTTTTCGTATAATGGTGATTATGCGATGAAGGAGGTTATTATTATTTATTAGGTTGGTGCATATAAAATGTCCTATTTTTAGCAATGTCATGGAAGAAACGCAGTTTTGTACCCAATGTAATCTATCTACAAATTTCAAGTTTCTTGATTGGATTACGGTAAAAATAAAATGTTATGGTCATTCACGTTTTGTCATTTACAAGATTGTTACCTCGATTTTGTAGTTCTTTTTTAAGTTAATTAATCACCACATTTTCAATAATTACATAAAAGTTATTTAGTTATTAGTCGATTCTTATAATCACGACATACTTTTCGCTTCGATCGATTCGGTGAAGGGTCGTTCTGAATGAGAATAGAAAATTACAGTTTCAGTTCGCACCCTCCGCGCGTTCAATTACTGTTTTCCTTATTGTTAGTTTTCTTGCCGAGTCGCGCCGTTGCCTCTCAACGAACGCGTTAATTACGTTAACACGCCACAGGGATCGTTGTTCCAGCGCCACGTGACTACTGTAGTCGCTACAGTCCGCGGAACCATGGTCTGGGTTAGGTGTCTATGGTTGTCTCGTTCCTCCGCCATGGTTTTTCCGTTTCCTCGCGTCTCGCCGACCCTTTGTTCGGCTTCCGCGCACTCGTCTGGGAACAGTCTCGGAAACGGCGGAATGTAAATCAACGCCACTCGTTGTCTTTCATCCCCCTGAATATCCCCGCCCCCTCCGCCACCCTTAAACGCGAGATACCCGCGACTTTGCCTCGTGGAAACTACGTTTTCCATTGTTGAAATGTCACCAAAAGTAATGATTTTTTCAGCATAAACAGGTTAATTATTTCCTGTTGTTCGAAAAAAGACAATTTTTTACCATTTAGAATAAGTTTTATAACAATTCGTTCTATGATCATATTTGCGATTTTCAGGCAACTTAGAATTCATGCTCCTAGAATTACTGTTTTTTATTAGCAAAATTGGAAATAAAATTTGCACCGCATAAAAAATATCGAAAAAAATGGTAATCCGATGGTACATGCTCTCCTTCAACAGCACAAAATTTTTTCTTTCGTGCACTGAATTCATATTCTTGCGGTATTAATTTTGCATGTTTGATGTGATTTTGGAACGTTAGAAAGCACTACAAGAGACAGGAATACCTCGATTTTGCTATTTCAAATAAAGTTAAGTAATAACACACAGATCTTTGTGCAGTCATGGATTCCAAAAATTTTCGAGAAAATGCTAGAAAAAAAATTCCACAGAATTTAGTACGATTTCTATTTATCTCGGATGTACAAAAGCTACAACCACTGAAAATAAGATTTTACATGATACCACGATCTGAAAATTTGCCTGCAAAAATTGAAAATTGCATAAATATCCGCAGTCTAGTAATAACAAATGGAAGCAATGCCATTTCTACACGAGAAACGAAATTACTTTGCGAACGAGCTAATATATATGGCGTATCCGAAAGCACAGTAGGATCTCGATTAACCGGATCCCGATTATAAACAAATGTGCGTTTAAATATGATTATATTATGAAGGAAAATAAATTTTCAAATCTAAAAAATTTATTTTGGGGGGGGGGAATATAATGTGCATTTCAATTATATGCCCTCGGGTCTCGATTATCCATGGAGCCTTAATTTATGTACTTTTTAGCCTATACTGTACGTATATCGCTTTACAATTAAAATATGAGTATAAAATCATCCCGTTTTAAGAGACACATAAGTAATAAAGTGCTGAAAAAATATTTTCATTGATTCAATTTTGCTCATCTCGCTGTGTACATTCGGTCAAAAAGCCTGGCCGACGCTAAAGGACAACCATGAAGAAGACTCCGTCACGTTCGTAATCTTACAGCCTCGCATTCCACGAATTTCAGAGAAGACGAGGGGAGATCGCGATGTAAGAGTTTAAGGAAACAAGGAACGCGCGACAACTCGAAGGAGGCGAGTGTTTTTCAACAGCATCTACGACAAACTCTTTTGTCGTGATTGCGGTTGTTTGCGGTCGTCTCCTGCAACCCCCGCGACACCGGCAGCGAGCTACTCCACGAGCGGCGTGCTCGACGGTAATGCATACCTTCCCGAGGGTGAGGTCTGGAAGCCATGAAAGGACCCACCCCCTGGATCTCAGACAGTCTCGAAAGTCTCCTCCTCAGGAGGATCACAGAGTGCAGTTTCCCGGGGAAACACACGGGACTCGGATGCGTTGATCCCTCCTCCGACTCGGTTACTTGAGAAACCGCGAAATATTTCATCTATTCCTCCTCGGGGAGAAAGCTCCCTTCGAGGACAAGAAATTTCCGCCGCCCCCACCCCCCGGGAGCCTCGGGACGCGATAAAGCGTCTCTCGGAAACGCCGATCAAGTTTTCTCGCCGCGAAACCGAACGACAGTCTTCTCGTCCCTACGCACAGTGAGCCAAACGGCAATTCTATGTAGCGACGAGCAATGCAAAAATGACCTTTTTTTTTGTTCGCTTAATTAATAGGATATATGTTAATTATTAAAAGATAAAAGATACGAGTAGTTTACCCCTCCATTCATTTGATCAATTTGAATTATTCGTGCCACGCAGAAAATAAAGAAACGACTGAATTAGCTGGAGAAGAGCCCGGCAGACGAACCTGATTGGCTCACCAATCATATTGCCGGAAGATCGTGAACAAAAGATTCTTGAAATTTTTCCAGTCCGTCTAATCAAATTCGCCGGCACTTCAACTCACGTTGCTTGCTGAACGGGACCAACTCAATTTAAACTGGATTTTAATTCCGCCGACTGGCATGACCCGATAGCTCGCGAACTAATTATCCGATCCGAGTCGAATCTGTCAAGCAGACGGAAACGTCCCTTTAGCATCCAAATTCATATATTGCCATAGCTATATGCTGCCGAATAATGCAAATTACGCCTCGTAAACGAAAAAATAGGACTTTTGAGGGCGGTAGTGCCCTAGATCGATCTTTTATCTAGCGTTTTTGACTACTGAAAAAGCCCATTTTTGTATTAATGTAATCCTGGTAACAAGTCTACCTAGCCTTAAGATTCGGTAACAGTTCGATGGTAGAAACACCCTCGGGTCTGTACTCTGTATCCCCCTCCCTAGTGAAGGGGATACTCGTTTTTCTTAGATCATGCGGTTCCACATTTTTCTTGCTATATGTTCCAATGCAATATACAAACATTTACATAAATCACTATACATTCTCGAAGCATAGACAAATAAACCGGCAAAGTTTGAGAACGATCCATTCAAAAGTTCATTTTTCGATCATCAAAGTTTGCGGGATATTTTGGCCGGTAAATTGTGCCGACTTCTGAAACCGTCTGCTCTAACCCGGGCCAATTTAATTAAAAACGTGCTCTAATTGATTGCATTCGAACGGATTTCATCGTTTAATCATCACAGTCTACGTAGATACTCGCCAGTACAAACTACCCCTCGATGGAATCAAACATCGGATTACATTAACTTCTGTAAGTGGTAACATCGAGCAACGTCATTCCGCGATTTCCATACGAGAGCCGGTATCTATAATACAAATGTTTCCACGACACAGATCCGCTCGCGGAAATTGAATTACGCCGATAGCAAAGAGAGCATTCGACATGGGAATTCGGTTTTTCCAACTCAAAGGGAAGCAGGGACCAGAAATCTGAGGATGGGGGACGTTCGCGAGATGAGAAACAGAAATGAAAAAATGTCTGGTTAGCCAAGTTACAGAGAACGGCCTCCAATTTTTAGATAATAAAAATGAAATGGCCAAACATTGGCTTCCATTTTCCCTTGAGAAAACGATAGGACTTCCCGGACGACCTACAAAAATTGTCCGTTGTTCGAGGAATTACGAAAAAATTAAATAAATCACACTGTAAGGTTCCATCGTATGTGTTCTCAAGAGAATTGAATTGTGGAAGTCCGGGTAATCAGCACAGTAGGTTCGTTGGTACAACAGACATGCACCGAGGATTTCTGAAACGCGATGGGGGTTGTAAAACGGCGAGAATTGGGTCGCTCGACGGCGCGATAAAAGTTAGAGGACGCAGCCAGCCCCTGGGCCGGTCCTCTAATTACTAGAAATTAAGTTAACGAGCAAAGGATGTCGACGTGAGAGCCACCGTCCGCGGGACGTCTTCCGAGCCGCCTTTGTCATCTCTGCGCCACTTGTCGACCGCTTTGTAGACCGCGCGACTACGATTTCAATGGCATCAGCAAACACGGGTTAACCTTTCACCTAATCTCCGAGTCCGTCGGAGGAGTAGGTCGTTAAGTGGACTCCGTTCTGGAAAATCGATGGGGAAACACGCTCCGATTGTACGTCATGTCTCGTGACCGATGCTGGCGAGAAGAAACTGCCACGGTCTCGCGTGGAGAAATGAACAAGCGACTTTGTACTAAATGTGTTGAGCTGGGTAGTTCATAAAGGATAATGTTATAGATGTTTCCTGGCGACCTCTGAACTTTCTCTTAGCAGCTTTACACGGTGCGAGTCGTTTGTGTTTAAAGACTGAACGTTCTGCCAAGTCGGTGAATTTTATTATCGAAGCTGAGCTTCACGAAGCTTCCTCGTCTGGACTGATTTTGTTATGGAACATCTATCAACATATATTTGTCACATTCTCCTGATTAAAACGAGGCCGAACACGATACAATTCGAAGAACATTTAGTAGAACTTCGATTATCCGAACGCTCACGTGTTTCGTTGTACAAATCAATAAATATTTAATCTAAACCTGCGCGCGCGCAGCCAACTTTAGAGGAATGTTCTATGCATGCTGTACTTCAAAAATTCGCGTTTTTCGTCGTTGCAGTGTGTATCCCCCTTAAAAGGGGATCAGGGAGGGAGTGGGCCACCAATTATAGGCGTGTCGGCGTTCTAGTGCACCGAAACGAGTCGGAGTCGGATCGACATGGTCCGGGGGGTGGCCCGTTTAATATTAATCGACGAAACACGCGTGAACGTAGGGGTTGCAGCCTCGCCGGGTTTCGAGGGTGACCCGTCGGCCTAAGTGGTCTCGTTCAGGACCATTGGCTGCATCGGTTTCCCGTACCTACGACACCGCACTCGTGCTGACACTTCACCGGATGGTGAACGAGTAGGAGGAAAAGGGGGGAAGGAAGCACGAGGATGAAGTACCCCATTCCACACCCTCCTTTCGATAAGCTCTCGAGATGGAAATCGATCGAGCCGACTCTCCCAGCCGGTCGAGGCCCGTCTCCTAACGTCGATTAAACCGGCCGACGATTTATTCGATTCGGGTCCCGCTAATTAATGCAACCCGTTAACCCGTTTACCGACCCTGCGGAATATTCGAGGGTTCCGCACCACTCTCTCGCCCCCCCCCACCCACCCCTCTTTCTCTCTGTGCGTGCGAGCGCACAGTGTGTCGAGTATAAGGGGTACAGGTACCAGTTATCGGATATTTGGTGACGACTTGGGAGTTCTTTTATTAATTAGAAGGATTAATCTTTTTTCTGTATCGTCAAATTTTTCTGGACGATTTCGTTAAAAAGCAAAAGAAATATTAAGGAAGTTTTAATCCGCAGTTTTGGGCCTATTTACCGGACAAAAGAAATTTGTTATAACAAATTAATTGATCAATTTTTTTTATGCCGCAGCATAATAAAATCATTATTTTATTATCCTAAAAAATTGCGTTGTTTCGGGGAATAAGGCTTTGTAACTAATGATTTCTATGTCTTAAACAAAAATGATTGTAATACTTTTGATTTTATAATTTATTTTGGAAAATAAATTAATAATAGGTTCTTCATGTTATCTTTATTAATTTATAAAAAGTTTGTGTTTTGTCCAGTAACCGGGTAGGGCACGGAAACTGGTACCTTTACTCTACGCAGAGAAGAAGCTCACATGGCCACACGTGAATGAAGGAAAACAAAAGGTACGCGAAACACAAACCCAACAAGCAACAAACACGATTCGACCAACGAAAACGAAGCACCCGAGTTCGTTCCACACGGTAAACCGCAACAAGTACGACTAGCTGTTTAGCGGAACCTGAGAACATAGTCATTTCCTATTCCCGCGGCATCGACCGGGCCTCAGCTTTCTATAGGGTGACTTTCCTAACTGGAAACAGAAGTTATTTCTCTCTATACCGTCCCAACTGTGCAGAATAAAAGGTATGAGGTGTAATAACATTTTCCCGAACTTCTAAAACTGTGTCATCTTACTTAACCGTCAATTACTCGCACTCCACTTTCTACATAACTGCTATATGGAACTTTACATCGCTCCAACATAAATAAATATATATCCAATGAAATAACTACTTTAACGCAAAATAAATATTTGCTAGTGCGTTCGTCACCTTTGTTTACGCTTGAAACACACCAAATTTAAAGTTATTTTTATAGTTTACGTATATATTTGTAAATAATGTGTATATTTATAATATACATTAATACTCGTACTACATATATTTGTCGCTGATTTTATGTATGTTTATATCTCATTTGTGTTGTTATTTCTGCGGCATAATAGTAGGTACCTTTAACACGATTTTTAAGACATTTCCTTTGATCCATAAAAAAAAATGTTTCCAAATGTTAATATATTGTAACAATTTAAGAGAAAAATTTTTTTATAAAAAACAGGGATCACCTCGATTTTTTGAAATGTTACTATACATCTCTGACTTCATAATATTATAGCTGGTGTCGAGAAGAACTCAACGACGTAGCACACTGTAACCTTCAACTTTGAAATAACGCTAAAATACTTTTCGCCACAAAAACCGGGTTTCCAGGCCATAGGGGCGACGGTTTCGGAGAATCGACTATCGTGGAAGACTTTCGCACCCCGTCCAGAGCAAAAGCCATAGACCGCGATGTATCCCGCCGAAATCGGAATCCGCAGCGGTTCGCTCGCAATGACCCGTTTCGTCTCGAAGTCGGGCGGCCCGTTGCCAAATCGCCATGGTTGCGGAAATCGCGACAGATCCCGGGTGAATGAAGCTGGAAAACGCGGGGGGAAGTGAACGTGGGTCAGTGGGCGGGGAGATGCAGTGACTGCGACTGCAGTCCGCTCAGAGAGCGTCGGGGAAAATTAGGTTAGTGGGCCGGAACGGTGTGTGGTCTACACGCCTCTGTCCGTGTGTGTACCGCGAATATACGTGTCCTGGATGTACGTAGTGTGTATGTAGGGTGTGTATGCTCGAGGGCCGCGGATGCACACCTTTTCGACGTCGCCGCATAAAACACCACTGCAGCATCAAACATCACACTTTGGACTGTGATTGGGTGAGAGGTCAGTGACTCTCTGTACGGCTGGGTCGTCTGCTGCGCCTGGCTGCACCCTGGGGCCCTGCATGCAGCTCTCGAGGTCCTCTTCCGTCAGCGAAAGTGGTTGTTCTTCGGCGATCAAACTGGCCCGATAACGACCCTCTTTGATCCCCGAGGATATATCTTACGTGTAACGCGACGCTAACAGGTTGTGTGCTCCAGGCTCTGTCAGGCGCTGTCGGCCGACCCCGATCTACCCCACAGATCGGAGAATACGCTCTTTGATCCTCGAGGTTCGGCGAACTCTTCGCCAAACACGACTCAGCCTTAGGTTTCGGGCCTACCAGGACGTTGGATGTCAATGTCACCGACTCGCATCTCGCCGGCACTTCGAAATCAGAGACTCTGCTCACTGATAACTAGACTCCGGACCTTCGTGCATTTACGGTTTGTAAAAACTTTCAAAAACTGCTGGAGTATCGAATCCGACAGAATTTAGTACCAATTTCTGAAAATTTGTCTACGAAAATTGAAAATTGCATAAACATCCGCAGTCTACCGATAACAAAACCGTTCGACTCGATCAGCACTAGACACACGTTTTCAACAGGTTCTCAGACGTTCCCGGTGCGAGCCTCTGACGGACGATGACGTAATCTTGTTCCAACACACGAGGTTTCTGGTGCCAATTGTTTAACTGCTTCCAGATTGCCGCAGGTTCCTTTCTAGTGGAAGATCGCGGGACTCAGAACCACTGCACTTTGTCCCGAGTTCGCGAACCCGTTCGAGAGTCTGCACTCTTCGGCAACACTTCCGGTTCGGCGAGAACTATGATTATCCGCGGCGCGCGGCCGGGGGTCCGTTTCTCTCGAGAACTAAAGCTCTCCCCGCCTAACTGCTCCGACTTTGAAGAATCGACGCTGCCGGAGGATCAGCCGACGCGGTATTTCCGTGACGCGCGGGAAATCGAATTTCCTTCCGAGTCGCCGGTTCTGCGGGGGAGGAAAAGATTAATCGGCGGGGTTCGATCGAAAGCACGCGTCCACGAGTCCTCGATCCCCCCTCCGTCCTCCCGATATTCCGTTTACCCGCCGTGTAAACAATGGCTTATCGACGGGTCGCAGCGGCGGCCATCGCTCGATAAGCGCCGCGAATCTATCGGAAACGGCTCGCCGAGAGAGAGTAGGCCGAGCCTTCCGATAACCAATTATCGCCGGGCCCGCTTAATTGTTGGATTAAACGGCGACGATCGCGGCCGATCCCCCGAGGATGCTGCCTGAGCCTCAGCAAGAGGATTGCGCCAGATGCTTCCGAACGAATGCGCGGGAGGAGGGTGCACAGCTGATGAAACGTTCGCGAACACGCTTAGGATACTGTGGATACGTGGCCGAGGCAAAAGGAGACACTGATTTCTTTCGTAATAGCTGTTCCTTCAACCCTTTGCGGTTCGAACTGTTTTCTGCGTTTTATTCCAGACCTTGAAGACGTTCAGGAGTTTTTCATGGCCACCCTAATCCTTTTTAATGGAATGCTACAGGTTTTGCACGTCGAATACACCGATTTGCGAATCAGTTTTAACCATTCTCAAATAAAGTATTTTTAACCCTTCCAGTAAAAGAAATCAAAGTTGTTGTGTGTAAAAGTAATTACAAATTCAATTAACTTTGTAATGTATGAAAACTGTGTGTAGATATGTATATTCATTGTAGAAATTTTCTGATTAATAAATTTGAAAAATGAAAGTACATATGTATTTATTTAATCTATGTAAACAAATAATTAATTTTAAATATTCTTAATGTCTTCTTAATCAATTAAATATTGATTTGCAAACGGCTGAAAAATTGAGTTGCATAAAGTTAAATTTGACTTGCAAAAGGATAAATGTGGAGTGCAAAACCCATACATAAACCACGAGGGTACGAAGAGCATAGCAAAAGTTCCAAAGTAGTGTTAGTTTGACTACGCCGATGGATGGGCGCTATTAAGGATTTAAGGAGAGAAAGACGCTGATGACTCGAGAAAAACGATTCAGGAAAGAAAAGCGCTGATATTTTGAGAATGACAGCTAAAGAGGAAGAGTCTGATGGCTCTTTAAAGGATCTGAGGATGAGGAGAACGCTGGTGGCTCGGAAAAGCTGTTCAGAAGAAGGAGGGCACTAATGGCTCCGGAAAATCGTCTGAAGGTGAAGAAGGCGCAGATGTTTCGTGAAAACGATCGAACAAGAACTATTCTCCTACAATCTGCATAAATCTGCTGAAATCTAGACTCGGAAAGAAAACTCACGGAAGACGTACCTGAGAAATAGGAACATTCTGATTGTTGTTAGAATAACTGCTGAGTAAGGCTCTTCCTAAAATGAATGGAAGAATACGAAGAAAATCAGGTGAATGCAGCTGGAGAAAGAAAGCTGCCACGATGGCATATTTTTTCGGAAATTCTAACTTTTCTCGAGAGAATAAAGATCTTAATTTTTCTAGAAAAATAGATGAAAAATGAAGAATTTTCCAGAAAAGCAGATTCTCAGGAAAATTCCGACCTTTCTGTAGATTTTGGTATTTCGTGCAGCCTCCAAGAAATAAGATCTTTGTAAAAGAAAACTGAAGAAAATCGACTGAAGAACGTGAGAAAACGTAGAATTTGCCAAGAGAGCAAATTCCTCGGAAAATTCCGATCTTCCCTCGAAAACTCCAGATAGAAGATTTCGCTCTTCCAAACAATGGCAGCAGAGAGGAAAGTTTCCCGTTCCGCGACAGGAACGGCTTTAAAAGGCAAAGAAGTGCCGCCGAAGCTGTCGAGGGAAGCGGAAGACACTAATGCTCGCGGAGAAGCGACCGAGAAAAAGAAGACATCAATGTTCCGGGGAAATTTATCGAATCAGCTTGCTTCCTCTTTAACCTTCGACGGGGTTCGTGAACCCGCGACACGGCCGGCCGTCGGTTTAGCGTTTTACAGTGCTTCACGCCGCCGCCTGGGAATTCATTTTGCAAATTGAAACCTTGCCGCACGCGGCTGCGTCGACTGACCGCGATTCGCGTGATGAATAAATCGTGGGCTGTTGCGGGGCTTCGATTATCGGCGAAACTGCTGTTCGAGCGTTTTGAAGTGCGGTGTGACGCGTGGCGATTCGAATCGATTTAATAAGTCAACGCCCAATGGAAATTCGTTTAAGAGCAGTTCCTGATACCGGAGTATCTTCAACATTTCAAATCGTGTAAACTGTGGAGGAACAGAAACAAACAATAATCTCGTTTCTTCAGATTCCTGTCGCGCGTGCGTAGCTTATTGTTGTAAAAGTGGTTCTGCCCTAAGTACTGTTTAATCAATTGTGCGAGTCTCTGTACTTCCAAAGAAGTGTTTTAAACATCTTCAGGGTTCACTTGATCCTTCGATCCACTGCTAACGAACGACAAAGTACGGATTATTGCAAACGTGGGAGTGCAACACATGTTGCTTGATCACTTAAAGAAATGGCAGTCGGACATAGTCGTATGAAGATCAGTGAAATAAGCAGCAGGAAGGACTTTTCGGCTGAAGAATCAAGTTAGAGATCTCCGTGGAACACAGATGTCTTTGATTTGCCAGTGGAGAACGAACGTCCGCGGACAGGAAACGGAATGGAATTCCCGAAATTGGAAAGGAAGACGCGTTCACGGGAGTGTGAAACGACGGAGGAAAGGGGTGGCTGATAAGGGGTATCATTTAGCGTCCCGGCAGCGGAGGGGCAAATGATTTTGGAGCGTTTCCAAGTGACGTCGATAAGACGTCGCTCGAATATATCGGGTCGGAAGTTTAAATGGGCTTCGCGAGACGCACGGAGCGTCACCGATCTTCGATCCGATCCCGATACCGCGTCGAATTCAATCGCGACGTGTCCTTTATGCGACCGGTTCGCAGAAACGTTGAGGATTGATGCAAGAAGAAGAAGAAGAGTATCTCTTCACGGTCGAATAGGCTCGTTCGCGAAACTTTTTCGGAAGATCGCTGCTGCCCCCGGAATTTCTCGTTGCTCGTCTGGCAGAGAGTGTCGATTCGATTATCGATGGGACATTACGGGCGCAAAGTGGATTCGAGGAACAGAGACCCTCGCACTGTCGCGTCGCGAAACGACGCGACGCCTCGCGCATCAATTCCGTTTAGTATGTTGCCCGGCCTGGGGAAGGTCAATACACTATATACCCTCGGCTACATGTAAAATATCAAAGCGGAACACTCGCCCGCTCAATGGAGCTGCCACAAAGAATGCTTTTTAGTCGTTGGACCAGATCGGGACAGATTGCGCCGGTTTCTCTTTGGGAAAACTTCCTTCTACTGCTTCCGAGTCGAGAGAGAATCAATTTTTATTTCAGTCTGCCGTTAATATATGTGTCCCATGCACCTACTTTCCGAATGCCCTACTTCGATTAGAGCCCTGTTTTGGCCTATCACGATGGAAATCAAAATGGCACCACGAATGAAGAACACAGTTGCTCATGTTTTCAAGTTTGTGATATGTCAATATGTTCATGTATTGTTTCTGCTACGTAAACCATACTTGGTTTAAAGCATTAAATAAATAATAATAATGTTTTCAAATTCTTCAAGATTTTGTGAAACATTCTCGACTACGTATAGATTTAGTAATGAAAATTGTCTGCATCGATTGCAAGAAGTAGAAACTAAATTGAATGTTGTTTCTTCCCTTAATGGATTCCAATAGAGGAGAAATCGTATATCGACATCTTCAATTTTTTAAATTTTCTGTAAACGCATCAAGATCTGCAGTCTAGCAATTAGCCTAGCAGTTACTGGGAATCCCTCTCGACAAATGAAGAGACTCTTGTTTCTTGCGATTGATTGTTACTTGGTACAATTTGTTCAGAAGGAACAGATACAGCAAAATGTTTATCTGGCGCTATAGAAACCTCGGAGCAGTTCAGCTGTCCGAACCATCCCCAAAGTTTACAAGGCTTTCACCAGGCATTCATAGCGATTCGGCGAGTGATTGACCTCACGATTAAGAACTAAATAGCGGCATGTCTAAAATGCGAGTTTAGGAAAGTTTAGAGCGCAGCAGCCTTAGTTAGAGAACAGCTAATGATAGTTTACATGAAAAAAGGCTCTATCATAGAAGGATAACGCAGTTTCGGGACAGGTTACTTAACTCTTTCAGAACTTCGAAAGTCGATTAGCGGAACCTGTTAATTTCATTATTATTCTCTTTTCAAATGAGAAAGTTACTTATTCGGTGTGAATGATATCGACATCCTTCTATCGATTTTGGTATGCATGCACTTATGCATGGACTGCGATGTACATCGTCGTCCTCAAGTATTAAAACATCTAGGGTGTTGTTAGGGAAAGCTGATGTTCGATCGATATTACCAGCTCGAACTGTCTTCGTTGTTCGAGAAATGAAGGCACAAATTTTTATACGTTCTACAATATGCAAAAGGCTGGTACATTGAAATCTTGTATCATCCTCTAACAAACTTACAGATTCATCTTCTCCAAAAATCTGAACGACCGAGAAATTAGCAGGTAATTTATTTCACTGCGGAAAATATATGCGTCCGATAGAGTTTTGAAAAGTTTCCCGGATATTGATAATCCGACTGGAATCGGTATTATTTAACTTTTCCGCGGTAATTGCTAAGATACAAATACCATAAAGAAATTGTAAAGCGGAAGGAAGTCGTATCAAAGGAGAACGGCTAACAATTATGCTGTGACTCTATTCAACGTTCTGCTCCATTAAATCGAGTTATTGAAAAGCGAAAAGTAGTCGGATACTTTCTTCCAGCAATATACATAGATAACAAGAAAGCCTGTAGAAAGGTGTTTATTTTTAACCCACCTAATCCAGCTAATAATTTTCGGAAAGATCCGAGAAAGAGGAGGATGCTAGTGGCTCCGGAGAAGCTGTTGAGAAAAAGGAGGGCACTAATGGCTTCGGAAAATCGTCTGGAGATGAAGAAGATGCTTTATGAAAACGATCGAACAAGAAGTGTGATCACATCCTGTGAGCTGCATAAAGCTGCCGATACCTAGAGGTTTAGGAAGACTACTTATCGCCCATTATTGTTCCCCCATTCTTTTTATAGCTAATAATATTCTGAGAGCGTTTAGGCTCGCTTCATCTCTCTCGATCATCCTAATGCTAATGGACAGGAGTAGGTACGTATCGGAGGAAGTAGTATACGTAGAAGAATTGTTGGTTTACCCGAATAATTACGCTGGCAAATAATGCAAATTACGCCTCGTAAACGTAAAAATAGGACTACTGAGGGCGATTGCGGGGTCTAGATTGATCTTTTATCCACTCTTTCTGTAGATAACAATATTCTGAAGATGGTTGAGGATGCTTCATCGCTCTCGATCATCCTAATGCTAATGGACAGGAGTAGGTACGTATCGGACGAAGTAGTAAGTTAAAGAAGCAGAAGAAGAAGAAGAATTGTTGGTGTATCCGGGCGGGGTACCCAGTGACCCCAGCTCCGCTGGTGTACGTGGGTCGCCGGGTCACGCGGATACCCGGGTCGACGCATGGCGCACGGTCAAGGGACTCTTCCGGAAAACATTGCCGTGAAAAGCGGTATCGAGCGGCGGCCGAAAATGTTCGCGATTGGATCGCACGCGGATCGGGACGAGCGAAGCCGGATGACCCAATTTCCGTCCGAAAAGCGTCTTGGTATCCAGGAGCAGCTAGGCTGTCGCGGCTCTCCCCGCATCCTATCGCGTTACCACCCTCCAGCTCCCACTAGCGACGAAACCCCATGGAAAACATCCTGTGATCGCACTCGTGGATCATCGAAATGAACTACGCGGCGAGGACACGTGAACGCGCGAATACGACGCGGAAAGAGGGCACCATCAGCAGCAGTTGGTTCCTACGACGACGTACCACCGGTTGTCCTTGATCGAACCCTTGGATGGCGAACGATCTTCACGATTCGACAAGATGCCAAATCCGTGCAAATATTTGCGTAGAAATTGATTTATCGGGTACGTGCCCCATCCACTTCGAGATCAACGTTAACCTCTACGCCTTGGAATCGATAGAAACAGCTAACCGTTTGAAAGCTAGAATTTGAACGGTACGTCTGTAACCGTGGGTCAGAACGGACCCAGCTCCCGCTGGCCGTGGGTTAAACACCGTGTAACCGGTCAAGGGGGTCGCAAATTCGGCTGCTCGTTCTCGAAGCACTCTCGATTCCCAGTCGTGTGACTCCCCCACGAGGACGGCGACTCGAGGAAGGTTCGATCTCCACGGGCCGCTCGATCGAACGGATACCGCAAGCGGAACGCGATTAGGATGCTTCCGGTCCCGGCGAATTCACCACCGACTGCACGAAAACGAAGGGAAAAGGGACTGTTTTTTCGGGTACTCCTTGCGAACGGGCGAGCGAGGCTACGCGGCGCATTGAGGTCCGCTGGTGACTGACTCTCTCCGGGCGTCGCGACGCCGACGCCACCTTTGCGCGTTCGCCTCCCTCCTAAACCCCCCTTCGACCGACCCCCTCGACAAACCTATGCCACCCTCTACCCCCTCATTCTCCTCTGCCTTCTCCTCTTCCTCCTGCCGCTGTTCCAACCCCCGCAAACCCCTTTCCGTTCCCTTGCGGCTGCGAGCATCGTGGTTTATACCTGCCGAGACTGTGCAGCCATCCACTGACATGCACCTGGTACGAGCCAGCCGAAGGTTGCTGACCGGGTGCCTACCCCTACCCAGAGACATTCGATATTCCTTCCAGAATCGGCTTGACGGGGGTGGGTGTCGGAATTAGTTCCGTGTTCCATCGCGGAGACAAGGCTCGTGAAATATGGGGGTTGCGGGATTTACCGGGTGTTTTGGTGGCTACGCTTGGCCCACCCCTCGGTCAGGCTAGGTCTCGAACTTTGGCAGGGTGCTAGCAGGTTAGAACCGGTGCTGGCCTTTTTTTGAATTGTTGGCTCGCGGTTAAATTAACCTCAGGAATACTGCGGGGCTCCTCGAATTCGACACACAGTGGCGAATTCGGCCGAATTCGTGGACAAGATTCGAGAAAACTTTCTACCGAAGTTCGAAAAATTTGTTTAACATACTTTACTTATAAACTAACAGGGCTTGTTTAGACATATGCGAGTCGAAAGTTGAGATTTCTGTAACAATGGCTTTTCCAATCATACTTAAATAGCTGTGCAATTTGTTGTCAGCTACGTGGGTTTGCCTGGCATTGTTAATATTACTTATTTTGAATTTATTACTCTGTTTTATTTGTTACAGCTGTGACAACTAAAAATACGACATGCATCCAAATTCTATGGTTTTTGAGTTATTTATATTCGGTATAAAAATCATAGAAAATTTTCTTTTCTTCTATATACGAAATCGATAAGCAGTATTTTCTACTTTAGTCAAGCTTGTCGAGTTTCGAGATACGACAGGGGTTACAGATTGCACGTGACAGCATCCTGTTACAGTTCGAGATGAACAGCATGGGGAAAAGTTAGCGACCACGTGAATTTAAATGACCACATTTGATAGCTGATGGAACGTATGGCGACCAGCAGTCAGACGTTAAATCCTAGTTTGTTTGCCGTGCAAACAGACGGAATCTCTAGTGTGCGATCGCCGATCGTTCCAGCGTTTCCTACTCTGTCATATCGGGTGTTCCATTTATCTTGGACTTGCTACCATGTTAACGGAGAATCTACAGACCACGCTCAAAGAATGCTAATCTCAATGTAGGATTAAATGAAGTATTATATTATTACTGGACAATAAAATAATACATACAATTATACAATAACGCTTGCTTTAAGTACACAAGTATTCGCGGCTTAATAACAGTAACAACTTTTCGAACGACTGTAACGAGTACAGAGGGTAGATAATTTTCGTTGTTCAAGAGGAAACTTGTTAGCCTGAGCTTCGCGTGAGTCAGCGTGACAAAAAAAAAAAAGGTACCGAGGGGGACGAGAGGATTTGTTAAATTTATTTTGCCCCTGTTTTATGAAATTTCAAGGGATGCCAGTTGTCGACGAAGGGGGCTCGTGTGCACGGTCTCGTCCCTCCCTGGTGTCTGGGAAGATTTCGCTGTCTACTGCACAAGCTTTGTCGCAGTTAATTGCAGCTTTCCTAATTGAGAGTTTAATGACGCCGCGAGGTTATCCCTCTACCCCGCGGGATTCTTTGATGTCGCCCCCGTTGTTCGCCCTTTTCTTCTCCCTCGGACGTTTTCGCGATTCCACCCCCTAGGATATGGCGTTTTACATGGGGGCGCGTTCCACCGGGTTCCGCTTTCTCGGATCTTTCGAATCCGCTCTACCTGAAGAACACGATTCCGTCAAGCTCGCTTGCTTGCACCGATCGTTCAACCAAAGCTAAGAGCGTATTCTAGTTTTTCATTTTCAAAAAATCGATATTTACTGAAATAGTAGATCTACACGATCTAAGAAACAGCACAGACCATTTCAAGACTTTATCACGGTTCATTAACTTCTTTAGAACATTTGAATTATTCAGTCTTAAATTACATGCTTGAAGGTATCCGAGAAAATTTATACAGAATTTTAGACAGGGTCTAGAATGATACTTTGTAATCAGAGTGAACACTGTACCACTTAAGGTACGCTCAAGTGTTCATTCACTGGACATGTCACCGTAAAAGAATAGTAAAATCGTAGCAGAGTCGCATCCGTGTCAATCCCGTTTCTAATTGCATCCGCCGGGGCAGGGACGAGCTTACGAACGCAACGCCGCCGTTAATTGTTTTAGCCTGTAATACCGACGGAAATTTTAATTGCTGTTGGCGGTGCGGTTTCCCGTGGCCGTGGTCCAGGTGAGCGATCGTTAAAAAAAGCTGCCGCGAACTGTATAATTGTCGGCGCCGTGTTGTGTCCGCGACAATTGAAACCGCGCAGCGATTCGAGTGGAATTATTCCCCACATGTTAACTTCGTCACGATTTAGAAGAGAGGAACACCGTGCCGGGCGAAAACACTGGACAATCGAGGCTCGCTGACTGACTCGTTGAAACCATTATTTTTTTTACGTTTCTGTTGTTCGCCTCGAAGCCCGAAAAGCTGCCATTGCAACCCCGCTGTGGCTTTTCTTCTCGGCGCTGTGAAACTGTCGATTCTTTCGACCCTTCCACGTTTTTTGACGGTGTTTAAAAAGCTATCTTGCTGATAATACATCCGTGAAACTGTCGATATGTATTTTCGTGTCACAGTCGAAATCATTTATTTATTTAACCGTTAACAATGTAATAGAAAGTGGTTTTAAACGGTTGATCCTATAATACAGTTCTCGGTTCTAACTAGCTCGTGTTCTTAATACAAGCCTTTTCATAAAACTACCAAACCATCGGATAGGAAAATCTCACCGTTCTGATGGTTCTCGACTATGCAATTTTGTCGGCACCACCGAGGTTATCAAGATTTTCTGCAAAACTTAGTACGCGACGAGTGAAATCGAGTCCACGCGGAAATAATGAAATTTTAAAAGCGACTAGGGCGACGACTGTAGCCACCTTTGGGGTGCTAGAAGCACTCAGCGGTGAGTGACTATAATCTACTTACCATTAGCGTAGAGTGAGACCTCGGCGACTATAATCGCTTTTAGTAGCGGAAGGGCTAAACGAACGCCGCTAATATTCGACTTGCAACAAATATAGCCAAACTATTAGCTTTTTATGAAAATTTCTTAGCCTCCGCCCGCGTCATTGATCAATCCTCCAACTACACTGATTTCCATGATGATCGATCTCGGATATCGTTACGTATCCTGATAACAAACGACGGATCCCGTTAATAAAGAATTATTATCTGCTGCCGCGAACCACTCGAAACTCGCAATTAAAACCCGAGGGAGTCACAATCTCGCACAGAAACGCTGTAACACGCACGGGGCCGAAAACACTTCAATTAGCAAGGTAATTAGCTCCTATAATTGAGCCGGGCCCCGAATAACCATTCCGCGCGTCGCTGCGAAACATTTCACCAATTATTCGAATTTCGTCCTGGAGACCAAAAAATCGTATCGTTCATCGTTTCACGCTCTACTTCCGGCGACGGAAGGATTGCGCGCGGGGTCGATCAGTCGGTATCGAGAAATCGATCGAGCGTCTCGGACTTTCGTTCGACAATTAAACGGCGATTGGAGAACCGTGGGGTACGAATTACATCACGTAATCTTCTGGTAGTATATAATACTGTTGTAAATTACTGTCGATGTTAATAGCACAATGTGGTTTATATTTTTCATGTACCGCAAGCTATTCCTTTGTTTCATTTGAAGTTTGAATTCTAATAAAATCCTAGGGTACTCGAGAGACTTGATGACTATGAAATTTGAAGATGCTTTCGGCGCTACCGTTTCGCTCAATTAATAATATAGCAATTTTGCAAAAAATTTTACTTTTCTGACGTTTCGGTTCTGTTTTGAACCTTTATCAAAGGTGGAAATTTGCATTTTCCATAATAACTTTATCTATGTAAAACTGAACATTCAGAATTTGATGTGTATCACAGTTGTTGGTTTGAAACATACAGTATGTTTTGACATTCAGAATTTGATGTGTATCAATTTTAGATAGATAAAATTATTATGGCAATAGCAAATTTCCACCTTTGATCCCTCGATTTACAGTAACGATGAAGTCGAAACAACGTTGAATCGGTACTTGACGTTTCACTGTACCATGATTACAAATGAACATTCGTTCTTCGTGGTATTTGCCTCGTGAATAAATTAATTTCACCGCTCCAATTCTCCATAACGGAATTATTAAAATGTTTTCTTTCCGGGATTCGAACGTCAACCTGGATGCAGGTTAATTCGCGAAATATTAATGGTTACTGTAATGCATAAATGGGAACTGTTTAATTCAGAACAAATTCGCCAGGAAATCTGGAATGGTTTATAGGGAAGGGTAAAGGGAAGGAAATTCACACGACCGATCATTTCGCTCGTACGAATAAAAATCGCCGACCGCTGTAACTGTTTCCATGGAGATTCGGCCGCACATACAGCTTTTTAATAATGGAACTCTAACAACGAGGTCTATTTTACGAGAGGAGGAACAGCTCAATTATTAAGTTCGCGCGATTTCAACGAACTTTCGCTCGAGACCTTCTGAATTATTCAATTTCTTCCCGTTTTATTCCAAATGTAATTGCAAGGCGCGTGTGTGGAATTCATACGCGAATACCGCCGCGTTACGCTGTTCCTCTGGAATGTAAATGCTCCGCCTAACTGTTGCATTTAATTAAGCACCCATTTCGTTGTAACAACAGAACAACACTTTCAGCGTAACTTTTAATCGCTCGCCAAGCACTTTATTCATTCTAAATTCACAACATGTTTGAAACAGTTGAACGGGTGGTGCACAAATTGAGGATGCTTCGGTATCACTGGAAATTATACAGAGAGCCCGTAGTTTTATTAAACCGAACAGCTCCTTGTGAATAATATTCGAAATCGAAAACCGATTTTTCTCCCGGCCTGAAATATTTTCATTTTATATGATTTTCTTAATTTTATCGATATAAAACTGATGTAATACCTCGTACAATAGTTTCGGTAATTTATTAAACTATTAAATACATTTAGTAATTTATCAAAGGGTTGAATACGAAATTTAGATCAGCAGAAGTGACTCGGATTAAGGGGAAAAAAGTCACGTGACCCGATCGTGGCGGAAAGAGAAGAAGGCGTAGAAGACCAAGTGGGGACACAAATTTTAATACACAATGAATGTCTACGAAAAAAATATGGTGTAAAAATAAATTATAAAAAATGGTATCTGTTGAAGAGATTAATATATTAATCGGATAAATTGTCGGATGAATTAGAATCTGTTGATGTGTTTGGACTTAGAACATTTAGTCCAGTAATCAGCGACACTTGTTTAACCGTACGTTCTGGTAGGTCATGTATCCCGCGGATATTTGTAGTATCACACCGAGACCTAGTTGCCGGGCGGAGAAATTTAGGTCGTCTTTAAATTAGACTAAAATATCCCTGTTCCCGCGATAAAGTACTTAAACGGTCCAACTTAATCAATAAATAACGTCGTCTCGCGCACCTTTCCACCATCATTAACCCTAAGTCGCACGGATAATGAACCGTGCTCCACATTTCTCCTAATTGAACTTGTTCCGAAGTACGTCAACGAATTTTTTCTCGCAGCACAGATAAAAGCGTGCGTTAATTAAATACATATAATGTTTCGATAACGAGGCGACGATTTAATATGCTCCCCGTATTTATCCAAAGCAATCAATACTCTGTCGTCAAATTATTTGCTCGTTATTGTGCCATAATATTTGCGTCATCATAACAGGAACATTGTCCCGAGGAATATTAATTAATTACGCAGCAGAAGACACATCGGAATCCACGTGTTCCAGTTACAATTGTATTTGCACGATTATTTGTTACACAAAATTTATAACGAATTAATGCTCCGCCAGCATTCAATGATTATACGAATATGCAGAATGATCTGCCATTGCTGAAATAGGATTCTCACCGCTGTGTTATAAATCATTCTAGACATTGTATCTCTGTCAACTTGGATTTCGAACAAATACTTTATTAATTCTTTAAGCGAACAATTCGGCTTCAAAAATAAAGAAAAGACCAAACCAAAAATGTCCATCTACCATAGCTCGATTTATGGACTTTTCTCGAAACTTTTTCCACCGCAGTTTTTCCGGCAAAAAAATCGCGAACATTACGCATGCTTTCGGCGATCCGACCGGAAAGCACGCTTAAAAGCACCGGAGCTTGCAAGACACTCGGCGCGAAAGCAAAGGACAGAAATAAGCATCCTGACGGAGCAAAGTTTCCGGCGTTGATCCTTTCTGCGGCGCGAACCTTTTTTCGCACCGACTCCGCGAAACTTTGGCGAGTTCTTCGCTGTTCTTTAACGCCGCCGCTGCAGGTGTCATTGGCTTCTTTCCTGTCGACGCTAGATTCGGGTCATCGAGCATTGGGAGGTCCTTCGAGAATTTTATCGATCACGAACCAATCGGGTAAAGATACCAGTTACCGGATATTAAGTGACAACTTCGAAGTTTTTTATTAATTTGAAGGCATTCTGTAATTTATTTGGCATTATTTCTGATAAACGATTGATCATCAACCTTTTTTCTGTATCGTCATATTTTTCTGAACAATTTTGATTTTTGATGAAAAGCAAACACAAAATATGAACGAAGTTTGAATCGGAAGTTTCACCGGACACAAGAAATTTGTGATAATAAATTAATTTCTTAATTTTTTTATGCCGCAACACAATGAAATCAATATTTTATTAATTTTCAAAATTTTTGAAGATGAATTACAATTAACCTTACTTTTAGCCATCATTTTCGTAAAAGATTATTTCCTACAAACTTCCCACGAACTTTAACAGCTTATATCTCAATAACTATTTGTTTCTCTCAAACTTTTCCTCTTCTGGATGAGTGGAAGGTGTTGTTGTAAGAAACAACTTTACCAACAAATTTCTTTGTTACAAACAATTTTGCGGCAAGTTTCTCTTACAAATGTCCACCGATCCAGAGGTGTAGCTTCACCCCTAGAACGGATGACCATTACTTTTTATACACCCTGTACTGTTTACTCTTCCTAATATTCGCTTACAAAATTCGCTTGCAATTAATTTTCTAAAAAATTTTTATAATTTTTGTTCTTTTTCAGAAAATTATTATTTGGACATTTTAACATGTCCAGTGAACATGAGAAGCAGTGACTTTTTCGATTTCTGTCCATTGCTCGCGATACAATCTAATTCTGGCTAAGCTCACGCCCAACGTCGCTCGAAAATGAACGATGGCGATTTCCAGGGTCTGGCCGCTATCATAGCAAGTTGGCAAGTGGCGTGCACGTTGGTAACCGCGTGTGCATCGGATCTTTTTCGTCGTGCATCGATCCGTCGCCGGAGACCGGATCCGCCGGGCCCTTTTCGGCTCCGCTTCCTGGCTAAACACGGAGAAGACGTCGAGCAGAGGTGGGCTGGGGTGAATTAAGCGGCCGTGATGGAGGCTGTGGAACGGAAAGGGTGCAAACAGAGGATAAAACGTCGTACAGACTCGGGGGTTGAGTTAGTGTATGCTCCTCGTCTGTTTCGTGGCAAGAACCACCAGAGCCAACGACGATCGATACGCTTCTCTGCGTGCATCGCCAGCTGAAGAGCCTACCAGCCAACTCTCTCCCTCTCTCTCTCTCTCTCTCTCTCTCTCTCTTCTCCCTCTCTCCCATACCTCTCTTGCGTTCTCCCTTTTCTATATTTCCGTTTCCCAGCCGTTCGTACCCACCACGAACTGAAAATCAGAGGTCGGAAGGATCGAACAACCTCGAATGCATT
This sequence comes from Lasioglossum malachurum, assembly GCA_028455605.1. Taxonomy (NCBI): domain Eukaryota; kingdom Metazoa; phylum Arthropoda; class Insecta; order Hymenoptera; family Halictidae; genus Lasioglossum; species Lasioglossum malachurum. The sequence goes on along the minus strand of CM052319.1, from coordinate 10,528,672 downwards.
TCTAAATTGAATAAACCTGGAGTATCGTTGTCCGATTAAGTCGGATTAGAAAATGTCACAGGGATGATCTCGTTGGGTGTAGGATAAAAACGACACATGGTTTCTTTGTCGTACAGCTGGATCTCCTCGACGACCTTTTTTTCGCTGTCGGTTGCGAAATTGTCGTATATACATGTTCAAAGGAAGTCTTTATTTGCTGAACCCCCACGGACGCTTCTGATGGTTTCATGGATCACGTAACTGGATCTGATCGAATTCCTCGCGTATACATTTTCTTCTATGTTTTCTTGAACCTATTTCTTTGAGAGATATCGATGCTGATCTTTTTCTTGGAGTTTAGATACACAGTTAATAACTCTTCAGTTGACTACTAAAAGGTTAGAATTTACATTTCTATGCACATACAGATACCGAGTAAAATTAAACAGTACCAGTGCTTCAGGAGATAAACTGAAACCAGGTGTAATGTAAATTTCAGCATAATTTTTCTGGGACTTGTGCATTAACCAGTGTAAGTACTACAGCAAATAAACTGAAACTAGGTAAAGTATCAATTTCAGCATAATTCTTCTGGAACTCGCTACAGGTATCTAAAAAAGTTAAACAGCATAAGTGCTTCAGAAAATAAAGTGAAACTGGGTGAAGCATCATTTTCAGCATAATTTTTCTGGGACTCTAAATTCCGACAAAGAGATTCTTAGCCCAAGTCTCCAGTGCAACAATTAAAATCTAAATATCAGGGAACGTTTACGCGAAACGTTTGCGTGGTTTCCGAGATCTGGGTTGGTACACTCGCTGTTTGGGATAGAAAATTGTGTGCATAGACTCTCCAGGGGACGCGAGTTAGGTATTCGCGTGTAAATTCCGCTTTTACCTCTGCTCGGATAATGGAGACAGAAACTTCGGCGTCGAGGAGTATCAGGGTCACCATTAATTCAACACGATGTAGGCGTGTTGCTGATAAGTCTCGGGGTTAAAGAGATCGTTCGGATCCCACGAAGGGGGCACGGACTATCGGGTCAGAAGACGATTCTACTAACCGCCGAACGTGTTTATTACGTGGTTCGAGGAGATCGTTTGTCGTCTTGGCCAATCGGGTGTTCGCGCTGCTGAGAAATAGTTAGGGCTCGTGCCGCTGGCTACGAAATAATTCACCTGTCTTCCTACCTATAAGTGCTCCTGCTGGCAAAGTGTGAACTAACTTTCTGCGAAACTACTGACAGACATAATAACGATATAGAGCCTGATTTTCAATTCTCTGATCAATGGGAATAACACAGCCGATGAACGAAATGAAACGTTCAGCTCTATATATGGAGTGTTTACCTCAATCACTGTTTAACATATATTCTTCATTCATAGAAACGATTAACGTTGTCAATAACAATTGTCAGTTATTCGAATTATTAAATTATAATTTATTAGATGATTGCACAAGCTCGTGCCCGATTTTCATAGATGTCGCAAACTGTACTGCACGGCAGAGTCTAAAAAGAAAAAAATTATATAGTCACCATTCTTTTCTAATTGTAGAAATTATTAATCTATTAATTTATTTATCGCTGGTTATTTATCACTTTAATCTTTGCACATGTGCTCTCTTACGTCATCTGTCTATGTTTTGATCTCTCTCGTCGAGCATCGATATATATCGATTAGAGGGCGCGCTTAGCTAATAAGGCACAGATAATTTGAATTAAAGAAAGTATCCTTTCTTTACATGTATATGCAGTACAATATTAATAAATAAATAGGCTATGGAAGTCATACCATCCGCCAAAGCTAGAATCGCTCGCTAATGGATGCGACTAACTTCAGCCCAGAAGTGGATGTCAATGACGTATTAATGGCACCAGGCCGCTAACGGGATTAAAATTGCATCCGCACTGACGCAAGAACAGCCGGAGATAATTTCAGTGGCACGAAGTCACGGAACCAGGGAATCTGAGAACACTTGGCTCAATATAATCGGTATGTCAATACACGCCACCGTCCATGTTTGTTTCCCAATTCCGCGGCCCGATGCGTTTACCCGTTTCCCCGGTCGACAAGTCTAATTACGTCGGGGAAACAACCGGAGAAATACGGTATTCCACAATTCGTGCTACCGAAAAACAGGGGGAACTTTAAAGTTCAATACCTTCATTACTTGAAATAGCTACATGCGCAGCTGCATGCTTTCGAATAATGCAAATTACGCCACGTGAACGTAAAAATAGGATTTTTGAGGGCGATTGCGGCCTAAATTGATCTTTTATCCAGCTGACTTGGCTACTGAAAAACCCCATCTTTGCATTATCGAGAAACGAGAAGATACATCCCGCACCCTTGCAATCCCAGAAACGAGTCTACTTCCTTAAATATTGACAGGCAGAGTTGAAACTCGTAGTTTCTTATTCAAAGAAGCATCAATTATGGAGACTCGGGAAGAAATAAAATAAAAGTACATACGCAAAAGAGTTTATTTCCAGAACGAAATAAAATAAGCTGTCTCTATTTCCGATTGTGTTCCAGAGGCACGGCTCCCTTAAAAAATGCAGCGGGGTGCACTCTACGGGCAGGATGGAACAACGTGTCGAGATCCAGCGGATTCGCGGCCGAATCGTTCCCGCGTCACGTACCCGTGCATATTTCAGCGTGCCGGTACGTTGTTTTCTGGCGTGCGCGTGCACTTGGTTGCAGGGGTGCAGCCGAGGGTGCAGCCGAGAGGACGAAAGGGTGCGCGTCGGAAAACCCGGGTCGATATTGACGTAGGCCCGTCGCGAAACCTTACGCCGTTGTCGACGACGAAATTCCGTCGATCCAGAAATTCGTGTGATCGCTCTCCTCCCTCGAGCATCCCCCTAAATAATTTAAATAATTAGCTCGCGCTGCCACCCTTAACACAAAGATCTATTTCCGGCAGGTTAATTAAATTCGAATTACGCGCCGCACCGGTTACCAGAGCGCTACGGGAGCCCGTTAATAATTCCTCCCCCCTCCTAATTATATTCTCCTTTTCTTTCTCTTCCACCGAGCTCGAAAAAATCACCGTAATCACGCTCGTACATTTATATTATCTCTTTAGATACCATCCTTCGCGATTTTCTCACGTACTCGCTTCATTTATACAGTTTATCTGTAGTTGCGTTCTTTCGCACCGCATTTTTCTTGTGTACGTGATAGCACTGTGTTTTTCAAACTTAAAAGATACTAAATGCGTGCTCGTTTAATCTTGGTTTTCCTTCGGAAATCGCTCGATAGCCGCGCATGTTGCTTTTATCTCTTCCCGGTGCGTTCAGGGTTATTGTAATTCAGTTTCGCTTTGTTCCGATGCATTAGGAAAATGGTCTCATTAATTTCTTGAAAAATTCCGCTCCGAGGAGGTGAACCCTCGTCCGTCCTCATTTCACATCAGAAAGTACACAGTAGTTCTCAAAATATTAGAGAAACTCGTCTCTTGTGACTTATTATATTAAATACATATGTCAGACCCTGGAATCCTTAAAAGTCAGGGATACGTTGAAGCAGCGACCGGTTTGCACGATGCTTTTATTAACGTGTTTTCATTCGGTAACAGCATAACAAAGACGTTATCGCGACTAATATTATTATAGCTCTTGTTCACGTTTACTCGAGGACGTTCAACCCCCTGCGCACCCTTGGGAACAGGCGGACGACGTCTACAGGGGTGGCGATGTGTAATCATTTAGATGTAATCTTGCGATGGTTGGAGCTTTCGGGTCGTCGCAGCTTGCTCCCAGGAACAGTTCTCAGGCTTTTGGGGATTCGATTAGACTAAAAGTGCGAGATGAAAAATTGCACCGCGACGCACACATATAATTCAGAGCGGTGGACTTTATGTATTTATGTGGCAACGCAGACCCATTCACTTCCGAGTGAAACACGCATTTTGTAAGAGACAAGTGCGTGCACCATTTATATTTCACACTGAATATTTCGTTTAGCATCCCCAAGGTGTGAACACTACTTAAATTAATATGAAAATTCAACAATTTTCTACTTTATCTGTTTAAAATCTGACGACACGAATTAAACACAATTGCTTAAATTTAAATAAAATAGTAAAATGAAATGAAGAGTTTTCTCATGAGGTAATATAATATTTACACTCTGTTCGCTTTAAACGAATTTTTAGACCCGTATAATACAACGAAAAATAAACTAAAAATACAATTCTACTTCTGTGACAAAGGAATATGCACGATGAATTATACTAGCTTTCCACTGTATGTATGTCGAAATGAATTAAACGTTTAATACAGAAAACGACATTTTATTTAGTTCGCATTTCCGCGAGTGCTACCAGAAAAATATTTCCGACCGAAAACCCGTGTACCGAGGATTTCTGTTTCCTTTGTGGACTCCCGAGGGTGAAATCCGATCGGAAAACGTCGAAGAAAATACCGTGAGTAAATTTTTAACAAAGAACAGTCCACGGTAGCTCGAACGAGCACCGCAAATATTTATCAGATTCGATATCGATACACAGAGGCGGTTTCGATACACCGGTCGAATGAATAACGCGATACTCGACGGATTCGAAAACCGTATATCGACACGGCTGATTTTACGCGAACGAGCCAACGCGATGCATTAGTAAAAACAGGCTCGCGAAAAATCGACGGGCTACGCGTGATCAACGCCGGCTCGAAACAAATTTGAGCTTTTCCACGGGGAAACACGATCGAAGACTATCGATATAAATAACGAAGTCCGGCGCGCGAGAGGAAACGAGGAGAGCGAGCTTAATTGAGTTTCAATATTTGTAGGCGGCGTGTTAGGTTTTCGAGAATCATTTCACGATGAATCTGGATAATTATTTCGTAGCTGCGCCACGTTATGGTCAGCATAATTTAAATGTTTTCCGTTCCTCGGTGATAAAACCGTGCGGCGTCAGCGGAACGCTTTCTGCAGTCGCGCGTTATTTAGAATTGGATATTATTCTTTCGAAACGCTTGCTGATATGTTGCTAGTATGTACAAACATTTCAAGGGTTCAATAACTGCGAGTTTTCATTGTGGAGGAGCTTTACGTGCAACAAAATATCGTACGTTTACTGAAAGATATATTGGAGGAGCAAATTGTTTCTATCGTACGTTAATTGCAAACGGTGTTGATGATCTTATGCAGATCGCAGGGATCAATTTATGAATACAGAGATGAAACTCATTATTTTAATGAATAACAGAATCGATATAAATTTCAATGAAAATCCTTGTCTATTTCTTTCAGATGGAGATTAACTCTGACTCTGATGCGCCACTAAAATTGCTGTACCATTATTCAAAATATTGTTTATACAATAAATAACTTAGGAGTCATTTGAAGTCGTCATGTTAAGAGACTCACCCTGTATAGAATGCAATTATTCCAGTTCGGAAGAGATACTTAATTTTCGAGTTAAAATAGCTCCGGCTGCAAAGGGTTAATCTACGAAAGGGATAAACAGAGGTTCTTCCAACATTAATACAAAGAGCAAATTACCTCAACGAAGGAGAAAATATGGAGCCGGTAAAGTCGACGTAAATCTTTACTTTCGCATCGAAAAATAGAAACAAACGAAATGCACAGTCTAATCGCACAGAGAGACGGCATGCGACCGAGCTGTATATTCAGCCACGTTCCAAAAATAAAAACAAAGGTAAATTCATAAAGTTCGAAGTACAGACATGCAAATTTTGCAAGGCCTCGTCGGGCGAGTCCCTCGGCGAATTAACGAGCTAACAGTGAGTTGGCGAGTCTCTATCGGCATTATTCGACGGCAGCACGCTCGCCTCCCGTTAATCTGGTGGCATACCTCCGACGCCATTATCGAGCTCGACAATGTATTTTTACATAATAATAACCCGGCCGGCAGTCGTCGTGGCGAAGCAACGCTCGAAACGGAATAAAACCGCGCGAGGGAGAGTCGATCCGGTTCGCGAAATTTCCGAATCACGGCGAATGAATTCGCGGGAAGCAACAGGTTGTTCGAAACAACGGGATTCGCGAGAATCAACGAAAATTCCCGCTCCGGTTACCCCGGCAACCGAAAAACGAATCGAGGAGAATTTGTTTTACGGATTTTTCGAACTCGATACAGAAACAAAATCGCGAAACCGTTTTATATGCAGTTGCAGATTTTTTGGAAACTTCGTTTACCCGAAATTGTCCATAGACTTCCAAAGCAACGAACGGTTTCGAAAAGTGAAGGGGTACCCGTTTTTCTTAGATCGTAAAGTTCACGGTTTTTTAGACGGAATATTTATTATTCAAACATCCCTGACAGGTCAAACGTTCATTTCACGTGTTTATTTTCCAACGTTTCATACATAACTCCCCAACGAATTGAATGAAATGATTGTGACGTAATCACTCGTTATAAATGCACGTAACTGTGATTGAAAGGAAGCCATTCACAGTCAGAAATTAAACAACTGATTGAATATAACTAGACTGCGGATCGTTATGCAAAATAAAAATCTTCTGCATTGATTGTGGGAAGCAGGAATAAAATAAAAATTGATTTCATCCCTTAATGACTTCGTTACATCAAAAACAACATTGCGATATTCTTAAATGTTTCTAATCCATTACTGCTTTATATTTCACTCAACCAATTTCTTCTTAAATGCATAAAGACCCACAGTCTAAATATAACTCTGTAGTTTATTAATAAATAAACAGCGATGCAGAGTTGAAAACAGGGAAATCGGGGTTGTAACTTGTCGAATCCGTTTTAAGCTATCGCGTTACTGGTCCGCATGATATATGCGATTTTACGGCTTCGCTTTGAACCGCAGAAGAAACCCGATAACCCTGCTTCTGGACGATGGTCGAGATACCGGGCACGAGAAAGGGGTGAAAAAGGGGTGGAAAGGTCGAGGGTTGAGCTTCAAGTCTGAGAATTTGCGAACTCAACACCGGTCCGGGGTATCGTGTGACGGTTGCCGAAGAATTTTCACTGTGTATGGGGCTAAAGGGGGTGGCAGGTGGGAAAGTAGGGATTATGGGAATTATCCGGAGACCTCGCGAAAGCAGGAAGCTGTAGAGAAAAGATTTTCAGGAGACCACAACAGAATATTAACACTAGAACAACGGAGTCAGTGTCTACAGAAACATCTTCGTAGTCTCTACAATTTCACGTCTGCCGTCAATGATATGAAAAGAATGAAAGTAGCCCATTAATATCCCCAGCGAGTAATGCGTTAACCCCGATGACCTGATCGTTCTCGATTCCCTAATTTCGCGTATGCAACGAATTTCGTGACGCTGCAACGGGGCGAATGCGCCGCCGAAGAAGGCGAGCGTGACTGACGTTTGTTATTAATTGCACGGAAATGATTCAACGTTGACGGAATGGCGCATCGCGATCCGGATAGTAGAGACACGGGGATGCCATGTGAAATTTAAGCGGTCGTCGCATAGGCACGACATACCGCTGTCATACCCGATGGCCCGTTAGCGCTGCCTCCAACACGTGATTTCCGGTAATTAGGTCAACGCCCGTGCTCGCGCCATTGTGCGCAACGCTATTAGATACTCAAACGGCGGAGCTATGATTTCCTCGCAAGTCTCCCATCGCCACTTTCCGAACAAACATTACCCTGAAGCGCATGCTCGTCGAATTTAACGGCGATGTTCGATTCGGTACCGCAACTCTACGGAGTTTCATGGGACTCTACACCAGCCTCTGTAGTAATTGGAAACTACAGTACAAGAAAATTCGAAGCAGCAGTGACTATAATGAGTCCCGTGGAAATCACCGACTCCAGATTTGACCGACGATAACTTTATTCGATATTAATTGTCGTCGACTAAAAGACGCTGCAAAGTTACCGTCGTTCAAATCTGGAGACCCGAATATAATATCTTGGAGTATACACCGAAATCCACGAGCATGCAGAGAAGGAAAGGACTTTTGACCTGCGTCGCACGTCGAGTGCCGCCAATTCTCCGCACTCAGGGGCCTTAAGAGGAATAAGGGAGATATTCAAGTTCAGCCAGTCCTAGCTAGCCTACTACCGGGCTAGTCAGGCTAAGCGTATATAATTCAGTGTTAACATTAAAAGGCAATCGCTAAGTGTTTCAGACATTCGTATAAAGTTCCATTATATTGTGTTACATGCAACAACACTAATTATTCACACCTGAGGAACGGTTAATTCACCGTGCTGTTATCCGAATAATAACACTAATGTCCTAATCTATAATCCCAACATAATAAATGTCGACTTCCCAGCTACTTCGGAGCAAAACTCGATCATAACCCTCGACTCCGTCGCAAAGTTCGCGGAGCGCTACACGTCGAACGTCAACCGCTCCAAGCGACGCTAGCACCGCGACAACGTCCGCGACACCTCCCTTAAAGCGGTCCCGTCAAAAGAAGACGCTGACTCGATCAAAGCCAGACGGGGCAACCACCGGCAACACCTCGCTGCTCGAATCGACTTGCAGAAATTTCAGCTATATCTCGGTCCGTATCGGAAAGCGGCCGTGTACGGGTAGCGAGAGACGGTTTGTCGATCCAACTTGGATCGACCGTAGGCTGCGGGTGTACCAGGCTTATCAGAGAGCGCGGGTTCTACCGTGTACAGGCTCTATCGTATCGGTGTTTGCATCTTACCTTGCGTGCTGCCGTTGGGTTGGCCGGGTTGCGGGATCTCTGGATAAAGGGGCGATAGATGCGGCGAGGGCTGATTGCTGACCGGTCCTGTAGAATGCGGATTGGCTGTCGTCGGTGTCGGCGTTGAGGACAGCGGTTGCTGTGATTGTTGCGATTGCTGGACCGTGCCGGCGGACGTGGGTGTTGCAGCGGGGTTGCATCCGCCGGCCGGCTGCTGTTGCTGCTGCTGTTGTTGTTGTTGCTGCTGTTGTTGCTGTTGCTGCTGCTGTTGCTGATGCTGGTGTTGGGTCTGCTGTTGCGGTGTCGGAGGTTTTTGGCCGTCCGTCGAGTCGCCGGGTGTCTCTGAAACCGGCCAACGCGGGTCAGCTCGGGTATTAATCCACGTAGACAGATGTCCGGGACTGTGTTCTACTCTGTCGCAGCAGCGAGTGTCTCTACATTGTTGCGCGAGGCCCGGTGCCCGGATAATCGGCTGGCGTTGCTGTGTGTTTGTCACTCTCTCACACTCTCTCTCTCTCTCTCTTACTCTCTCTCTCTCTCTCGCTCTCTCTCACACTCTCCGCTCGGCCGAGATCCCCTAAATCCCCTCGTTCGGTGCCGCGGATATCTTTCGAGTGGCATTTCGTGTATCTGTTTACTTTCTGTAAGTTAACTGCGTCACGGCGAAACCCGCGGGAGAAAGCACTCTCTGTCTGTGCGCCCTTCGATCGGAGGCTGTTGCGCTACGCTTGATAAGCGCCTTCTTCGACACCCACCCGGTAAACCAAGCTTGTGTGCGTGTGCTCTACCACGGCGACTATTAATCAGCGGTGCCTTGGGGTGGCTCGGGATACACCACATTTTGCTACATCAACCTCCCGGCCGCGGTCCCATCCCCAAGCGAAACCAGTGTATGAATAATGAGGAGACGGTATCTGCCCGAAGAGTTTCGGGACTCCCGTATGCTAGCGAACGAACTTCTTTGACGGAAGATCCGCCGCTGCGAACCGGAGCTATCGATCAACGAGCCTGCGTTCCACGGCCGCTACGAAAGCGAACACTTTCCAGCACACTTCCGTAATTGCATTCCGCCGTTCTACGAACCGCGTTAATCTACGGGCGGGAATTTTTAGCCGGTTCGGTTAATGGAACGCCGATGCGGTGATTAATGCCGACCGATCGATTCGCGATGCTGTTCGGTCGGTGTTATTCGGGAGGTTTGTAGGCTTGATTGGTTTAGTTTGTAGATTCGGCTAGTTGCTGAGCTTTCCTAGCGGTGTTAAGAGAGCGTTGTACAGTTTCAGTGGTCGGAGGAAGTAGAACCCGTCGCACGATCTTTCTACCGGGAGTAAGAAGGGGTACAGCTTATCTCTAACGCATCTTGTTCCTTGCAGTGTTTCAATATTAGGAGTTTGAGGAAGTGGAACCCATCACCAGATTTTTCTACTGGGACCAACAGCATCAGCTTATTTCCTGTGTGCCCTGCTCTTTGTATTAAGTCGCAAGCTAATTTCTTCCTTGCAGTGTTAACAGGAAGCTAATGTTGTACTACACAGTTGAAAGATTTGCGTTCGGGGAAGTAGAACCCGTCACGAGATTTTTCTACTAGGACCAAGAGGGCGGGCAGCTTATTTCTCATGTGCCCTGCTCTTTGTATTAAGTTTCAAGCTAACTTTTTTCTCGCAGTGTTAACAGGAAACTAATATTGTACCACACAGTTTAAGCATTTTAGTTTGGAGAAGTAGAACCCATCACCAGATTTTTCTACTAGAACCAAGGGGACGAGCAGCTTATTTCTCGTGTGCCCTGCTCTTTGTATTAAGTCGCAAGCTAATTTCTTTCTTGCAGTGTTAACAGGAAGTTATTGTATTCGGGAAAGTAGAACTCATCACAAGATCTTTCTACCAGGACCAACAAGGAGTTTATTTCTAATGTACTCTGTCCTTTGTAATTACACCGCGTCTGCGCATTTGTTAAAAGAGTACATTGATCGTCTCGCAGAAGGTAGTATTAATACTCAGGACAGAGAGTTATACAATAATGTTTAGTAACGTTCAACCCGCTTCAGAAGAACGAAGAACTCGAGTTCCTCCGCATGCTTTCACCATTGGATCCCGGATTTTATGCAATTAAAGCGCCACGCGTGCGACAAACTCGAATGAATAATACTGCAGCCAGATTTCTAGATCCTTCAGAGTGTAGCGAAACTCTCAGACAAAATGCGATGAGAGAAACTCCGCCCCTGAGACCCAGAATACGCATAAACATCCGCAGTCCACTTATCTCGTCGGTAAAAGCGACGACCGCGTTATCGTCCCACGGTAAAAGAATTAGTAGACTGCGAACTGAAATTTTGCTAATTACCAAACTCCGGTTTGCTAAGCGGCTATTTCGTTGGACCACGAACGTCCATCCGTGGAGGCTCTTAAAATTGAATTATGTAATTCTAGGTTGTCACTGTAAATGCATAAACGTCCCCGTTTTATTAAGAGTTATGTTTCCACCGCAAGCTGTCCAGAATGTACCGCACGTTTAAACGTAGTTCTGCCTTTTTAGTTTATTGGGGAGGTTCAACGATGGCATTTTTTCGGCAGATTTACATGCCCTCCGCTATTCCGGAAATCAAGCTCACGTCTGCAGGCTAATCACCACGAAACCCAATTACATTTTTTGATTTTCAGAGCGCCGTCGTCCCCGTGCCTTTGCCCTTCCGCCTCGTTTCAAGCCGGACACCGTGATCCCTTATTTCCTGACCAGTCGGAGTGGACAATTTCCACGCGTCCGCGGAAATTTGCAAATCCGAGGACCAGACTACGAGAGGGCGGAAAACCCTGATCGAAGTCGCGTCTGTCGGCGTCGAATGCGAATTCTCTGACGATTTTTGCGTGTGGACATTTTCAGCGAACACGTTCACTGCCATTGTAAACTTTAAGTAAATCAATACGTAAGTGAAAAATTATCGTCGTTCATCGTGAAGCAATTTATACGGTTAAGAAACCATTACAATTTTCTTTATAATAACAAACGAAAGAAGTGAGAAGATTACTGACAGGGGGGGGTTACCCAACCGTAACACGCCGATTTTACTGAAATTTTCACACGTATTTTTTTATAGCTATATTCATGTTAAGGGGGTGAAAATATCCCTCAAAGTTCGGGTGAAAAATCCATTTAATCGAATATCTCCGAAACTATTGGGCCTAGACGAAAATTTCAAAATCCAATTTGTGCGTCTTCGAATGATCAATCTTTTATTCATGTAAAAAAAGTTAGCTTTGCTAGTAAAAAACCTTTGGCAATGAACGTGTCAATTGATAGAATGTGACGACTATTACTGGTTAGGTGGTTTCGGTGTTTTCAGATTGCAAAGTGAAATTAGGTTGAAATTAAGTGTTCATAAATTAGACTGCGGATATTTGTGTAGATTAAGATTGTGCATTTAATTTAGTAAATGGGATAAAATATTCGGTGTTCGTGACAACATTGATATCAGTGCTCTGAACAATTTGCAGCTAAATATCATGAACGCACAAAGTCCACAGTCTGTAAAACGCAGGTGAACGTGAGGGTCGAGAGTTTGGTGTGGAAAATTCTCTATACATGCGTGTGATAAAGAAACATGTATACAAAGAGATTATCGTAAAAAATTCCTGGGACAACGTTTACTAACGCAAGGCTTCCATGAAAAAATGGAAGAAAAATGTAGCACATCTATAATTGAAAATATGCAAAAGCTCAAATTACCCATGAAAAGTCTCCATTATCTCGCCTCGGAGAACAGATTCCAAAACCTTAAGCAACAGTGTACAAACAACTGGTACACTGTAAATAAATCATTTGCCCATACAACTCAAGTAAATCCACCGTCATTCCGTTAAACTAAAAATAAGAAAGCTCTAGAACTCGGAAGCAGGTTATTTTAGACACCGAAAGTAATACCCCAGTTACTATTCTCTAATTGCCATTCGCGACGGAAAAAGCATCTTAACCTTTTCAAATTGGAAAAGAATCGCCACTGCCGACATGTACTCGCAGATAGAGATCGAATATTCTCGGATGGAATCGCTGACGTCATAAAATCGTAACTTCCATAAACGCGTTGCCAACTTTGACCTATTAAGTCGTGTTACGAATAATTTACGAACCCGAGAGTTGAACAATTTATCAACTGTACCAATCAATATTCTTTACTCCCTCTTTACATATACAATGACTGCCATTAATATTCGGAGTGTCTCAAAAAAATTATGGGAGTAAATAATTTAATATAAATAGCAAAGCACACATTTTGGTCACATTCTACTTCAGGCCATTATCAGTTATTTCTTTATTGATCTTCAGGGCTATATTTGTCGTTATTATGCTTATTATTATACTATGATCGAATGAATATTTCCTTCTTGTCTGACCAAGACAATCATATTCCACTTAGAAATTATCCCTCTATCGATCTTTAGGTATTTTTACTTTTTCATAATAAAATTGCGAGAACAATTGCTCTAATGTCTGACCAATGCGTTCATATTCTACTTCAAGATAAAATTACATCAGAATCAGGAATAAATGCTCGAACGTAAATCCATACGTACATTTAACCTGGTCTGATAAAAACGATCACATTCCACTTACGACACTTTCCTCCATTCCAGCACTGAAGTCATTGAAAGCCCAATATTCAAAAAGTTATCGTCTTTTTAAGTGTCCGAATATTAGTGGGAGTCACTGTATATACATTTTTGAAAATAATATCAAGTAGACGCACGTGTACGCCATCTTACGGGTTACATTAAAATCGTTTTCCATATTTTCGGCAAATTATTCGGTAAATTAAATAATTCGCTACGTTTCAGAAACTTCCCGTTAGACCGCTTAATAATTCCTTGAGCTACCGGTAGATAATTGTCAAGTAAAAGCTCTCTGTTAAAGTTCGATAAACGCTCTTCTGTCGCAGAGGATTTCTATTTTATCCGTGGCACGACTTCGCAGGTTCTTGTCGTCGGCATGTCAGAATGGGTGGCACCATCTGATAGGAGACATGAAAAACTCACCGTTTTCCGGAAACGACGTGGACCTTATCACTGGCAGCAGGATCCCTTTCTGTACCAGCTCGTCCCTGCTGGCTCGTACCGAGATTTTCCTCTCGAGCGCTGCAATCGCGAGAAAACAACCCCCGTTTAATCGGCAATCGGACCAACACTCTACACAATTATCACAGAACTTTCACACGTATATCCATAAAATTCCCAAGAAAATCGCATACTCACACAAGGAGGCGGCCTCGAACTTGTCCGATTTCTTTTTCCGTTTCCACTTCCACGGTTTGAAGAGTCTACCGAGGGCTGAGAACTTGCTTTTCCTCTCCAAGGGTGGTGTTCTCGCACCCGAGCCCAAACTGTTCGTCCGTAGAGCCGCCCCATTTTGTTTCTTCGCTGTAACAAACAAATGGAACCAACGGTCAATCCCAGCGTCTCAAACCATTCCGGTAAATAAACATCGTATTATCAACAACCGATTTCACCCGTAAGATTTTACCCGCAAAATTACCATTGCAATTTCCCGACGCGGTTGGTAACGCGAGCATTCGAATTTATCGACTCGGGATAGCCTCCCGTGAAAGCAGCGAAAGCTTCAGACATCTACCATACCGACGAGGGATGAAACCACCCTCGACAGCAGCGTGTTACCACCCCCCGAATCGATCACCCCTTTTGGTTGAACGGCGCTAACGCTATCGGAAATATCGTTTATCGATGCCCGCGTGGGCACGTTTCGAAGGGGATTTCATAAAGAGTTTCGCGAGAAAGTCGCACATCGAATCGTCCGTGGAAGCGAATAGATTCGACGAATTTGGATGTCAAACGAATTACCTGGGAGGAGAACCGCGATGGAATTTTTTCCGTTTAAACTTTTGCTGGAAATCGGGTGGAAAGGATTGTCGAAAGCTTCTGCAACCGTGCGAACAAGCACAGTTGTCGAACGTTCGCGATTGTTCAGAGGCTCCCCGAGGGGTTGCAGAAAAATCGGTTGTCGTTCTAACAGCGTGTTTCTCTTTTTTTTCCGCGATGGTTTATAGAATTTCTCCGCATTGTGTGTCCCACAGGGGGCACGCCACAGGACAGCGAGTAGACTATGACGTTAACGCCGTGAAGAATGACGCGCACACGTCCCGAAAGTGGAACTTAGGCTATTGTGCCGGTAGCAGGCGAAAATATTCGCCGACCCGGCGAACCAGTATTTGCAGAAAACCGTATCGAACGCGTCCGGCGAGGTTCCGTGGCTCCGTTGCCTCCTCTTAACTCATTGTTAGACGGCCATGTCGATGTCACCATAAAATCAATACCCGACACCGTGGCCCCATAGATATTTAATGGCTCTCGTGTTTCGCCGAACGGATTTGCTTCGGTAACTCGAAACGCGACACGGCTGCCGGCGATCTATCTGTATCATCTGACTGAATAATAGTGATTTCTATGAACTACGATTGTTTAAAGCGACTCGGGAAGTGTCGCGGCCCGATACGATCAAGATGCCGACGCTCGCAACACGTCACCGGTACTTTGCACCATCAGCAGTCCCAAAACTTTGTGTCATCCATATGATTCAGCTGTCCTAAAACTTTGTACCCTCAAATCAGATCATCCATTAGTACAAGACCCCCGTAATCTTGTATTGGCAGTGAGTTGTCGAAAACCTCTGTCACAGCACGTTACTCTGGCTCAATAAACTGTCGTTGCCCGATTTCGATAAGTCGAAATCTTAGAATAGTCTATTGGGAAAGTCCACTGAAAGTCCCATTGAAAGAAACTTCAATAAGTTTAGATAATCAAAGAGGAAAAGAGTCAACGATACTGTGCGTGTCAAAATAAATAAGTTTCCTAGATACATATAACAATTTATGAAGCATCAACGATGCACAGGGTTAAATAATTGTTCACCCCTGAACGTTTAAAGGACATATTCAGCAAATAATTCAACGATTCAATTGAAATTCATTCATCTCAGTGCTTCCCTAAAGGTAGCAAAAGATTTTCTCACCCCCTAAGATTTAATAATGTTTCCCTGATGGAGCAAATAAATCTTCCAAGCAAGTATTTCTAATATTAATCTAGTCTGAATGTTTCAATTGAAATGTTTTCATCCCCTAAGATGACATTATTTATTTTCATAGAAACCGCGTAAACTCCGAAAGTTGAATAATCTATAAGTGACAATATAGCAAGGGGATATTTCAGTGGAACGTCCCAAATGGGCTAAAGAAAGTGTGACCCACCCCCGCAGATTGAATAACGCATTTACCCCCGAGGAGATAGTCGAAGGTCGTAAAAACCCCTCAAGAGAAACGGTTGTAGCCACGACTCCGATACAAAACCTCCCCGAAAGAGGCTCCGCACCCCTGGTTCCGTCGCCTGCAGACGTATTTTGCTAAACATCGTGTGCACCCCAAGGCGAGAGACACATCAGCATCCGTCAGTGCAACGTGTGCAGGAGAGGTCGTGTATCACTCGCGTTAAGGATCGTCTCTGATGGCGAGGAGAAGAAAGGGCAACGCGTAGGGCGTTGTCGAACGGCAATTTCGGGGGTGGCCCCGGTGGGGAATAACGGATGATAACGTGCGGTAGGGCAGTTTCGTCGGCAGCGACGATTATCGGCCTTGAGCATCCCTCCGGGACACTTTTCGAGGATCTTCCAGACTGAATTCTTGGCACGACGCTCTGGGGTGGATTTAGTCCGACTGCCGCAGCACCTAGTTACGATAGGTCCTTACAGGACTAATTCGGGATGATTAATGAACGGGTGTAAGCAGCTATTGCCATTCCCCTTAATTCGCGATGGATTTTATGACTCGGTGACCTGGACCATTCGAATCGGAATGCCATTGAGGATGTTGAATAATTTTGCTGGTTAAAACAATTTCTTAAAGTTGGTAATCGAGCCGAGGGAATCGTTCGTAAGGTGGTTGTAGGATCAAGTACCCAATAATAATTACTAGACTGCGAATTATTATACAAAATAAAAAAATGCCTGTGTCGATTCCAAGACACATAGGTTAAATCAAAATTTCTTTCTTGTTTTAATTATTTCATTAAACTAAATCTTAATACGTTGATATGTTCTTAAATTATTTACATAAGTATGTCCACTGCTTTAAATTGCACGTATCAATTTTTGTTCTGAATGTATAAAATCCACAGTCTAATAATTACACGTACCCGAACGAATCGATGTGAATTTTGAAAGAAATGAGATAGAGCAATGATTTTATTTTAATTAAAGCTGAAATATTTAATCTTTTTAACTTATTTCTCATCAACGAAACTTTTAACTGCTGCTGATACATTATTTCTTTTTGTACAACTTTAATCAATTTTTTATGTATACTGTTCGATCAAAAACTATTTTGAAGATGCCACGATTCATTTGCATCTTCTGAATAGTAAGCAATAATACAAAAAATCTATTATTATATTGGATAAAAAAACAATTTTCTTGAAATTCTGAAAGTTTAACAGAGATTTTCCATGTTAAAAAATGTTCGTACCATGACCTCTCTATTTTTCTCATATTCTGCAATATTTCAGCTTTAATTTAAAAAAAAAATCATTGCTGTATCTCATTTCGTTCGAAAATTCTTGGATCTTGAGACAAAATTCATCACTTTGTCCCACTGTGCGCAATCGGAGTTATATGCGGCTGCATTGTTACTCGAGTTGCAGTCCCAGAACTGCGAAAGACCGCGGAAACGATGCAACGGCATTGCACGCAGCGTCTCGAGAGCCGAGTGAAGCTCCGATCTCTGAGAGTTTTCTCGAGACTCAATGCCATCGGAGATGGCTCAGCGGGCGGACTGTTGGCACGGGATTCACGGGGAAGGCATTCCTTGGCAAGCATCGGCAAGATCGTGGGTCAAAATTACTTGAAGAACGCTCGATCGATCGAGCATGCGATATCCATTTCAAACCCGTTCGCCTAGACGATGGCCTTCGCTCCCGATGAATCCTATCGGCGAGTCGATGCTCTCCTACTCGAACGAACAGCGTCGTTATTTCCAAAGGGCTCGCGACATTTCCTCGTTACGACACTGCTCAGTGAAATTTCCAAAGTTCCGCATCCCGGAGAGTCAAATCCTTGCGCCACAGCGTTTTTCTTCGAGGAATCGAAGTTCGTCGAAGCAGGAGAAAAGATATAGCAAGCAAAAGCGAGGTGGATGCAGTCAATGGAAAATTTCAAACTCAGTCACTTTTATCTCACTTCTCCAAATGTGGTACCGGTGGGTTGTTGAGATTCTTCCGATTAAAATCAGTCCAAACA
>CM052319.1:10385946-10510676 GCA_028455605.1 Lasioglossum malachurum | reverse complement strand
AAATATGTTCTTCAAAATACGACAGAACTTTCCCTCCAACCTAATATATCGATCCAGCATCATTTCTATAGTACCGTAAACATTTTTTCGGCGACCTCGAACCGTAAACCAGGGGCACTTGTGTTCGACGTACTTTTCAATAAGATTTTTTAACCACACAGGTCGATTCCCCTGAGCACCATGCATTATCGTGAAGCGCAGAGTCGGCGCGACGCGCGTCCACCGGCCGGCGGCGATCGAATTAAGGCGAATCAAGTGTTTTTTCGAGCAGGCGTTCGCCTAAGTGAGTTGTCCCGGCTAAAGACGGGACAAAGGCTTCCGCGTATTCAGCCGGGCACAGCGTTATCGATCACCGCCTCGAGAGTTCTTGAACGCGTTATCGAATCACACGGCAATTTAATCCTCGGGACGGACGCGTGTCACATGGCAGCGGAGTCGATCGATCGATAACGAACTCTCCGGTGCTTGTTACGCAGCTAGCTGGCCAACCGCACCCGCGCCCGCACCTATACATATACCCGAGAAGCACCAACGGCCACTTCGTGATTCCTAGTCACGGGTAGGAGATATGCAAATCGGGTGCCACGAGCCACCCCCGGCAGACACACACACTTGCGAACGTTTAATCCGGGCCCGATGCCGGCCCGGCAGGATCCATGGATCCGGTGAAATCCGCCTTCATGAACGCGTCCGCGAGGATTCCGTTCGACGTGTCAACAAACCAAATCCGCATTAGGACGCGATCCTGTGGGCAAATTTCGGGGTTGCTTCTGGGAGATGATACTGGCTAAAGAGGGTTGCTAAACCCGGTCGGAGCTAAATTCTGGCAATGTGTTGCTCTGCCGACTGATACCGTGTTCGTCGGCGTCACTGACTGCAGAAAGAGGACTCGTCCTTTGAAACGAGGTTAGCTCATGTCTGCCCAACCTTTTCAAATCCTTGTATACCGCTTCCAGTCACTGTTGCTTGATTATTCTCTGCACAACTAATTAGATTCCTCGGGGGATGATACAGGCTAACGAGGGCAACTAAGCGCTGCGAGGCTAAATTCTAGCCATTTTTACACGGAACAAGAGGACGCGTGCGTTCATAAAATAGTAAGCACATCCTAAACATTATGCAAATCATTATTACAGTCGACGTTCTTTGCTAACTAACTGTTTCGGACTAATTTTAGTTAATCTATTTCTTCGTTGAAAGAATGAAGAGCATTTACAGGGTTTCGTGGATGACTAGAATTATTCTGGCTGACGTGATGTTGCCAATTCATCATGAGCCACCCTCGTGAACTGTTCGAGCAAGCATTGAGTCAGTATTTTGTCTATTAGCTTCAGCTTTTAGGGGCACGATGCTGGTTGGAGAGGGTAGGAAAGCTTCGGGGAGTTAAATGCAGCCAATCCATTTTTTTTCGGTGAATAGGGGGATGCTTATGGGATGTAATGTATGGGGTGCGGCGAGATGAAACAGTCGTAAGGCTGAAAGCTGTAATCCAACCCTTGTTTGATGTTCCAGTAATAGTTTCCATACTGGTGATATATTCGTCACGTTCTGTTCGTCCATTTTGTGTGGAATTTGTTGCATTCGTATTCGAAGTAAATCCAATCTTGTCACTTTTATGAAAGCAGAACGCGCCAGTCACGTTGTAAAAAGTGTCACCGTATAAAAAGAACAAGCATCCGTAAGAACGACCCCGAGCATTTACACGGGTTCAGCAACCGGAAGTCCTGGCAGGGACTTAATCGTGGTATACTCGAGAGCGGACGGTACGAGAAAAGCCGGACGTCGATTAAACAAAAAAGAGAGCGGTCGCGAGGGTGGCTGGAATCGAAATTCCCACGCAATCGACCAAAGAACTCAATCAGACAGCACTCAGGGTCGGGCGTGGCCGCTCGAAATTTTCGTCGTTTGTGCTAACGAGAGGCCGCGATGCGACGATTTCCGCGCGCGGGAACCGGTGCTCTGTCGTCGTGAGTCCGTGTGGGCGGCGATTAATTATTGTTGTTAGAACGATCGGGACAGAGGGGCGACGCGCGACGGTGACGCGACGCTTAACCAGGCTGCGGTTTCGATATTGCCGGAGCGAGCATATGAACCCGAATGTCAGTCGAACCACGGTAATATGTCGCCGTCCGGCGAGGCATAAGTGCTGTTCGGCCATTGGCGACGCTTTGATGCAACAGGCATGCCCGACGCAACAATGGACAAACGTTATTGTTCCAGGGATCTTGAACCGTGCCGAGCGCTCCGATAATCGGCCAGCGACCGCTGCAAGACGGCACACTGTCCTGCGTTTTCTCGAAATGCCAACAGCTTTTTACATTTGCTAACAGTCTTCATAGCTATTAACGAGTATCTTTATGCAAAATAAAAATTGCGGACGGCAAATAGTGCAGTAGCGCTCGGTTAAATTTACATTCACAATTCGGCTGCCAACAGGCTTTTAACGCTTTAATAATTCCACGAGTATTTCCATGACCTTTTCTTTTTATTAAGCTTACCCACTCCCCAAAATGGGGTCTATACAGCTGAACCTGATTCGCATTATTTTACATAGTTTGAGTTACAGAGTTTTAGAGTTACACATTTTTTAGAGTTTAATGGTTCATGTGTCAGTTAGCAGACTGTTTAGCATATCTGGCACAAAGAACCCCATCCTGCAATCTTTAGTAATTTATTAAACACGAAGAAATTGTGTAATATGAAGAATGGTTTTAGCGGCGCCTCGGAGTCGTCATTCGAGTGCTAAGGGTTAACGTTGTACGGAGGCACTGACGAGCGAATTGTCAGGGAAGGCTGACTCGTGTAAATTTAACCGAGCAGACTTCATGTCCCTCTATAGAATATGGATCTCGCTCCGAATGAAAAATTTTTATCTCTCACGCCCCGGGGGGTGGATACAATTCGAAAGACACGTCGTCTACCTGGTTTCGGGAGGAAAGTTTTCGTTACGAACAATCAGCGTCCGCAGGACTGGGGTTGCAGTGTTAAATGAGGTTAAAATCCTGGGGCGGTACGCGCAATGGAGACATCCTCCGCGGCGGCATTTCATCCTCCGTTCACTCGGCCTCTGTCTGCGCTCGATTTCACCTGAACCGTGATGGTGCTTCGTCGTCATCGGGATTTCGTGGGCGACGAGGAACCATCGCGGTGACCAATGTAAACGATTACAAACGGGACAAGGGGAGGGGGTGTGTCTTTGTTTTCGTGGAGGGCCGGCACACTCCAGACGCCGAGTGTGTCTTGAGGCAGACCGGAACACCGAGTACACCTGTGTCACCTAGCCCCGGTAGCCGCTGGAATGTGTTTAGGGGTTCAAGTTGACAACCCGCGGCCAGGTAATTGGGGAACGGAAAACAGTGTGGCGTCTCCATAGCAACGCCCCAGCATCCCTTGCGAGGCGAGCCCTGCGCCGAGGGCTCCGGCAGCCATGTCCAGGGCAACGTTGCCCTAACCATTCGCTCGCTCGCTTTATCTTTGCACTTTTTCGCTCGTTCCCGAAGCACGACTGCCTGCCCGAAAACGTCTGGATGTCGTTATTCCATTAGATGTCTTCTGCCGAGGCTCAACCCCTCGATCGTCCGAGATTATCCTTCGCCCGGTATTCAGGATGTCTCGCGCGCTTTCAATTACGCCAACCCCCCTCCTCCTCCTCCCACGTTTGCGACTCTGATTCCGGGAATGACAAACATTTAAACTTTTGCTGTAAAGTTTGAGGTAGCTGAATCGATGACTGCAGTATCATGCTACGATCGTACTTCATTTGAATGTTATTCCTAATTTTATGAGATTATGAAAATATCAGAACGATTGACAATCTTTTTCGTCTATAAATTCATTCAGGACATAATATTTATTTTTATGCATTTCAATCTCACTGGGGAAAAAATACCGCAGTAAACCTGCCACGATCGGTCACAGATTTTTATTTTACAACTATTTTAGTTATAAAGATGCTTCTTTATTTTTCATGAAATCGTAAAACTGTAACACTAAGCTGGCTTGTGTTCTAACAATTCACCCTTTGCACTCGGAGCTATTTTAACTCGCCTGCCAAGGATTAAAGCCCCGAATGAACTGAAAACCGTGACAAAATAATTTCGTCCAGCTAGCGCCAAGAGTAATCGAACCACTGTGGGACGGGATCGATCGGGTATAATTTCCTGCGACGAGCCTGAAAACAAATACGCGGATGGTAAACAGCGGGGGTTGGATACGGGCCTGCCCATCGACTGGAATGCGCCCAGGAGGAGACAGCATTTCGTGGGCACAAAGCACGAGAAACCATAAAGCCACCCCTTGGCGGGTAGCCGTCCGCCTTTCGCGCTCGCCGGGGATCGAATCTCCATTATTCGCCTTTCCACCGGAGCTAAATGCTCGTTAATCCCTAATTGCATCCCCCTGCTCGCGCGAATGTATCCTTACATGCCACTGGTGGCGGGGTGGCTCCTCTTTTTTTCCTTGCATTTTTCAGAGGCGTCCGACAAGCTTGTTTTATGCACCGCTCCCTGTGCAAACGTTACGGAAAAAATATGCCCGGCCGCAAAACGCGGTCGCGCATCAGGGGATTTATACGCGCCTGGATTTTTTATTCCCGTAATATTTTTGCGGACGAACACGCCCCGCAAGTTGCTGAATCCACGGAGGATCCAGCGTGGATAATTAATAGCATTAATTGGCCGAGCGCAAATTTGATTTGCCGTTAGGGAACTCGGGGTTCGACATATTTCGATTACGCGTCGGTGAATCTTGATGGTGTATGTGTGGATTTAGGAGAGGTTTGCGAGGATGTGGCTTCTGCGATAGTTTTGGAAGTTTTTAGTGGATGTTGTACGGTTCGGTTTTATTATTTTCATTTCCTGAAAGGAATAAGAACTTCGAGTTATTCCTGCGCTTTGGCAACGGTGTATCATAAATCTTGCACCGTTACACGATAAGTTTGCAAGCTGGTGTCGTCCTGGGTTATCCTGTAAATGTGTGCAAACCATATATGACACTCCAGTAACCCTACGTTACACTCCCATGGCGGCCAAGTTGACATGGACGGGCATAAATCGTGGATATTATCTTGAAGACTGTCCCTTCTATGCACTAACATTGCTCGCGGGGAAACTACCAAATGTTTTGTTTCTTGGCCGGTCTATTGAAATTCAAAGTTATATTTTTGAAATTACTAAGAAAATTTTCCTCGGAAAACTAAATCACACGTTACAACGATAAACAATGGGGGGAAATGGGAAGTCTAAATAAACTCATTTTCTTCTTAAATTTTCACTTAGACCTCTTTCATTATTATGGGCACATACACTCCTTAATAAATTATGTAGACGGAGATTTCAGCAGCTAAGTCGCAGAAACTGAATGCATGAAAGAACAGTACTTAGCGCGAGCAAGCTCCTCTCGAAAAAGCGAGAAGGATTTTAATTACGGTAGAGTTCGCTCTTTCTTTTCTTGCTGCAGGAAAAGAGCGTTCTCCGTGGGATACAATATGCGAAGGTTGTGGGAAAATGTGGAAGAGAGATCTGGATGTAGCAATCCTCGGACAGGATGCCGTCGAAGCGAATCAGATTTCCGGTAATTACTGGAATCTAGTTTCGCGGTGATCGGATTTGATATTGATTCGAGACCTGGGAGACTAGAGACACTGTTCTAGGCTACGAAATCTTGTTCGCTCTGTAGAACCTAATCAGGAGTAGATAAGAAATCCTTTTGTAGAGTTAGGTAGACTTATCATTAGGCAACGGATTTTATTCATCCGCGACAGAGAAGGCATTGACCAATCATTTTCAGAAAATGGATGAAAAATGCGGAAACTCAGAAACATGTATCTTTCTTTGGTCAATACCCTAACAAGCTGAAATTAGTTTAAAGCCATAAAAATCACTCTGCAGCACTAGAAGTATCTACCACAAACCGTTCCATCAACGAACACTTATCGTAGCAGGTCCGCTATTTTCGTCCGAAAAGTGGGCATTTATCAGCGGCCTGCTTTAACGGAGATACCGTTCAATTCCTATCGAGGTAGAATATGAAGGAAAGAATTCTCGATGGACCATGTTCGATCATGTTGCCCCAAGAAGCTCCGTGCACAAAGAGCTTCAAGCTCGATCGCCTTCGTCCCGATATTGTCTCGATGACACGCGAGGCGACACCCGCGGAACTTAATGAAACGCCACGCTCGAGTGGCCCTCAAAGAACCAGCGAAAAAGTCCCGAAGTTGAAACACGTTTCGTTCGCGGGCGACGATGGCGACGCTGTAATAAGAGAATGAACCAGTGACGCTCAACTCGAACAAGTCGACAAACTCGTGTACTGGACTCTACAATGTACTCGCCTATTCACAAACAACTACAGTAATCCATGATTCAAATTTTACAAGGGAAGAACCCCAAGTGTCCGACTTCGATTTCGATAGTCTTTCGTGAGATGATGGTAATGGATCCCTAATGATGTCAAAATATTAGGTGTAGTTGCTCAATAGTTTTAAAGATACAAAAACAATTGAACTTTCACGCAACCTGCTGACACGGCTAATGGAACTTCGAAAACTTGAGCTGCGAATCATGGTATATCAACAAGGTATGAAAGTATAATTGTTTATGTCTTTAAAACTATTGAGTAACTGGGTAACTACACCTAATATTTTGCAGACGTCATTGGGGACCCATATACCATCGTCCCACAAAAAATTATCGAAATCGAAGTCGGACATTTGGGGTCCTTCCCTTGTTAGACCATATACAGGGTGAGTTTCGTAACGTGACGATCTCAAATAACTCGGAAGTTATTTGTTGTACGAAAAAATGTTTCGTAGGGACGTACAGTGCTCTAATCTGTTTTTTATTACTTTGGTTTTCTTGTCGAGATATGAGGGTCACAACCAGTTTTTTAAATGGAATGTCTAATATATCTTTTCTCAGATTCTGCGTAAAAAAGTATCATACAAAGTGGGACTTCCAGCTGTTCAGAAATCTTCGAGAAAGCGAGAAGAATGAAATATGCAGAAGGAATGAAAGACGTTTTCCAAACCGACAAAGAGCAAACTGATATTCCCCAGTCTCCCAGTCCGCGAATGGCGCGACACTCTCCAATATCGCCGGTTTTATCGGCCGCGTATGTTTGGCATCGATAAATATGCAAATAATTGCGTCTGACCGGAACGCCCGGATGCTTTCGAAGTCATCGATATCAGCGGTTCTCATCGCGGACGGGCGCGGTCGATTTCGCACGAGCCATTATGAATCCCGGCGTGAGTCAGCGGCCACGATTAAGCATACTCGTTGACCCGATCCACAAGCCCGACGATCCGAAGGAACGGTCCAGCCTCCATTCTTCTTCGCCTCCTCGATCCTGTTCCGCAGCTTTTTCCTTTTAGACCACTCGGTCAGTCTGGCTGCCTACAGGTGTCGACGCTACTCGTCTTCGCGAATGCTTGCCGAGCCGGCCCGAGGTGCTTTTTTCTGCTGTCACTACGGTAAACTTGTTGTACGAAGCTCCCAGGTGTTACCACTACTCTTTAATATTCAGTAGAATCTCCATAGTCTAATTCTTGTCGATTGTCGATTCGTCCATGTTGCTAGACAATTTCTTCTACATACTGTAGGACCTCGATTAACCGAATCCCGAAGGGAAATAAATTTTCAAAAATAAAAAATTTATTTTGTTATATAATGTACATTTCAATTATTTCCTCCATCAGCCCTTAATTTATCCGGGCTGTTTGTCTCTCGATCAAGCCGGTTAATCGAGGTACTACTCTATATTACTCTTTTATAAGTTGTATATACACAAATTCAGTATTTCATGAGACCCGCGCAGAACGGAGAACAATAGGAAAGGATAATGGCAAGGAAATAAGGAGTTTTCTAAAGACAGACAGTTTTTGACTGCGAATGCTTTTCTTTGTCATTTAACTAGCCGTTTCACTAATGACGCAGTCATAAATCGAAAATAGTGTCCGGACACGGTCGTTGTCCGCTCAGACCCCCGGCCTTTGGACAACGAAGGAGCTTTTACTGTACTGAGCCATTGGCACTGAAATAAATATATTACTCGATTGTAAACGGTCTCAAGAGTACGCGCTTCTAGAAAATAGCAAATATCAAGTGCACGGAGCGAAACCTCGCTGCTTGCACTCGAATACACGTTCGAGAGTCGGCATCGTTTCCCGCAGTCTTGAGAGGAGTAGCAATCGCGAGTGGCGCGCGGGTTCCAAGTACATATTTTCAGGGACGTTTTAAAACAAGTGGTGCTCCGGCGAGGGTTAAACCCGCCCCTGCAGCGTTTCGCGCGTAGCACGGGACATCTTGTGTACAAAAGAATATTTAAGCGAGAGCTCGGCGTGCTTTCGTCGACCGCAGCGCGCAGAAAGCGCGCGGATCGGTGCGCTCGTAACATTGAATTCGGGACGATCTGTCCGCGGAATTGTCGAGCGGATCCGAGGGTCTGATGTCGAATATTCGGGGAGTCGAATTTCATTCGCGACGCCCGGGACAGCGGGTTTCGTGCCTCGATATTAAATTATTCGAGGGATCCGCGGTCTCGGGTGATTCGGTGGATTCCAGGGGACGGTGAAATTTCCGCGAGCGGAACCGCGCGGCTGCTCGAGCCGAAAGGGAACGTTGTGCGGTGCGGTGCAGTGCGTGCGTGTGTGTGCAACGCGTTGCATCGGTCGCGTTACACCGATTCGATCACACGTTCCCCGGCGTTGCGTGACTGCAGTGCGCGGGGCGCGCAGGTAACACACAGCTCGCGCTGCGCGCCAAGGTAAACGCATTGCACGCCGCGTAATATACTACGCGTAGTACGCGACCGTTCGAGTACGTTTACACCGAGCTAGGGTCGACCGGGTGGGGAATAACGGTGCTCGTTGTACGGCTGCGTTCACAACGCTACCGTCGCGCGCCATTGCTGCGCTCCCCGCGTCGCCATTCTGCGAAATTTACTCGGTTGGCTGACGCGGACAGTTTTTGGTTATTTGCATCTTCGCGTAGACGAACAACATTTTTATCAAGCTGTTCATCGCCATATTATTCTATCTGATATCGTATATTAATAGCAGAGGACAGGCACCATTTTATTTGTATAATGTTATTGTCGCTGAATATTTCCAGGTTTGATCAGTACGAACACATTTCACGGTTCTTTTTACCTTCGCGTCGATAAAGCAATATTTTCTACAACGAACAGTAGCTGGGAATTGCCGTTTTCTTTTTAGACTGTCATTCTTACTGTATGAGGAATTAAATATGAAAATCGCACACGTCTCTGCAACACTGGAGATTTTTGTTAATACGGCCATTTCGTGGATTCTTTTTACAATGTTCAATAGCAGAGGAGCGGTACCATTTTATTTTTAGAATGTTATTGTCGCTGAATATTTCCAGGTTTTATCAGTACGAACATTTCACGGTTCTTTTTACCTTCGCGTCGATAAAGCAATACACATTTTCTACGATGAATAGTAGAGGATAGTTGCCGTTCTCTTTCTAGACTGTCATTCTTACTGTATGATCTATTAACGTACGAAAATCGCACATGTCTTTGAAACACTGGAGAATTTTGTTAATACGGGCATTTCGTGGTTCTTTTTACAATGTTCGATAGCAGAGGAGCGGTACCATTTTATTTTTAGAATGTTATCGTCGCTGAGTATTCCCAGGTTTGATCAGTACGAACGTTTTACGGTCCTTTTTATCTTCATGCTGGAAAAGCAATATTTCCTGCGGTGAATAGTAGAGGAAAGTTGCCGTTTCCTTTTTAGACTGTCATTCTTACTGTATGAGCTATTAACGTATGAAATTCGCACACGCCTCTGAAACACTGGAGATTTAATAAACACACCCGCAAAGGTCATTCAGCAGACAAAATCGGAACGAAGCCATTTTGATTACTCTGCCAGAGAGGATCGCATAGTGCAAATAGAGGAGCGACCCGGTGTTCCATGCGACATGGATGCGAGTACCGACGTTCCAGCTTTTACCTTCGGATAACATGGTTACACGGCCGTGCAGGCATGTAAAGATGAAATTTTTATACTCGGTACGTACACCGAGGGAAGGATCAAAACGTGACTTGGATTAAAGCTGGCTAGGCGAAACGGACTGCCGTATGAAAGGGCTGCGAATATTATACTCGAAGAAACGCAAAGGGAGAAACAAAGACGACCCTACACAGCTACCGCGTTTATGCTATTAATGCGCTGAAAGAACTGAGAAAATTCCAGTCTGCCTGTAATTTTTCCTTCGTCCCGTGCATAATTCAAAGCAAACACTGTAATATCGAATTTGTAGAAAACATTTCCGGGCACGGATTACGAAAATTTTATTTCTATTTTACTGAACAAAATTGAAGTAACTTCGTGGCAAACTGAATATTATTCATTGTCCAGAATACAGAATTTCGGCAACGTTGAAAACGTAATCGATGAAATACTGCAATGATCGTCAATTCGATTATTTACTTTTAAGGCGTCCGGCCTGAAATATTTCCATTTTACATGATTTTCTTGATTTCATCGTTATAAGACTGATATGATACCACGTACAATAATTTCAGTAGTTTATTTTAGATACGTTTAGTAATTTATTGAATACAAATTGAATAATGCACCAAATATTTTGAATAATGCTACAGCAATTTGCAGTGGCGACTCTGAGTCACCATTCGAGTGCAAAGGGTTAATAGAAGCTACGGTATTTTCGCCGTGAAAAAATAAGTTAGAATTTACAACGTTTGATAGAAAATTCTGACGCGGGGAATTCTGCGGCGCGCAGCGACGTTATGTCCGCTACACGGGGCATTAAAAGGTCCGTGTGAGCCGTAAATAAGCGACGGTTTCCGGTTCGCGGTACGTAACAGGGGAACACACACGGAACAAGCTTTTTTAGTCGTCGGTTGATGCAGACGCCTATAATAAATAGCCGAGTCGACCGGAAAAGTTCGCCTTTCAGCGACAACTTCCATTGGTAAACATCTTAATTTAACGTCGCTCAAAGTAAACACCGAAAACGTTCGACAAACACGTCTGTCCGCAACCACGATACAGCGTTAGTTAGCACCTCGACGACGGATGACGCACCGTTGCGTCGAATCGAGCACTTCGTCACGCGCAACAATACACGAATTACTATCGCTTCGATGAACTGAGACGCACGTGGACGCGAATCAATCAATATCAAGGTTTAATCGAATAGGCGTTTCGTGCACGGGAATAGAAATCTGCGAATTTACAACTTCGACAATATTCTGTGCGCTTATGGCAACGGGTATGTAGTTGTTTTCAACCCTTATGTCAATAACCAGGTACCCATTGTCGATTTCTGATGAATACAAATATGCCCGATTGGAACTGTGAAGTACATGATTAAATATTGTAGAAAATGTTGGTTATTGACGTAAGGGTTAAAGTGGAAAGACTAATTTCTTTCGAAAATTCAAGATATAGGAGCAAAATTCAATTATCCCACGTAATAGTATTCTGCACAAAAGGCTGCTTCTCTTTTGAACGAAATAATTAAAATTTCTCCTGCATTCTTAGTGGCTGAAGGAAACAGAAAAATGTCCACAGAAATCGATTCTTTCTGGGTATCATATCAAATGCAATTACAAGGTATAAGTAGACCCTACAAGATACGTGTATTAAAAGTTCGAACTCGAAATACAATGTGCTGCGTTGGACACATGACAGAAGTGAAACTGCTATTGCACGGCACTTAGAAATTCAGCGTGTCGTTTCGTGCGGTAAAGCGACCGTGTAATCAACGAGACAAATTTTTGCAATCGCGATTTCACACAAAAATTTGCATGAGCAACCGCCAGCAACTAATAAAACAAAATCCATCTTCGCGCCGGAGAATTTGCATACGCTTTCACTTCTCGCTGAAACGTTCCCCAATATTTTCTCGATTTCTCCGGGAGCAGCGTAAAAAGAGCACGATGGCGGAAGGGATCGCGAAATTATGGGATCGAGACATTATTTCCACGTTTCCGTCGCGAATAAAACTTCCTCGGGAGCGGTTCGCAGCCGAGACGCATCGATATGCGCATTTTCCATTCGCCACGAAGAATTCCAATCGTCTGGGTCCGCCGAAGCCCGTTCGGAAATTAGATTCTTTCGGAGCTGCGGGTTCTCGATGAACCGGGAAAAGGTCTTGCGACCAGGAAAAAGGTTCCGGGATTTCGTCAAAGCGAGTTCGAGTTATTAGAAACCTGGCGGCCGTCGTCTCAGTCTGTTATTACACGGCGCCTCGACCTTTTCTCTTATTCATGATAATCGTACGCCATTATTCTCGCACACAGAGGCGTACCCGGTCGTGGCCTTTCTTCCGTCGGTGTTCTGACACCTAATCGGCCATCGGTAACGCGTATCTGTAATTCTATTTCCGACGCGAAATCATTTTCCGCGCCCACGCGGCCGCGAAATGGCCGCGCGTGTGGCGCAATCACGACCACCCTGGAAAAAGCAACGGAACGGAAAGGTGAAGTGGGTCAATACACACCTGCGATGGCCGAATTAGCCGATTTCTGAACCAGGAAATTAGCTGATTTTCTGAAAACTAGAGCACCCGTTCGAACGACTCCTTTCGATGGCTTTTTCATCCAGCGCGAAACGAACGCGACGTGTGCAAAGCAGAATAATTACCTTTTGGCGATGCGAGAACGGTAGTAGATTCTGCCGGAGTCGGTAATAGTTGCTAATTAATGCACTGCTGAATGTAATACGACGCGTTCTAATTATTACTACTTGGTTATGCATTGCTGCATTACTCGTTATCAGATGCAGTTTATTTGTATGAAAGTTTAGAGCAACATACTGCTCATTGTCTCAGAAAAACCCTCGGGTCCGTGCTGTTTCTCTTAGATCTGTAGCTCCAATTTCAAAGTACAACTCGTGGCAAAAAGTTTCCGATCGGAGGCGTTGATACGGATTTTACTGAAAACGTTCGTGTTTTAGGAGTATTAAATATTACTTTATGGAGTTAAAACTGATGGGAAATTAAAAGGGGCTTATTAATGAATGACAAACAACAAAATAACATAAACTTCCATTTATTATAGCAAAGAAACGAGAAAATAAACAAAATGTTACACGAAAATACGGGACACGGCCCAGCGAACGGCCATTCTAGTGGTGAGCGTCACTGGCGGCAACTCACGTCGGGCGAAGATATTTTTCTTTCTGGTTCGAAAAAACGTCGACGTTGCAAACTTTAAAGCGTGGTTTGTCAAGATAAAAGTCTGCTTTATCGTGTGATATAGTTTGATTTTACGCTGGACCCTTATTTTTTGAGATAAACTGAAAAATATCCTCAACAATTGGTGCAAAAGCGGTGTCTCTCCATCTTTTACGATTGTTTTAACATGTTTAATCATTCATAATGTATTAATATTGGATATCACTGTATTCGGGAAAGTCTACAGAATCTTCTGCTGCAAAGAACAATTCAGTATCTTTTATGATAACATCGCAATATTTGTTTAAAGTTGAAAAATATGTTTTTTATTTTACAAAATCATGTTTCTCAAAAACTGTGCGTCTAGGGGCAAAAGTCAGGGCAAAAACCTTTTTTCCGTGTAATATTTTGTTTATTTTCTCGTTTCGTTGTTATAATAAATGGAAGCTTATGTTATTTTGTTGTTTGTCATTCTTTAATAAGCCCCTTTTAATTCCCCATCAGTTTTAACTCCATAAAGAAATATTTAATACTTCTAAAACACGAATGTTTGCTGTAAAATCCGTATCAATGCCTCCGATCGGAAATTTTTTGCCACGGGTTGTAGCGTATCCAAATCATAGCGTATTCGGGGAGCTCGTAAGTTTCCCTTGCGAAAGCGTTGTAATATTTTACGAAAGACGCGCGCTACATTCAACAAAACATTTCACCGGAAGATAAAAATACGTCGGGGCAGATCAATAAAAACAGGAGCGATTCCGTGGGTTTTTCTTTCTCCGCGAGCACTGTGTGACCGAGTTCTGCAATTCCGCGAGGAACCATGCCAAACGGCGGTGGTGACGCGCGAGAAGACGAGATTCGATTTCTACGCGGGCCTCCGTTAATAACACGGAAAGGATTTCAATGGAACACTTTCTACTCTCCCACGGTGGATTCGTGACCGTTGTTGCAGCAAGTCCTCGCAGTTCGCAGACTTCATGCACCTGACGAGTTGAATGATTATCTGGCAGATGGAAGAGGAAGTTTGAAGAGACGTGTCATTAGATTGTTTTTCGTCACAATCCTCGAATTAAAACTGAGCACGGAATACGAGAATGTGCAAGTTAAAACACCCTTGCGGCTGGAGGCTCTATTAGGCTCTTGAAATGATCGATGGACATGCGTTAAAATTACATTGTCATTCGGGGACCATCTATCTCCATTCAGTAGAAGAGATGCAAGAAATAGGATTAGTTAAATAGGTGATGCGAAATCTCGTAAAATTTGCGGACTATGGTATAACAAAAAAATTCGGTTGCATTAAACAATAAAATGCAAAAATGTTTGTATTGACTGCAGGACACAGGAGCGAAATAAAAATTGTATTCTTCTTTTAATTATACTATTAAGCTGAAATTATTACACTGATATCCTTAAATTTTCTTAGTTCGTCCGCTACTTTAAATTGCACGTGTCCATTTTCATCATAAATGCATAAAATCCGCAGTCTAATTATGACATATGATTTTTTCCTCTATCACATTTTTTTCTGGTTTTACTTAAAAAAAGAGCAGTAACTTGTCCCGGTTCGCAGAATCACTCTGTATAGAATACAAAGGTCGAGATACTTTACGCAAAATTATTAGAAGACCGAATGGTTTTGGATGGCTCGGTTGGAAGTACCCTGATTCTGGATGATTTAGATGAATGGCTTCCCTGTCTAGCACTATGAAGAGCCGAAAATCCTCTAAGTGATATGTCTCCGAGGACTAGTTTCTTCATGTAGGATCACTCGGAGACTAAAGTCCTCTGTCTAGGATCATTCGCAGACCAAGTTCCTCCACAGACAATCGTTCAGAACCCAAAAGCGCCCATACCTAGGATTATTCAGAGGCCAGAATACCTCCTCTAACACATGAAGAACCCCAAGATCATCGCCGCATCCTCTCGCGCGACTAATTCCTTCACTTCGCACTAGAAACCAAGACCTCCATCTACAACCATCGCAAACCAAGTTTTCCGTTCCCAAGCACCTCTGTTCGAAATGATTCGACGGCGATGCCCTACTATTCCCTGCGTCTATCATAAAGTTCCAACGACCGATGCGCATCTCTCCCTGTGGAAGACACGCAAAGACCTCGGGATCAAAGCCTAACTCCCTGGAGCGGGAATAGCTCGGAGACCAAGTCTCTCGCTGGTGCTTAAGATCACGTTGGACCGCAAACGCTCGAAGCATCCGAAGCGCCGCGAGCCGACTAATCTAGAAAGGAAATCCGGTGTTAGAGGGGAAACGCACGTACGCGATGTTTGCTCGGCCGACGCCTGTCGAACGGGCGTACAAATAACGATTAATTTCCAATGTTGACGGAGACCGGGTCCACCGGCTACGGGTCCGCGAAGAGCCGACAAGCCCGATCGTCCAATAAAACGCGCGTCCTGATTTTTCGCGCGTTGCGTAAGCCGGTTCTGCGCTATGGTCACGCGACCATCGTCAATGGAAATTACATCCGAAACGGAGCGCATCCGCGACCAACCAGGTTTTTAGAGCGACCGAAACTAGCCGTCTGTTGCATAGATACCGCGGCGTTCACCTGGAACAATTTTATACCAGCTGCGTTGATTAACCCTTATCACTCGAGTGTTAACTCGGAGAGTCACCACTAAAAATTGCTGTACCAGTATTCAAAATATTATGTACATTATTCACACTAAAACTACCAACAGTTAAGACGAAGCTATTTCTACCAAAACCAGTCAAAATGACTGGTCTTTAAAAAATATGTAATAATAGCATATTGTTGTATTTATTCATTTATTACTATCTTACAAAAGGAATATGGGGCCGAGAATATGTCTTTGAAAATATTATGTAGTGGTAATATTCTAGTCTTAGAAACTTCTTTTAGTTTTTCCCAACTGGTTCCGTCTGCGGCAATTTCATTTTGATATGATCTTGTTACTTTCATTTTCATCTTCAGAACTTGAAGGCACGCAAGCACGTCTTCTTTTACGTAAATTCAAAATAGTTTTTATATAATATAGTATATTGTTCACTTTTTGCAACAATTCAGAGATTTTCAATCGTTTTGCTATTTTTAGAGCTAGTAAAATATCGTTATATAAAAAAGAATTAGGTGCTGTTCAAAATGACTGGTATTGGTATAAGTAGCCATGATCCAAAATTATTTTGATTCTAAATAAATTAAAAAAGAATAAAATTCATTATATTACTCCTTTAGTTATTGCTGTGTAAAAGTCACACGTCATTGCGGAAAAAATACATGAAGTAAGTAACATGAAGTAAGAATTTTAAAATGAAATTGTAAAACCAGTCATCTTTACTGGAGTGGTAGTTCTAGTGTTATATATGCTGCTATCTAATCAGTTACTAAATATTAGGTTGTCTTAAAAGTTTCGTTCACTACGTACACATTCCGTATTGTTAGATAACATCAGCATACACAAACAACACAATCTTCTGTTCGTTAATGTTTTATTATTCTTTAAGCTTCCCCTTTCTTAACCATGCCATTGGTTTTCTTGAAAACTACTCTGAATTTGCAATGAGCACATTAATCGAGAACGAAACGAACTTTTGGGACAACCTAATATTTAAGTGATTGTATGAGGTATTATATCAATTTCATATCCATAAAAACGAAAAGAATCATATGGAATGGAATTATTCTCGGTCGGAAGGAATGTTTAATTTTCAAGAATTAATTCTCGCAGTTTGTTATTTAAAAACGAGAAATTTATCATTAGAAAATTGTCGGCCAGTCGAGTGTTGAAAGCATTTCTGCACAAAACTTGCTTATCATGTACGGCCAATATTCCATAATTTATGCCCATTCATCAGCCCCGGCAGTTTGAACGACAAGTGCCTTCAAAGATCGCTTTGAAAACGCTTTTAACCTTCTCTCTGTGCACTGCTGTTCTAATGTTAACCGTGTGTACAGAGGTGTAATTGGACCCCACACGTTTTTCGAGGAAAATGTAAAGAAAACTTTTTTAAAAGATAAGTATACAATATTTGAAAATTTCGGAACATATCGCAGATAGCATTCCTAGAAAATCTTTGGAAAGTTTCCATTCGTCAACTTTCCATTTCCGTTTTTATCAGCCTGGGTTGCGTTTGCACCACACACACAGAGAGAAGGTTAAACAACGTTAAACAGAACCCGAAGGTGAATAGAATTTTTAAAAATTCTTTTCTTCGATCACCGGTTAGGACGTCATTAGAGGGGCGAGTCTTCCGGTTACAATCTCGGTCTGGAGCAGTTTCCGAACTACATAATATGGGTCACCTAAACGCATTCGAAGCCAAACTCCGACGCGAACGGAACGAATCTTTCTCTCTCGCTCTCTCTCTCTCTCGGTGAGAACATGAGGAGTGAATTATTCCCGGTTGAAGAGGCCCTAACTTTGGGCTTACAGTCGCCAGTCTCCGTTTACGCGAAAACCGCTCTTCTCCCTGTCCCTCTCTCTCTCTCTCTCTTTCGGATGGATTAATTATCCAGCAAAAGACGAAGGAAACAAAGTTTTCTTTGAAAGCTCGCCGGCTCCTCGCAGAACACAACTGCCCTCGGGGAGGAGGATTCCCAGTCTCCGAGGCTTCAGAAGCGAATTAAATATGGCAGACCGGCACGAAAGGAAAGTTCGAGCACAAACATTTGTGACAGCCCTTTTCTCGCTATAGTCGCCATGTTTTATTTGTGTGTTTGCTTTTATATTTAAACACATGTTCGAGTTGTCTCCCGAGCCTTTTACAAATCCTTCTTCGTCCTCCGCTGTCCACTAAACGTCGAATTATAAGCAGTTCTTTCGCATTCACGCGACTGTGGACTTGGTTTTAGGAACACATTATGGTGTGGATGATGGCGAGGTTTGTTTTGCATATAAGAAGACATTCTAGACCTCGAGAGAGTAAGGATCGTGTGTGATAGATTTCCGAGATATTCCGTTGTGGGGCGAGAGATCACGTGGCTGAAATAAATCATTATTTAGTTCGAGATTATTTTTAATAGTTCGTTAAGATCAATTCCATTATTAAATATAACCACGCGTTATTGACCAACCACAGCGAGAATGTGTAATGCATCATTATTTTCGACATAAATCCATTTAACGCGCCCAGAAGAGAGATTTATTCCGTTAATTCAACGGCCGCGAATGTTGTATCGATTTCGAAAGGAACGGAAATTCACAATATTTAGCTGGCAAACAGCGCGTGTTACGCATACAGTGACTCGTATATTCATTTTTGCGAGTCCGTCTCGTTTATCCGAGTTATCCGTAAATTTACAAATTTTAAAAGGTGGTAGAACTCAGCGCACGTATCAAATTTTCCGTGTAATAATTCCTTGGAAAATATGTGAGCGAGCATGTACGAGTCGGTACGAATCAGCATCACCGATATTGTACATATAGAGTGTTCGGTTGACGCGGCGAGTTCATATAATATAATAACGAGATCGTCATCGAATTGAATTTCATCGGAAACACGAGTTTCGGGAGTGGCGGCACGATTTGTTTTTGCTCGGCGATTTTTGCGAGCCTGGCGTCTCCTTGCTTCCTCGTTTCGTATTATTCGATTAAACTCGTCCGCGGTAATTGTTCGACAGCGTTCATTGGTAAATACAAGGGCTGCCGGTAGGACGGGCAGAAATGTCGATCGCGTGGCAGATCGCCAAATCAGCACGATCCGTTACGTTTATCGCCGGTTTTATGTAACTATTGTCCGGTGTGTAACTGGGACGACTTCAATGGGAATATCTGTCAATGGGATTTCTCATTGCGTAAACGGCGACGCTCGTTTAATGACGAGCCGCACACACCGGTCGCTTTGATGTCCGCTTCAAAGGTCCTCCATCGTCGAATTATTTAAACATCGAAAGCACGTCGGCCGTATCAGACAGGCGACTTGCGGATGGCGATTCCGCGAGCGTGATTTTTATCGGACAAAGGGGAAACTCGTTCCTCCGCAATTACCCGCAATAATAACTATTCCGCGCGTATCACTTATAATCTATTCACTTTATCGTTCGTTTAACTCTTTCTGAACCAAGAGCACAAGAAATCCTGGTTCCTTTATAACGATCTGCACACAATGATTCATGCAATCACGTATATACTATGTATAATTAGACTGCGGATTTCGTGCATTAATGACAAAAATCGGTGGATGCAATTTAAAACAGTAAAAACATTCAGACAATTTAACAACGCCCATATGTTATTCTCAATTTATTAAAATTGTTGAAAATAGAAAGAAAGTTTTATGTCAAGTTTTATGCATAAAGATTCGCAGTGTACTTACAATGTGTGCAATTTGTACAGGGTGACTCCAATTTGAAGTAACATTTTCCTTTGCCTGTATACATAGCAAGGGGACAAGAGAATTTCTGATTTATCTGGGAAATGGTTAACAACCTATAAATAAATGAACCCAGGAGAGAGAGAGAATAATTGTGCCAATTAACCTTCCCGAAAAATCATATCTTAGTAAAGGGACAAGAGGATGGATGATTTATTCGAGAGTATCTCGTACAGTTTTTCCGACCTAAAATATGGACAGGGGACAAGAGGATTTATGATTTATCTGGGAACCGGTTAGCAACACGCGAGGTGAGTCACGTCCATTTTCCTCGGGTTATTCATGAGAATTGTTCCGACTTACGCAATCGAAGAGGCATTAAGTAGTTAGCAAGGCTCAGCCAGTTAGCAGAATAACCGCGCGCGTGATCCTCGTTCCCAGAGAATTTTTCTGCGGTTGAAAAGGAATCAACGCGACGATGGTGTCGCTGGCACATGCGAACCGAGCTTTAAGCTCGCTGTAACCGCTAAACCGCTGGTATTTCACTCGACAGAGACGTGCATCCGTCGAGCACCACGCCACTTACGCGTGATGCTTGCACCTTGAACGACAGTCTTCCTCAAGATTTTATTCTTGTCTGAATAGAAGCCTAATCGATGAGAGGAATTCCTAATTGGCTTGCCGTGAGGTAATGGAAAATCTGTAATCGCGTGGAGTTTCGCTGCCTGGCGATCAATGTACACTCGTTGGCTTGGGATTTTTCACGTTGTAAATAAACGTCTCTCACAATTTGTTCCTTATTCTCCTTGTTCTCTCCCCCTTTTGGATTCGCAACAGAATTGTTGTACTGTACCCCACGATTGACACAGTTTTAGTTTGCATAAAAACTCATTGTAATCTGGCGATCATTCTTGTCGCGCACAACTAACAAAACAACGTGCAGGACATGCGGATTTTTTTTCAAATCAGTCGAAAATTGTACGAAAGCCGTCACGAGAGATGGACAACGGTTAAAAATTCGCATCGCGAGCATCCATCGCAAATCTCCCATCGCAATCCTCGCAAAAATAGCGTCGGGTTCGCGTGTTCGGCAGAACGCCGTCTCGCCTAATCGTGTTTCGCGCCCGAATATTAAACGAGACCCGTCTAACTTGAGAGAAATCCGAAAGAACGTCTCCGCCCGCAAAAATATTCGTGTTCGGGCTGCTCGGGCCGCGCTTTCCCGGATTCTATTTTCGCCGGGCCGGACACACTTTATCTTGTTCCGTGCACGCTTCGGTATTTTCGTTTCGTCACGCATTCCCGGCGCCTGAAGGAATCCCTTGTCCCGCGGGGGAGAAATAATAATGTCGCCGTTACGTTGCGTTCTTTAAGGCGCCCGATAAAATCGAAACACTACGTCCGCCTCGCTCGAGCGGTCTTTTGTTCGCGCTGACAAATCGCGCCGGGATTACCGAAACTGTGCTGGAATGTAAATTTCGCTTGATCTTTAACGGTGGTCGAAATATGGTACACGGAATCGCTGAACTCGAAACGGGACGCGATATATTTCGACCGTTATCGTTAAGGGTAGCTACCCCTCCTCTATTTTTGACGTTTCCGCAACTCAGACTGTCAATTATACTGAGCATGTCAAGATTATATTAGATATATTATTGGCGGATCGTAAATCTACGATTTTAAATTTCAGCTAGTTCTGTCATGATTTGGGAGACAATGGCACAGCGACGCTTAGGCGCAAGGCAGATTGCACACGGCGAGATCCATAATTTCTCATCAGGACGCGATTTTCGGGTCGATCGCGATCCCATTCAGCGGATCTGCCGGGGCGATTTATGCGGCCGTCCCGCGAAACAACCTGTCGCCAATTAATCTCTTCAGATGGCAAGACGAATTATCCCAGCTTTTGTCGGGAATATTCGCTGCGTGACGTTTTCGCGATCATCGGAATCATATTTCTCGCTGGACCGCTCGATTAATCTGTCTCGTTAATGGATTTATAATTAAAGCCTCTGGGAGCCCGGTCGAATTTTCGAAAACCGATAAATAATCTTCTCGAAGGATTTGCGAATTTGAAGAGACTTTGCGTGATTCGATTCGAACCGCGGCTTTGCACTCGTTGATAGACCGTCCCTCGTTAAAATACCGCACAAAGGGTATGGACATATAAATTTACAGACGGCGAATAACATTTAACAAATTTCAATAATTCTTTAGCTTTTTAGCAAAATCGTCCAGAAATATTTTACGATACAGAAAAAAGGTGGATGATCAATCGTTTATCAGAAATAATGCAAAAGAATTTACAGAATGCCTTCAAATTAATAAAAAAGTTCCAAGTCGTCACTAAATATCCGGTAACTGATACCTTTACCGTATGTATTATTATTTTCTCTGTAATTCATAATTTCTCTCTGTAATGTAAATAAATACTTACATATAAAAATATTATAATTAATAATAAAGATAAAATTCGTACATTTCTCTCTCTCTTTCTGCAGATTGTTCTTTATTAACAACATTATCGACCGGTGTGATTATTGCACAATTTTGAAATATCTATGGTACATGGCTAAACACTTTTTAATAGAACCTTCAATAGCAACAGCAATTTTCATTGTGAACCAATAAGTCACCCTCAATAACATCATCTAATACTTTCATTTCAAATTGTAATGTAAAAGAACTAAATTAAATTAGAACTGAAAGAGAAAAAAAGAACTGAATTAAATTGCGGATTATAACAGTCCTAAATTGTTTATCAAATTCACACAACATCAAAAATCAGCTCTTTGGCTAACCGTCCAGCGAGACTCGGTGAAAAGAAGATTATGAAACGACGTGTAACTATACAGAATCCCAGCCTCGAGAGATGAATCGATCCTATCGAAATCACAGCACGGCTTTTAAAAGTCGCTATTCGCCGTGTCGATATCACGAAGTGATTTCATTAGCCCGAAAAGGGGGATGAAGAAGGCGAATATTGGAGGGTCTGTCAATGAAATATTGCCTTCGATAGACTGTCTCTCCGACGGCGTGTTCTTCATCGGAGTTCTCCGCTTTTCCACTTTGGGGCTCCCCAACCTATTCCTCCCATTTTTCCGGGGCTGTTCCGCGGCGCGGCTCTTCGTGGGAAGATCTGGCTTTCGAGACACGTAGCCATGCGTGTCCTAACGATCAGGGTAGGATGGCATACCGACAGAGGGTTCGCGGCAAAGAGGAAATGAAGAGGAGGACAGTATTTTCTCGTGATCGACGAAGAGCCTTTGCTGCCTGATTGCTTCTCTTGCTGCAGCGCCAGGAGACTTCTTTTTAAGCTCTCGGTGAAATACTGATGTCCGGATCTTGTCCGGATCTTTATTTCACCATGTGTGCTCTTGACGTGTTTGCTTTATGTACTCTTTTATACTTTATACTTCGTACCATTTATTCTGTTTTTCATTGTTGTATGATTCGAGTATGACACTCGAGATTCTACTACAGTACCGCTATATTATTAAAGTCAGATACAGTTACTTTACCAGGGAAACTTACTTTATCACCAGCCATTCGCAAGCATATTCATTTTTGATGTTTCAGCTCCCAAATCAATAGGGTTCGGCTTGCCATGAAAGTTAGGACCCGATACAATAGTCAAGGGTCTACTAAAAACATGGATCCCTTCAACCTAGTTCCCTTACAGTCATTGCCTAGGGAATTTACGCTCCCATAAACTGTGGAAGGGACATATAAATGAATTTGTAACGTAACTACCCACAACACTCATCGTGATCTTTTATTCAACCGCGTGGCCAACTCCTTGGAGCATTTTATCTACACGTCCATTCGGAAAAGGGGGATGCAACGTTGAAAAATAAGACAAAATTTAGGATAGCTGCTAGTTTACTGCAAATTGTAAACAGTGAGTATAGAGTGGAGAAAGTGCATGTTTTATCCGAATAATCGAGAACATCTCCACTCTAATTTCCAGCGAATTCGAATCGACGGAACGGCGCGACGGTAATTGGTTCACTTAAACCGTTTCGGCGGAAGGAAATCGAGGCGGGTGTTGCGATTCACTCGGCGCAGCCTCCTTTTCGCACCTACTTTCGCGCGGAACGCTCTCCAGAGCGTCGTTGAACACGGAACGCCGAGAACTTAGGGACGCCTCTCGTACGCCGCGCGCAACAGACCCTTTTGTGTTTGCATTTGCATCGCTTCTAAATGCGGCGGCGCACTCGAAACGAATCGTTTTCGCTGTTGCACGCGCCGAGGAGGCCCGTCGACGTGACTTTTTCGCGATTCCGACGCGTCGACGGTCCCGTTCCCACTGCACAATCTTCCCGCTCCTCGTTTCTGCTTTCCGAGCTCGTTCGACAATGTTGTCGGCAAAATTCGAGACCTGTGGATCGCGTTTCGCTCGTCGATGCTTCTTGATATTCGATCGCAAAGCTTCCCTCGCCTTCGGAGAACGGTCCCTAACCTTGGTCCCGTTCTGGAAAGCTCTTGGCATCGATTTACTGTTTCTTCTTGGCGCCGCGCCGCCGCCGCCGCCGCCGCCGCTTCGTTTCGACTGGATTAATAGCTCGACACGTTAATTCGTTCCTCGCCCCTCTGGCTGGATATCTCGCAGGTTTTTGTGCGCACTTGGAAATTTCACTTTTTCACATCGCAACCTTGCCTCGGCAAAATTAATGGCGCCACTCTGCGGAAGAACGCGTTTCTTCCAGCGAGATTCCCAGATTCTTAAGCGTTGTCCAGTGTCCAACTAATTGCCATGCTCGGGCTTTATGGATTACAAAACTTTTGGACCGTTAAAATTGATTCGTCGGGTAATCGGGCGGAGCATAATCTATTCCTTAACGAAGAAATTCATGCATGCTAAAGTATCACAAGTTTAATTCGAACTGTTGTATGTTTTATTTATTATACATTTATTCGTCGTAGGTTTGTCTTGTTATTTGAATCTGCAAGCTACGCGTACTGCCGATTTCAAAATAATTTATAGAAAGTGCAGAAGACTCAGTTGTCTAGATGTGTTTTACTACGACGTTTACTGCTACGTTTCCTTCCGTAACGTCGTGTCTGACCACGCCCATAGCACCACCCTCCTGTTTCCACTATCACCGGGCGCAACCAATCGCGAGACAGTCGCAAGACGTCAGCCAATGACGACGATCTCACTGCGAAATAGTGGTTTCTTGTGAGTTATCAAAGTCTCTGAATTACGTGTATAGTTGCTCTGTTAAATGAATATTATAGACGTTCGCTAACCAGATTTCGAGTTGTCCCCATTGCGTCGAACTCGACGGGACGATTAGGTTCCCAGTGTTCCTCGGTCGAGTCGAAACGGAAAGGTGGCTTCGCATCCTTCCTCTCCCCGCCGATGGGAAACGGTGTATTGCGTCGTTCCATTTAGACAATGAAGCATTTACTGCGAGATCTGCGGACCTCGTTATTCAACGCGACCGTGTCAGTCGCGCATTGTGCTTCCGCGAAATTCCCTATGCGCCGGTTCATGCAGCCCCGATGCATTGTCACGATCGTATCGCGCCGGAGGATCGATGCGCACCGTCTTCCACAACGATTGATATGAGGGGGTCAGTAAAATACAAATCAAAACTTTCCTACAACTCCATTGGAATTTTCTGAACACACGAAAACATATTTAGCGACTTAAAATTATCGGGGATTATCTTTGAACCTAAAAGCATGGTTTTGGTCATTCTTAATACACATCAGAAGAAGATTGAAAATAAAAAAAGTTAGCATTAATTTTTGCCAACCGTCGCTGTATTTCTTTCTTTTTCACTCGCTATCCTCGTCTATGTCCTAACGTTACTCCATACCGTCAATTAAACCACTAGATGCAGTTGAAATTATATCGTGTTTAGCGTGATTTTAATCAGAAAACACAAATAAGCAGCTCGAGCTCTTTGGCCCCTCTTTGGCCGAACTGACTTAGATCGCAAAGCTCCCTCGCGCTTAGACGCGGGATTACTGTGGTACGTGGTGCAGATCGAATGTAAGACATGCCTACTCGAACTCCCACTCGCCCTCACGCAGATAAGAACAACCACTTCCACAATAACGTTTCTACAAGTCCGGCTAACATTCCGGCTGACTCTCCTATTTTCGTGGTCGAATCACCAAATCCTCGACAGCGTCCAATCATCCAGACTTTTCAACGATCTTAGCCCCGTTCAGTACCCACCGCGAACTTCTGCAACGAAAGCTTTGCACTGCAATTTCATTCGAGAGAGAGAGACTTTTCAATCGTTTAAAACTTACGACGGACTTCGGCGTCGCCGTTCGAGAGACTATTAAAGTATGGTTGCCCGTAATCATTCTGCCACGTAATCTTCTTCGATCTTAATGCATTTTTGCTGCTATCATATTCCGGCCTCTGCCCAGAAAATATTCTTTCTTCCAGGGGCAGGCTGTTGCTAATGTGTTTAGGGATTTGGCGATCATCCAGGGGTTCAGCGATCGCCTCCTCTAAGGACTCGCCGGTAGTTAGTTTCACCTTCTCACATGTTACTTCAGTTTTCCGTCAGCTTCTTTGAAGCGGATTTTTAAAGATCAGCATCTTTCAAGATCCCGTTTAAGGAAGATAAGATCTTCTCGGCAAGACGTCTGTGATCTTACAGTAGAATTACTGTGTAAACTCTAACGTAGAGGGCACCATAAATG
Organism: Lasioglossum malachurum; assembly: GCA_028455605.1. Lineage (NCBI taxonomy): Eukaryota > Metazoa > Arthropoda > Insecta > Hymenoptera > Halictidae > Lasioglossum > Lasioglossum malachurum. The sequence continues at coordinate 10,484,537 of CM052319.1, read as the reverse complement.
TTATTCTTGTGCGTTTATTTACGAGGTGTGATAAGGAAGAAATGTTTCTTTCTTCTGTGACCTTGTATGACCTTGAAGATGAATTCGTTTTGGTACACACGTTTTCATATGATATAAAAAAAAATACATAGTATTCCATTAAAAAAAATTGAAGGTCACCTTCAATTCTAAAGAAATAATGCAGACAAACAAATTACAGACGTTAACCGAAGGGTTAAAGTGTTCAGTTCAAAGTGTGTCGCTGATCCAAAAATGTTGAGACACGCCGATTCAGAGCATAAGCGATTCTTTGAGAGGAATTGTGGGTCCAGGTTCGAAAGCAGCAATAACTTGATCAAAGTCTCATCTCGGGACCGAAAGTCCGGCGAATCTGTTCTCGCATCTTTGGCACTCTTTCTGTGTCTCTCTCTCTCTCTCTCGGCCCCGTTGCTTCCATGCCCGAGGAAATAAAGAAGCGCTGCCCCAAAACTTCATCCTAACGACCCCACTTCGCCGCTGTTTGTCATTCATCGTTGTCCCCGGCAGTGCCAAGGTCTCTCGGCTCGTTCCTCATCTTTTTCTTTCCCTGTGGCAACTTCTTGTCCGACGGCCCCCCCTCCCCCCGCCGCCCCCGCGCCACTTTCTGCACGCTACTCGGCTCGGGCTCGAGTTGTTCTCCGTCTTGGCACGTTTTCAGGGTTAAAAAAGAACCACCAGCGAGAGCCTGGAGAGAGCGAGAGGAAATCTCCGCGTCCTCGACACTCTCGCGGCCGCGTTTGCGGTGCCGTCGAACAGAAAGAGGCCTCGACTTCCGCCGGAAGTCGAATCTCAGCCCGCCGGCTTTTTCCGATCGGTCCAACATGCGATCGGCGAATCCCCGCTAATTTTTGGTTAACTCAATATTTTCTTATGTATTGAGCGGTATGGCCCAAAAAGAATATTTCAAACAATTTTTTTCTTCGTGAAAAAATAATTTTACACAGATTTTGCACTTTAAATTCACCCTTTTGCAAATCAAATCACCCTTGCGCAAATCAATTTCAACCTTCTACAAGTAAAGTATTTTTAAGTAAGTTCTTGTAAAATTTTGCGGAATTCAAAATTTTAAAAAAAATTTCTGCATCTTTTGCGAATGTCTCGAACACTATTTCACGATAACAATGCCGTACGCAACTCGGATGGATAAATGCAAGATGTTTCCACGAACGAAGATCAGTCGCCGAATTCTCCGACTCAACTCGCACAATTTTTAATTCGAAGATTATAGTAATATTGACTGCATTCGACGCATTAATGCGAGCCACGTTCAACCACGACTGCCAACCGATTCTTCCCCTTGGATGCTTCACAGAAAGCTATTCCCGTATTCCAATTACATACTTATGCTCACACACACACACACACACTCACAGGTACGTGAGTATGCGCAAGCGTTCCCGATCGAGTCAATCAAATTATCCATCAACGATGCATTTCCCTTAATGCCCTAACCACTTCAGCGAACGATCGATAGCTTCCAGACGGGCGGAGGATCCATCAAGCGGAGCGAGGATTTCTCAAGCAGATCTCGGCAAAACCTGAGAGCGCTTGCGGACCGGGAAACCTTCTGAAAAATCGCTTGGCAATCGAATCGGCCATCTCATTTCTCCATACGTCAGCCAATGACTTCTTGCTTATAAAACTCCATTGTAAACATTCTTTTGTCGTGTTGAAATAAAGGTAGACATACAAGATACATAAATTTTCTTTTTCCTTCTGTGAACTTATTCAAGATCAAGATAAGTACTAATCATTATCAATCTCCTTTACTATTTCATCCAGAAACGAACTGTTAAATCACGCAAGCAGCTATGAACGTCACAGTACAGCTGTAGCTCTTCGTATCAGCAGCTTCCTTCATACGATCAACAATTGCTCAGATATTCCATTGTTTGCAGTGAAACGCACAGTAGATTGGCCGAGTAAAGGCATGATCGGGGCACTCGCTTCTCCAATTGAAATTCCGAAATTGGCTGACCAACGAGCCTCGTTTCCTCGTCCACATTCCTGCGACATGTGAGTCAGCCTTAAGTCCCGACCCGTTTACATAGCATCACGATCCACACGCCTCCGCTGGTGGCACGCGCGCAGACCGGACGCAGCTCGGAGAAAACGAATGAGAGACCCGGGAGCTCTCTGTGTGTATGCGTGTCCAGCGTCTGCGCGCGCGCGCGTGTGTGTCTCGCTGCAACTGCAGTTCGCACCGGCGATATTCGCGCGTGGAAACTTACAGTTTGCGAGACACCGGCCGATTAACTGAGGATTAAACGCGAGCGTGTTCCAGAGAGCCGCGAGCGACAAACGAGCCACCGCAGGAGTGTTAAGTTGAGAACACAGTTGTTCAATTCGGGGCTACGTTGTTCGACACGCTCGCGCGGAATTGAGACGTTCAGCGTCTCCTGTTAACACATTGCAGAACGTGTCTGCTGGCATTATTGCGAATCTGCGTCCGTAAAGGTACGTGACCATGTTTCTGTCGATAGTTGCTCTCGAGAGTACACTCAATTTGCGTGTACATTTCAGAGTACTTCGGAAATTTTGTTCCTCCCGGTGATCGACGCGTGAGAGTCAACTCTCGGGAAGTCCTCTCAGGTATGTGGACACTCGAATTTCATGCGTGTAGCTCTCAGACGAATTTCGATAGTTCTTACAACTATCCTATTCTTAACCCTCATCCGTCCTTCATTTGACGAACTGAATCTGTCCCTCGGCGTCAAATTGACACAGTGACAAAAAGTCGATAAAATAACAAAGTAAATAGTTGTTTTACGATGATTCTTTCTTCGAATTGATGAGTTAACATTTACATCTTAAGCTTCTCGGTTATGTGTTTTGCATTGAAAATATAAAAGTCACGCGAAGTTTAGGGCAAAATTTACCTACAAATAATAGAACAGCATAGCTTATTTCGGGAAAACTGTGTCAAATTGACACGAGGGACGCATGAGGGTTAAATACTCGTGGACAGAATAGATGCGCCAGAGTTTACTGCAGTTGATGCAATGTACTTGACACCAAACCTACTGACCATCAAAAGTGGCTAATGTGTATGGTATTATAAAAATAACAAGATTAAATTTATTTATATTTTGTGCGATTTTTACTATAATATATACTGGAGTAAAAAAATGTATCCAATCAATTCGCATGAAAACACCTTTAAAATCTCAATAAATGTCAAATAAAAAATCTAAAATGGGTATAGATTTAGTGTCAATAAGGAAAAAAAAATGTTCCAAAAAGAGTTAGCGGACCCGCGAGAACATCGCTGCCGATGTCCTAGCTGTCGAGTGATACATTTTCATAAAGCTACGATAACTACATGCTGCCGAATAATACAAATTACGCCTCGAAACCGCAAAAGTAGGCCACTTTGGGATACTTGCGCGCTAGATTGATCTTTTCAGAATGGTTCGAGACCGCCCGGACTGTATCTAGCGGTGTGTGAGCGTGCAAAGACAGTCACGTGACAGACATCCTCAAAGTTCCGAAGCCCGAATTTTAAGAGGTCGCCCCGAGTGCCGCAATTTGAAGGCAACCTCGTCGCGGAGAGCGTTCCACTGCTCCCAAAGTTGTTTACAGCTTCTTGCTCGTTAGCGTATGCGTTGTTAGATGAATAAATGACGCAGAGTTAAGTTGATTGCCGCCATATGGCTTCGGCTATCGTCGTGGGCCTTTGAAAGATTAACCAGGCTTCTCGGCTGCGATGATGAGTACCCGAAGAGACGATAGACAGGGGTGAGTCGTCATAAAAGAATCATCGTCTTCGGGACTCTCGCATAACACGGACAGAGAGAAAGAGAGAGAGAGAGACCACCCCCGCGTAACTCCGAAACGGCCTCGCGAGAAAGCGGAAGAAGGTCAACAAGGCTCTGACTCCGGCGTTAAGAGATCTTTTGTATAAATTTTTGATGACACACATTCTCCCGCCTCGTGGCCTCCGCCGTACGATATTCTACACAGTATTTACGAACTTCAACGATCGATCTCGTGAATCAGAATCAGCTATTATTGGCTCGCGGATGCATGAACGAAACTCTCGGTCACGAGGAAGCTAAACATGTAGGGAAAGGTTCTGTGAATATACATAGTCGCAGAACTGTAAATTTTGAGAGCGATTGCGGCCTAGATTGAACTTCAATCTAACATTTCTGACTACTGAAAAACCGAATCTTTGCATCATGGAGGAATGAGAAGGCGTGTCCCGCACCCTTGCAATCCTGGAAACGAGCCTACCCCGTTAATCCAGAGCGTCGTCGGAGCGATTTACGGGGTTTAACGTCGCGCAAAAATATCCAGCGTGGCGTTTCACTCTCTCCAGCGACATTTGTTTTATCTTCCTTCCACGTGGTGATCCTCCTTCAGCCGGATGAACCGTTACCTTACTCAAACCGGACAGGAGAAGGGCAGGTGCCCGCTCGTGGACGGCAGGTGAGTGGGCAGACTGACAAGATATACGGGTAACCTTCCGATAAACGCGGACGTCTGATCCCCTGGACACCGTGGGCAGCAATCATGTTGACATTGCAGCTAGCGATCTTGCCCGACCCGAGGAAACACCGTCAGAGATCCTCTCTACTCTAGCTAGTCGATCGAATAAAACTCACGTGTTCCACGGTACGAGCACCATCAACCTAAACCGATTATTCGTTAAACACCAGGATCAGATTATCCGAGATTAGACAACAGAGATTCGAGAAGCAAACCTGAGGGGTCCTGCTAAATGCTCGGCAAACACACTGTGTATCCAGGAATTATCTTCATCATGGATGAATTTTCGCATCAACCCCCGTATTGACTGTACACACAAGATTAAAAGACGTGTTCTCTTCGTCGTCAAATTTTCAGCGTGTCAGTGTCCTTCAATGTCTCGGATAAAGTTCCGAATTTTGCGTAAAGGAAATTCACGCTTCCCATGGAGAAAATATGCCAGTTAAACGACATTCTTCGGAACGTTCTCAGTTTTATACTGAAATGGATTCTAAATGTTTGAAATGTTCGGAGAATTTCACCGAAATTTCTCATTGAAGAGTACAGTTGAAAAAAGACGAGGAACGGAATGAAATAGTTGCAGCAAGGTCGTGAAAAGCACTCGGGGGAGCAGCGGGAGACCGGTGTCCGAAAATTTCCGAGTTTCATTTCGAGGTGTGTCCTTTTCCCGACAACGCGACATGGCACAGGACAGATCAGACAAGTGTACAATGAACGAGCGAACCGCAATCTTCGCCGACTCTCTCTCTCTCTCTCTTTTTCAGCACGTCCATTACCGTGGCCGATGTCTGCGGATGACGCTCGCGCGAGAGTCATGCGACCATCCATCACGAAGTGGCTTCCATTCGGCCCGGAAAGATACAAAAGCGGCCGCGGAACGATCGATCAAGTTATCAACTTATCGCCAGACGTCCAACAGCTCGCGCGGGGAACTGACTCCCGGAGAAACGGACGCGGCGAGATGATTCGCGGGAAAAAATTGCTTATTTCCGCGGAGGACGGGAATCCACGCGTCGCGACACTGCGGAATAACAAACGGAAATCCTACATCTCGCGGCTTTCTCGCAATTACTCGGAATTGAAGATGTAAGGAAGACGGAGGGAGACGTTGCTACAGTGGATGGCTAGCGGACAGTGGTTGATGATGTGCGGAGAACTTCGTAGTTCATAATCGCGAGATCTAAGCCACTATCGAGGGAGTACCTTCTTCTGGGATAAGTGAATCTTTTGTCGCATCTGTCATATTAGTGTCTTCTGTGCTTTTCACACGTTCCGTGCCACGTGACACCGAGACTTCGACCACCCGACTAGAGGAAATAAATTAGCCCAAGAGTCGGGGCTCTTGAGCCCGAAGCGACGGGACTCGTCCAATTTTTTCTGCGTCTTTCCGGCGCCATAACCTTAACAGTTTAAGACAGCGTCTGGACCACTTCTACAGCTCACCCCCAATTTTTTCCCGTCATTTTTTACCACCTCCATCACAATTTTCACATCCCTTAAAAAGCATCTTCCTGTTCTTCTTCAGTCTTCAGCCTGTCTTATGTAAGTCACAACTTTGTACAAACGTCCTACTTAAAATATAAGTTGTACAGTTATTTCAGTTGAAGTAACCAAGCCAGGGGTGACAGATGTGAGAAAAGTCGAGTTCACCGATCTTTTCCATCTGCGCACGTACACCGCGTGTACCAGTGGTAGTGCACGGTGACATATTTATTTAATGCGCTAAAAACATATATTTTATAACTAGTAAAGAAGGAGACTCTATAAAAAAATCCAGTATAAAACAAAGCACATAAGCTTGTTGAATTGTCGAGCAAAAACGGCTCGGCACGGAACGGGTTAATGATCTTTCGTAATATGGACCTAAAGCTCCGTCCACATTGATGCAACATCGAGCAACTCTATGTCGCCTTCGTCTTCGTGTTGCTTCAGTGTGGACATGACTTAACAGACGAATGTTTAGAAACTTTTCCGGTCGATCACTAGCTAACAGGGTTTCGCGAAAATTCATAACGATTTATTCTTGCGAAATTCAAGGAAAAGCGACGCGTCAGCTGTAGCATGCCGAGTTCCGGGAACGAGGCATAAGCAGAGTCATCCGACGGTCAGAAAGAACTGTACAGAAGTTAAGCGAAGAGGTTTCGTGTCTCGTATCCGGCCCGATGAACGTGTCCGATGATGTCACCTCGATAGTCCGCTCCTACGCCCTGTCCCTCTGCCGCCTCGTTGAATTCCTACGCGCAAATGCGGCCTGACGAAGTGTGTCGAGTCGTTTTTGGCGTACTTCCACCGGGAAAATAGACACGGGGCGCCTCGGTACCCCGAATCACTGCCAGGAGCAGCTCGTTCCGCGGCAGTTGAATCGTAATTTTCGGGGCCTGGTTGCTCCGGGTCATCGAGGATTCGTTCTCCTCGTCCCCATCCGCCTCGCTAGGCGAACGTTATCGCGATGGAATTAGGCGGAAAAAGAACTTTGGCCAGGCCTCGGTCGTTACGGTGTTACGTTCTTGGAACATATTCTTCGAGTGACGAGTTCATTCGGAAGGAAATTCGGTTATTCTGATTTGCCGCAGTGTCTAGAGCCGCAGAATTAAGACTTGTCTCCCCACTTTCCTATTCAACGACGCTGTTCCCCCACGATTTCCCCACCGCCCGGTCATGTGACGTGCAATTCGCCACGTGACTAATCAGGTACTGGCAGAGAAAGGGTATCTTTTCCTCGTCGATTCTCGTGTCTCGATAGTCGCGACTAATGAAAATATTCGGACATGAAGTCACTAACATAAAACAATTTTATTTCATATATTTATAATTTATTTTGCTGAATTTTATTAGCTGCATTTTTATCATATTTGACACGAAACCGCTAATATAAAACAATTTTATTTCATATATTTATCTTGTAATTCATCAGATATATTTTTACCGTGCTTGACGTGAAGCCGTTAATGCAAAATAGTTTTATAAGCTGCATTTTTACCAGATCTAACACGAAGCCGCTAATATATTAGGTTGGCTATTAAATTCGCGACCTTTTGTTTCGTAATTCTTTTATTGTATCATTATAACCTCATTCAGTGACCATCCATTTTGAACTGTACAAGTACATCATTGGAAAGCTCTGGATTTTTCGATTCATTTAATATAAAATACTCGTGGTTAAAAAATGTATATAAATGACTTTGTTTGAGAAAATTTGGCCAACCAAATAAAACAAATTTGTTTCATACATTTATTTTATTTTGTAATGCATCAGCTACACTTTTACCGTGCTTGACGTGAAGCCACTAATGCAAAACAATTTTATCAACAGCATTTTTACCATATTTGACGTAAAGTCATTAATATGGAGCAATTTTAGCGGTTGCATGTTTAACATACTCGATCCCATCATCGCGATCTCAATGGGACGTGAATGTAAGATCAATGAAGCAGTTGCGAAAGCTGAAAGTGTCCGAAAAGGTTGTCGTCTAATTTTGGATCATCGGACTTCAGAGGTCCGCCACAACTTGGACGACGGAACGCGCGCACAATTTCGCCTAAGTTCCGAGAACCGCTCGGTTCTAGAAAAGACGCGCAGTGTCGAAGAGTGTCCCGGAGGTAACTCGCGTTCGGGGAAACGGGGATGCACGTGTACCCGTTCCATTGAAAGGACGGTTGCCAAAAATCGGCGAGAGTGGCTCGCGTGCGCTCGCGGGCCACGCGCGACTAATATCTATTTGTAGCGATTGCATTTCGCCGGCGGTTTATCATCGTATCGCGCGAGTAATCGGGGATCTAGAATTACTCGCAGTCAGCGAGTCGTGTGTCAAGGAACGGCGCCACCGCCTTGCAATTCCGCGAAATATTTTCGGAAGTATGTACGAAACGCCGACAGGAAACGATAATAAAAGTATCGCATTCCACGTGGATAGAAAATAACATGAAAGAAACGAGTAGAAAATTTACAGGGTAAAAAAAAATAAGAGGAACGAAGCAGCGTAAAAATTAATCAGCGGAGAAATTAGATGGAAGCGGTGTTATTAAATCCGTTGTCGTAATTTTTCACGGCAAAAGAAAACGAGGAAATATGTGAGTTTAATGAAATTGCAAATTGGAATGCGCGTTACAAGCTGCAGCCACTTTCTCGAAATCGATCCCGGCGGCTCATTTGTCACCGCAATTTCGAAGCCCCTCGTCGGCCGAATTGGGAACATTAATATCCATTAAATTGTTCATTACCGTAGCGTTCCGACGAAATTAATAACAATGGAGGCAGCATCGGGCTGTTTCTTTTAATTTGTTCCCATTAGTCTCACGCGAACGCGATTACGTTCCTCTGTTTCGACGGTTTTTGTCGGGCAGAGTACTTTCACTTTAGCTAACTCCGGCTGTTAGACAGCTCGAGAACAATGCGGGATTCCGCGAAACTTGTCGCGTTCGTTCTGTAATTATACGCGAACATGCATATCCCGCGCCGAAAGAAAAATCTTCATTTCGTTTTCACTGGCTCGAACAAAAATCTCGGATCCGTTCGATCGCTTAGCGTCAGCTTTAATCATGGTACATTATGTACCTCTTGAATGGGAATGAAACGCTCTCTAGCCGCTGCATCTTTGTAACTTTAGCCATTAAGGCCACTGTTCTACTTCGATAACAGTTTCATTTCAATATTTGATCGCTCTCCAACTTTCCTACACGGCGACTTGATCTAAGTATAATTTTCTTTTCTAATTAGCAATGATACGGCGACCAGGATATCTCGAGATTAGAACGATCGACCGACCTCAAACTTGGCGTGCACTTTCAGTACCCTTCTCGCTATAGCTCGTATGTCGTAACGAAGTTATAGCAACTTATTGTTCTAGTTTCGCTGATGGCGAGAGATTACGAAATCGGAGAGACGAAAGGGAAACATAAGGAGATTGGAAAACCGTGGTAAAAATTGGAACATGAACAATTGAGTTTTACATTTTACATAAGAAATTACGTAGATTTGGATACTCTTTGTCTTGGATGCATGCGATTCCTTTCAACAAGCCCGCATTTGATCTTTGCTTGATCGAAACATTTCTGAAGAATGTTGAAACACGAACACAATAGCTATAACGAAAGGCATTGTAGTTTTACGATAAAAAATCGCGAAGTCAACCTCAATGTTCTTGTTTTGAGGTAAAACGCTTCCTTCGGATGCTTTCTTCACGATCGCAAGTAACAAGCTCAGCTTTGATCTCTCCGTTATCAAAAAATTGTCGGACAATGTTGAAACACGAAGAAAAACGTCCGGACAATAGCGGACAATGAAAGGTATTGTAGTTTTACGGTAAAAAAAATCACAAAGTCGACCACTTTCTCATTAAAGAGAATAAGGTTTCCTTTGGATGATTTCTTCGCGGTTGCACTAAATTGCTTGTAACAAGCTCGCCTCTGATCTTCGCTTTATCAAACAATTTCTAGACATTGAAGCACGAACGAAAAACCGTCCAGAGATCAGCTACCGCAGTTCTACGGTCTAGTCGGAAAGTTAGCCTGAATTTGCCCGTTCGGGGAGGGCAAAGTAGCCTCTTAAGTCACGGGGATCTCGGTGCATAACATTTCGGAGTCCTCGGGAGTATCGTCTCGCGCACAATAGAAGGTGTTGAACGCCGGAACTGAAAGGTTCCACGACCGCGAGATTACATCCAGTTCGCTGACCCTATACAACGAGCGTATCGATCATGGACAAGCCACTCCTAGCCGCGCTCTAAAGCGTGTTTATCTCCGGTTGCGGAACCGACGCGCCGCGGCATCGACAGTTCAATTATGCTACCCGGGCCCCCGTGTCTCGACACACGCATGCTTACGTAGACACGCGCGCGTGTGTGCTCCCTTAAAAAACGCCGGTGTCGAAATGGAACGTTGAATAGCTTTAGAAATGATTGACTCTGTCGCGACGCGAAACTACGCGATATCTCCATTCGCGGGAAGAATGGAAGGAAATGGGCCACGCGTATTGTCCTTGAAGCCAGAGCGTGGACTATTATTTCTCATACTGACGGAGGGGGAGAAAAAGTTTCGGGAAACGCTTCTCTTGTTTTTGTATTACAGCGTCGAAGTAGTGTTCCTTTTAATCTCTTCTCTCGGAATTTTTGAAGCGGTTGCTATCTTTGGTTTATTTTATCATGCTTGTGTTTTCATTCACGGTTCTCTCTTATCTTTCTCTCTCTCTGCTTTATTCCTGGCCCCGGTGTGAAAAGACGCGCGGTAAAAAGACAGCCAGACGGAGAGAGGACAGAGGAACGACAATGTGCGTTTTAAAAAGTGTTGAGCTGCTGACATTACGTTTGTTTCTAACGTGGATTTAATGGAGTGTTCGTAGGCGGGGAATACCTTTGAAACACTGCCATTTTTACAGACAGAAATCACAGACGATTAAATCTTGCGAACAGTATCACAGAACAAACGTATCACCGGGTCACTCCATTACTAGAATCTGTGATTACGCTAATGTCCTTTTTCACAAAATCGGTTCCTTCGCGAAACCCATTTAATTCATTAAAACGCCCCACTCCACCAACCACGAAACCCGCAGCTTTCTAAGTAATCGAGTCGTCTTGTCTTTCCTGTTCGACTCTGTTTTTATTTTCTGTTGCCATTTCGCAACCCAACTTGTTAAAAACCAGCATGGTAGGAGAGGCAAATCACAAATTAGCACTTGCATCTATGCAGCTTCGGTGCAATATAGCAAAGGTCTAAATATATTATAACGAGCCATTATTAATGACTGCTTTACACAGCACGATATTCAAACAACAGAGAAACGCACGACGTTCATCTAAGAAACGCACGACACAGTGGTGGTCATTCATGCCCCATTCATACGTCTCACACGTACCGCGGTTAGCGTATGCAGTGACTTTTCTCAACACAAGTTTTTTGCTGTATATCAATTAAATAAATCGAAGCCGCACTATTTTACTAATTAGCAGCGGCGCAACTGCCGTAATGCGGTAGACTATAATTTGTCCGAATTATTAACCAATTAATGTTCGAACCTGGAATTAACCGGAGTCCACTGTATCTTGAGTGGGAAAAATGTTAGAAGAGTCCGCGTACGAGTATGCAACGAATAAATAGGAAGTAACGAGCGCAACTAATTAGATTTCAACAGGAGAAATTGAAAAATCACTCACGATACACGGGGCCCCAATACTTTCAACCGCCGATATCGGGTGGGGACATCGATAGAAAGTTAATCGAGTCGCGGGCTCGCGGAATCGATAGTTGCTTCAGCTGACGCGACCCGCCAGCCAATCGGGCACGGAAACGGGGACTGATGCGGCTATTTGCCGAATTTCTCGCGAATTAATGGACGACCGACCCAGTTCATTACTCTTCGTTAACGTTCATACGATATTTTCGGGCGTCGCCAAGCGCTAAATCGGACCACTCCCACCGACGTGAAAAATGAACAAATGCTGGACAACTCGATCGCCGTTCTGTGCCATACACCGCCGGACAACTGTTCTCCCGGTTGAAGAATAGCGACTTTAATTGGAGCGAATTATTGTCTCTATTCGACGGCATGTCCCCCCGTCGACCGAGCTTCATCCTGGAAAGGTTAACCTATGTACCGCGTACATGCGATCACTCATCTCAAGACGCTTCGACAGTTAATGTCTTTATCCAAGGAGAAATCAATCTTCAATCCTGAAGACCATAAATCAATTTATTTTTAATACTCTTATATCAAATTTACGGATCAAGCGTTCCTCCGTGAACGGTTTTACGAAGGCGAATGTATCTGATCATTTTCCGTAAGTGGAAAAAGTAGACCGACTTTAGATGGAGTGTTAATAAAAATAATTTTCTTTGTTCGCTATACAGCTATTTGTTAGCATTCCGATCGAAAATGTTTTTGTCCGATATAGCATGGTTTCAAGAGAGCTTCCACGTGATCATAGCAAATTTTTTGTCAACTCTTTTTTCTCATGAGTTTTCAAGGTCATCTTCTCAATTTTTTGAAATATACCTATAATTTTTTTACAGGAATCTGTTAGAGGATTTCAAGACAAATTCGGTAAGTAAGTAAAACACAAAAAATTGCTACAATTACGCGGAAGCTCTCTTGATACTGTGCTATTATCGAATTAAAATGTCGTTAATATTTCTTTTGCTTTTTAACAAAATCGTCTAGAAAAATTTTACTTCTACAATCGTTTATCCCAAGTAATAATTATGTAATTTACAGAATGCCTTCAAATTAATAAAACGCTTTGAAGTCGTCGCTAAATATGTATCCGGTAACTGGCACCTTTACCCTATTATCTGTTAAGCTTGCGAAATGATGTTTCGATACGGAACGTCCCGCGGTCGCGATTTCCCGAGGGTGAAGAGGGAACCTTGGAACAAATAGATAACGGTCAGATCCTCCTGGTGAAGAGGAACCTGAAAACAGGCCACTTGGCCCCGCAGCGCGTCACAGAGACGGGGAATTGCATCGGTTGCGGCCACGCGTGGTTTATCTCGATCGAATGACACCGGTCGGTTAATCCCACGGTCCATTCGAGTCACGAAACGCTGGAATGCATGATCGGCCTTCCTCTGACGCCCACCGGAGTCGCGGAGACACGATCTTTGCCTCGTGATGCTGTCCCGACGACCCTGACCACTCTCTCCATCCTGCTCTATAAAACGATCTTTCGTACAGATTTAACGCTAGAATCGCCGAGCACTAAAAATGATTAGTCCGCACCGCCTCGTGAACAGAAGCCTCGTCAACGGGCCGCGTTTATTGAAATATCGCGCGAGTTTTATTCTAATATACGCTCTACTAAGTTAACTAATTCGGTTACACTCGCGTGAAAGCAACTCTGCAATCTTGGCAATCGTAGAATAGAAAATTAGAACTCCTCTCCAAAAAGAGAGCTAGAAATTTATTAAAAAGTCGCATCGAGTATTGTGGCCTTGACGACGACATTCTCCCACGAGTCTGTTTAAACTCGCATAAGTAGAAAGGAACGTGTTTATTGTAATTGGCGAAATCAGTCACTAAAGGACCGCATTGAGAGCATCCAAAGTAAAGGTGTACATAGAACGTACGAAAAATTCGAGTCTAAGCGGATCGTAGAGGTTCGGAAGAACGTGGCGAGTGTTCCTGCTGATTTCGTGCTCGGTCAGCTGCATTTAGCGAAACTGCATAAGGCCTGCAGTCTGCCGGCACCGAAACCGTTCGCGAGACATGTGGGTTCAACGGTGGCTGCGCATACGCGCGCCAGCCACCACGTACACTTACGCATTGTTGCTGGCTCCTCGGCAACAAGATCTCTCGCAGTAATCGAGACTGGCCTGGTTCTATTCTGGTGCATGGCTGACAGGGTAAACACTCGCGGTACCAACGACCCTGTCGCAACATGGCGCGGTCAAGGTTTGCCCAGACCTTTCCAAGGCTCTTTCGTCTGTTTCGAGACGCGCGGATCCAGCTGCGAGCGGATTCCTCGGATCGCTTCTTCGCTAGATCGTGCATCAGCCTTTTCTGGACCAACGTCGCCACGTGAAAATCGTCCATTCAATTCCTCAATATTTCTAACAAACTATTAACCCTTAGCACTCTGGGGCGCCACTAAAAATTCTCTCGTACCATTATTCAAAATTACTAACAAGATTTTTTAATGACTTCAGCGCACTGGTTCGATCAATTGTTATATATAACCACTATTTGCATGTTAATTTAGAAACACCATATTCAATATGGTATAAAAGCAGTGAAAGGAAGGTTAGATTGACAATGTTTGTTTTGAATTTACCGCCAAATATCGATCACCAACTGAGCGATCTATATGTATGTCTTCACGTTACCTCATTACGCCATACATACTGTCCGAGCATCAACACGTGTTATGTTAAAGGTTATATTATGAAAAATTATTTTCTACTGCACTAAGCAAGTAAGTAACGGTTGTTCTTCTTCTTTTAAATTCGCACAATTTTAAATATAGTATTAATTATTAATTTACAGACGCAATTCTTAAAACTTTCCTTGAGAATGTCAAAATAGCGGTTATATATAACAATTGATCAAACCAGTGCGCTGAAATCATTAAAAAATCTTGTTAGCAACAATCTACGATCGAGATAAGGAAACATTTATTATTCAAAATTGTTTACGTCATTAAATATGTATTGTATGAGATATTATACCAATTTTTCTGAATAGAAATATTCTAGTTCGGAAGAAATGTTTGATTTTCGAGTTAAAATAACTCCGAGCGCAAAGTGTTAAAACTATTATCGAACAATTTCCATCAATGATCGGAATTTTTTCATCCTTAATTTGGAAATTCTAGGCGTGCGGGATTTCTGTGTTCGCGATGGGAATGATACACTTTGATCGCGGCCACGATGGGGCGATCCAAATAGTTGAAACATGCTTCAATATTACAGCCGCGTTACCATTCCGCGATTCCCAGAAGCATCCGCGTTCCCGTGTTTCGAGATCATGTTCATCCGGAGCGTCATATTTTTTTGAACTCTCTTACGTTGCTCTCGGAAATCCTTTCCCTCGAAAATTTCTCTCCCTAGGGAGCTCGGAAAAGATTCCATCTATGTTTCATACGGTTCACTGTGGATTTTTTATCATATTGCATTTATACTCCTTAATACGAGACCGCGGATTTTTATGTCAGATAAAAATTGAACAACATGTAAAAAAGAAACATTTCGTTATTTTCATAATGCTTGTACCGAGTTTCGCAAGTGGTATACTCGGGTTCTCTGGCATTCTTAATAAATGCATTCGGTTCGCAGACTAATTATTTATAATCGTACGTGCACGTACGGATTAACGAGTTAAATCACTCGATGCTTGTATATTTTGCTCTTTGTGCAAGACAATGGCGATCAATACTGCACGCGTCGACTTCTGGGATTAAACATCGAACACACGGTCCGTTCCGCCGCGTACAATAGTGTTTGGTGGTTGCGTTGTTGCTGGAATTCGTTCTGGGATGTAGATTCGACGGATTCGCAGAACTTCCACCTTCCAGAACATCGTTGCTTCAGTGTGAGAGTTAAGAGAAAAGTTCCACTTCGACGTATACTACAGTATATTTCCTCCGTAGCGTCGTTATTGGCCACGCCCATAGCTCCGCCTCCTCCTCCCCACCGTCTGATAACGCAATCACTAGACTGCGGATCTTTATGCAATTATGGCTTTCGAAAACTTTCAAAAATTGCTAGGACATAAAATATGACAGAATTTAGTACGATTTTAATTTATTTCAGACCTACAAGGCTACTCTTCCATGGAAAATAAGATTCTATTTTATTCCACTTTCTTAAAATTCGTCTACAAAAATTGAAAATTGCATAAACATCCGCTGTCTAGCAATCACACGTGTTTCTAATTTTTCACCAGGTAGTATTCGAAGTATACCAACAAATTTTCCAAGAAAATATTTCTCTGAATTCACGAATTGTTAAAGAAAAAAATCGGAAGTCGGGAACATTTCAGAGTCCCGTAGTTTTCCATCCACCATACTCCTCTGCTATCTGGCACCAGCACTGAGAGCAAAAGTAGCTTTAGGGGTTTGCTATCCCCGAAAAGGACAAAACCGTAAAAGACTGGGGGTTGTTTAGCTACTATGGTCGTAGGAGTCCGGTTAAATAGGTTTCGTGGGATTCGCGAGGCGTGCTCGCAAATTACCGAGCCCCAGGTCTCTCGGTGGTGGAGGATCGCTCGGCATTGTCGCTATAGCTCGCTCTCCTCTCCGAAACTGGCTCGCGTTGGGCTCGCTCTACTGTGCATGGACACTCGAATGCAGTTTCTCATAGATAAAGGCTCCGTACGCAGTCGGACGGCGATCGTTTCCCTCGCAGCCGGAAGACTGTTCGCGGCACATTCCAGCGCATTGTTCCCGGCGAGCCGGAGGGTAATTTAGAGCGGTCGTTGCTGTTGCTGGTTGCTTGCTGGTGTGCTCGTCTTCTTCGGTAATAGCTGCTCTTCCCTTTCCTCGTCTATTGTCGGCCACTTAATAGCCAACCACGGTCAATTTCTCCGTTAGCTTCTCTACTGGCGGAGGACTACGGTCGCCAGCTTTTTCTGTCTACGAAACACTATGGAGATCTGGCAATTAGCGATGGACTCCACGGATAAATACAGTTTTCCCGAAATACTCCTCCTCCTCCTCACTGCGGTCGCTGTCGTAACGTTCTCCGAGGAATTCGCATAGTTGTGATAGGTCAGGTTTGATGGTTGGAAGCTAACGATCCTTGCTTCGGGCTTTTTCTGGAAATTGTGCACTGACGAGCATATATCGAAGCTACTGTTGATTTTGATGACATCTTGACGGGGAAGAAGAAAGGGAAAATCGATATCACGCCTAACTTTTCTGTAACTGCGATCAAAACTTCCACTTCTTCTCTCTGTGTAGCATGCAGAAGCCGCCACGTAGAATCAGGGAACCGAATGGCAGATACTCTCACCTCGCCGCTGTCGTAAAACTTTTCCATGAAGCGCACGTATTTCGATTCCAGCGTTCAGTCGCCAAGACGGTCCATCGTTGCCAGGGTTAATATAAAAGAAAGCATCAACTTTGAGTGGCACTCCGCGAGGAACGTTCGTAACTCGATCATGTTTCCAAGGTAACTTCGTCCGAGCTGCTCGCTAATGGAATGCGGAATACACATTCCAGATTTGGTTACATAAGCGGGGACGAGCACAATACCTCGCTGCGACTGATCGATTCTTCTCAGGTGCTCTTTCCAGGACATGACCGCAGTCTGGAAAGAGGAATCCTCTGTCTCTGGCGATCGGCAGGGATCCCTGTTGGCCTCCTTGGGTTTTAATGAAACTCGGAGGAATCGCTGCAAACTCCAGTCTTAACATTATTTCGTTATTGCACGTTACTTTAAAAGAAAATGACAGGAACATGTTTATTTAAATTTTTAGCCATTCTTTTTCTACAATATACATTTCCGTGCATAATGATCTTTTATTTACCTCTGTTTTCTGCCTTTGTTCCTCTAATTTTACAATTTCCCTTTCCCGATTGCGTACACCTTTGATCATCAATTCTACTTTCCTTAGCGTTCACACGTTAACGGCGAACATTTCTATGCGTTGTGTTTTGCTTCGCGCTTTCATTATTCATAATTCTTCGCTTATTTATGTGTTGCTTTTCCATGTATGTTTATAATAAGTTAAACCTACCAGTGCCGGTCTTAGATTTTCAATTTTATAATTAATGAAACGATGACGTTGCTTACATGGAAATTGATTCGATAAATGTATTTATCCAAGCACGTATTTCATTAAAAATTGCATCAAATTTGAATAAATATAGCCTTGTCATTTTTATCAGATGAAACATTTTAATAGTTTTCAGTGCTCGGCAGGTTTAGTGTTAATATGCATTGCAGTTATTAATGTAGCGATATATTTTTCAGGTGCAGCGGCAAATTAAATGCGTTTTAATTTGATACATAAAATACAACAGCATAAAACTGTGCATCTAGCTATTTTCATAAAGCTGCGACAACCGAATAATGCAAATTATACCTCGCAAATGTAAAGACAGAACTTTTAAGGATGACTGCGATCTAGACTGATCTTTTATCTAGCGCTTGCGACTGCTGAAACACCCCATCGCATACAATATCGAGAAATGAGATGGCGCATCCCGCACCCTCGCAATCCTGGAAACGAGACCACCCCCTTAACTGCGAACGATCCGCCGTCGAATTTCTGGTCCGCTCTCTTCCCCGGGCGGCCGACTCATGAATCATTATGAGAAGTTTACGCGTGTCTCCTCCCGGCAAGAATAGATAATGTCTGTAGCGCTATAAACCGTCTTATTGCGCCGATCCCGGAGTCTCGGTTGGTTAGCTGTCCGCTTCGCTATGAATCGTTGCACTCCCGAGATCGTCGGAATAAACGCGTTATTGCTGGGAAACTCGATGAAACCGTCCGTACGCCGTGGAAAGGTAGACGGGAATTGCCACTTAGTATTCAAAATTGCCGATATATTCACTGCGAATGATAACGGCTAGGCGTCCGCGCAACCGTATCAATTTTTGCCCGCGATTCATCCCGACCGGTCCTCAACGATACCTGATAAAGTAATCACTTTATCAGGTCTAGTTTCACTTGCAATTACTTCCATTTATCCCCTCGCATATCCGTAAATTCAATTAGTGCGAAACGCTGCTCTTCAGGAGCAGATAGGATCTATTCTCAGTGCTGAAAATTTCAGTATAGCTTCCTCGAAGTTCAGTTGAAACGTATGAAATTTATTCGAAATTTCTGTACAGCTGTTCGATCGTCGAAAAATCCCAAAGTCAACGTCGGGAATGCAGTGTTCGCGTGGTTCGAAGTGTCTGTGGTCTTCAGACGTAGTCTGAAATCGAGAAGGAATTTCGCGAAGTCGTTCGCGCTGCGCGAAACATCGGGGCTCGGCCATCGATCCGATGTTTCGCAGCGACGCGAAGTAAGTGCAGCAGTGTGCAGAGACGCGGGGAAACGCCGACGAGCATTGTGCCCCGCTTATGATCCTCTCACCGTGATTCTTTCCTCTCGCGATCGGCGCGGATTCGACGGTTACCTACGCGAAGCGAAATAACGGCGCCACGACGGCCGACCAAATAACGCGCGGACCCGTTACCTTCGCAACGAGCGCCACCGACCACCATAAAATCACGGTTCGACAACGGCGACCGATTTCGAAAGTTCATGGAAACGATGTCAGGCCGCGCGGGGAGCGGATCGCTCCGCGGGATGACAGTGATGACTAGCTTGTCGCGGCTGTTCTAAATTCTGCTAAATCGATTGCTATTCCCGCGTCACACTGTGCTCGAAATTCCCGCGAATTCTTCTGACACGGCCGACTTCCGCATCCAAACTCGTTGTCCACCGAATCAATTCGATTCCCAAAAATTCGTCCCCCGAATCATTGAACCTTCCTACAAAAATATTCTTTGTAAGTCTTTTCCGGTGACATAATCCTCAAGATTTTTTACATAGACTTGCTTTATCATTTTCGGAGTACATCGAACATAAAATTGAACACAAGAAGAAGCATTTCAAGCTGACATTCGACGACTGGAAAGATTAAGCATGTCGTGCGAATTTATTTATGTTTGCACCTTCTGTTTGGCTTCTTTGATCCCACAATAAGTGGAGACAGTCTCATCGTCATTACCGCAAAGGATTAACGGTCTCGGAACTGCCCGGATGATTCCGGAAAAGTTAAACGATATCAGCTGAAAAGATTTAACCAGTTATCGGCGAGCCGTAAGGCCATTTCTCGGCGCTTCGAGCAGCACTCATTCAATTTTCTAGACCAACCATTCGTACAGGATCACGGAGAGCTCATAACTGTTCTCGCGTAAAGAAAACGCGACGGTACGGGGGGGGAGAGGACGCGTCGAACATTCGCAGCCTAGAAACGCGATTTTTCTGACCCGCCGGGTTGCTCTTACCGCAACGCCGAGCAAGGAACCCGTGTTTCCAGGCTAATCATCCAGGATCATATTTTTACGGCTTGGTAAGGATCGATCCGGTAGCTGCTGGAAATAGAGGCGGACGGGGATCCAGCGATGTGAAAAGGACAGAAGAAACTGAAACGAACGTGTAGAAACTCGGCGTTTCCTTCCTGTGAACAAAGCGTAGAGTGATTTCTCTCTGCAGCCAATTTGGGCGATTTTGTAACGGACTAACTGCGTGTAATTTCCCTAACGGAATGGATTACCCCTTTGCACTCGGGGCTGTTTTAACTGGAAAATTAAACATTTCTTCTGGCCCAGAACATTTTCATTCTCTGTGATTCTTAAAATTTGGAAATTTATATAATACCTCATATAATACTAAAACGTTTAGTAATTAAATAAAGAATCACCACTCCGGTGCAAAGAGTTAAACGAGTAATTGCGGACCTCTTCACTGGCCCGCGAACGCGTTCATTTTCCTCTCTGTTTGTGAAATTTTCTAAAATTTGCATTCACGACAAAATGAAGATTAAAAGGATTCAACTATGTCAATACACTATTTGCAATCCATTGAAATGATTAAAGAAAGACAGAACTTTCTATTGGGATCGTATTTGTTTTGCAATCGACGAAGAAAGTTTTTATCTTTAATAAAGATCCGCAGTTCTAACAGTAAATTCAACGAATTTATCAATGCTTAAATTTAATTTCGATTCACCCCTGCAGCCGATACGAACCACTTACCGCGGCGTTCCGCGACTGCGCGTTTATAAAACTGTGTAGACTTAAGAATCTTCATTGGTCGACAGCTGGTTTCAGGCCCTAAGGTCAATATGACGAAACAGTTTCTCATGCGACGCACGAGCAGCATCCCGAAGATTAGTCGTCGCGACCGGGGATTCCGGCTGCGTTCGTTTCCACTTCCGGAATTTCAAGGCGCCTATAAATATCCGGGTCGCAAGAATCACGGTGTCGAAAGAGCGAGAAAATGCAAGGAGAGGTCCGCAGAGATGTTCAGCCGGTTCAGCTCACGTACAGGCGGACGACGGGGGCAGGGATTCCGAGTTCGCGAGACGGCACCGACTAATTAGTCATTACGACACGCGCCGCCATTCCGCGAGCCGGCTATCTGTCGCCCGGCGGGCCCCAGCCAGACGGGAAATTCCAGCTCGAACCGAGACAGGCTATCCAGGTATTATTCAGCGAGAACCGACGCGACGGGATTTCTCCGACTACAGCGCGCGTTCGCACGTCGATTTTCGGAGCGTGTCGACTTCGATGGTCGAACACAGAAATTGTCATCGACGCGCTTGAATCGAGACTACTTGGAAGAGCTGATCCGACCGAATTCTCTTTCGAAGATGCTGGTCGTAAAACCATCATTTTGCCAATTGAATTATTCAGTTAGATTATTCAGAACCTTTCGCTACCTTCCATATCAATTTCATCGATCTTCGTCAAGTCGTTTGTGAAATGAAATCATCCAACAGCATGAAACTGAATTGGGCCGGATAAAATCGAGAGAATGAGGAGAAATTCTGGATAAGAGATACCGCCAAGTAAAAACTGATCCACTTTCCGGATTCTTTTGTAGGATCGAGAGCAGAATTAGGTTATAAAAGACTGTAGAAGTTTCACGAGATTTTTATCATCCTCGACCATTCTTGATAGAACTTCTCATCGTTCCCAACTCTTGTAAATTAGCCCGATCAAAATCTGTATCTCCTTCGGACCGTAATAGAATTTCTGATAAAGAAATCATCCTCGCATTCCATCTTTTCGAAATTACTCGATGAAAATCTCCACCCAGTCGAACGTTGTAATCGCGAGTTTCCCAGGGAGGGGGTGCACGTTTTCTGGAACGGTTCGATAAATACTGGGAGGATGTGCGTCGAGGAGATTCTGGAGGTTCTGAACGACAATTCGAAGCGTGTTATCCGAGCGGGTTTCTGGCAACGGCCGCTCCAGCAGCTGCGAGCAGCGTTCGGATCGATCGGCGAAATCTCCCAGGAGCTGCGGAGCCAGGAGGAACGTCGCCTCCGGGTTCCCGCGTTTCTATGGGGAATGCTGTCGATAAACCGGTGCCTCGTTCCTCCTTTCCGTGACACGTGCAACCGGTGCATCGCAATTTTCCGCCGTGAACGCGGACGACGCGCGTCACGCGACCATTAACGGGACAAGCAGGTAACGGCGGATCCGCGACGCCATGCTTCGTCATCGACACCTTGCATCAATCCCGTCGCTCCAATTTCCCTCCATGCAAATTATCCCAAGGCAGAAGCAACAAGAAAAAATGCAATTGAAGTTCTTCGTGATTCACTTTCGGATTCAGATGTTCAGTCGAACTTCTTGAAATCGTTCGGACTTTGTAAAGCTGACCGTTCTGTATCGCAGGATCACATTTTTTCGACGTAATTTCTACAGTAATCGCTCCTTCGTTGTCCTGAATCGTGGGCACGATCGTGGTCCAGTGCCTATCCACTCCACTGCCTGCCAACGAGAGGATTAGGCCTGCGTGGATCTGGTCCCAGGATATTGTCCCAGGACAATAGGAAAGGAATATGGCAAGGAAATAAGGAGTTTTTAAAGCCAGACAGTTGACTGCTTTTGACTGCGAATGCTTTCCTTTGTCATTTAACTAGCCGTTTCACTAAAGCAGTCATAAATAAAAAATAGTGTCCGGGCACGGTCGTTGTCCGCTCAAACCCCCGGCCTTTGGACAACGAAGGAGCTTTTACTGTACTTAGAAGACAGAGACGATATTACGGAGGCACTTCAGTATCACTGTTTAAAGACTTAATTCATTTTTAAAGAGACTTTATGATATTTCTTATGAAAACGAAGGTTCGCGTAAAAATGAGTGCTCTACACACTCTGAGATGACTAAACTGCGGTGTGGATTAACGTTGCCTACGAAAACGATTTCACTATGCTCTCGGTTGCTGCATCTGATATGAAAATTTGAATCACGCGAAAGGAAAGTAGGTTAATTTTGACTTCCTCCGGTACTACGGCCATCAACCTTTATTAAGGTATTTACTCTGCGATCTTGCATATTGGGGGCTGCCAAAGTGCCTGAACGCACGCGCGTTCGGGCATTCACGTGCAATTATCTAGCGAGCCAAATTCTAACGCCAGCCGAGAGAAGCTCGAAAGAAGCTGAAGCGATCGCGCGCGCGATTCCGGTGAAATTGGATTCGCGCGGGGCCGAAAAATTTCCGCGTTCAACTCGGGAGTCCCGGAATGAATTCGCGAGATGCAGAACTGCCGTGACAAAGTGGTCTCATTTGTCCTCGGCGAGGGAAATGAATGCATGTTTTCCGGTGTTCAGCGGAACCGTGAATCCTTTGCAGGTTGTATCCGCTGGACACGTTACGGCAAGGACAAAAATTAGGGAAATAGTTAACGAGGCGTGAGCGCCGTGAAAGTCACGCTAGAGAAACTTCTCCGCGGGCGGGGCGATTACGAAGAAGCTGGCTCGCGGCGCGTGGAACTCTCGAAATACTGTTCGCTCCTAATTAGCGGGGCTTTATTAGCGTAATGGAGGCGTGGGCGAGAGCGCTCCTTGGGATGGCGTAACCCTCTCGGCCGATGTCTTCTCATCGCGCGTGATCATTTCACGTGTCACGAGCTCCTTTGGGAAAGCGATCCAGAGCATGATCGCATCCGATGATTATCTAAACGACCAGAATCGATCCACAGATATACGGCGACCCTCACACTGTTACGAATACCGCTTTTATAACGCTGAAGACATTCGTACAGTGTGAAACTTTATAGATTTTATAACGCAATCTACATACTCTTAATGCAATCTACTTAGACCGTGCAGTTCCCATTTTCTTGGATCGAATATTTACCTTACTTCCAGCGGGTATTTAGGCAAAATAAAAATTTTCTACCTGAATTGCAACGAACTGAAGTGTGGAATATCAATTCATTTTCCTTCTTAATATGTTTAACAGTTTGAAAATAATATATGGTAATAGTATTTGTAAGTTCTTCTTTTTTTTTTACTGTTTTCAATTACACCTATTCACTTATATTATAAATGCATAAAATCCGCTATCTAGTAATCATGGAAATGGCCATCCGAGAGTTAGAAAACTGCATTTTTAAAGGTACACATACGTATAGTGGAATTTCAATTTTCAATCAGAATAATTCTGGTTTACAAAACGTTGTGAGAATCGTGATTGATGAAGCTTCGAATTGGTTTGCAAGCCCTCGAAGCCTCATTCGCAGCGAAATATTCGATGGATACGCATAAAACTGGAATTTATTTCGCTTTTCAGATCGCGCTGACGTAAATTGGCTTCGATTTCAAAAAGAAAATGGCACGGTAACTTTCCGAATGGACGTGATTGAACGGGGAATCGATGTGCCGGCCGTTAATCGGCCGAACCCTTGCATTTCCAGCTACAAAATGGCCAATGGCGCGGCCCGAAACGGTTTAAATAAGTTTCCTAGAGAGGCGTATCCTATTTACGGTATCGGAGGAATTCTAAACTTCATTTCGCAAGTACGATAGGCATCCCGTGGACCGTGCTGCTCGAACGGATCGAAAGATATCGAATGGCGAGGGACGGAATATTGAATTTCCCGAGGAAGCGAGAGACAATCCGAGACGGTCCCTTGATTTGCCGGCTTCTTCGCCATTTTTTTGCAGTCCGTGCATCGGCGCGTCTCGCGACCGAGCGTCGGCTACAAATTGATTCTATCCATTCCCCAGAAAGGAATTACCGCCCACGTATTTCGTCTTGTATCCGTTCGTCCTTGACATTAATGAGCCGAATGTTAGACATCGACCCCGAATCAGACACGAAAAGCGTACAGTAAAACTGTTACTCCCCCGCTCTTGTTTCAAATATTTGGCGATAGAAATTCATTTCCAATTCAAACATTTTTTTTTTTTTTGCGAAACTAGTAAAATCCATTTTTTGCGAACATTTCTGTAGCAGAGCGTGCCACGTCGGTTTAATAGTTTTCTCGTTTGTCGGTGAAATCCGGTCACTCGCACGCGCGATCACGCGGTAAGCTTGTTTATTTTTACCATATGCCCAAAGTGAATAAATAAAATCGCGTATTTCACGGCGGAGAATCAGTTTACAATAGAAAGCTGTTACGTAAAATCAGCGACTGTTTCGTAAACCTTAATAATCGTGTCTGTTTTGTGTACCAAAAAAAAAATGGCAGGTTTTAATTAGAGAACGAGTAGCGGAAGAAACCCGTTAATGCGTAAGAAGAACAACAAGCGGGAGACAGGAAGCAAGAAGCTTCTTGCCGAAGTGGCAGTATGTTAATTAAACAGGTTCACGTCTCAACTCTCTCGATACCCATTACGTGGTCGAGTAGCATAATCACATAATTGTCGCCTAGTCGCACGAAACGGGACGAGCGAAAGTCGAGTATAGAGAGAAAATCCCACGGATTCTGCCATCAAAGGCGGCACACGCAGCAAATGTAACTACAGCTTCGAGACGAATAAACGTACCTGCATTAATGAATTCCAAAAAGCGAACAAAAATCAGCGCGACCTATTACTTGTAGCTTCTTACAAAGATTGATTAAATCTCTTCGGTTATAACTGAACTGTTTATGCAAATATCTATCAAAGATTAAAGAAGCAAACTATTAGAACGACATGGAAAGAAATTTAAATAAAACAATACAACCACTTGTGTCAATGACCAGGTACCTTCAATTTCTTTGTAAAACTACTTAACTGTTGACAAACAACACGATTATTGTCGACTTTTACGTTCTTGGATGATCAGATAGTTAATTTACATTTGCGGCATAAAGAAACTATGCATTGAAACACTATAAATTGTAACGTCATTGAATATTGCAGAAAGTTTTTGGTTATTCACGTAAGGGTTAAATGAAACTTTAATGGAAAGTCTAGGTCAGTGTGCCAAAGGGCCCTCGCGAACGTTTAAATCTCGCAGAGAACAATTTCTTTAGCCAGCTGAAGCTAGTGGGGGGATTATTTGGAGGAATGATGCATATGCAGATTTTATGTGCTCGTAATCTTTACACCTTTTTTCTTTTTTTAATTTGAAAAGGGGCCGGGCGCTTGAAAGAGCCGCGTCGTACTCGTCTCTAAAGAAAAAGTCCAGCTGGTGGCTTCGTGATCCGGCAATTAGGAGCGAGCTCAGCGAACAAAGATGATAAATAGGGGCTAACATCGGCGCTTTGCTCGTCGAAGACAGTAGCCCGCGGAAGAACGAGGTGGAAAGAGGCCGAAGAGGGTGGAAACGAAACCTGGCGCAATTAGGACGCTCCCATCCGGAGAGATCTCTCTCGGGGGAGGAAGCAGATCTTCGTCGAGGACGAGATCGTATGGAAGAATTCACACCGATAGCTGCACCGGTTCCCTCGTAATTGCGCCACGAGAAAAACGAGCAGCCGATCTCAGCTAATTTCTTCGCGGGATATGAAGATCCAGCGAAACGGCAACGATCGATGAGACGAGTGCCTTCTGCCCGTGCTCTGCTTTCTATCGAACCTGTATTCCGACTCTTTTATCTCTGTTTTCTAATTTTATACTACTCTCGTCGGGCTTCTCAACTCTCCATCCCTTGTTCCGCTTCTCAATATTGCACCCCGGTTTTCTACTTTTGTTCCCCTAATTTTACAATTTCCTTTTCCCGATTGTGTACATCCCCTTTGATTCATCAATTCTACTTTTCTTAGCGTTCCCATATTAACGGCGTACATTTCTGTGCGTTGTTTTTTGTGCTTTCATTATTCACAATTCTTCCTTTATTCATGTATGTTTGTAATAGATTCGTAGTACGATTAATATGCACTGCAGTTATTAATTTAGCGATACATTTTTCAGGTGCAGCTGCAAATTAAATGTCTTTTAATGTTGTACAATAAGGAAACAATGGAGGTTATCTTTCATTGAGAAACGATCTAGCAGCAGCGATAAACAATCGTCGTTGGTAAAAGATCGCGAACGCAGCGAGATCGCCGGGGTCTTCAATCTTGGTTCTGGCAGAGGTATCTTGTCGTCGGATCTGCATGCGTAACGCTGGTAATCGAGGACGGTCCATCATCTCTCCACTCTTCCGGTTCTGCGTGAAAGATGGCTGGCCGCGTGGTAGCTGCGAAGCAGCGACCGGCCGCGCAAAGCCGGAGAAACACGGCTCATAGAAGATTCATCGGTTAATCTCGCGGGCTTGTGTGCCCGGGATAGGTAGCCATTCCTCGGTCGTATAGAGGAAAAACCGCTCCGGCATTCGAGATCCTCGCGATCGTCAGCTTTTCACGTCGCCCCGGGCTTCGTTTAGTCTGCGGACACACCGGAAACAAACGAGCCCGGATCGCGAAAATCTTCCTCGGCGTACCCCGAGGGACACCCACCTTGAAAAGAACCCAAGATGTCGGCTGACCGATCGGCCACTGTTCACGATTTCGTGAGCGAACCCGGCCCATCGCATCGGTTCGCGGGAACAAGTTACGGCCGACGTCCGTAGCAATTCACAGAGTAGACTCTCTATATTTATGAACGCTCCGATTTATTAAAGAATTTATCGCGCAACAGCGATCGTATTCCCCGAGCACACTGTTCTCGCGATCTTAATATTCTAGTGGCGCTGCGAGAACTGCTGGTCCGTCTACAGCTGACCGAATACCACTAGTTTTTACTGCCTAACTGTTTTATCGGCTGTAAACGCGAGAAATCCGGCGTTTCCTGGGAAAATCGAAGCTTTATATTGGAGGGAAAGATCTTTCCGTATTTTAAAGAAAACATTTCATTTTGTAACAGCTTGTTGCCATCTTTCAGGTAACCTGCCAATTCTTCTTCCCCAATCACTCACTAGCAACGTGTGTTTTTCATTTACAAACAAAATTACCTGCTTGACCTAACTGTTCAATAGAAACACGGTGCTATCTCCGTTGACTGAATTAATCAGAAACAGATAAGACGGTATAAATACTAAATAAACAAGTACGCTGTTAGACAAATGAACGAATATTTAGAAAACGATAGACTCGAAAATTCGCAATGCACCGGAGCGGCGTACATTCTCAAAATAATGATTCATTGTCCCAGGCACCAATTACCGCATACCAATGCACTGTTTCGTATTTCTGCGAGTCTGTGAAGACTCGAAGATTCGCAGAAGCAGCTGTAGCCTAAATTCCCCTAAGTTCAAGGAGCCCGAGTGTACCGCGATTTCTTGGCGGAACGTTGCGAAGTCGTTCCAAATCAGCGATTTACGAAAGGTTAAGTTCGTATTCCGAGACGCTCAAAAACACTACGTGTAAACGAAGATTCATGGGGATTGCCCGTGGGGGCAGCGGAGCAAATGAGCCGTATGAGATGCCCCGGAGTTTCCAGTTCCGTTCGAGATGTTTTTTGGCTAAATCTTTGGCCGAGTCCTTCATGGAACCGATTAATCGTCGCGGTTCTGCTGAACGGCGCAGAGCCACAGCCACGTCTTTCCCGTGGAATGTCAAGGCTGTTTCTCGAGGCGAGCATAAATTTGTACGCGGAACGATAAACATATACAGCGTCTATTGTGGTGTATCAATGGAGGAGACGCGTTTATACGCGGATGAGATCATCAATCTAGTGATCATATTCGTCGCGCGATCTTCGATCTCGTTTTATTCTGTCCCCTTTCACTGTCTCGCCAGACGTCTTCGTATACAGGGTGTCCTGAATTTCCATTTTTCTCCTTTGCGAAAATGTTGGCCGTGAATTTATTAACGAGTTATTAACGAAAACACGGACCATTTTTCCGACCATTTTTCGGACATCCTTTAGACGAAATTTTTCTGCAAATTTGTTTCATTCTAGCTCTACCGACATAAAAGGAGCACTTGCAGTGACTTATAAGTGTGGATTTTTGTGCAAAATAAAAATTGTCTACATTCGTTGCAAAAGCTGCAGAACTTTCGAAATTAATGTTCGATCGTTATTCCATCGACGTGATTCTGTAAAAAGAGATGAACGTTTTAAAGTTCCATCTCTGTTGGCGAAACGATTACGCCGTTTCATGCATTAATGAACATCGTTTTAGCTTTTCAGAGAAGGAAATTGATTTTCATAGAAAAATTCGCAACGCGATGTTTCATTATCGCTTCGGAAAAGCGATTTTCTAAAGCGATAGACTGCGACAACCTGCACAATCACAGGACATTATTAATATTAAATATCGAATACATTATTTATTCACGCAGAGCGATATTATTTATTTGACAACTGAAACATTTAACGCCCCCGTTAATAAAATTTAATTAAACATAGTGGACAAAGCATTCGGGAAAGCATAACAAAGAGATCTCATCAAGTTCTCGGAGACTTTGTGCAACGGAGAAAATGAATTCCGATTTCTTAGGTAAATTAAGTAAAATTTCATTGAATCGTTGCATTTTTTCTTCGCGGTGGTTAGAATTTTCGGAATTCAATGAAAGCTTTATTATGGAGAAATCTGTGTAGAGTAAATTGCCTTTGGCTTTGATTCGCGTTGATCATTGAATTTCCGAGATTACGAGGGTGAAAGGGCTTGCTTGCGAGTTAATATTTCAAACAGATCCCTGGCCTGTAAAGCTCGCCGCGAAATTCATGACCAAAGGAATTTATTTAGGACTGGTTTTCGGGTGACCATAGCCCGCAGATATTTGCGGGGGCGTTGCGCGAGCGATCCGCAGGGTGAATATCTTCGGCTGCTGCTATTTTCAACGGTGTTCGATATCGATCACCGGCCCCGTGCACATCGACAACTATACAGACAAACCCGCCCCCTTGCTTTTCACGCACCCTTCGCCGGATCCGTGCGACGGCAAGCTGTTTCGGACAGGTGTCCCAAAGTGGCTGACTTCCGCCGCGAAATCTCGATCGAGAACCAACTAAATGAAATTTTAAACAAAATAGAAGAACGCTCGCCGTGCGAGGAATAATATTAGGTGGTCCGGTTATTTTCAAGGGCTACCTATAGAGCCTTTTATGAACACTTTTCGGCCAGCCTTATACAGGTTTTGCACTCCAAATTCACCCTTTTGCAAATCAATTTCAATCTTCTACGAAGGAAGTACTTTTCAGTGAGTTTTTGTAAGAAAAATCAAAACAAATCTATGATAAATTAATCGTGAAGAAAATCAAAAGTTTATTTATTGCGAAGATGTACATCAAATACTTATTTAAAAGTAATTACCAATTCAATTAACTCTGTAACGTATGAAAACTGTGTGTTGATATGTATATTCATTGCAGCCATTTTCTGATTAATAAATTTTAAATAGTAAAGATCCACAGTCTAGTAATGACACAGTAATGACACCGTTCACGTGTTGTCTAAATAAAACTATATAATTTAATCTGAATAAATAAATGATCAATTGTGAATATTCTTAATGGGCGAAAATGATTTGCGAAAGGGTGAAATTGGAGTGCAAAACCTATAAAAGAAAAGCTTTAATATTTCGTTGACTGTATGACAACGAGAGTGGAATGGTTTTCTGAGGCGTCGGCGAAGCTCGTGCGCAACAAATGCGAGAAGTCGTCGTCACAATTGACTCCGTCCATTAATGTTTGTCCGATGACGTTAGTCATCCTCCGACAGCTCTTGACGCGCGGAGGAGAGTCATCGTTCACGTGATCCCCCGTGAAAATCGACAGAATCGACGTGCTCGCTTCGCAATTACGACGAAGGCGGGCTCGAATGTCCTGGGGTAGGAAATAAATTCCGCGAGGAACAGGTTTCAGAAACAGCTAACTTGCTGGCGCGCGACGAAGAATCCATAAATTCGAGCGATTATTCACTCGCGGGCCGTTTGTCAGTCGTATACGTCCGCGGAGGATTTATTTCGATCGTGTTTACCGTGTCGATCGGCGTTTTATTAAAACGTTTCGATTCCTCCGAGTGTTATGGACTTCCATGAAAGTGAGAACGCGGAGATCGATGACCCAAGGCGCGGGACAAGCGGTCTAACTCGTATACCATTCGTTGTCTCCGGGGAAATCATTTGGATTCGATTAGAATTACGTTTTCGACGATCTCAATAAAATACAAAATTTTCTTGCAGTCTAAAAAATTTGCGCAGCAACCGTGAAAGCTGTAAGTTGTATTTCAGCCTCTGAAAAAGTGAACAAGTAGCTACCGTTAGCAGCGGGATCTCCAAATTGCATTTAGCCGAGTAGTTTCACTTGGAATTGATTAGAATCAATTTTTCAGCGAACTAAAAAAGTAAATTGCAGTCCGAAGCATTTGTACAGCAATCGTGAAAACTCTAAGTTGTATTTGAACATGTGATAAAATGATGTAGTTAGCAGCGAGGTGTCTGAATCGTTTTTAGCTCCGAACATTTTCACTTAGAATTGATTAACCACAATGGCGGACGGTGCTCGAACCGGGACGGTGGTTGCAGTTCTTCTCCCTTGTTCTTCGTATTAAATATTTACATTAGAGAAATGGGAAACGGATGGACGGAGAGGGGGGGACGCTTTTAACAAATTAAAAGTTGCAGTACGGTAGAAACAGGCTGATCGACATTCAGCGGCCGTGAGACATTCGTAGTTGCAAACAATTAGGCGAATTGAATTACACCGGACTAGAGAGAAGTTCAAGGCGTTCCACGGTCTTCCCTGGGTTTATCTCGCGTTCCGAACCTATTTCCGGTAATTGCGCTCATTAAGCGTGCACTAGTAGGTTCCGTTCGCTCGGACTGGAAAGCTTTTCCGAGTTTCGTTCGCCGGAGATAAGAAGAAGTCGCATTCTTCCGCGTTCCCTCGTCGAAATGCCTCGGTCTAGCAGTTCGAGATACAAATTTTCCAGTGCTCCCCTGGCGGAGGACGATCCATCGTCGGTGACTTCAACAATATTTCATTTCTCCATTTTCGTTTGAAGCGAGGGAGCGGTTTTTTACGGGAATGCGCAGCACAAAATTCTTGCGTATCGGTTCAAAGGAACAGAATTCGCTTTACGGTGGACTTGAAGGTCTGGGTTCATATTTTCTTGACTGCTGAAAGACATGGGGCAAAACGGTTTTATAGGATTGCCCGAGTTCAAGAATGTTCTCTGGCTTTAGTCGGTCTCTCGTCTCGGAAGAAGAGTGGAAACATTTCGTCTTCAACTGTTTGCAAAAAATAGTTTACTGGTTTACAGCAAATCCTCGACTCACGCGGTTAATTCGTTCACAGACACGGAATCCGACCAGACAAATATTCTTCAATGCATTAAAAGTGTCGGTACGTGTCTGTGCGATTCCGCTACGATAGGTATAAACACTTCCGTTCAAATGCATTGAAGAATAGTCTGTGCGGATAGTATAAATAAAAAATTATAATACAAAATTAATATAAAATTATACGGTTTGAACGGGTTGCTGATTCGAAATTTTCGAGAGCCAGCTTGACCCGACCTGGACAACCCAGCCCGACCATCGAGAACCCGCCATTTTCGGGTGTATACTCGCACACCTCTGGTAAGAAGCGATCGGTTTCCCTCGCGGAGGATGCAGAACTCTTCGCGCACACACGCCAGAGTTGATTTATCACGGCCGATTAACGCGTTACGCAATAACGAGGCGATTGCGCGAGCGCTTTAATTAGTCTCCGATCGCGAGGAACGAGTCGCGGCACGGATTCGTTGTTGCGAAGGTGTTACCGGGACATCGAACAATGTAGCTCGTCAGGTGTTACGACGTATCGGCAACCGGGACGAAATGAAAGTCCGCATTTTCCATGGAATTTCGCTTGTCCATTGTTCACCGGCGTGCGTCCGGTTCGATCAACTCTTCTCCGCGTCTATGCGCGCTATCCCAACTAACTTCGCGAATAATAACGATGCTAATTCCGCAATCTATTCATCACCGTAAAACTACGAAAAGAAAAGCCACTTTGAAATGAACATTTCTTAGAAGAACAATCGCAAAGTGTCGCTGACAGATGTCAAGACACCTGCTGCGACAATAAAAAAAATATTACGAAATCGATTTCGCACGGCACGTGTCAGTTTTTACAACATTCCGCGTGAATACAATTTGCATAATTATGTCTTCGCGTCACATCAGTATTGCATAAGATTAATTTCTGGAATCCATTAAGTTCCTGCTGTTTTAGCGCAGACATTTTCACGAAAAATTCTCGCCGCAATCGTAAAATGGACACGCGGTGCTCCGTAGGGCATTGCCCCGGCTCCGCCGCAATCGAGAGCACCGAAGCCACGCCCACTTAGCAGTTTCTGACATCATTTGCCCGGAACATTGCCCCCAGGGGCAACACACGGAGCGGTGCAGTTCTCACGAGGCAGAGAGTGTTCGTCGCACGTGTGTTTCGTGCGGCTGACTCGTGACACATAATTTTTGCCGCAGCATCCCGCGCACACTCGCGGTGTATTTCGGCGCCGAGATTCGTTAATTGCGCCTGCTCGCGAGTCACGTAATTACGCGTTCACGGATTCACATGGCTGAGCGGACTAAGTTTCTCCTACGGCACACCATCTGGCTCGGCCTTATCTTTTCTCCGGGGAAATTACGCGCAGGTTCGACTAAAGAAAGTTCTGGCTCTTCCATTTCAGGGCAAGTGGTTCTTGATGCTACCTACGTTCAGTGGCCCCCCGGAATCCTTGAATGCGACTGCGTTACAATGAACAGGTTGTTTATCGCGTTCCATCTCCTCTCCGACTGTGCCGCTTGTATTTTCCGCGTGGAAAACGGTTTACAAATGTCTGGCCGGGTCCGCATGGCAGAAGACCGAGAACACCGAGTGCACGTGACTCCTGATGAAACACACATACCCGGATCCCTAATTCAGCGGAATCATACGTCTTATCGTTTCCGCGACGCTGCAGAACGAGCAGCTGCGCTTGTATCTCTTTCTACCAATTTGTGTTTCAACCACGGGCAACTCTGATCCTTCGTGCGATACGAAATTTCCTTCGCGGTGCTCCTCAATTCCAACATTTATTTTGGATGCAACATGTGTTTTTTAGAATTTTCGGACTGAATGAAAGCTGCTTGCTGAACACTGATCTGTTATAACACCTCCTACAATATTTAAATGTTTAGTAATTGGTTAGATCGCAACATATTTAATAATGTACACAATGTTTTTAGTGCGATCTAACCAATTACGAAACACTTAAATATTGTATGAGGTATTATATCAATTTCATATCCATAAAATGACAAAAATCGTATAGAATGGAACTATTCTAGGTCGGAAGAAATGTTTAATTTTCCAGTTAAAATAGCTCGGTAGTATTCGGGTTGTGTGTGCCGCATTGAACAAAGAAAAGTCACGAAGTTTCGCGAAAATGGATCTACAAATAGCAGAACAGTATAACTTATTTCGGGGAAAAATGCGTGAAATTAACGCGAGGGATGGACGAGGGTTAAATATTTCTTAAAAAACGAGTTCCGTCCCCGCGTTATTAATCAGTCCCGTCACATCCCGGCTACGACGGGTCGTGTAATATCAATAAATCCCCGTTTTAAATAACATCGGGCTCCGATAGGCCTATTAAAATATTTTCCCGTGCGTCCTCGTCGGCTGACTGACGTCAGAAGCGATTACGGACCGTGACGTGTCCCTGCTCCGTTACGAGCACGACGACAATAAAATCCAGGTAAGTGTAGGTATCAAGTTCAAGGCCGCCCCGGCGGAAGATAGAAGAGTACCTCCAGGATCAATTCGGTAGATTTACGAGACCGGGAGCCGACGCCGTTAAATTGCCCGGCCGAAAACACCCATCCCTTTCGCGGTATCCTCGCTTAGGGATCAGGCGTTATTCCCTGCACGCAGCCCTCGTACCGTTATTTCGATGACCTAGTTTCGCTGCTATGAGCACAAAGGAAGGTGCACCTTTGAGGCGCACAGGACCTTTTGCAGGACACAGGTGCACGCGCGTTCGCTTTGTCACATTCCTTGCCGATTCTTTCCTCGTCGATACAGGAGAACCTTTGACCAGATTCCTTGTCTACGGTACCTTCGATTCTCTTTTGCGTCAAACTCTTCGCGCGCGTCGTCTTCTATTGCAACTGTTCAAATGA
This sequence comes from Lasioglossum malachurum, assembly GCA_028455605.1. NCBI lineage: Eukaryota > Metazoa > Arthropoda > Insecta > Hymenoptera > Halictidae > Lasioglossum > Lasioglossum malachurum. The sequence goes on along the minus strand of CM052319.1, from coordinate 10,449,575 downwards.
TCTTAGTGGTAGATACGTGTATACAGGCTGAAAATAGTGTTTCGTACGAGTACAATTCCAAATCTGTAAAGATTTCATTTAGCAAAGTAGCTAGAAAACGGTTCTGTTACTCGTACTTTGTGGGGATGGTTCGGATAAAGGAGATTCTACTAAATCGTGGATCACGCGAGCGAATAAGATGCAAACTGTGTCGTGTTCGGAGTCGTTTGAATCGGAAAGAAATGGCGAACACGTCGGTAGGAGCAAAGTGACAGGTATGTCAGAATAAACACGGTAAGACTGTGGGGGGTGTTGAACGGATTTGTGCAGTGAGCGTTTGATTTCGAGCTGGCAGGAAGGGATAGCGTTCGGATTAATTAAATTCGGCTTGAAATCTTCGCGGCGAGAGCCGGCCGAGGTTATAAGGGGTTAACGAGGCCAGTCGGCGGACAACGAGAGGCAACACGAATTCACGAAACGATCCTATTAATTCCTTTGGCTGCGGCGTCCACTCCCGAAGCCCTGAAGAAGCATCGCAGACGTCGAATTACACCCGCCCCGCCCTGGAGGAGCCCTCGATCTCCAAGTTCCGACGATGTTATCCAAGCTGGCCAGCCGGGAGCAACAGCAGCAGCAACAGCCGACAAGCTGCCGGCTCAATGAATGATTTCCGCGCGGTGTTGCCACATTACGTCTGCATTCTGCACCCATTACTCGGTTCTACTGGCGTCGCGCGTTTTATCGTTTCCTGCGGCTTACTATTAAACATTGCGCAATTATGCCTTTACCGCTGACCTAACGCAGCCGCCACTGGCTACGTCATCGTTTGCTCGAATCCTCTCTCGTGCTCCTCCGTGCGGTATGCAGTAAAATTGTACGACTCGGGGGAGAATAGAAAGATATCGGGCCTTATCTCTCGCGGCCATGTGCGTCCCTCAAGCGACTTGTTCATTTATTTATTTATAGTTTATTTTGATGTGGTCGCATTAACAGCGTGGTTATTAGCGACCACATGGTTTAGAATTGATTATAACTGGACAGCGGATTTTTATGCAAAATATACATTTTCTACCTGAATTGCAACAAACTGGAGTGAAATAGAAATTGATTTTCTCTCCTAATATGGTTAATAGGTTTAAAATAATGTAACAGTATTTCTAAATGCTTCTAATGTTTTTACTGTTTTAAATTAAATCTACTCACATTCTTGTTGTAAATGCATAAAATCCGCAGTCTAATTATAGACAAAGAGGGCTACGGTTCACGTTGACATTGGGATGAGAGACAACGTCATACATTTACATGATTCTGTGAACTAGGACAAGTTCCTCTTTTTTAAATAAAAATATGTAGAAAGAAATGATAGAGGACAAAGTCGTATATCATATTGTTTATGTAGATGCACCGATGCACCCGTCAGGTGCAATTGCACGTTATTCTCTAATGCAATTATAAAAGTACATTACATTGTACATTATACGCTTGTATAAAAGTACTAACCCAAGGTCATCGAAATGTCAATACTTCACGAGATAGTTCCTCCTTTCTGGAGTTCAACGTGTGTCAAGACATATTGGGAATTTTTTTACATGTATAGAATTTTGCAGGCTTGTTTTGTGAACCTCTAAAGTATGTTCAGGAATTTTTGTACATCGTTGACTGTGGGTCCGAGAGAATCGTTTAACAAGCAAGCTGACCTAATTTTCTATGACTAAACTCATTAACTTCAGACTCTGTGAGCGGTTCGAAGATCAGCATACATATTTATAAACGAACGATATTTCTCTTCGCGTCGATACCTTTCCGTAGAAATCATTATAAAAATTGCGTACAACTCTGTGTCAATACGATAACGATGATAACGATGTACACACTCGTGGAAATTGTTTTCGTGTATGATAAATAACTCTGGGAAGCTTTACAAAAACTTTTAATTTCGAGAAATAGGCAGATTTTGATTATATTCCTTGTTGCTCCTTACTCCGTGTTGCTTTTATCGTTTATTACCGATCGAGAAATGAACGTGCAAAGTTTGCGGAAGAAACATGTAAATACTTGTGTCTGGAGAAGGAGGACACAAAACGGGTAATAAAGTAACAAACGGTGGAATGCAGGGCGAAAAGCACATAAATAAAATCACGTGAACATGTCGTGCATTTAATTGTACACCAAAGAATTGGTAAGCTATTCAATTGTATAATTCCGAGTCAGAAATGAAATAGCGTACAGACTTCCGAAACAATTTGTTTCACGTGCCCATAAATACCGCGGCTGTTTACGTCGGTTACATTTACGTTCCATTTACCTTGGACAAATGAGAAACGCGAAGTAAACCTGGGAAAAACGACCGACGTAATATTACGAAGGTGGAGTTCGCAGTCGGAGCATTAAGAAGTCGTTAAAAGGTTAATATATACAGTCCTGTTAATAATATAACTATTAATAATATATCTGCCAAGCGTTGCTTTCTGTTTGCATGCACTTAAAGGGTAATTAGAGGTGAATGAAAATGGCTCGACTAATTTAGTCGCCCAACAAATGATGCAACGCGCGGCTCGTCTTAATGTAACCGTCACCGTGTGGAATTAGATGTGGAAATGTTTCGTTGTGGGCAGGAAAAAAGATATATAAAATAATCCACGAACGATGCGGTGGAGATAACGAGGCCGGCTCTTGTTCTCTCGTGAACGAGATAATGTGTCGTAGCACATGTCTCGCTCATTTGCAGCGTTTAGCGCTTTATTCCAGCCGTTTAGATGCTGATCCGACGAAACAGCGTATTGTCATGCTGCATTGCGTGTTTCCGATGGGGAGACCGCAAATGAAAGAAAATCGTGTTAGATTCCAATTGTTTTATAGTTGGTGCGTTGTCGACAAACTTTTCCTGTTCGACGGAGTGTCGTGGCTACGGAGAATGGGTGACGTAGACCGAGTGAATACACGAGTCCGTTTTCCGCGTACATCTGTTGCACAATTCGACTAGCAAGTGCTAATGACGAATCGCGTGTTCGAGATGATTGATCGTCGGCAGGGTTTGCCGCGAATGATCTCGCACGGCAACGTCGCGAAGACTCGACCGCCATTAGGTTCCCAAGATCGCAGACGGGAGAGTTTTCCTCGCGGGAATTCGCGTTCTCGCGGATTCTCTGAAAAAGGAGCACGCGTGTTCCCGGTAAAGACACTCGCCACGTGGCCAAACAGCGTGCTCTCGCCGACGAAGAGGAATTCCTCCTCGAAACGCGAAACGAGAGTCGCGACACGCCCTCGTTTAGTCCTTTCTCTGCTCGTGGTGTATACAGGGTGACCCGTATCGCCGGAACAGGCCATTTTATCGTTGCGACAAAACTGTGAAAAGTTTCAGCGAAAATAGTCCAAATACAAAATCACGTATGTATCGATAACAATGTTGAAATGTAACCTTTCCACGCTCTACGCCACGACAATGGCGTAACGAAGAGAGACCGATTTGCAAAATCGGCTGCGCCCTGTTCCTTAGTTCTTTTCTATTTTAATGATTTTATTGTGCTACGGTATAAAAAAAATTAATTCATTAATCTGTTATCACAAATTCCTTGCGTCCGGTAAATAGGACCAAAACTTCGGATTAAAACTTCGTTAATATTTCTTTTCCTTTTTAACAAAATCAACCGGAAAAATTTAACGATACAGAAAAACGGTTACTAATCAATCGTTTATCACGAATAATGAAAAATAATTGATGGAATAGCCGAAGTGAGCACGCGGGAAGGCATTCGCACAATTTGTTTTCGAAGAGGCTGGCCATTTCATGGAATATTTATTTATCGTCGAGAGGCTTGACTCAATATCCGAAATATCCGTGCGGCTCGGCGGCGATCCGTGGGATCGATGAATCGTGAGCGATTGCTCATGAGCCGCGATGAATCCCGAGACCGTTGATATTTCGAACGGGCAGAATTTCCTATCTGGTGAGTTTCGAGTGCTTTCCATTGGGGCTATCGACTTTTGATACATTCTGATCGAGTCATTATCGCGACGGTGTTTGCGTTCGTATTAAACGATTGATCTTTGATCGAATCCTGTGTTAGACCGTGTCGTCACGAAGTAGTTGGAAACAAAGGAACAAAGACATCGTCGTGTGTATCAACGCGACGATTAAAGCGAATTTATCAAGAAGAATTTTCTGTTGAATATTCAGGTGATCGTGCGCGTGAGATCGCAGCGTTACCAATTATTATCATTTAGATTGATAGTTATTGCGAGCAGCCGTACTGCTTAACATTAATTGCCGAGCGTCAAGATTGCGTGCGACCATTCTATTCAAACCAGTGATCACGTTATCGCTTGTTCAGATAACGAGAAAAAGGAATACATACAACCGATCTGCGCCTCGGGCGGAACTCCGAGCAATCATGAAATTATTTCTAACGATATTATACGTTCTAGTTATTCAACAGTAATTAATTCAAGACCGATGCAAATATGCATACGCACGGTGGATTCATTAATTGGGCTACCAACGGATATATTCAATTTCGAAAAAGCAAATTCGCGGCGGAAGTGAACTTCGATTCGGCCGTTTAAATATAACTTATAAAATATAATCAAGTTAATAACGTTATCTCCCTGATCCTATTTGATCTACTCCTAAACCCGATTATGGGACTCCGTGAACCATGGACTCCCTCCTCGCACATATATCCCACATTTCTGTTTGAAGAAATTAGATTCAGTCTCGGCACGACGGTGCAATAAGAATGAAACGCGAGTGGCGAACAAGGCAGCAACGGTTACGCAAGCTGCGCTAGAAGACAGTGCGCGTCCAAGCACACCAAATTTTCGCGTCACGGCGCACCAGTAAATTGCAGCCTGTGCTGTGGCTGCCATTTTGCTCGTTCGAACAACTTCTCGGTAAATTAACCGACCGAAATAGAAAAATATCAAAACTGCACTAGAGGGTACAACGGTGTACCACGAGCGATAATTATTTCAGCAATTTCGGTAAAAAGCCCAAGTCGCTGCCAGTACGAAGATTTTCATAGAAATGTATAAACCAACAATCACGCGAACAGACTACGATAAAGTGGTATGAATTTTCATGTATTGGGCGCAGAAATTAATTGTTTCCATTTATTAGGTTGGAAAAAAACATTTGAATCAATTTATGAAAATATATGTATGTTTAATATTATTCAACGATATAATTTCCATTATTTGTAACAACTTGCTGCCATCACTCATTAGCAACATGTGTTTTCGATTTACAAGCAAAATTACCTGCTTATTTAAAATACGACAGAACGTTTCCTCCAACCAAATAAATACAGAATTAACAATGAACAAAACAGAATGCCTAACTTGGCCGACGAAGAAGAGTCATTCGCATCAGCTGGTTCTAACTTGAATCAGAAGCCTGCCGGACGGATCTTCCGTGGCGACCTAATGTTAAAGCGCGACGGTTCCGCATGTAAATTCACGACGTTGGTACCACTTGTATCTCGTCCGCGATGCACGTGCAGTAAACTCGCCTAGATTTACACGCACCGCGAAAAACACGTAGGACATACGTGCCTCCGGAGCGATTCACCGTCCGGCTTGTTGGTTACTTTCGAGCGAACACGTGTTGCATGACCAAGCCGTGCAATTGAAAGTATCCTGCGACAGACACCAGCTGCGCGCTCAAGAAACGAGAACAATTTCGGGGTCCGGGTCGCCAATTTTCCGCGGGATCGAGCCAAAATGCTGAATACACCATGCCTTAAGGGGGTAGACTCGTTTCCAGGATTGCAAGGCTGCGAGATGCGCCTTCTCATCTCTCGATAATGCAAAGATGGGGTGTTTCAATAGTTAAAGCACTAGATAAAAGATTCATCCTGGCTGTATATTCGCTCTCAAAAGTCCTATTTATACGTTTACGAATTGTAGGAACTAATGGCGTGTTTACTCTGACACAAACTGTCAAGTACTTGGTGAAGTATCGACATTTCGATTACCATGGGTTAGTATTTTTGTACGTAGGAATATAAAAGGGATCGATTGGTTTAACAGAAAAATTGGGTTGCATTAATCATTAAAGAATAAAGTGCGACTGCACCTGGCGGGTCCATCGGCGCATCTAAATATATAAAAAATAAGGTCATTTTCCTCTATCAATTTTTTATATTTTCACTTAAAAAGGAGCAGTAACTTGTCCCCGTTCCCAAAAAATCACCCTGCACAGATATCCTTAAATTCTCTTTTAATATTTCTACTGTTTCAAATTCTATTTAGTCACTCTGATCATAAATACACAAAACCCACAGTGACAAGCAAGTAGACTTTTTCTCGAATTTCTATGAAAATGATATGTATGTACTTGGTACTTTATTGACTGCATTCTTGTGTTCAACGATTGATTACACGTATAGTGTAGATGGACTTTATAAGGCTATCAAGACCCCTGCTGCAACTTTCGGTGTTCGAAATCCTAGGACACACTCGACGATTGGGCTCCCGGGAGCTGGTCCACGATCGTTTCTCGTCCGTGGTCCACTTATAACCTCAGTGGATACCTCGAACGAGACACTTCATCCAGAAATTCGAGAACAGTGATTCATTTGTTCGGTCCCGAGTCCTTTCCTCGAGGCTTTCTGGGAACAAGGGCGGACTGTTCCCGGAAACCACTTTCTAGGTGGCCGAGTGGTTATGCACAACAGCCTCCGGCTGAATCAGCGTAGTCTCGAGCGCTCTGGAGGACTTCGAGTATGGCAGTCGAGGCAAACATCATGCTATGGGTCTCCAAGGGAGGCGACAGAAGAAACTTCGATGGAATAAGAACCTGATCCGACTTTCAGCGAGTTATTTGCAAACCTTCAAGTTGGCTATTCCAAAATTCTATTCGCATTACCAGCTATTCTATTTAACCGATTCTGGAATGTTTGACAGCTGTTACTTGTTGAGAAAGATCAATCTCTTCGTCGATCACTGTCAGAATAAAGGATAAAAGCTTACGCAATTTGGCAATTGAACAAACCAAGTGAACCGACAGTGAAAGCTTGCAACGAAGGAAGAAACAGTCTCCTAAAGTTGCTGAAAATTTGAAGAATTCTTAAACCTGATTCATTAGACTGCGGATCTTTATGCAAAATAAAAAGCAGGAATAAAATAAAAATTTATTTTATCCCTCAATGATTGCACCCAACCAATTTCTTCATAAATGCATAGAGACCCGCTGTCTACTGATCAGATTTGAAGCGATGTACATATTTACAGACACTGATAACGGGCACTTTGTAGCCGTGAACCATGAAAAAAGATTATCTCCTCTGACCGGCCAATGTCAAAACAAAGGGCCGGAGCTTCCGCCAGGCTAGCAATTGAACAAGGCGACTGGACCGACTGCGAAAACGTTAATAAAGGGAGAAACAGTCTGATACGGTAGCGGAGGAGGCTACATAGGACATAGGACTTCGGCTGACGGAAGGTAAGCCACGAGCGAGCGATCAAAGGCAACGAGGCCTAACGATCTATCAGAGGCCCGGAGCGTTCCTCGAAAACAAAAAGCCAGCCACGACAATGGCGCAAACTTTTCGTGGGAGCGCGATAACAAAGCTCCCTTCGCGCGAACCGTCCCGTTAAAAGGGGAGACAAAGGAAGAAAACCCCGCGCAGAGAGAGAGAGAGACAGTCTCTACCTTCCCGATTCTCTCTTTCTCTGTTTCACATTTCCGTCTTCCTCTGTCCCGCCTTCCTTTGTCCCTTCCTTTCGCGGCACGGACCGATGACCCGGCGAGATAACGGCGGCTCGGAGGAAGTAAACGGAAGAGCATAAGGAAAAAATAAGGGGAAAAACCACGTGTAGGTAGCCGGTGCAGTGCACTCGCGGGGTTTGTTTACAAGTCTCCGCGGAGAAGCAGCCTGTGCGCTCGAGTTCTTTGACTTCGCGCCGATCGAACCGATTCCCTTTTCTTCTGCGACGCGCTTCCCCTCCAAGCAGTACTGCCGTGTCTCAGCCCCTCCTTCTTCTGCTCCTCTGTCTCTTTGTATCCCCATTCGCCAGCTAAACAGCCCTCTCTTCAGCGACGCAATGCTGCACTATGATCTACAAACCCGGTTTTTGTGGCCAAAAGTATTTTAGCGTCATTTCAAAGTTAAAATACGCCTGCTGACACGTATGGAACTATCATTTAAAACTTATATTTTGATAGTCTATGATAACTATTTTAAACGTTTCATCTCAATTTCACGGAGTTTGTCTTTAGAACGTTATTTCTCAGCACAGAATAATCTGAAATGAATAATCATTCGGATTTTAAAGTTTTGTAGGGTCGTTGCTCGGTTGCAAAAACAATATCAATATCTTAATCTTGAAAAATTGACTTCTGGCCACGAAAAGCGGGTTTCCAAGACCATAGTGTGCTGGAAGGACGACTGGCGGAGCCTGATTGGTTATTGGTTACGCATAACTTTGCTACTGGGCGAAGCGACACTCTGACAGCGAATCAAATTACGAAGAGTTAGGGTCTCCCCTCGACCCTGTGCCGCGCCGTCCCGCTAGTCATCTTTACAGCAACGGACGATACAGTAGAACCTCGCTCATTGCGACCTCGTTTGCCGCACGGAAGCCTCGTTTGTTGCACTCTAGTGATTCTCATCACGAGTCGTTGGAAATTCTGCAAGTCGTGGTGGCTACGTAGAAACGAAAGAAGATGGTTACACCTGGTACCTTCGTTTTCGGTCCCGTTTCATGCAACGAGCGAGGTTCCACCGTATTCGCGCAGTCGATCGTCCGCGCGGCTACCGAGCTTCGATGGAATACGCTGATAACGGACGGCAATTGATATCGATTATTGTCGCGAAACCGAGAGAGGTTCGCTGCAATTACGCGATCTGTAAGATTGTGACGGAACTTGGGGGAATCCCTGGTTGCCAGCTGCTCCTTAGGGTCTGTCGAGTGGCTCGTAACGAGGCCGGGTGTTTCTGTTCACTGAACGACAATGTTTAGCGTAACCAACACTCGAATAACTCGGGTAATGAGATGTCGAGTACTACTGTAATCTTTGTACTTGGAGTCTGCCGTTGTTCGGTTCACGGTCTAGATTTCGGGATCAGCAAATCCAGATACGCGAAATCTGGCTACGTGGAAATCTGTTTGTCTGGAATCTAGGTTACCCGGCAAGTTGCTTCGCCGATCCTACTTCGACGACTGGACGAGGAAGACAATCTAGAGTTGCCTGAATGTAACGAACGATGGTAGACGCCCCAGCAAGAGGACAGCGCGATCCTTTTCTTACGGAAAAAGATAGCCCGCGCGTGCTACCTCTTCGGAGTACTACCAAGAGCGTAGTATCCAGGTGCAGAAACACCTGAGGACTTGGATAGTCCCTAACCCCTCAACGCCGGGATACGTACGCGATACGGATCCTGTAATTTACACTGGTCGCCGGGCTCCATACGAAATATGGACGCAACTCTCTTCACGTACCTCTTAAAAACCACTTACGCTATCAAAGCCCTGTCTATTAACCGATGGAAGTATTTAATTTTCTCGCGCTCCTACCCGCGCGCGCTGGATCGTCATGATGACGTTTTTCGCACAGACCCCCCGTCGTTGAGGGGCTAACGATCACCAACGAACGATTTATCCCGAAGATAGGGTCGATCCTCAGCACTCACCAATGACGGTGTTAGCTGCCACTTCCTTCGCAGCAGCCGCAGCGGCCGCTGGTCCATGGGCCAAGAAATCGCTGAGGGACAAGGATGACGCGATGATCTGTCGTTTCTCCTCGAAGTTCAGGTAATCAAGACTGTTGCTTCTCTGCGGGCCGGCCACGATGGTCACGGTCTTGGTCGCGTGGTGATGATGATGGTGGTGCTGCTGGTGGAGGTTGTTCTCCGTCGACAGGTTGTTGGGCTTCTCGTTGTTGCCCTCGTTGGCGCCCGGGCTGGGCACCAGATAGACACCGCTGACCCTAATGGACATGGTCGACGAGCGATCCTTGAAGCGGCCGCGTTTCTTCCTCCTCCAGGGGCTGAGGATCGCGACGAGACCCGGCAACGAAGCTACCGGGTGCTGGTCGACTGGCACATCCTCACCACTGCCCGGTCGAGAGGTCGGCTCGCGTCGCTTGTTACCGCGAAGCAGCTCCACGGCTCAGGGTTTACTGCTCTCAGGCTCGCCGAGGAAATTTGATGGGTTCCCCTAGAGGCTCGGGGAACTTGGCTACCGCATGCGTGACCTTGATACCAGGGTCTACAACGCCGACCGTGCGTCTCCGTGGACCGAGGACTTCAGCATCGATCACACTGTGTGCGCGCCAACACGGAGTTGGAGGTCGCTAAGAGTTATTGTCTTCCAGCTGGCGAGCTGGTGTCTCGTAGAAAACGCGGGTACAAGTCTAAGATGGCAGGATATTGCGTGGAGCGGATTCTCATTATCGCATCGACGGATTATTCGCAGACCTGAACGGTGAGAGAGACCTTGACGGGCCGTCACATCGGCGGCGTTCCTCCTCCTGTTCCTCTTTTATGGCACTCGGTGTGTATGTATGCACGAAAGATCGTGGATCCAATGGCGGTTATTTACAGCTACGTTCACCGTGACTCTTCCACGTGACTTTTTTCCGTCAGGGGTCACGGAAAGGTTGACGCTCGATGAACCGTCCTGCGCAATAGCAACCTGGTAAAGATAACCGACCAGAGCCGGGCATTGTTAACTTAGGGGACACGTCCGCAGACGATCATGCACTCGACCGGCGAAATGACTCTGCCAACCTCGCGGCCCACCGCTCCCCTAATTTCGGGATGCTTAATTGCAGACATGCTGCCGCGCTGCGGAAGTCGCAGTCAAATCGAATAAGGTATTTACCTGACCTTTGCTTGTCTGATATTTTATACTGTCCCCAATTTGAGATTTCGAGACCCAACAGGGGACGAAAGATTATGTCAACTGTCTCAATCATATGTGTACCCATAATTATAAAAATGGTCTGTGTCATATATTTCTTGTTTCGAGATATTTCAACGTTTCCCTTTTCAGTTAGGCCACTCTAACGATTGATCAGAATCCTCTAAATTTCTCAAATGCATTAAACCGACTTATTGATTTGAAGCACATGGTTCTTGAAGCACATGACGCAGGTCCAATTAAAAAGAATAAAGTATTTCAAGAATTGAGGAATTTATTAAAATTATGAAAGAAAGTGAAGAAGTCTTCAATTGGTTCCTATTTTTCCGCAACCGAGATGTAGAACATTTTACGTTGAATAAATATTTCAGTCTATTCATCAATATTCCAAGCGAACATTTGCACTCGAGCTTTTTTGCTAATTGTAGAACCACGACCATACTCGTTCTATTACGTCAATACATACTACGTTGTTGATGAATCAGGTCGACCTGAACATGCTACTTAAATGCCCATGATTGGTTCGACTAAAAATTTCTGTAGCATAATAACCAGATAAAACAGTCGTTGAAGAGGCTTTAATTTTTCGTAACTAAATTACAATCCAATAATATTCGAGGAAACAATTTCAACTGACGAATAAAAAGTGTTTGAAATATTTGGTCGCATTCAAATTAAAAAATTTCATTTTTCAAAGTATTCGTACACCTTTTAAAAACGAATAACTTTTTCAAAATACGACTCAACAGCTTTAGTTGTTTACAGACGTTCGAAGGACTAGTTAACTAGCTAATGTGTAAATAATGCTATATTTTAAATTGTTATTGGTCGCAATTGCGAAGGAAATAGTGGAGGTCAAAATTGTACAATTTTTTATCTGTACCTGTTTCATTGACAAGAAATAATGACACTACCGGAGACCTAATACGTAATACATAGCAAGGCGACACTTTCGGTATTTTTGTTAGAAAACTCTAATAAACAAAGTCCAGCAAAATGAAATATTGCACTCACGCCGAACGGAAGTGAGGTTATAGGGTGGGCAATAATTACGATACTTCCCCGAAGGTTCCTAACCTAAGCTGAACACCCTACGAAAACCGTTGGAGACGCCGAAAGTTAAACCAAGAGACCGTGCCAATTCTCGTTGCATAGCAGGGAAAATGTCGCGGAAGAAACAAAACATTACGTAAAATATAATAAACGTCGTCTAACAATAAGGCATGTGGATGGGAGGCGTCAAACACGAAGCCGGTTAATTGTTGTACGTAACCTCAAACGTCCAGTCACGATATGCGCGATAGCCAAGCGTAAAAATTCCGCAGGTATCTACATATCGTCAATTAACTACTCTCTGTTCTCTTATACAAATTAAAACCATTGAGGTCGCGATCAATTCTACGTATACATACTGAAAACGCGACTGAAACTGTAAGAGACCTAATTTCCTCAGACGAGATAAAGAACGGAGTCATGTTTACACTCGTGGCATTATCATTCAACGACTAGGTACAATCTGAATGACGTAATTCAGAAATTAAACTGTTATCTCTTACGGAATTTTCAAGACAAATGAAATTCAACACTAAACTTATCGAACCTTAAAATTAGTTGGTGCATGTTCCTCATAAAAATAACAAGATAGATTTTATTTAGACATCATGAGAGACAATTTTAACGATATGATCATTCAAGGTTATTCAAAGTCATTTAGGATCATAAATGTAGAAAACGATGAAAAATATAAACTCACTGTGAATGCTTACGGCTTACGTAATGGGATATTCTCAGCTTTATTAATGAAATCAAACTGTTTACTACTCAAACAGTGACACTGAGTGAATGTAAACGTAAACAAACTTCGCAGAAACGCCTTAACCCTTAGCACTCAAATGGTGACTCTGAGGCGCCACTAAAAATTGCTGTACGTGTGTCTAATCAATTACTAAACATTTAGGTATAGGTCGGAAGAAATGTTTAATTTTCGAGTTAAAATACCAGCAAAAGGTTAAAAATAAAAGGTCTTGCAGGATCTAAACAGGTATCTTGTGTAAAACAATCTTTTACATTGAAAGATAATCCCCCAAAATTTTCAGTCACTAACCCCTCGTTTGAGGATAATAGGCGGGTAAACACCCTTAACTTCATCATTTTTTTCTCGGTTGTTAATTAAGATATTATGATGGAGAGAAAACGAAAATACTCAAACTCACCTCCTACATCCCATATATTTTTTTCCGAGGATTTTTTTAGAGGTGGATTCGAGTGATTTCATTAATAAAGCTGAGAATATTCGAGTTTTACAGCATATTTCAAGGTGATTGAAATAGGTAAGGACCTACAGTCATCAGCAACTTTACCTGACATTTTCTAGACTAATATAACGAGTTCAGATGCAGAGGATACCTAACCTAACCTACCCCAGACCTAACTCAAACTTACAAAAGTGTTTGCTAATATCTCCGAAAGTAAAGCCGACCGCCAACTATTTCAAAGGAAAAAGTTATTGAAAATGTCGAGTTTTATAATATATTTCAAGGTGATCGAAATCAGTGAGGACCCATAATCATTGACAACTTTACCTGACATTTTTTCTACACTAAAATAACAAGTTCAGAGTGCACAGGGAATATTGAAATTCCGGAGGGTTCGGAGTATAATAACGTTTCGAGGTAGGCATGGTGGGCCACGAGCCGGTACAGACGTATTTCGCGTTCGAAGGTGCGTCTGGCAATGAGGGGTTGTCGTCGACGTACTTGATGGTTCCTCGGAGGGCAGTGTATGGCTCGGTTTTTGGCAGGCCTCGGATCGTGCACCGAGTTGTATGTATCTGTTAACGTCTCGTGGACGTGGTGGCAGACCGGGTGACGATACACGGCTGGCGACGCCACTCCTTCACGGGACACCTGTGTGCCTCTCGTAGCTGCAGGTGAGAGGAGAGCGAGACGGAGAGAGAAAGGACGCAACGATTATAAACACAGAAGCACATACTACTACGGTTGGTACGCACAGTGCGATAGAGACAGCGATATATAGAGAGACACTGGGGTTGGAGGAGGGCTATTTCTCTTTTTAGCCAGGCACAAAACTGTGAAAAGGCACACGGGGAGCCGCCACCGTAAAAAAAGAACGGTTAACTGAACACGGTTGGAACGACGACGATCACGACACAACGGCACCGCGACGCCGACGTCGGTATATCGGCGACGGCGAAAACCACGCGCACACCGACAAAACTTTTGACACACACGCTCTCTCGAGAAACAAGAGAGAGAAACAGAGATGGAGAGCGAGACCGCGGAGAGAAACGCAAACGCGAGGAGAAGGCCGACGTCCCGCCAGCTCTCTTCGGCGAGAGAGAACAAACCGAAAAATAGGCTCGCGGAACGAGCACGAGCGCACGGATCGGGCCGGTTCGACCGGGGACGGATTCGCGACGGAATTAATTACGACTGCGCCCGATGCAACACGTAAAAAAGCAAACGGAGCCGAGCGAAACGGCCGATGAACGAGAACGACGACCGCGCCACGAAACACACACCGAGCGAGGCTCGTGAACACTGAGGGCGGCCATGCGATCGCAGCGCCGCTACGCGCCGACAGACGACACCACGCGCCGACACGAGACAACAAGCTGTGCCTGCCTGCCTCCTTGCCTCCTTGCCTGCCCAGCCTGCCTGACTACCTGCCCGACGAATGGGGGAAAGTGAACCTGCTATAGTGAGTTCGTCGTAATTTTTCATCAATGAATTCTCCGACCCGGGCCGCAGAGTACGCTCGATAGGGTACATGTACATATTACTGCGAGTGGTACGTTTTACTGCGGTATATCTTTCCCCACAATGAGATCAAAATACGTAAAAATAAATATGTTGCCCTGAATAAATGTGTACGGTTCTCAATGAGAATGTATTCTCGTTGGCGAGGCAAATCAAATTGTCGATCGTTCTGATATTTTTATAATCTCAGGATTGGAGAAAACATTCTTCATAAAAGGGAAAAATAAAAGACTGTTGTTCACATCAGTACGTTCTTTTTATTTAGATACTTACTTCGCGATACAATAAAAATTGGTATTATAGGATAATATGTGGACCTCGAGTTGCCCTTGAATAAACATTTGGATATGCTCAAGGTCGCCTTGATGACTTAGAAAAAATGTGCTATATAAAAAAGTAAAATTCTACTCTTTCGATGGACCCTTTAAGATGCTACATAATTCATTAAAAATTTGTTGACACAACAGTGTTGTTAATTTTTTTTGCATAATATATAATCGTTATAATTCATTAAACATATTCTTGTCAACACTACTACCGAGCCTTGAAAGTAACTGGTACATGTTCCCTTAAAAATGACGAGATAGATGTTATTTAGACTTTGTGCGGCTCCTATTGTGATACATGCTCTCCTAAAGATAAGAACATATTCGATCACACATTCAAAATAAAGTCTTATACCAAATCAAGGTCGCTTATACTAAATCCGATAAGTTATTATGTTATACACAGCTACTGGACACGCAGAATGAATAATTGGTAAGACTAAATCGTCCACTTATATTGTCAAACAGTTTCGCTGTCGGCGACGCAGCGATACCACGGAAATGATGACATAACAGACACTTGGTCCCCATCGTGCACAATACGTGACTACATTCTCGAATCTTATCGCAACTCGCTCTACACACATCCGTGCATGTTCTTTTGTCTTGCTAATTGAAGAAAATTATAGATTTCATTGGCATGCCGTTCCCACTTTATATTGCACTTCAAAAAAATGCCAGCCGTGAGTCATACCCAGCCGCGATCTTTGAACGCATGCGACGATGATTGCAGACAGCAGTCACGCGAGCGCGCAGCAGCACACCAGCAAATATGTACACATATACATATATATCCGAGAATAATATATCTCGTTAACTGTTCTGTATGTTTTTCCACGAGTATCGGTGGTCTAAAGCCTCCGTTTAACTCCGGCCGTTTCAAGAAACCGTTTCGAACGAGCATTGCGATCGCCGTTCCCGGCTGACAAAGGTGCATACTTCCGGAGAACACCGAATTCGAGTGTTCACTCAATCCGGAAAGTGCTCAGCTTTAATTAGTCGCATTCATTCAGACCGGCTCGTTAATGAAATTCCGATGCGAGGAGCTAATTAAAAGTTTCGTGGAACCCGAGATACAACGATTCCCGGATTGTCGCCCACCGTTGTCTGCAGATCTTTATCACCTGCCCAAGACAATGGCAAAATATAATCCAATTATACCGTGTTATTCTTTTGACAAAGAGATTCTGCTGTTCAAAAGAATTCTTTCAGTTCCGAATTTATACGTCACTCTCTGCTGCGAACTATCTGTCAGTCCGGGAGCCAAAAAAATGGAGAATCGGGTGGTCTGACTGCTCGAATGGCGATCAAACCCCAGCACAAAGGGATAGGACCTGTCCATTCGAAGCTCGCCCCCATTCGATAGATGGAATCGGTCGTCTAAGGGCGCGACCAGGCGCGAACATTCGAACTGGGTACCGCAGGATGAACCATGACGCGGACCACGTGGTATTTCCGAGGCGTCTAGACTCCCTAATTTAAACCGACTCGCGGATCTACCGGGCGTTTCGGCCCCGTCTAGCCGCTGTCACAACGAACGACTGAAATATGAGAAACACTTTAGCCTCAGGCCCGCTAACTCCCGGATGAGTAACGGATTTTTTCACGGTGATCGCCCGCCGATCAGGAAACAAAGGAACACTGAACGATCCTCGAGAACATGCTAAAACGAAAATCAACCTCGTCGATGCTTGAACCACTAGGCAACTCGAAATCAGCTGTTTCCTTTATGTTTGCTATGTTGTTGAAATCGTGGAGGAAACTATCTGCTTGTAAGTCGCACGATGTCTCGACGAATTCAGTTTTATCAGAAGTGGCTAGCCATTAACTGCTTGACACCTGATTCGTGTTGAGCCTTCATATAAGAGTGTTGGAAATGTCTTTATGTGTGGATACGTTATTATAATAAACTACACTTTATACCGTATATACTTTATTAGTATTACAAAGGTGTTGCTCTAAATAACGACACAGTGTTTCCATGTATCTCTCTCTCTCTCTCTCTCTCTCTCTCTCTCTCTCTCTCTCTCTCTCTCTCTCTCTCTCTTGTATTTAATCGACGTGTAAATAGTACAAGTGGAAGCTGTACAATGTTACGATCTGCTCAGGCTAGCTGCTTCTACCAGACTGACGACGCTCTTGACTTTATGCCCCCGCTGGAACCCTTCCGTCCTTGGGAAGAACCGCCCCTTACGACAAAACCGTTATATGTAAGACGCTATGGTAGCGTTGAATTCTAACAAAAAGTGTATTTCTAGTCTTAACCCTTAGCACTCGATTAAGTGACTCTGAGGCACCACTAAAAATTGCTGTACCATTATTCAAAATACTGTTTACATCATTTAATATGTCGGTGTCTAATCAATTACTAAACATTTAGGTATTGTATCAATTTAATTTTCGAGTTAAAATAGCTCCGAATGCAAATGAGTTAACATTTACATCTTAGGTTCTTCGGTTGTGTTTCGCATTAAAAAAAATAAGCCACGAAGCTTCGGACAAATTTACCTACAAATAACAGGCCAGTATAACTTATTTCAAGAAAATAAGGATAAGTTAGGATTTTATTAATTTTCCTCACAATTCCATAAAATCCGCAGTCTAGTCATCGTACGAAATATAAAACGTTGCGACAACGTTCCGCGAAAGAACGCTGTTTGCGCAAACGGAGGGTAGCGATTAAAGCGGACCGCGCAGAAACTTTTACTGCCGCGTCGCCGGACAGCGTGTATTCGAATCGAATCGTTGGTTTCGAAAATAGAACGGAAACGGCATTATGCTGTACGGTTTGCTAGCCGGGAGCTTCCATCCTTTATGCTCGATCACGGCTTAACCAACGCGCGTCTGCGTCGCGGAAAGTAGCGGAAACTACCGGCAAGAGATGCATTTATTGGCACCGGCCCAGTGGAGTCTCTTCTCCAGCCTGCATCTCGCCAAATGTAATTGTGTTCCGCGTGTGCACGGGGAAACAACGCTCGGAAAACATGGCGGGCCACAGAGCCGAGGAATCTTGCGCGAAACACGGGGAAACATGGCGGCGCTTACGCTTCACATCAATGGTCAAAGCACTTCCGTCTATCGCCGGAACGCAAAGGCTCGATCGCACTATTAAGTCAGGTATGAACTACCCTCTGACCCAATCCATCGATCGCGACGAATTAAGGCCAATCCGACGGATAAGACACCCACTTCAGTTCAGGGGATCGAGGGCTGCGAGATTCAGCTTGCGAGTACGAAAAGTTTGCTTTCGTGGGATAGACGGTTCGATGTACTCGTAGGCTTATAGACTACCTTCGATGTTTCGGACACTTTTGAGCCGAGGGATTTTCGTGGTATCACCAGAATCTTCATTGTTCGTGTCTTCGTAGACAGCTATCTGCTGTAACCGGAGTTCTTGTAAGACGTTTCTTTCGTGTCTTGCGATTTTGCATTGATCTTTGTTAGGAGGATATTTGCGGCCGCAATGATGAAAGTGGCCTAATGATCAGTTATTTCGCATCACATTATTTGAAACTGAATTAATTCAATGTAACTCTTACGATATTGTGAAAAATGAACCGTTGGATAGTGCTTGTTAATTCAACATTATATGGAATTCATTTAGCGATCATATGATATGATGGGCAGATTTGATGATACGATGACGGCCGGGGTAAATCCATCCAAGTTCCTTCACGTAAATTTTCTTTACATAATTTTGAACCTTCCTTCCTGCAGTTGATCCATCTATCGAATTGAATGAAATGAGGATCTTTATGCGAAATGGGCTGCACGGATTGCAATCGATGCTTGAGGAATGGTTACAAGGAGATTTCATAATCGAAGCCTTAAATCATCCCACAGTTCGCAATTCGTTCACCACGAACCGGTCTCGCAATTGTGATTTCGCTAGTTTATGGTTTAGAAGGCGAGGATCCATTGTGTGGGTGGCACACGAAGACTGTACTTTCCATCATCGTCGGCACAAAGCGACGTGTCCCCATGGGATCGTGTGCAAGCCGATCCAAACAGCAGGATCGCGTGATTTATTCGAACAGAAAATATATTCGAATGTGTCGGAACCGGCTCGGTTTCGCGCGGATGGTCTATAATTATACGGCATGTTGTGACCGATTCCAGGAAGCGGTCGTGCCAAGCGAACGCCGCCCACTTAACAGTATTATTAATTGCAATAAGGAGCAAGCGAGCAGTGTCTTCGCTGACCCGAATTATGGGACAATTTCCAATTAAGTGGCGGGGACGGTGTAATTAAGGCGAAGTGACGGTGCATCGCCGCGGCGGCGAACCGCGAGTCGTCTGCTGCGGCGGCCTGTTGTTTCAATTTACGTTTTCCCGTGCTTTCACGGCTGGCCAAATCCAATCTGGCTGCGATGAACAATCGCGAACCATCGAACCCGCGACCCTTCGCCGCCGGGAAATCATTTTCCCAAACATGTACGTGGGATCTCCTGTCAGAACTTATCGGACGCCACTTGTTGTCAGATGAGGTTCTAACGTGCTCGGTCGCACGTCATTAGTCATTTCACACAGAACCCACAGTGACAGACAAGACTTTTCCTCGGATTTCTTCTATGAAAGTTCTCATTTTTGTCGACTTTAACGGCTGCGTATTTTTGTATTCAACGATTGAAAAAGATGGAAAAAAGTTGTTGGACATTCTTAGACCGGACGTTCGATCTGTACGAAAACTCCAGGTGGAGATGTCGCAACACTCTACCTTTGCATCGAACCACTAATCCTTTTGTTCAGGAAAAGTGGTATGTGCATTTTGCAAAGGGTAACGAAGAAGATTTTACCGAGACGGAGAGAGGATGAATAGGGGGAGAGGATAGAGAGAACTACGAGAAAAAGGTTCTCTGAAAAGGAGAGAGAGAAGGAATTGAAAAAGGCAAGCGGTCACCCATCCTTCTAGTGCGCGCGACGCAACTCGTTTTACGTGGAAAGCGACGCGTTTGAGACGAAGCCATACGACCAACTTCGTAATGACTGTTCTTTCTGATATTCTTTATTTTCTGCGACTACATATAAACTGCACTCTCGTGTCTGCAGTATTAATTACCGGTCACCAGCGCTGTTGATTAGCTTATAAACAATTGTCGTAAAATCAATAGAAGTATCGTGCATATTTATTCTTTTGCGAGAATTCATTATTATGCGTTCTACAGTCTATTAATAGCACAAAGAGTTTGTCGAATAATAAAAAATTGTAAAAAACACATAATTAGTAGAATGCAGATGTTTATGGATTTTCCAATTTTTGTAGACAAATTTGAAGAAAGTGGAATGAAATAAAATCCTATTTTTGATGGGGTCAGCCTTCGTAGATCCAAAACAAAGAAAACTTGTACAAAATTCTATCGAATTTTATGTTCTAGCCTTTTTTTTAACATTTTCATAAAAAATGCATGAAGCTGCACAGTCTAGTAATTAGATATAATTAAAATGTGTTGTAAATGCATCTGTTAATAGAAAACTGGCTGGTCTGTAATTTTGCAGAGTTGCATCGCGTATCAATGGAAGAGTCGACGATTAACTTTAAGACGTGCGGAACACAGCTACGGCGATATTGCACGATATCGAACCATTGGCTAACTCGAGTGGATAAGACGTTCGACGCGATAATGGCAGGAAATTAATGGCGAGGTGATTAGGGATGTCGGACGACGTAATGAAGAGACCGCTTTCCTTATGAACGCGCAAACTCATCCTTCTTTAACATACCAACACTCACCGGTGAAAGTAACCGCATTTCCCTCCGGAGGATCACGAAACATCAAATACCTAATACGTCAAGACTGGAATAAGAGATAAGTCGAATTATTACCGAGACACGTTGTTAGGAGTCAGTTTACCAAAACCCGATCCTACGTAAATGCATCATCGAACTTTTCCGAGTAGAAAAAACGATCCTTAAGTGCCATTAACGTTGAACAAATGGGTCGGATGATCGAAGACCTCGAAGAGAGTTCAATTGTGATTAATGGAAATTTGATACGAGGCCTGTTAACTACGCGCAAACAATTACTGTCAATTCCGTGTTATAAACGGGTAATTGAATTTTACGGCTTCATTACACAGATCACGACGAAACTATTCGCGTGATTAATAAAAAGGAATAACATATAATTATTCTTAATTGAAACATTGGGGTGGACCACCTTCATATTAAGAAATCTATTGATTGCTCTTCAGAAGGCGCATCTTTATAATCAGTACATTCGTTGATGAATTCCTGTATTCCACCAAACAGAGAGTTAATACAGTAATCGCTCCTTCGTTGTCCTGAACCGTGGGCACGATCGTTGTCCAGTACCTATCCACTCCACTGCCTGTCAACGAAAGGATTAGGCCTGCGTTGATCTGGTCGCAAGATGTGACCCAGGCCTGTCCAGACCCGCGCAGAACGAAGAACAATAGGAAAGGAATATGGCAAGGAAAAAAGGAGTTTTCTAAAGTCAGACAGTTCTTTGTCATTTAACTAGTCGTTTCATTAAAGACGCAGTCATAAATCAAAAATAGTCCCCGGCCTTTGGACAACGAAGGAGCTTTCACTGTAATACTTTTCCGTCTACTTTGAACTCTCGAAACATTTTCCTCTTTGTCAGTCTGTTGCCGGTTTCGATTAAGATTGGCCCAAGGAAGCGGTGTCGCGAGCGGCGGCGCGGTTCTCGTTTATTTTTTAGTGCTCCGCGGAAACCTGATCTAACTTAAATTTTTACTTAAATTTTTTTTCCGATTAAAATCAAAAACTGAAAGCTTGATGACTCCCGTTGTCATTGACCGTATACAAGTAGCGTAGATAGCTGTTTCCGATGAGTAGCACTTTTTTCCAGGTAGACCGGACATTTGTCGCACTGTGCCCGGGTTTCCTCGCGTATTTAATAAAGTCGTTGGCTGAAAATTGAATTTCTTTTCTCGTTACGGGGTTGCCGCGGACAAGCGAGTGGGGGAAAAGTTTAATCCCTTTATTGTCGCGGTATTACCGGCGGACTGGTAATCCCGATACAAAGCCAGCGCAATATAATCACGGGGGAGGGAGTGAAAAGGCTCGCCGGACATTAGTAACGGATAAAGGGTATTCTAACATCCGTCGCACAATATCGTCACCGCTCGACGATTTCATAAATGTAAGTGGCAGTCTCCCCGGATTAACGTAATGGAATAAATTACTTGGAGCGACGGCGGCGGTCCGGATCCAAGGAGTCTCCACAGTGACGACGATATCCGCGGACCCCGGACTGCTTGAATCTCATTATCTTCCGCTTTTTCACGACTGTCTCTTGACTAACGAACGCTCCCGCGAATCCGTCTCGGGTCCCAAGCAGCTTCCCAAAGAGCCGGGCCACGGACACTTAGCCGAGACTCCCCAGGGCCCGTCGGGCGGAAGACCAAAAGGCGAATTAAAGTTTCATCATCCGGATCAGGAAGTACTCCCGTGGAGATCACTCCTCGAGGATAACGCGTCCCTCAGGATCGTCCCTTCGGCATTTTTCCAATGCCTTCGAAAAGTCCCCGGAAACTGGCCGTGTGCGTTAACGACTTCGTTTTTCGATTTTTGTTGTACCGACAATTTTCATGGGATTTTAATGGGCCGCGCGATCGCCATTGTTTCGCTGGCACAATAGGCAATCTTGTAAAAAAATTGGACGGTTCCAGTGGAACATTTTACGCTGAAAGGAAAATGAACATTGGTGAAACGATAGCACTGGGGTATTGTTCGAGTAGTGAGCAGATCATATTAAAAAATGGATTACTGTACGATTGATTGAATCAATTAGTTTTCGTAAGCTAGTACAATGTATTTATTAAAATGGAAAGCAATTAAATGGAATTAAATGGAAGCAGTGCCATCTGGACACGAAAAACAAGAGGATACGACCTAATATAATCGAATTTTGAAAATCTTAACTATTTAATCTTTCGCCTACTTATTGTAGTGATAAATTCATTGTTTCTCTATTTTCATTATACATATACGTGACACACCGGTCACCGGAAAGCATGACGTTACGTGTTCCCATGTCTCCCGTTCATTTTCTCGCGTGGAATCGTCGGTGTGCGACATTCAGAGGGATCGCAAGTAAAATTAGCGGGGACAGGGAAACGCGATTGGAAAGTTCGACGGGAGGAACAGTTGTATACAAAACGGCTGTCCGCGACGACGCAATAGTCGCGTGGAACTCGTTACGCTCGCATTTCCTTTTATTAACCTGGGGCCGGTCGGGTATCGGCGTCCGATATTTTCTTGTAACGACCCGATCCGTCTTGCCGCCCGTCCACCGGAACCGCTGTGTTTCATTGACATGCAAAGGGGGAATTCGTGGTTTCTTTATTTCAGGCCGACCTAGAGTTGTTGCGAGACGCGAGATATTTCAAACCGGTTGCCACATAACACGCTGTCGCGCTTCTTGTGCCGCATTCCACGATCGTTATGCACTCGTAACCTTCTGCATGGTCAGACCAGGCTGCACCCCATCGACAGATGTCCCCCGGATTTCGAATGTTTACTGTTTCTGCGGTCCAGCCAGTTGCAACAAATTAATGCAATAGTGCTCACTGAAATTTCCAAACTTTAGGATCCGGAAATGAAATCCATGAAGATACTTAGCGCCGTGGCAGTCATAGTTCTGAATGTTCAAGAAACATTCAAGTTTCAAGTGTTAAATTGGAAACCTGAATTTCTATGTTCAATAGAATGTCTTAATTGTATCCGTTGATCAGTTTTCTTGATTTCTTGATCAAATGATTGATGTTTGAACGAACAATCTCTCGACTAGCATCAGAAGATTTGGTCTCTTTAGTGCTATCTACGGACAAAGTCGTCGACTGGTGCGCAGTCGAAGGAACTTCATTGAAAAGCTTCAAGAGCACTTCTTCATTCTGATCCGCAATTATTCAGCGATCTCGTGGGAACTGCCATCTCATCGCTGGAGAGCGTGTTCTAATAAAACCCATCCACGCGATCCTTGCCGCGAACAAACTGCAAATCATCGGGGAAATATTCATTGACGGAACAGTCATCGATAGTTGAGCAGAGGACTCGAGGCTATAGAATGACAATGATACAAAAAGGAAACTCTTCTTGTAAAGGTCCGAGAAATTTCTTTAACGCCTTGCCGTATTTTAAGGAGTCACACTCGTGATGAAGATTTTAAACGGAGTCTAACAATTATGAATATTACGCCTTTGATTCGTTTTTAATAATTATTTAAGCATTGAAATAAATGTAGCCATACAAAAACTATAAATTTTCTTTTCTCTTCTACGACATTTTTGGGGATAAAGACGTTTTAATCCCAGTAACCGTAAAGAAAATGATACGGCGAGGAGTTAAAGGACAACTAATCCTATTTCAGAAATCATGTATCATTGCTAGACTGCGGATTTTATGCATTTATGACAAAAATGGGTGCGTACAATTTCAAACAGTGGTGGTATGAAAAAGATTTAAGGCCACCAGTGTATTAGTTTCACCTTATCAAAAGAAGAATGAAATTTTTATTTGGCTCCTGTGCCTTGCAATCGACAGAAACATTTTTTATTTTGCATAGAGATCCGCAATCATTGATTGCTTACAATGAAGTCATAGTTAATAGCAGATGTTTCTGAACGTTCTAAAGAGAACTGTCATGTATACGATACGGTTTTAATTAGCACAGAATGTATTAATAGTATCATTCTTTAATTGTAGACGAACAACGTTCTTATCGTTTTGTTTACGACGCTTCCTTCGCTGGAGACGGTTTCTCCTTGATCCCCAATCAATCCATTTTGTTGTTTCTTCATCCTATGATTTATCACGTCAGTCAATGACAATTAAATCACTTTAGATTATGGACTTACATAAACACAGTCAATGCTCGAACGTCTTTCACATTTTCTTTAGCGAATCGTAGTTTATTAGGATTTGTAAATTTTAGCTATGCAGAGTATCGGATCCATATTTCCTCAGGGACGAACATTTTAAAGCGAGATTTAATTTTTCGTCTCATTATAATATATCAGAGTTTCCACGCGACAAGTTTGTTTTAATTGCTAAACGATTCTGTGTACTGAACAGTTCTCCAACAAATTTTAATTGCTGTTTTACTTGGAGCAAATTTAATTTAAAACGAAACTAAACTGTACACGCGCATATACACACACCTTGTCAGTGTTCCGGAAGAGATTAAGTGAAAACTTGTTAAATCAAATTAAAAAAAAAAACGCAAAAAATTAACAACATGAAAACAAGCAATTCCAACGTTATAATTGACGATAATTAATAGACGCAATTACTTGTATCCAGTTTCGTCTCGCCGAAGAAAAAGCGGTGGCTGGTTACCGTGCCGGAGGAAGGGTCGATCAAGCTTCTAAACAAAGAACCATCGGAATTACCAGAATAAATGTCCCCTAATTAACAATTTCCCGCGAGGGCAGCGAGGGGGAAGAAACTGAAACACGGTTTCACGGGTGAAGGGCGGCGAGCACACACAAGAATGGGCAGGGTCGATACCGCGTATCCTCTTAGAGGCATAATGAACGGTTACGGCATACGAAACTTTAACATTTAATAACGACCAGGCTCTCTCGCGTCCCGCAACCATTCTTCCCAGTTAACAAATCCCTACTGCACCGAGATTCGACGAACTTCGGAAAATTTCAACCGGGAGTCTCCCGATGCAGAACGGAGCATGTAATCGCAACTATGTTCCCGGGATCCGCGAAATTTATCATCGCAAGCTCGTTCGTTGTCGATCGTTATTGCTACCAGCTGGTCTGTGAGCTCGTAACCGGCTCCTATACACGCTCGCACAGTTGCTTATTGATGGAAAGCATCGCTCGCTGTCAAATCGAGCGTAAACAGTCGTCGCTTTCTAGCGGTTAATTATGGGCAACTTCGACGGTTTCTCTTTGACATCTTTCTGCAACGTGACGACACGATTAGCGACCCGTTTATTTGATTCTGAAGTTGCGGTATCGTTTGCACGAGGTGCCGTTTCGATTTTAGATCAATCTTTGTGAGCATCTATGAAACTGATGGCGCGATAAAAAAACAAGTATATTAATGTCTTCGGATGTGTGAACACTCGAGGACTAAAATCTTACTTATATCGTGTACAGAACACTATTCCTTGATCTCTTATCGCTAGCATATAACGTCGTGAAGTATAGCGAGTGAACAGAACGTCAACACACCAGTGACGAAACTATTTTAAAGAGATATTTCTTCTACTGAGAAAAATTGTCATAAATATGTTGTCTAAAGTTTCATGAAGAAGTTTGTCAGTTTGATAAATGTTTATCCGGTGGCATTGACAATTTTGAAGAGATATTTGTAGAAAATGTTATGAATATGTTGTCAAAAGTTTCATTAATTTTACAAACAAGAATGTAAATAAATATTCTGTATAAAACTACGCTGGAATTGACAGTGCGTATTTCTTCTGCGACGAATTATTCAGCTTGCCACGAAGTGTAAAATTTGAATTTGAACTGCGAATTTATAGACAAATTTTTGTTGTTCGTATGGCGATCTTTGGCAACTAATTCAAACATTTGCTGTACATTTCCGCAGCCGTATCCCGTATGTCAACAGGAGTTTCACAGCACATTTGCACAGCAGTTTGTTGTCCATTTTGACTCTCGACCAGCACAGAGTATTTCTCTTTCGGGTTTAACGGTTGCAGCTTTGATTTGACGCGTCGCAACGGTCTTCCCGAGCCAGGGGTTTAACCCTTTGCACTCGAATGGTGACTTCGAGGCGCCAAGTGTAGAATACTTTAACCCTTTGCACTCGGAGCTATTTCACCTCGAAAATTGACGAATTTTCTACATCAATCGTTAATCGCAACTAACAGTTAATCTCCTAGTTTAGTCGTTAATTGCGGTTAACGATTAAATACTTATTATAATATACTATATAACGATTACATTCCTTTAAATTGTAATCGTCAATCGGATAATTGATTAATGATTAACTGCTGAAATTTCGAAATGAAATACGGAATCAAAACTATATGAATACTGAAAAAAATGTAAACTGAGTTTAGGTGTACTGTCATTTGGTCTATAATACAAACTCTGTTTACGTGCTTTTATGTTTCTTTTTAGATAATATCTTTTTTTAATCAACGATTTACGATTAACTTCATCAATCGATTGATTTAGCCTCCGATTTTTCGATGATTTCCTTTTTTAATCGTACACACTGATCAATCAATCTTGATTAAAATGTTAATCGATTAACGCCCAACTCTGAATGTAAACAGTATTTTGAATAATGGTACAGCAAGTTTTGGTGGTGTCTTTGGCTCACAACTCGAGTGCCAAGAGTTAATAATTTCGGGATCAAATTCGGGAACGAAATTCCCACGCAACAGCGGGGAAAGAGTTTGCCGAACAATTCTACGGCAAATTACAGCGAGGATTAGGCGAGTGTAATTTCCAGCGGGAGAGTATTCTATTTAATAGCCCGTTGCAGAATTCATTCGGCAAACGAAGTTTTCCGGTCGACCATTATGAACCCGGGGGTCCGTGGAATGGCCGTTCTTTGGACTCACCACCGCCGGTACTATTTACCTTCGGTGAGAATGAAACTAGTTTCGCGCACGCTATAATATCGTCCCGGAAAACTATTTCAATAACCGGCAAGGGGTTCGTCTGCGCCTAAAATGCCGGCCCGCCCCATTTTTCGCAATCCCTTCGTCGCTATATAGAAAAATCTCGTGTAATTGATGCATTCGAACGTCTCCAGCGAAATCTCAACCGAAGCAGATAGATTCGAGAGAAAATAAACAAAGTTCGAGGTTTACAGCTGCCGCGAGCAATCCCGTCGCTCCATTCAGGCTCATTTCATGATCTATAGGTACAGAATTTATGAAGAACCAGCATTCGCTCTTTACGACTCCGCTCTCCTTTTATTGGATCTCCGTTTTATCCCCAGGGTTATACTACAGTCTCCATAGAGAAGAGATCCGATCGAGACAGTGGCCACTTAAATTAAATAGTGCTACCTTCAACATCTTGAACGTCTTGCGACGTCGTTTAAATGTCTTTAATCCATTAATACTCGATCCTATATTTCCTGTAATTGAACTTCGTCGTATTGTATATATGTGATTTGTAATGCGAAAAGGAACTGAGACCCTTTTCTTTTCACATGACCAATCACATATGTATATTTAATTAACATTTACGGACCTGTAAGCCTTCTTATGGATGTCTCAAAGTCGTGTTAGAGACATTTTATAGACGTCTTAAAAACGTCTGTTAGACGTTTAAGGGACGTTCGGAACCGTTCCAACAACAGACATTTTTAAGACGTCTTTATGCTACCTTTGAGAAAAAATCCCATTTAACCATTTCCTTCGAAAGCCAATATTCTGAAGACAAACAGCATGCATATGAAATTGTTGCATACGAAATGCCAGATTTTTCAACAGTAACGTTGAACATCTTACGTTTGTAAGAGGTTAAACATGAAAGATCCTTGGAAAGAGATGCCTCGCCCAGGCACCGCGAAAGTTTTCAGCTGCCATCGCCCACAGAACCACGTGTCACTCATATTGAACGACGAACGAACGTTATCGGGGTGCAAGTAGCGGAAAAAATGGCAAGGAGGAGTCAGGGCATTGGGATGAGGTAGTTGGAGGAGCAGAGGCGTGTTCATATTGGATCCCGATGGAAAAGTTGCAGGTTTTTGCAGGAGGCGGAAAGTCGGCGACGTTCGGCTTCCCTCTTGCGCGGAAATTTCGTTATTGAATCTCGCTATCATCGTAAAAAAAAGAAAAGATGTGACCCAGGTTCGTTCCGTTGGATTCGGTTCAAATTGCGTCCATGTTTCGTCGCACGAATTATATCCGACTGCGGTGTCTCTATGCCGTGGAAGAGAAATGAACTAACGCTCGGCTCTTTAAATTGTTCTCTGCGGAATTTTTGGAACCGTTTGCGTATGCTTCGTTAGCGGCGCCATTGCCAAACGAAATAATAATGTTACCGTACAGTGGCGTGGGTAACTGTGACCCACTTTGACGAAGAAGATTCTGCCATCAAATGAGATTCCTGAATCGCAAGCGAAAAATTGCGTTCTCGTCCTTAATTAAAAATGAAATAATTAAACTTTAGAGAAAGTTTTAATACGAAGTGGATCCAATGTAATTTTGTTCTTTTTGCAGATAGAAAGAAATTGCAGAAGAAAATTTTTCACCGGACTATTGTCAGGGGAGGCGCCAAAATTGTTTAGTAAAAGATTTTTAAAACGCGTCTATGTTATCATATCTATTAACAATATAAACGGTAGGGAGATATTAAAGTAAAAATTGTTTGCAAAAGGGGTATTTTACCGCATACATCGACCTAAAAAGATTCTAATCCCGTAAATAGAGGAAAATTAACCCAATTGAGCCCGCAGCGCTGCGCTTAGGGTAATTAAAAGGCGCGGGGTTAGTTTCTCGGAGGCCTTCGCGACCCATTGTTCTTACTTTCGAATAGCAACTAACAGTATCATCGAAATGCCACAAAGTTTCTCAGTTTACGACCCCTGTGGATCGATTTTCGTCGAAATAAGTCTTTAGCTGCAGGGAGTCCGTCAAGGGCGGAGACATCTGTCATTGACACTGGCCGTCGCGAACAAGGTTGCATAATCAGATGTCCCTTATCCGGCTCAACTGATCGCTGTATTACGTGCGTCCTCGATGCGCCCTTGCATCAGTGTCTTTGATAAATGTTTGCACTGCTTTTTCTAATGATCTTTCCATTCATGCAATCCACGCCTACGCGATGATAGATTAGATTAAAGAAATTTTTTGTATCGCCAGTCGAAGAACGTCTCGAAAAGAATGAACATCCCATTGAAGGCACAGTCCAGTGCCGTACGATCGTAATTTTGGACTGTTCACGATAATTTGGTGATCCTCTGCAGAGCGGCATTTCGCTTGACCCGCGGGTCGTCCGCCAGCTGAAACAGTATACGAGCAATGTTTCCTCTAAATTTCACGCAGCCCTGCCAATGTCACGCCTAATCCACGGCGCTATAAAATCCATTGAAACACGCTCGTTGGAGCCGGTGGCTCGAAAGTCTACTCGAAGCCGACGAGGCGTGCGAGAACAGAGATAGATCGTTGTCGGGGCGGCACCAACGCCGCGACGCCTCATTGTTACGTAACCGTCGTCGTGACGCTCCATGGAAAATCGTAGCCATCCACCGACACTCTCGTTTTCCTTTTCAGTCGAGCTGGGCCGAGGCGCGCTGAGCCAGGCGCATTCAGAACGGAAGTGCTTCTCACCTAGCCCGGGTATTGCGGTCCCGATGAGCGCCGGCTCTCGGGTAAAGGAAAAATACCGGCGAATGGAGAACGAACGGACGCGCACTCTCCCCCTCGGCGTCACGGCGCGACGCGACGCCAAGAACGAGGAGAGCCTCGAAATGTTTGTCCTTTAAAGTGCCTCTTCCGCGCGGCAGACAAATATAAAGCGGAACGGGCCGCGCGCGTATTGCCGGGCGCATTCGCCGCGGAAGTTTGCTTTTGCACGCGAACTTTCAGCCCTGGCGGCCCAGAAAATCGCGACCCACCGGTGCGGCTCTCTCGCCGACGTAATAGGGATTCCCTGTAATCCTTTAAAATGTTTGGGACACTACCGAATCCGCTCCCCGCCGCCTCTATTTCGCAGCTGATCAACGCAAATCGTGTTTTCGCCGCGACGATTTTGTGTCAATAGGATTTTGTCGCTCGAATTCCGGCGGGTTTTGTAAATACATAGAGATCCGCTGCGGCGATTCCTGTTCGCGTGCTCTTTAACCCTTATCCGTCCCTCAGTTTTTCATCTTAACCCCCCAGGTACATTAATGAACATTGTTGATGAGTATTGAAAAAATTATTACACGTGGCGAAATGACAAGAGATCAACAGTGTTGAAATATGTTTTGAGAAACAAAATTAATCTATTATTTAATGATCCTTGTGTGGAATAATAGATTAATTTTGTTTCTCAAAACATATTTCAACAAACAGTATATCCACGAAGAAACAAAATTTCAATGAACAGAATATTTTACTTTCGACGCTCGAACGAAATAAATATTTTCACCTCTCTTATCCGATGAGTAAAATGCAATATTTTCATTCTATCACCTGGATGCATTCAATAATATAATCTTGCCTCTGAGATGCGTATTCGAAATATTTCTTGGCAATATCAGCAAAGTGAAGAAAGTAACGATGCATATTGAAGCTCGGGCAACCATAATATTTCAATTCAGATTACTTCTTCGACCACAGCAAATCTATCCAATAAACCCCGTACAGAAATATTTAAAAATTGAACACTATTGTTACCTAAACATTTTACATGCGATTAAATTTTTCAGTTTTAAACTTGCGTGCACGATTTAAAATGAAATAAATCGTTTAATATTTCTATTACTTTGAATGGTATTTTTATCGATTTCTCCTCTTTACTGGAAGTCGCTGCAGAAAATGTTTATTTCGCGCAAAGATCCGAAGTCTGATGGTAAATGTCTATAATCAGAAATAGTAAGTTGCGAATAACTGTAAACTAATGCAGAGAACCTTGAAATGAACGAGAAGTTTGCGAAGAGTAAATAATAATCAAGCGAACAGAGTAGAAGCAGAAAATATTGAAAAAATATCAAGAGCCCGATTCGTGACCAGCATTGGCCATGTTATATTAACGAATAGCGAACGTCGTTCTGTAACGACCAAAGTTCTGACTGGTACTATACCCACAGGGCAGCCTGATCCGCAATTTCATCGCTCTGTGCGAGGACGTCGAAAAATTTCAAAATTTTTCGCTGGTAGCGCAGGATATTGGCATACAGACAAATGCTTCATCAAAAAACATTGCAGTAGAAACTTCTGAATAAAATAACACTAATGTTCCATCATCCGAGCGGATTGCATACTGCGATATCGTCCAACGAGCAGTTGTACCGTCGAAGAGGATCTCCGTCCCGGAAGAAAAAGAGGAAAAAAAAGAAGACGGGTATAGCCGAGTAAGAATGAAAAGTATCGTCCCAGCAAGCTCGAAAGAAGTTGCATCGGAAAGTTTTATGGACTATTAGAACTGTTCGGCATTTCGTTGGCCTTTCTTTTTTTCCCGACGTCGCAAAATCGCCGACAGTTGTCCCGCGAATGCTGATTGCGGACTATTCAGGAGAAAAGTTCCGTCGCGGGATTCTTGGGGACCGCCGTCATCCCCATTTCCATGGATTTTTGAAGGTTGCAGACATTACTCTGCTTCCGTTCGGCCGAATCGATGACCCAAATGCTCGCGGTAGGTCGCTGCCAAATCGATACACGGGAGACGTTCCACCCTGAAATAAAGTCACTCCTCGATCCTCTTGTGCGTTCAACGCTTTGCCGAACACGGAATATTGTCTGACACGCAAAACCGATTCGTTCCAGTGCCCTCGCACACGAAATTCATTTCGACCGCGATCAAGTGGTTCCGTGGAAACCCCGTTCGATTGGCAATCGAGAGGAGCGAATCCGTGTTGAACTCTGTTTTAGAATTAGCAAAAATATCGGGAAAAATCGTCCCGCAACGTTTTATACGGTTACTAACTACACAGCGGATTTTCTATGCAAAATAAAAATGTTCTGCCTACGTTGGAACAGACTGGAGTGAAATAGAAATTCTTCTAATATCTTTACCGTCTTACATATATTTTTTTGTCATAACACGATAGCATTTTTCGAGACGAATTCAACGACTTTGAAATTTCCTCTCCCACCATTCAAGTCCTGAAAAGAATTACACCATACGATTGTTCCGTTCATACCGAACAATTTTTGTAAACAAATTTTTTCGTAACTTCAGAGCGTCACGAGATATTTCCATTTTCGGATAAACGATACATCCTGTACATAGGTTCTAACTTGAATGATGGGGGTGTAGGAATTGTAACGGCTAGAATATGATAAGGTCAGAGTTTTGAAGGTGACGTGATCAGGCAAAGGTTCGACTATGATGCGGCAGGGACAGAGGTCAAGGATGAAATCATGAGTTTGTATAGTATTTTCGTTGCAAAACAGGAAGCCGGGTATCTATGTAGAATGAAACGACGTTGGTACACAGCATGCATAAAATTTGCTGTCTATTATTAAGAGGATGTACAAAGAACGCGATCATCCTTAATCGAGAGTCAACGTACCGTCCTTGAAGGGGCCGAATCGCAGCAGGCTCATTTCAGGGTGCGGGCCCGGCGAAGCAACAGGAGAGACCGAGTCAAGTTAAATCTGCATGGAGCCGCGCGTCCTCGAAGGATAGCCGAGCGAGATCCGGTGTCCTTGTGCTGCGGGTCGTCCTCGGGCCGAGGATATTCGCGTGATCGTGTTCCGCGCGATATCACGCGGAATATTAAATCCCCGGCGAACCGTTCCACATTAATCCGTGCCTCATCGTTTCGCGATCGCGCGGCACATTCAATACGGAAGTCTCGCTTTGTCCAATCAGAGCCGGTCGCACGAACACCTCTGAATATTCACGAGTCGGAGAGTCCACTTTGTATTTCCATCGAGGTGATTTCGCTGGCCGACGTGTCCACGCGGCCCGACAGTTTCGAACTAGACGCAGTTTCTAGCCCAAGGATGCCGTCCAGAGGATGAAGATATCCGCCGAAGGTTGCAATCGATCGATCCAGTTTCTTTTCTCCTGCGATCCTCCTTCACGCTCGAGAGTTCTCGGAGCGACGACACAGAGATGCAAAGCTTTCACCGAGGGCTAACTATCGAAAACTATGGAACGATCCCGGAGAGCCGTGTCCCGCGCCGGGAAACCGGTTTTACGCGGAGGACCTTGCTGCCGATAGCTATTGTCTACAATTCGCTCGGAGGAGCGTGGCGCGATCCCGACGATCGAGAGCTCGAAGCGCGGAAGTTCGATCCTCGAACGATCGTTCGTACAGTGAATCGATGACTCTCACCCTCGCAAGGACCACGCTCGAGTGGTAGTTAATGACTGGCCAGCACGTGAAAGACACACCCCGATAGGTGGGCGCGACCCGCCGCCGGTATTTATGCGAGCGAAACGAATGTTTCTTTAATCGCCGCTTGCCCACAGGTGTCCGTCTTCGGCGATGGAGCAACGATTGATCAACCTGCTCGTTCTCCGACGATCTCCCGGCAGTTTTGTAGCTCCGTCGGCGATCTGCGCGAGGAATGTCGCGAAGAAGGCGGAACCGGCTGTTTGTTTTTCCCCGATGCACTTGAACCGTATCGCGTGACGCTGCACACAGTCAGCTGCGAGGCTTCCATCGATCTACGGCCTATCGGCTAATCCAATGTGTCCCGCCGCTGACAACGATACCCCCGGACTGTCTGCGATTCGTAATCGCGACGAGCCGATCGTCCTCGTCGATGGTAGAGAGTATATCGCGCCGCTATGTTACGTCCGCTTAATCGATTTTCCGGCGAACAGCCGGCAACACGATTGCTGAAAAATGCTGACGACGACGGGAACCCTGCCACGCCTTTCCGACGATTATGGTACGAACGAGAGAAAACCACTGGTTGTCGACTGGCCGCGACCACCTAGCCGCACACTATCTTCTCGTACCACGGGACACACCGACGCACGATTCTACACGCTACACCCTCCGCTTCTGGGAACTATTAGGTCGGTGCCAGTGAGATTCATTGCTGCGTGCCGCTCTTCAGCGCGGCGGGCTAAATGCCCAACCTTTGCTATCGCTGGTTCGTCGACTGGCCGGAAATTCGGGGTATTTTTTCGGAACGGTTTCGAGATGGGAAGAATCGGTACGCGCGAAAATTTTTCGATTTGTCTAGCTTTTGGCGTTTAAGATATATCGGAGAGAGTAGACTCGTTAAAGAAAGAAAAACGATTGCCGTAGTCTAATTAAAGAGCGCAGACCGGTCTAACAGCTTCGAACCCTAGAAAGAAATGTCCACCGCACGAAAGATCCACACATGTGGCCCGAAACGCGATCGCCCAAGAACTATGGCAGTCTCCGACGGTTAGCACGCGACGCAGCGTCCTTGGCGGTTATGAAATCGGCGACTGCACCAGAACGACACATCCTAACGTGCACCGATCTAATATCCACTCGGCAGAGTGCGGATTCCCATGTCCGGTCCCATGTTCGATCTCGAGAAACGGAAGCAAACGTCGCGCGATCCTCTTCTGTGGTTAAGGACGATCCAGTGTATCGAGGCAGCTACCTTGATAGCACCCTGGGGGAACAACGCGCTCGGGGATTCTACGTTGGTAGGGATCTACGTTGGCGGTGGTTCGAGGGGGATCTACGAGATTCTCGCTCGATGAACGATCGCGGAAGAAAGTCGTAAAAACCGGACGGCGAGTCGTGGAAACGCGCGCGGCCGTCTTCGTCAACGGTATCGGGTGCACTGGAGCTCGACCTGGCTGGCCTGTTTACATCGTGCAGGAACGTGCCTCGGCCACCACACCTTGCCGGGCTTCCGTCGCCTCGACACCAACACCGAGGCGCCGGTGAACTATCTCCTTCACAACAGAAAGAGAACAGCTTTGTGACCAGTCGACCGGCGGTTGATTGGACTGTGTGCTCGCTCGCGATGCGATGTGCTCGCCTTGCCTCGCCTCGCCTCGTCACGTCGAGGCTACTGGCGTGGCTCTGCCATGCCTCCAAGAATAGGATCGATGCACACAGCCTGTAACGACCGACGCAAATAGGCTGTGGGATTTTTAGCCCACGCAGGAAGGTCATGGGATCTCCGTGCAACGATCGATCGAGATCCGTTCGGTGCATTCTTCCGCGTAAATCGCCCGGCGAGGGACGCTCGCGTGCGAACACAAGGCTGCGATTATGATTGCCACGCGCGGGATGAGACTCGTTCGGATGAGCTTCTTCTTCTTCTTCTTCTTCTTCGTGCTTCTCGTCGTCGTAGATACCTAACCATTAACTCTTTGCACTTGGAGCTATTCTAATTCGAAAACCGAATTTTTCTTCCGGCCTGAAGTATTTTCATTTTATATGATTTTCTTAATTATACCGATATAAAACTAAGATAATACCTCGTACTATACTTTCAGTAGTTTATTAAAGTATTAAATATACGTTTAGTAATTTATTGAATATAAATTTAATAATGCAACAAATAGTTTGGATAATGGTATAAGAATTATTAGAGGCGCCTCTCTCTCCGAGTCACCACTCCCTTGCCCTGTTACGGCAACGAGATATATTGCTCGATGAAAACCTGATTGGATCATCGTATCGAAATGTCAACCATGCTACGAGAAACTATTAATATATTACTGTTCATGGATATCTCTTTATGGAAGCCAGGAAAAATTAATTTCACCGACTAAAAGATTCACTATCATGAAGATACATGTCGCAAATGGATAACAAATGAAACGAGCTTTTTCTAATATTTCATATAGATCGATAGACGTCATGAATACGCCAAGCCGTTTTCATTTTCCGGGTTTTAAAAAGACCGAGCGCGACGCACAGAGAGAAAATCGGTAGAAACTTGCCCGCTGATCAAATTTCTTTTTCTGTTTATTCTCCCCGATACCGTCGGCTCGGTTATGCCACCGTCAAACCCTTCATTTCCCCGAGAACGTAAACACATTTATTAAAAATTCATCCGAGCGCCAGTTTAAAAACCGATAGAAAATGAAACGACCTAATGCGTCGAGCTCGGCTGCACGTTGGGATGCAGCAGCGTCCGCGTCAGCCTCTCCACGTGGAAGCTTTTCCGCTCATGGTGTGTGATCGATCGAGGCTATTAATAATTCCGGTTGTGTCGGCGTATAAAAAGGAGTTAAGGACGAGGCCGGCCTCTTCAATCGAATTACGAATCAACCGGCCGGAAAAATGGATCGCGACGAAAAGGAATCGCGGATCGAGATCTACCGGCAAAGAATTATTTACGGTGCGGATGTCATTCCGCGACGATGGAGAACGAGCTTCGGGGAAAGAACGATTGTCACTCGGGAGCAAATTGTTCACCGGGATAACAGATTTCACCGGGGTATGAAAAACCCGTGTCCGACTCCAGGATCAGTTATTTCCCGTGACAGGAAACCGGTTTCACCTGGAATTCTTAGATTCGATCGTGATACCGCGCCACCGCACGGTGGTCCAGATCGAAGAATTTCGTGTGATTTTGTTACAACTGGATTGCGAATAGTTATGCATTCGTGTTGCATGAAAATTTTCAAAAACTATTAGAATACGAAATTCTGTATCTACACAAAGGCCGTTGCCACTAAAAATAAGATTCTATTTGATCCCATTGTGTGTCTACATGTTTTCCGATGGATTTGTATCGACATCTCATTTTATTTTGATTTAATTAATGAATTCGTCCATTTGTCGACACGTTTAGCGAAGTCTATATTGAGAATGGGCAAAAATGGACATCGGTTCGAGGCGCAGCCAGTGGAGACCTCGCCGCAGATAAATATGACATTTCGGTTAGGAGATCGCGTTCTGTTTATGTACACGCGTCGCGTGCACCGGCGACCGAGCAAACATGTCCGGCGTTAATGAAGGTGCATTACATTCCTCCTAACTGCATGAGCGTCGTCGCGAAGCGTTTCGGTAAATCGAGCTATGAGCGCGTAGGCAAAGTCGTCCTTCGTCGCAATTACAGAGAGAGGAACGGCAAACAAATTCTTCTTCGCGTGCGTCGGGGAACCGGTCGCATAATGCCCATGCAAATGAGGAAGTCAATGCGCGAAGAAGCAAGAGCGTTTTGCTTTTGTTTGCTTCGGACTTATCCGAGGCGAACTCCTCGAGCACTTAGAACTAGATTGCGGCGTTCATTACAGTCGCAAAACAACGCACGGAACGGGACGAGCCGGCACGGAAACAGCAATAAAATGCTGATTTTATTTTTCGAACCGCACTCGGCAAACGTTCCCTCGGCAGCTGCGGATACTTATGCAATGGATCCGAACGGATCGCGACGCGGCGCTGTGTTCAAACTCTTTTTTTTAAAACTCGAATCGAAGTTGATCGAAATTTGACATGAGAAATTGAGACAAACTCTGAATATTTCAAAAATATTGTTATAATTTGTAAAAATCAAATTAACCCAATAAACTTGAACATACAACACGTGTTTCCGAACAGCGCAGACGCGGCGGTTAGATACGAATTTTACGAGGAAAATTAAAATCTCGTTTGACTCGGCTCAACTTTTACCGTATACCGCGTGGCATGCTCGAGAGCGCACTGCAAATGTATAAACATCCGCACTTTCCTCGCAAGTGATGCAATCGCGGCGCTCGTCCATCTCGTTGACATTCACGGTGACCTTTAACTGTCGAGGCGGAGCTGCGGAGATCGTATGGAATTTCTTAAAGCAATGAGAATGTTTACATTAAACGTTGTGAAACGAGCAAAGAATGAAAAATAATAAATAAATTAAATATTTGAAAAAGGCTAATGTAGACGGTATAATGTAGAAAACAAAGAATCGCTGTTGCAACTCCAATGAAATAAATGGAAACACAATGTACAGAGTGTATAAAAAGTAATAGCCATCCGTTCTAGGAGTGAATCTGTAGAATCTTGTGTAAAAGTGTAGTGTTTTGTGCTTCATCGCTAGTAAGAAGTATTCGCGCAAATGGCAGTGTCCTATTGATCCGACAGAGGAACAGAAGATTCTGAAAAATTTGTAAGTACATACCTATATACTTGACATTAGTATTTTATAGCCCAGGATTAATTTTCTTATGTATAAAATGGGTTTTAGGTATTCTTTCGTATTTTGCTACTTCAAATTTAAGATCTGAATGGACAGGGAGACGATCACTTGGTACGGGCCTAGCGACGAATGTCCCTTTAAATTTCGTTTGTCTCGAGGCACGCACACGATTGTTCTGTCTCGTCGACCCGGTCGGGTGGACTGTACTGTATAGTAGGCTTTTGTCTACAATAAGTCTACCATGCACAATCAAATGTTGCAAGAACGTTAGCATCTTATATCTCAGTAACTATTTGTTTGCGACATATGGCTCCTTTCAATCTTTTTCTCTTCTCGATGAGTAGAAGGTATTGATGTAAAAACAAGCCTTAACAATAATTTTCTTTGTTACAAACAATTTTGCGGCAAGAGAAAGAGTTTCTTTTACAAATGTCCATCGATCCAGAAGTGTAGATTCGCGTTCTATAACAGGTGACCATTACTTTTTATATACCCTGTACAAATACGACCAATTAAATGCAAACATTTCGGTGCTTAAATAGAAGCCCGTGAATGCGCCTGCAGTTCGAGTAAATCGCCGAACTCCCGAGTTCAGGATCAGGTTTACAGTACGCGGAATAAACACGAATCGTTTTTCAATTGTTCTAACGAAAAACTGACCCACCGACCTATTTGTAAAAGCTCCAATATCGGAGAGATTCAGAAGCCGTTTTCCCAGAGCAATCATACTACGGGATCGATGTTTGCGCACGGTCACGTCCTGCGGACGTCGATCCGCCGCGCCGTTGAAAAGATCCTCGAAGGGGTTTCAGGCTCCTATCTCCGGCATCCCGTACTTCCTCATTACGTTCTAGCTCGATTCAGCCGCCAAAGAAATCCACTTCGTCAATATAAGGACCCCGAAGGGGGAACGGTATTACCGACTGAACCCGCTCAGGGACTTCTCCTTCGGATTCCCAAAGTGCTCGTCGAATTGAAAGGCATTGAAGACCCGGAGACCTGAGATTTGGTCACGAATCGCAGAAATCTTGAAAATTATCCATTTTTCTCTTCAGTTTATCAAACTTACTAGCATAATACCCGTTGAAAGATCAACGGTTGGCTTCTTTCTGTAGGTTACAACGACTTTAATGACTCGCTAGCATGATCTGACCTCTCAATTTCTATGATAGAGAGCACACGTATTTAAAACAGCTATTATTTGAAGAACTTAACTAACACTAATTTGGATAAAAACATATTACATAAAATGAAAAAAAAAATGATATAGGATGGAATTATTCTCGGAATCAAATAAATCCCACGGGATTGCGAGCCCTAGTTTTGCAGTCCAACAATAAATACTCGTTTGATTTGAACTTTCG
This sequence comes from Lasioglossum malachurum, assembly GCA_028455605.1. Lineage (NCBI taxonomy): Eukaryota > Metazoa > Arthropoda > Insecta > Hymenoptera > Halictidae > Lasioglossum > Lasioglossum malachurum. The sequence continues at coordinate 10,409,601 of CM052319.1, read as the reverse complement.
GGATTTTTCGGATTTCTCGGCATTGTGCGACGATCGAAGAGAAGAGACTGTGCCATTGGAGAACAGATCGAAACGACAGTGTCGGTACGAGGAATTACCAGCAGCGGGTCCGACAATGGCCGAGTACTCGCAAAGGATCAGCGCCGGAATCAATGGCTCGTGAACACGCGAACGAGAACGGGGAGATTTATTTGCGAGAGAGCTGCTCCCTTCGGCCCACACAACCCCTTCTCCTTCTACGCCTTCTCGTCCTGGGGTAATACCTCTCGTCGATGGTGTTCCTTGATAACGGGCTCGAAGACGAATCGGTCGATCGGCCGATGGAATTTCCAGCGACCGGTCTCTCTCTCTCCGACCAGCTAGCGCGGTAGCTAAGTATGGAGACCGTATGCACACGGAGACCTTCGGGGAAGAACGTTTCAGCGTATCGATCCATGGTTTATTGTTGACATTATGGACACCGCGGTGCCCGTGTTCCATTTCACAATGCAGACAATTGCGCTCCACTTTGTGTGTAATGGACACTCGCCCCCGGGTCTGGACTACCTGATTTATGTAGCAGGGGATTGTTTTGCTAAATGGATTGCTCACCGCGTTTGCGGAGCTATATTCTAAGATGAAATGTTTCATGTTGCGTGTACACACGGACGAACAAGCCACCGGAATCGCGAAAGAGAGTCGACGATCATTGTTTGGCAACGATCATTTAAACAGCCCTGTGGACTACGACGATCTAACATCGACCAGAAGGAATAAAATCGATTGTAAGCGGTAATACGAACAGGAATATCTGCAAGTTTTTGTAGATAGCGATGCTGTAGTTCAGAGTTTATGTAGAAATTAGAATTGGAGCATGCGCACGGATTAGCGGAAAGGTTTGAAATAGGGACACTCGGCCAGTAAACGCTCAGTCTCTGCCGGGCTCTCGGCTCGTGAGGGCTTCCAGGCCTCTCGAATGTCGGAAGAAACTTCGAACTCCAGAGTAAACTGGGTCTTCTTGGGCAACTATGGGTCCTATGGTATCCTGCGAAGTTGTAGGTTGTTCATGGTACTATGAAGATCCTTGAGAATACTTGTGAATCTTCTGTGAGCCGGAGGGAACATTGAGGGGGTAGTTTTGTTTTCAGGATCAGGATTTTCATTTCTCGATAATGGAAAGATTCAGTTTTTCAGTAGTCAAAAGCGCTAGATAACAGATCAATCTAGGCCGCAATCGCTCTCAAAAGTCCTGTTTTTACATTTACGAGGCGTAGCTTGCATTATTCGGCAGCATGTAACTGTCGCAGCTTTACGAAAATAGTTAAACGTGCAGCTGTATGCTTCCGAATAATGCAAATTACGCTTATTTGTTGAGTATTAAACAGTGGTTTGTACCATCTCATTACATCCCATCTCGACTCGAGCAATCCGCGGCATACGAACGTTAGTGGACTTGAACCCAACAATTCTGAGCTTTTTTAGAAGAGATGGACAGCTCATAAACTGATGCACTTCGGAGCTAGTTTCCATCGCACGTTATCTTAATAGACTCGGTAGTTGCAAGTCCGAAATTAGTGTGACTGTCATTAGCAGTGCCGAATTAGGTGTCATTTATATCCAAGCGCACGCACTCCATTATCATCTCCGCTCGTCCAACCGATAACTAAGCCCGACACTTGGCGTGCCTTCCTGATAACGAGAACCGGCAATTAGTTTTGCAAATTACCCGTACGCTTCGCGAACTCGCTCCCGGCGTTAACGAATCCTAGCATCGATACGGTTAATAACGTTGTCGAAGAGTTTGCAAATTACAGCGACCCAAGAAATCCGATATATTCATTTTTTAACGCCCGGAGACAGTTTAAGTTATCAATGATAGCTGACTATCTCCTTGTTCGACAAATTACTGTATCGTTAACCGTTTGCACTCGCAGCTATTTCCACTCGAAAATTAAACATTTCTTCCGACCTAGAATAACTCCATTTTAATCACCTCATACATAAATGTTTAGTAATTGGTGAGATACTTATTTAACAGTGTAAACTATATTTTGAATAATGGTGCAACAACTTTTGAGTGGTGACTCTGAGTCATTTATTCGAGTCCTAAGGGTTAATGCTGCTTTGAGGAGGAGTGCTCGCGGTAAACGATAATATTGGTGTTTTATTCCTTTCGAGTTTCCAAGTTTAAGCATATTTGCCTAAAGACTTTAGTTCATCGTTTTCAGCTAAGCGACGGCGATGTTAATTTCTCAACAGGGAAGTGAACTCGCCCGTCTCGACTAAACGCGCAGCCAAGCCTCATGCTAATAACCCCATGGAAACTTGCGAGATAGGTACTCGTTCCATAAAGTCCGCCACGGTTGTTGTTGTTAAGTCGCACATCCGATTAGAATTGCAGTGGAGAGCTCTTAGAGCTTCGCGGTCCCTGTACTTTAAACTATCGGGACCTGGCCGTGCAGGAAGAACAAGGGGATCAGTTCAAACTTCCATATCCGATTGACGAGATGCAACTATTACTTCGAAGTAACAGCTGCACCGTCGTATAGTCGGAATCGATACTCCACAGTTCGCCGCAATCATTTGCACAATTCGCTCCTCCAGGTTTATCACTGGATTTATCAAATCACACTGACTGTTTATTGTGTTCCAATCGAAAGACTTTTTAATGCAGCCATTGCACCAGCTGTAGCAGAACACTAAGCAGCTGACCCTAACGTAAGCTAACCTGAAAATGGTAGACACACTAATAGCGAAACCGAATGTTGAAGCTTGTCTTTGTATTTATTCTTTTTTCGAAAATAGTAATCTGCGTATTTAGCGTTAACAGACATTGTTATTGTATTCACTTGTAGAGTTATTCTTGTAAAGCGAAATAAACCCAGAAGAAACCCTAAAGAATTTGAAATGTATTTTACCACGTTTTTATTAGCTCGCTTCCTTGTTTGTCTGTTTTTTCGGTACAAATCTTGCAATTGATTTCAAACTAACTTCCCGATGAGCTAGAGACTTGAAATTTTAAACATAGCTCAGAACTGGGGATGACAATGCAATATTTGAAAAAAATTTTTTTAAAAAGCCTATGCGTTTAGTTCACATAAAAGTCTGTAGTCCAATCACGACGATTTAGTTCGCCACGCTCCTCGTATTTCATAAATAAATAACAATCTGACAGCTACACAATCGTCCCTCTAAACCTTCATTTTCAAGCCGGACGATTCCGCTATCGGCATCCCGCAGGAACACGAAAAAGCATCGCGAGCGAAGTGCATGAGTGAAATCAAGTTGTTATCGGTCCGATAACGCTATCAATCAGGTAGTTTGACAATCTCGGTGGAAAAAACAAAAAGTGAGTGTTCCTGTAAAACAAGCGGACTAGGGACGGCTCCTGACGGCGCGGCTCGGTGTAGACAGTTCGTTAAAATCGATTACCATTATCAGGTTAGCCGCCGGCAGCGTTCCGGGCCCGCTTCGGCCCGCGTTCCGGCCCGATTTCGTGCAGAATCGATGGGAACGGTTTTCGCGGCGATTGTTCGAGCGTGTCCCGGCTGCGGCCGAAGCGGAAAACGCAGCGTCACGTGCCGGCAGCAGCGTCGTGAATGGACAAACGTTCATTGAATAGTTAAGATCTGCTGGCGCGCTTCCGCTGGAAAGAGCGAAGCGCGTTTTGTGTGTAGGCTTTGTTGTTTCGTCAGGTTTTCTCCTGCTCGACGCCCGACGCGTTTCAGAAACAAACGCCCCAGCCCGTCCGCAGTATTAACGCCCCGGCCGATGAGTCACGCGAACGTCGATCTGTGTCGCGCGAATGCAATATTCATTGTGCAAATAATCCGGAAGTTTTTTTATATTTTTAGACGTGAGCGGCCCACCGACCAACGCACAGTGCCACACCGTGCTGGGGACCTGCTCTTGTGACCAAAACTATTGTAGCGTTATTTCAAGGTATAATGTTACATTTTTATTGGTGTTTGATTCGTCTCAATACCAGTTAGAAGCGTCCAAGTACCTCAAGCATCTATTTGTTAAACCTCGTATACACGCGAATGTTACAGCGAATTGTTTAAGCTTTCACATAAAAAAAAGTCCGATGCTTATCACTCTTAATCATCTTATTAAAACCCTTCTCAAAGCTTGAATTGTTATAAATTTTGCGTTGTTCGTATGTGGATTACAAAATGCTTAAAACAGGATTACATGAGATGGAATTTTCTGAGATGGGATATTTACTGTAGTACGTATGTTCTCGATACTCCGTACTCGTTCTTTCATTAGCATTGTTGTAAATAAAACGGTGCGATTTTCATTCAGGATAATGAGCTTTCAGGATTTCGTGAAGTAGTTGTCTCCCGCCTTTGTTTCGCGTTTGTCCAATGAAAAATGGTCGAGCCATCTTTCATCAGCATTTCTAATTTTCCCTCTGAACTAGTTTTTGCCAGAGTCTATCCCCCGGCCACGACAAAGGAACGAGATTTAATAAAAAGTTTGAATATTCATGATTCACATAGGGACTCGGCTTTGTCAGCGGAGCGTCTTGCACGCCTCGGCTCTGCAAAACATAAACAACTCCATTTGTGAAGTCTAATGTAGTTTCCACTGTAACTGCCGCTAATAAACGGCAAACAGTACACGGCCTCGTCGAAAATATCGATAATATTAAACAAACCGAGAAAACTGTTTGACTGAGCATATATTTGTTCTGTACATTAAACACCTGCCGCGCGAAGTAAACAAATGAACGGCGACACAGATGCGTACGCGGACCGCTTGTAAAATAATATTCAATGCGCGCTAAACAAACCTACCTGTCCGCAATAACATGCAATTTATGATAATAACTGTCAGTCGCGTCGCTGACATACATTTGTACCTTCGACAACCGATAAAGTGTACATACTGCGCGTATAATTCTTCAAATGGCTGAGTGTTTGCACTTTATATAAAGTGCATAACTGTTCCGTGTGTTTGTCGGTTATCACTGTTTACTGGAACAACTTCTTCTCTTTCCCGGTACGAGTTTAATCACAATCTTACACGTAATGCGTATTTAAACTGTATTGCGTATTAAACTAATTTTCTTCAAACTTTTAGTCAAATTCTTGCTAAAATTACTCTAACAAGAATTAAAAGTTATTTAGGTTATAACCAGAGCTGAATAATTTTTCATGCGACATGGTTTTATTCTTTCAAACATTTTAAGTCGTTCGAATAATTATGCGTGACACTAGGGACTCGAGAGCCTAAAAATAAAGTGACTGATCGAGGTACTAAAAAGAGGAGACGGTAATTCACCGAGATTGAATTACTAACTTTCGAGTACACATTGAATTATACAGCCACTAGAATACAAATCGCAATCGTCGCCAGAGGTAAAGTATAAAACTGTTTTCAGCTCGGCCGTGGCTTTTTCATTTGAATGCGAAAGAAGCATGTTGCTGACAGCTTCCCGGTGATTGTCTTGTTCATTAGCGGCGTTCGTCATGCCCGTGTTTTTAAACGCAAGATAACAGACACTTTGTTGACGCGTCGCGACCAAGGAATCGACGAATCACAGAGCACATCGTGTTCCAGACTATATAAACGTGAGATCGGGATCGTGTTGATCCAGACGAAAATTGTATCCCGCGATTTCATCTCCGCTCTGAAAACCGTTGGACATGGCCAAAGGTTTTGTCGTGGTTTGCGCTGTTTTATTGGCGATAGTTCTCGTCGGTGCTAAGCCACTTCCCCAGTGGGATATCAGTGAGTGCTAGTTACAAACTATTGGGTTGCCGGATAAATTCGAAACCTCATCTGACAATCAGTGTTGATTGAGAGCTTCGCTTCTGACCGCTGTGGTCGTCCATTTTGTACTTACGTCGCACACTGGGGCCGGACAGCCAGAGCTTAAAAGCTAAAATTTCTCTTGTCAACAAAAAATAGAAATCGTTAGCGTCGCTCCTAAAAGCGAAGTCGAAGGGACAAATCATGGGAGCAATCGCCAATATGTATTTGGCAATATTTAAATTGCTAGACCAGGGCCGGCTTAAGCCCCGTAGCATGAGTAGCAAATGCCGATTCATGAGCGCCTGTCTATGCCAGGGGGCACAGATAGTTTTGCTAATAAAAAGCTCATTCATTGTGTTTGTCGCAAAGGTGTGGTACATTTGCACACGAGCGGCCCTGATGTGAAGCCTAGGGCCTCGCCATTACATTTGCTACGGGCCCCGCGCTGGCTTAATCCGGCGCTGTGCTAGACTGTGGATCTTTACGCAAAATAAAAATATCCGAAGTCAAGTGTTCGACAGAGATTCAATGAATGTGTACTTTTCTAATTTTTCGGTAAAATAGTCTGCGTTAACCGACGTTTAACTTATTTTCTATGGAGAATTGGTTATCTTTCAGCTACGCAGTTTAAAAGGAGCATAAAATTTTCTGACGACCAAACATCGTCGCTGAGACCTTTGATGGATCATTGAAGTTTTTCCGATTTCTTTTTAATACACAGGTGACTCAGAGCCATTACAATCAGCGGATTCTTTGCATAATGGTTACGCATTCTGGTTCGGTAGACCTTATTACGAAATGGACGACGACGCCGGCGATAATGGCGGCTTTGATTCGCTGGTGAGGCAACGAACATCCACCATGTCCTACGCTAATGTTGGGTAAGTGAATAATAAATAATAATAATGGCGGTGCATCCGCGTCGCAAGCCGCTGCTGCAAGCGAAATGGAAACTTTGGAAACGACCTGTTCTTTCGGACCATTAACGCTGGAAATTTGTAGAATCTCCGGGTAATAATCATTGTAATAGTAGAACTTGCAAAACTTTGCGATACCTGCATTATTCGAACATTTTCTTGGTCGGACTTTCTTTGTCGGGATATCGTGTGCTGCCAGCAAAGCTGTATAATCATTTGTATATAAACTCATGATTTCATTCATGACACATTCTTGCGCTTCGCTATTCAGTTTACGGATATACGTTATTAATAATAATAGTTTAATACCAATGTGTTCACGGTACACCATTATTTAGCTATTTAGCTATTTATATTTGAATTAATTACTAACATAATTAGCAGGATCATGTATCATTTGCAGTATCATTAACCATAATAGATAACATAACGATGATAATGGAACAATGTTGATGAAAATTGTAATTTGAATCTATCGAACGAATTTTCATTGCAATTTTTAATTTGTCTGTTGCAGAGGCGGATGGGGTCGTTAACCAGCATCATCGAATTTCTTGGACCAAAAATCATCCTCAATATACACACACTTGCATCATTTAATTGTTACAGAATCCAGTGCAATCAATTCTTTACCAGATTTGCAAACTTTTGTACTCTCGTGTGCCTCTATAAACTGCATCGGAATCGATATTTAATCGCTTAATGGACAGCCAATAGCACACGATACGTGACACGTGCAACCACCGTTTCGAAAACGCGAGCGTTTTACAGCTCGTGGGGCACGGGTTCCGCAAATTTACTCGAATGTTGTCTCAGGGATCCGTTAAAAAATTGATCACACGCGATCTCTGCTAACCGAGGCGGAGATTTGCTGATTGTTAAAAAGTTCGTTTTCGGGACAGTGACTACGCGTATATAAGAGACCCTGAGATCTCTTAAACCATAGTGTGCTCTATCACTTTGAAGACGAAGGATCGAGAAATGTGGAATTCGATCGCGATCTTAGCCTCGCTGGCTACATTGTGCGCAGACGCTGCGTTGCTCGAGGACACGGAATCGGGCAAGTCGAAATTTTACTTTGCAAAAACTCCGTAATATTCGTGTTAACCCGCACAGTTTGTAAATGAGAGATTCTTATTATCGAACTGAAAGCTGTACAGGAAAAAATAAATTTTATCTTTTTAGAATCTTCATCTTTAATTCTCCAATTTAAATCGATAATATACAGACAGCGGATTTTATGCATTTATGAGACAAATGAGTAAGTGGAATTGAAAACAGAATGTGTTGAGAAAGAACATGAAAGACAATTTTTATTTTGCATAAAGATCCTCTGTCTAATAATATACATACATGTATTTAATTTGTGTTTTATCAGGTTAACCAATGTAATTATTATTAGTGCAGATCCGTTTTCTCAGATCGAAGTATTTACTGTACATTAAGTTGGTCATAAAAATTGCACTTTTATTTCTAACACATTAATCATATTATTTGCAAGAATAAATTGAAACAAAACAAACGCACTAGAATTTCATTAATTCCAATGAAACGAAAGACCATTCTCTTAGACGAAATAAATGTCTGTTGAAATTTGTGAGCTATCAAACGTTTAACTAAACGATCGCGTGTAACGAATCAAACCCGCAGAGTGATTGTACGGTTTGACGGTAAATTGCACGATTCAGATGAAAATCGAATATCGAGCCCCCTGCTTAAAGGGTTTGAACCCTTCCCCGAAGGATATTAAGAAAAACGGGGAACGTCGAGTCTCGTGCTAAAGAGGCCGAATTTACCGGGGAATTCATCTTGATCGTTTCAGACGGACTTAAACCGCACTACGACCCCGTGATGCATCGTTTCTACGGGCCATGGAACACTCTACATAAAAGAAACGGCGATTACATCGACTACAACGATTATGGTGGCCGTATCCCGGGCTTTTTCCAGAGTTCACCGGATCTTCCGCGCAATGGCCCATCAGAATTCCAGCGGAATCTGGACGAAGCACCGGCGAATTATGGCGACCGTCTCGCGACGTTCAACTCGGACTATAAATGGAAGCCGATGGGACTTGCAGATTTCCGTACCGGCACCCGCAATAGCGGGACTAAGGGGCTCCAAAATTAGGCGAAACACCCTAACTATACACCCTAAGTCATAGGTGCTTTTTTAGGTAACTTTGCAGATTTCTTATGAAGATTCTTAGAAAAAGGTAAAATTCGGCTGCAATGGAACACGTCAAAATCGGGCATTAGGAAAAAAGGTGATAGGAGTAGGGAAAAATTTGAGGAGCGTATGCTTAAAATCTTGTAGTCTTGATATACTTAAAAGGAACTACACAAATATGTAGTCGTTCAATCAGGATCGAACGTCGAGTCCAGATATAGAACAGCAAATGTTTGCGCAAGCATTCATCGCTGCGATAATAAACAGGGTCAAATGAGCATATTGTTTGCTTCGTGCGACTTAAAATAAACTTCCTAGTGTTTCATCACTGTTAAAGCGTGCAGCTAAAATAAAATAACGTTAAAATCGATGGGAGCAGAACGAAGAGGCAACAAAGTTAGTTCGAGAAGTTTGCCGTTTATAAAAGTGTTTAAACCGTCCCCACGAGCTATTTTCCTAAGTCTTATGTAACTCATGAATGATTAGTTATCTAGGTTCCCTGATCTAGTAGTTTATAATAGGAGGAAACGAGATGTACACAAGCGGATCTGTATGATCTAAGAAAATCGCATACACTTGTAAAAGAAATTGGTACGGTGAAATAAAGAACATTAAAAGATTATACAAAGAATGTTGTAATGTTGCTTTTAATGCAACAAAGTCGTTTAGGGATGAAATCAATTTTTATGTTATTCCTGCTTCCTACAATCAATGCACAACATTATTATCTTGCATAAAGATCCGCAGTCTGGTAATGAGTAGACTTCATTTTATGCATTTATGACAAAAATGAATAACTAAAAGAAGATGGAAATTTTTATTTCACTTCTGTGTCTTGCAATCGATGCAAACATTTCTTATTTTGCATAAAGATCCGCAGTCTAGTAACGAGCATTACTTTCTCGTTGATAAACTTGACAAGCAAAATACCGACTAATTAGCACACGATCATGTTCCCAAAAGTTTTGTATCAAGTTTCTCGGCGTGGAATGCTTTGTTTCCCTAGAACACGAGAAACGGCTGGAACGATCAGGGTAACATCGAGCAGATCGGATCGGCTGGCCCATCGAACTCGACTTCGGGGTCTCATAAACCGGCGGCCGACAGTTTAATGAAACCAAGTGGCCTGTTTAATCGGCTGCGTAGTAATTCCCCGAGTAGGAGAAATCTTAACGAGCCTTTTGTCTCGCGGTGGTTGGAGAAGGAAAACCCGGCCGGTTCTCGAGGGGCTTGTAACGCGAGGCGCCAGGGTGAACTCCGGGCCTCGGCGGTCCCGCAAGCTCGTTGGCTCGGTAACGCACGCTGAAACGAGGCTTCTCGTGAATATTTAACAGGCAACTAAGAGGACGGGCTTCTTCCTTGATGCCGGGACAGCCGACCCCCTTGTCCCTCGCCGTTTTCTATTTCTTCCCCGGTGTGCTCTCGCGAACGTCGAAACGAACGACCGGGCCCCGCTTTTCCCTTTTAAAGCCTCGCTGCGAAATTATAACTCCCCGGTTTTTCACCCCGCCGCGCGCCGTGCCGTCACACTTTTCACTGTTCCGCACTCTCATTCTCGTTTCGACGGAAATAACGGAGATCTGGACCAACCGTGTACCGGGTGTCCCCGGTAACCCGTATATCAGAGTAGTGATTGCGTGAACTGGTGCAAAATCTTGCGAACGATGATGGCTGCAGGAATTTCGCGAAGGAAATACAGCAACGATCATTGCAAACAGTTTCTGCCGCATTTTAAGTGATTCGCGGAAATGAAGAAGATGGTCGAGAAAGTCTGGTGAATTCTTGAAATGTTATTACCAAACTGCGGATCTTTTATACGAAATAAAAATTGTCTGCACGGATTTAAAGAAATAGAAGCTAAATTGAACACTATTTCTCTTCGCTTAATGATTTTAATAGAGAAATCATATATTTACATCTACAATTTTTCAAATTTTCCACCAATTTCGAATTTTATCTACTCACTTTTCCTACAAATGCATAAAGATCTGCAGTCTAGTTATTACTGTTTTGCATTTTCCATTAATAACTATGTAAAATAAGCATTACTCATGTTGTAAGATCGTTCGAACTCATCCCCGAGTATGAGCACGCACATCTATCTGAACGGGACGTATGTAAGACCACGATCTTGCGTAACATTCATGAAAGCATTCGTATAATAATACAATCTGGTACAATATGTTAAGTATAACTATCACTTCTGACGGTGAGATCTTGAATATTCATCGCCGACCTAATATTATCCTTCCGTCTTGAAGGAATGAGAATTATGCGGAGATATGACGATTTTCAAGGGAAAAAGAGGGGAATCCGTGAGAAAAGTGGGTTCATTTGTATTCAACGAACATCTCGGATCTACATTCTCGTCGTCGTCGTCGATCTCTTCCACCATTTTTCACCGGTCGCCGCATGGGAAATCAATGTTGTAGACTCTCTTCGGTTCTGCTAATTAATCTACTCCTGGTTCTACGCGGAGTTTTCTACGAATCGAAGCAAGACCAATCGAAATTCACGAACCACCTCTTTTAGAAACAGGCAAAACTTCCGGGGCGTGAGGGAAATTCGCGAATGACAATGAGAGAATGTAAACTGCTTTTGTTTCCGGTGTGATCGATCGCGGCGCGTTGTTCGTAAGCCAGCCGAACACGAGCATTGCAACTTTTCTCACGCTCTCCTCGATAAATCAGCCGATTCGAACAGATTTTTCTACGACGGTGACGGCAGGCAATAGCGGCACCTCGAATATCTTGCAGAAATACTTCTTGCCGTTACGAGCGAGCGATAGAATCCGAGACACGGTGTTGCATAGTGTACCGAATGACCATTTTAGGTGGAAAAATGTCATGTCAGAAAATAGATATAACATTCATGTATTCTTCTTTGGGAATGTTTACCGAGCCTAATTGTACCCATAATAATTCATTTAACAGTAATACGACGAAATCGTACGTTTATATTCTTTATTATTCGGTTTATTATTCGGTTATTATATTATACATAAATGTTTCACAAAACATCAAATACTGTTCCTACTTTTTCTTATTTTGGAAACTCGCGAGAGCACAAGAAAGAACAAGCCATCGAAGAGTTTCCCATCGATGCAGTCTCGTTTCCAAACAACTCGACTTTGAAAAAGAACAATGTTGAAAATAGCTGACCTCTTTAAAGCGTTCAATTCCGAATACCTTCGAAAATTCGATAAAATCAGAGCGAGTTATCGAATCCGAAACTGGAAAGCTAAAATTGTCCAGAGCGATTGCTATTTTAATCTTTCTGGACTTTGCACGGAAAAGTAATCTCTCAATCTGATGAAAGAATAGTGTCGCACGTTGCCAGTAAACGTGGTAAGAGGTCGAGATTAAACAATCTTTTATTACGGTGTGATGCCGTTCGTTCCAAGGAGTCTGAAACTGGCAGTCGTTTATCCGAGCAAGCGAGGGAGTTAAACGCAACGAAATTGAACTCGAGTGTGGTTATTACTTATTCAATTGCTACTTCTCGCTCGCGTTTGCCTCGGACAATGGCTCATTGATAAAATAATTCAAGAGATTGCTCAAAGGTTCGCGAAGAATACGACGGCGAAAGTGAAGAATTCTAAAAGAATGCTGATGAAACATTAATACGTAGAGAAGAGTTTTCAGCTAGCGCCATAGGGGAATATCGAAATCGGCATGAAAAATTCGATTTTTCGAAACAACTCTTTTTACAGAGATGGTCACCTGTTCCCAGACGGGGCCGGTGATCCCGGGGCACCGCGCATAAATCGGAGCCCGCTGACCATTAAATCCAATTACGAAGCAGATTGTTCAGGCTGGTCGTGATTCACGGTTCTCTCATCTTTTCGGTTCAATAATTCGCGGAACGTTCCGATCGAATCGAAATTAGGCCAGCCGATGACCCGCAAACACGCTGGGCATTAATACAGATAAACTCATTAGGATCGGTATGACTGGCTGACCCGACACGCTAATGATGAAAATCCGGGGCGACCCTGCGATCCGCGTCAAATTCTCGCGAGCTTGGGAATTAATTGAAAAGCGGCCGGAGAAAAAGAAACGGAGAAAATTGACGGCGAGAGATAACAGCCGCGGAAAGCGTGAAAGAGAGAGAGAGAGGGAGAGAGGAAAACAGAGAGACAGTCTCGTTGCAACTGGAGAGACTGCCAAATTTGCTCCGCTCCAAAAAATGCACGTGTAACGCTCGGTAGAGATCCAGGCAACGAGTATTTACGTCACCGCGAAGCGTACGCAGCGATGCAACACGGTTGCAGCAATCGTTTCCTGCATCCTCTGCCATCTTCCCAGCGAGTCGCCGGTGGGGGAACCAGCAAAGGATGTAGCTGCGTAATCAGCTTTTTCCACCAACAGAAAAACCCGCGGCTAATCGAGTGGCCGATCCTCCATCGATCGGGTCACGCGACCGCCAACGCGTTCTTATCAATCAGGATCGGCCCACTTCCGTCGAGCTTTTACCTTCCGCGAGAGGAAAAAGCGTGACGGATGGCAAACGAAGAAAGTCACCGTTCGATTGGCCGTTTTGCTGATCCCTGATGGGCTCGGAGACCTCTGATGGACTAGGATGGTTTATTTTACCGAGAATACACTAAAATGAGGATTCCTTAGAGACGGAGAAAGTTCACAAGTTTTTCTCTGACCATTATGGTGAGTTTGTTCTTCTAAAGCAGGGAGTTCCAACGTGTTCCCCCCCTCCGAGAACCTCATCCCACTATGTATGTATGTACTACGTACAGCCAACATACAGGCAACGATGAAGTCTAGGAGTGGGAGAAATACCTAAACGGGGAAGGAGCCGCGCGTGGCTCGCGAGATATATGTTGCTCTAAAGGATAATGTGTAAATTTGACATTATCAGTTTACAGGCTGTTAATCAGCTATCGCCAGTCGATCGGGCAGCGGCTGCTATTTCGCTCGCGGCTCGTTCCTTCGTCGGTCTTCCTATTTTCCCGACGTGTTTCTCGTCTTTTTTTACTCTCCATCTAATTTTCCGCTACAGGTAGAACCTTCCCTGTTAAAAATAGCCGGCGATCGCGTGCAGAGGGGACGGTACCGCACCCCACGGAACCCGATAACTCGGATAGCTCGAACTCACCCTGAGAATAAATCGGGAACTCGCCGTCGCTGTGGCTGTGCGTCAGCATCCCCGTCGAATAGAACTGCCACAGGGCTCTCTTCCGGTTCTCCTCGGATGTGCCGGCGAGGATCTCGTCTTCGTCGGCCAGGCCCAGCAAGCTCACCACCTCGGAGAGCGACAGGTTGGCTCCGGTATCTCTTCGCTTTTGTCCACCGACGAGAACAGGAGTTTTAGATGCTTCTTTGGCCACCAAGATCACCGTTCACTATACCATGAATTTTGAAACCAAACGAGCACGTTCCACCGTCGTCGTCGCGACGAGAGGATGCTCTGTAACCCCGAGCACCTCGATCAATTCACAGACTCAAATCACTGGTAACATGTCGCCCGAACTAGCATCACTAACTTCTTCCTTCCCGAGGACATTCGCGAGGCCTCCGTCAGACGTCCTGGATGAACATCCTTGCCTCAACGCGCGAGGTTCGAACGCCGAGACATTGATCCTGCTTGGAGATCCTCGAATTAGTCTTTATCCCATCGCCGTTGCGATCCGAAACCCTGCTGCGATCCTCGAATCAAGTCGAGAGACAGATACCGATTTTACCTTCGTCAAATATCACCCATCTTTCACAAAATTATTAGGTCGTCCGGAAAGTAATTGCGTTTCTCGTGTCGAGATGGCATTGCTTCTTTTTATTATTAGTAATAATCATTTATATGCTGGTATATCTTGACAGCTGACAGCTGTAAAAATGCGGTGCACGAAAGAAAAAATTACTTTTACCATTTTTTTCTTTTTTTCTTTCAGCACTTTCTATGCGGTGTAAATTTTACTTCAAATGAAGACGTAAAAAGTAGTATAATTCAATTTTTTGCTAGTCAAAAACAGAAATTCTACGAGCGTGGGATCTCTAGTCCCTAGCACTCGAATGGTGACTCTGAGAGGCGCCACTCGCCAAAATTGCTGTGCCATTATTCAAAATATATGTTGGCATCTAATCAATTACTAAATATTTAAAGATTGTATGAGGTATTATATCAATTTCATATCTATAAAATTTCAAAAATCAAAGGGAATGGAAATAAGAAATGTTTTAATTTAAATTAGCCCGAGTGCAAAGGGCTAAGTTGCCTGAAAAATCGCAAAAAATCATAGAACAAAATGTCATAAAACTTATTCTAAACGGTAACAAAATTGGCTTTCATTTTCCCATGAGAAAACGAAACGACTTTCCGAATGACCTATAATATATCGATTACACAATCGCAATAATGTTGGAGAAAGGAACGCAGCAGGGCTAGTTAAGAAGTTCTCTTGAAATTCTTTGCGGCAGCCAATTGAAAAAATACGTTGGCTACTAAAAGCTAACGTTTACGCTAAAAATGTTATCTTGCCAAGATCATCTTCGTCAGAAGTTCTAAAACTTTCCAAGAAAAGTCTAGGCAGAAAGAACAAATTACTAAAAGGTCTGAAGCGTTAAAACGTCCTCGAAGAGTAAAGAGATATTAGGTTACAAATGGCGGTAAATCGATGGGACGGAATGATTTCACAGAGCTGTCCCCGATCGTCTAAGGTTGTTTCACGGCTGATCTGCACCGAAACGAAGGAGACCGTTATCTTCTAAGGCCAGAAACCAATTAAGCTTGTCTCGATTCACTTTCCAGGCGTTTCCCGGAGGGAAACATAGAGTCGCGGGCTCGATAATCCAGCGCGATTCCGCGTCCTCCGTTAGCGAGACGCGTACAAAGCGTCCTCGTAAAACATCGCTATTCCGGATGCCGCAATCTCTGTAACCTGATAATCAGCAATTTATGTAAGCTGTTTTAATCGGGCCGGGCGACAAACTGCGTCGAAATTACGCGCTCTAGGAATTCGATTTTCTGACGCGTCCTGAATATTAATAACTAGACTGCGGATATCTATGCAATATAAGAATGTTTGGCATTGATTGTGGGAAGCAGGAATAACATAAAAATTGATTTCATCCCTTAACGACTTTGTTACATTAAACGCAACATTACAACATTCTTGAATTTTTTAAATCTTTTACTGTTTTATATTTCAAAGATCCGCTGTGTAATACTAATTTATCTACGACTGCTGGAGGTCCGGGAGATTGCCAACATTTTAAGCCCTTCGCGGGTACAATGATTACAACTTCTAAGCGCTTCCTAAAACGAGCAAAATTATGTTACAACCGCACTGAAATTGCAAGGCTGCTCGTCGGCGCATCGAATGTAATGCAACACTGCGGATGTTGATGCGGATGTAGATTTGCATGGGCTAATCCATAGAAACTGAGACGAGAAGAACATTATTTCGCGTTGGCCACCATCAGTTCCCCCAATGAAATCTCATTGAAGCTACTTCGGAAACGCTAAACCGTTTGTTACGTGACTGCCACGAATGCATAGACATCCGCGCTCTACCTTATCGCAATCTGGAAACTTGTTCTGTTCGATCGAAGCTCGTTGAGATAGGTAGAAACCACTGTTTCGTTAAAAATCGCCGATCAGAGTGTCCCGTCGAGATCGTAACCCCGATTTATCGATCGTGGTCGAGTCGATTCCAATTCTCTCGCGAGGTTACAAGAAAATCAGACTGCGAACCGCAATTACGGCCACTGCCGATCCAGAAGCGGATCTGGAGGACGAGAAAACCGAAAGAAGTGTATCCTGTGAATTACAATGAGCCGCTTCGAATCGATTGTTCGTGGACTGGTGTTACTTATGTGGCCATAATTATGAAAGTGGTCTAAGTCATATTCCTTATTTCGAGATATTTCAAGGAGAAGGATATCAACACTAAATGAATGCTACGCATATAATGTTGAAATAACAAACACTAACGCAGCGGTTTCCAACCTGGGAGGCGCGGACTGTTGCCAGGGGAGGAGCCAAAATTTTTCAACCGAACCAACAACTTTTTGTTCACTCTTTTGTAATAATTCCATGAAAATTGGGAAAGGTCGGCTGGGCAAAACCCCCTGCGAGTAAACTTAGCGATTATACAATATGGCAATCTGGTCCTCCATGGAGGGAAACGCAGGTCAATCTCTTGTTGGCCTCTTCCTTCCCTTCAGCGATCGATCAACCCGCGAGGTCCGACGTATTAATAGCCACGGTATAAATTTACACACTCGCAGAAAAACAGACGAGCATCGCGACGCCCCTCGATTTTTCCACCGCGGATTTTTCCGATGAATCGTCGCGACGGAGGATAATATACGTCTACACCCCGTTCGGGAACGGGTACCGCAGTTTGCACTCTGTTTCCTAGCTCGATTAATCATTTCGCCGGCAACTTAGCTACTGGCCTTTATTACTAAATCTCAATGACACCTAAACAATAAACTATTACCCATCGACGAGGAAGTCTCGTCTTTCAATTTTTCCCAATACCGGAGACTTTGATATACGATCTACTTGTTCAAGGAAAATTTTGTACAATATTCACGGTGGTCTCATTGTTAGATCTAAATTATATCTGGACATTGAGCTATTGTTCAAGAAATTTTTGCTCCAAGACGGCCATGTCTCGTAATAGATTTTTTAGATTTCCGCCGCGAGCGGTTACAGTGAACAATCGTTCAGCTGTAAATTGACTTACTGGCGTTTGGTACTAAATCTCAATAACGATATCTAAACAATGAATTGTTATCTACGTAAAAGTGTGACACCGCGGAAGGAAGAAATGCAATTCACTTTTGCCTCGAGACAGCCATCTTTCATAACAGACTCTATTCCACCGCGAACGGTTAATCTCTTCGTTTCTGTGCAGACCCGTCACTCGGCAAATCGACTTCGCCTGACTGGAAAACTTGATTAAAAGAAGCTATTAATATTCCCTTAAATATGGATGAACATTTTAAACGAGAACTGCCACAGCACATTACGACGTCCCCCTTACAGATCCGCGGAGCGATCGTTGGAAACAGTCTCGAAACTGGAGACACGTTACTTACATAAAATAGCTTGGAAGCTTAAACAAATTCGGGGAGGGTAAGCGAAGGGATCTAGAAGCTTGATGGTGTGAATCCGCACAGAAGATGTGGAGGATCCTTCGAACCGTCCAAGACCCGGTGCGGATCGATGACTCGACGTTCACCAAACGGAAGGGGGGCCGAAGAACGCTTAGCTGCGGAGGATTCGTATGAACACGCACTGCCGGGATGTTCACGTTTTGCAGGGCACTGGGAACCTCGTAAACTGGCTCACTTCCGGTCCAGGGGCAATCGATCGCTCCTCTGGATCTCGCGTAAAACCGCGGAACACACACCGAGATCCACGCACGTCCGTCGATCCGGTCGCGAGAGAGTACACGCCGTGTTTTCCGCGGTAGTCACTCGCGACGAGTGCGTGTGCGATTTTGTGCGTGAGCGCGTTTGTCGCGATGCGTTTGCGTGCGACACACGCGAATCCTGCGTAGCTTTCGATCAGCGGATGGATCTCGGGGATGAAACGTGCGTCCTACGTGCGACGGAGCGGGAAGGACTTTCGTCCAGGACGGGTTCGATGCGCGCACTGGGGATGAGAGAGAACCAGGGAGCAACCCGGAGGATGGAGAACGCGCCAATGGAGCGAGAGAGAAGGGCGGGAAGGGTGTCAGAGTGAGGCAGACGCGACGCGGAGAAACAGAGAAAGAGGAAGGCCAAACGGCGCAAGCTTAAGCCCGCTACCGGGCTTCGAAATACGCATACGACATACTACCGCACACCAGCCAACCATGAACGAGGCCCGATTCCGGAATACGAATGTCCCAGTGGCACGTCGTCAGCTTGTCCGAATTCTCTTTGAGTCTCCTGGGCGAAAAATTGTACTTCACCGGAAAATATCAAGCCAATATCGTACTAAAGAGAAATGCATATTTTAGGATATCGGTTTTTGTATTCGAATAACAAGATTCTAGTAGGGCGACCTATACAGTGAATGAACAGTTAACCCTTTGATCTCGGAGCAATTTTAATTCCAAAATCAAAACATTTCTCAAATCTAGATCATTTTTAACTTATGTAATTTTTTTTCATACAACGGTGGAGAGTTTTGCAATTCATAGAATACAGACGAATTTAATAATATCGGAACAGTTTTGAATAATGCTACAGTCATTTTTACTGGCGTCTCAGAGTTACCTACCACTAAAAATTGGTGCACCATTATTCAAAATATTATTTTCTTTAGTAGGAAGTATTATATCGATTTCATATTCATACAACGAAAAAAATTAATATATTGGGTTGGCAAGAAAGTAATTTCGGTATTTTAAGGTGAAATAAAACCGAATTTCTTTATTCAAACGAAGAACTTTAATCAATAAAATATTTTCTTAGTTACACCTTTTTTGCAAAACATCGAAAACAAAGGAAAATATCTTATTCATTAAAGTTCGTTGTTTGAGTAAAAAATTGGGCTCTATTTCACCTTAAAATACCGAAATTAGTTCCTTGCCAATCTAATAGAATGGAATTATTCCAGGTCGAAAGAAATTTATAATTTTCAAGTTAAAATAGCACCGAACGCAAAGGGTTACGGAACTACACCCGGAAAAAGTGAACTTGATAAAGATGCCGAGCGAAAATGATACTCAAGATGAAGCGGAGTCTCCTTATTTATTGTACAAAAAAAGCCCACATCTTACGTGTTAAAACTAATAACAACTTCATGAACATGTTTAGACAAAATCCTGCAAAAAGGATCTGAGACGACCAGAATAGAGGGATCAAGCGAAGATTATGTAGATATTTTGTCTGCTTCGCGCACGATTTGATCCGCATTCAGAGAACAAAAAAAAAAATGGATAAAAGTTTTTCAACTTCTTATCCGGCCGATAAATTCGTTCGTCTATCAGCGGGACAGGCTAGAATAGAAGAGGGATGGAGCGGAACTAAAGATAGGAGGTAAAACAGCGTGAAAGATGCACGTTAGACTGGATGAATGTTCGGCTATCGCGGCTCTACAGATCTCGGGGAGAGAATATCAACGGTGCGTAACGAGTGTTTAGCGGTCGATTTTGAAAAGTGCCCTCCTCTCACTGGCTACTAGAGTCGCCACCTGTCGTGACCCAGTTCCCGGAACGACCTTACAGCAGTTTGTCCTAATTTCGCGCGTTTTAACTGCTTCCTCAGCGTTTCTAATATTTATTTTGAGAAACACGCGCGCGCGAGAACCACCCGTCCATCGGGGTTGAAGTCGTACCGAGCACTGAAATCCGAAGAAGCCGAAGTCCGATTTCTCTCCTGTCTAAAACATATCGTAGTCGAAGCGTTTCGACTTCCGGGAAACTTTAATTGCGTTCTCCTCGGAACGACTGCCTTCGCAGACGAAAAATAAAAAGGCTACGAAACTTCTTTTTTAAATCGAACATTTCGTATACTTTTTAGTAACAGTAAGAATTTTTACGAAATTGTTCATTCCAACTTCGAAAAATTTTGTACAGTTGAAAGATACGCTCAACAATTTTTCTATAATTATATTTCTCTAATTTATGAACAATCGCAAACCTGCAAGGATCAAACGCGAGCGAATTTCGAAGCTGGAAAACTTTCGATTATCCGCATCGCACGAGGACAGTAAATTAGCAATCGTATATAATTTTCTCACTTCGCCGCCGTTAAATTTTTACGAACAAATGAGACGTTTCGGAATGCAGCCAGATAAATGGAAACGGTTCGAGAATAATTTACATGCGTGCTTAGCGCAATATACATTTCAGTTGCTTAATAATACATGGTATCGTAATGAAGCACCACGCAATACTTAATTGACGATTAATTAATCGTATCGAGACCGTTCGCGAGCAGCCGCGTCGATTAGTGCGATTCGCATTTCGATCGTCTGCGGCGCGGCGCGGCGCCGCGCGACCATTTCGGTCTGCAAGTGTTTCGAGCCACGTCACTTTTGATTACGCTTGTCAGGCTTTATGCGACGGTTTCGCGCGAAAACCTCACAGTTCGTTAAACCGCGCCGGAACTCGGGAAGAGTATTAGAAGTCACGCTGTTTACTTCTATCGCGAAAACCCCCGGGGAGAAAACGAAGACGAGGAAAGAATTGCGAGAAATCGCATGTGTCTGCGTCTGCGCGGGACGTTTGTAGTATAAATAACTTTATCATCTGTGGGAGATGTTATGCTGTGTATATAATATTCATCGGACATTGTTGTCAAACGTGGAAATGCCATCAACCATCCTTAACCAGCGTCAACCTGTTTTTCAAATAACTTCGCATTAAAATTTCGTTAATATTTCTTTTGCTTTCTAGCAAAATCGTCCAGAAAAATTTGATAACACAGGAGAGAGGTGGATAATCAATCGTTTATCACAAATAATGCAAAATAAATTACAGATTGCTTTCAAATTAATAAAAAAACGTCCACGTCGTTACTAAATATCCGGTAACTGATACCTATATCCTAATCATTCATCGCGCACGGTTAAATACCGTGCGAATCGTCGAGATTCCACCTACATAAGAAATGTTGTTTAACCGCATGCGATAAATACGCGGTTTGTTGTTCACTTTCCAGTGATACTTTAGTTAATTTCAAAAATAAACAGTTCTTCCTATGATCGTACTGCTCTTCCAAATTATTTCTAGCTGATTTCGTTTAAAAAATAGCTAATGATATTTCTATCTGTAAGAAAGCGAGAAACAATATTATTTACAGGACGAATAATATTTTAGAAATATCTGAAAGTTGTAGTACAATTTCTGGAAGAAGAGTCAAGAAAATTTGAAGCTGCATTTTCCATGACCAAAGTAAAAATCTATTCTACTGATTGTTGTGTTCTTTACCATTTCAATGGAAATATCAAATTGCACAAAAGTACAATTTGGAAAACATTATTACAGCTGCGACAGTTCTCATACCGCGAACGGTGCATCAGAACAGATTTTGGTTTCCGTTTTACCCCAGTCAAATCGATAGCCTGGCGTGCTTCCATCTGACGTGCACAGCATAAGTGAAACTGCGAAACATCGTCGGAAATCCTTGATTATCACTCACCGGTATTGCCGTTGCTTTGCGTGTTGGTTTCTTCGGTCTCTACCTTTTCGCCGACCTCTATGGTCTTCGTGGTATCGTCAGCTAAAAAAGAGATTCGCAGCTTTTACTACAGACGAGATATGGGAATAGATAGTCAGGATAAACTTCCGAAAGTCGGTCAAATCGGATTAAGCTAAGATTTTGCACATAGGCACCGATGAGATAGAAACGCCTCACGTATGATAGAAAAATGCATTGAGAGATTGTTCTACCGATTTACCTTGTCTCTGTGCAGTAGTGTACACATCTACATACTATACGACCTCAGACATAGTCGCCTAGCGACAGCTGTGGCGTTGCGGTACACACTATTTGAACGTGTACATGAAATTTATTTCATTCGCGTCTCTCGCGTACACTCAAATAAATGCGCAAACGTGCTCTCAGCTACAATCTAAAAGACCAAACAATAGTACCCGTGTTCTATTGCCATTTTTATTTATAAATTACTTGAAAGTTTCATGAAACCAATTTTGTTTACATTCTGTGGCGCCCTCTCTCCAAAAGTGCGTGAACTACGCGGGAAAGACAGGAGCGTATGAAAAAAAATGCAACATTTTATGGTTAATAAACGAGTCGGCTTCGTACAGCTGACAAATGTACATCCTTTCGACGAGTATTACATTCCGAAGTATATTTATAATATGGTTAAATTTAAATGGAAGAGTCGAGTAGATTGTACCAATGCACGATAAAGACAAATTGTAACCAGTTTGTAGCGTTGTTTAATACGTCTATTACTAGACTGTGGATCTTTATGGAAAATAAAAATTGTCTACATAGATTATTTCTTCCCTTAATGATTTTAAAGGAGGAGAAATCATATATTGACATCTTCGATTTAAAAAACTTTTTAACAATTTCGAATTTCATTTACTGAATTTTGCTATAAATGCATAAAGATCCGCAGTCTATCTATCACGTATGACAGATATCAAGGATTGACTAACGCGAAGAGATAATACGCGAGAGATGTGCACTGGCCCTATGGTTTTTACACTTATCGCGGTCGGCGCTTATCGGTTGTGTAATTTTTCGTCGATAACCGTACTTCCGCGAGCGTTAAAAGGGTGATAAATAAATCCACTTGTCGCCTATGCTTTTTTAATACTTCACTGCTTCTCAGAAAACTTAGATACGTCGAATCCTAAAGTGCTTTCTTCTTTCATGAAATCGCGACGATAATTCGAACGGAAAAAGCCTTGCGCAACTGCGAGTTAAACGATGATAAAATAAATAAAATAAAACGGGTGTAGGAGCCTGTCACACGTTTCCTTCGCGAGACTGTATTCGCTTGTCCATCTGTAACGGTAATCGAAATTAATCGTAGAGAATGATCGGATCCGCTAGACCGAAACACTGAAATAATCGAAAATCATGCTCTACTTGTGCACATTTACAATCCATTGCAACGTGCATATAATAACCCGATCAAGAAAGCCGTTCCCCGGTCCCTTATCCACCTGCCTAGGAATAATCCGCCAGGAACGTAATATACGGAATTCATCAACCGGAACGATTCGTGTAAAACCAGGTTAGAGCACGATTTTTTCATAGAGATCGTCTAAATACTAAATCTGTGCGTTGATTGTACATTCACGAGTCAAGATTGAAGGACCAGGGGACTACTGAGAATGAAATTAATCTACATAAATCCTGATTGTGTAACGCATAGACTGCGGATCTTTATG